>JAJHZJ010000612.1:8022902-8622902 GCA_023548195.1 Bettongia penicillata ogilbyi | reverse complement strand
AGTATTGGGCTGAGCTCAGGGTCTGGCTAGGGAGACAAAACACACAGGAAACAATTACCAAGCGAGCTCTAAGAGGTTAGGCTGAGGGAGGCACTCAGTAAATGTTTGCAGAATTTGTTGAATTGAATTATCTGGGCCAGGCCTGGAATGGAGGCAGGGGTAGAAGTGCAGAAAGAGCTGTTTCCCGACTGCTTTGGGGACCTAGCTTATTGAGCATCAAGGAGTGGACGCATAAAAGTTGGAATGGACTCTGGCCCCTCCTGTTTCCTGCCTCGGGTCTTGTTTCCTTACAGCGTGACTGCCCCTCAGACAATGCGGCTGCCCCTCTAGGGGGCCAGAGGCTCTCATGAAAGCTCCTATAAACCACAGGACACCCCCCACCACACCCCCCGCAGCAACAAGCTGGTTTGGGGACTGGTCCGTCGTGGGCTGTGCCTGATGCTGTATCCCCCAGGAACATTTTTCTCTCCTCATACTTTTCCCCCTGTCTCTTCCCTTGCTCTTACCCCAAAACTCCTGGTGCAACCCTAGGGAGACATAATTTCTCACCTCCTTTTGGGGAAAAAAACAACCAAAACATGCTTCAGTGACCAAAGATTTATAGCCAGAGGACTTGGGGGGGGAGTGGAAGACCAAACATCATTTCATAGATTTAAAGTTGGATATAGAGAGGACATCTAATCCAATCCCCTCATTTTACTAATGAGGAAAAAGACCCAGAGAGGTTAAACTGCACACCCAGGTGGCAATCAGAATTTGAACCCAGTCCTCAGGCTCCAAACCCAACATTCTTTCCCACTATGTTATGACAATTTGGATTCTCCATCCAGTACTTTTTTAATGAGTGTTTGTTGACTTATTCTCAAGATGTTCCTGCTGGACCTTCGCCTGGGCTGCAGAAGGGGGAAGAGGGTCGTTCCCCCCCAACTTCCAAGGGCCTAAGAGACAGATGGAGCCTCCAAGTCTTCAGGGCAAAAACATCTGTTCCCTCCTGAAGGAGTATGTAGCCAGAACAAAACCTGAAGTCTGTCCTAGATCACAGCCAGAGACAAGAGAACCAAGGCCTGGTTCCTTCTGGGCTTTAGAGATAAAGAAGCCATTCTGTCTCCCTGCTTTCTGTACTTTATTGGTACATACTCACCCCATCATTCAGGGGTCTATGCCTGGTTCTTAATTCAGTTACATTGGGAAGAGGGAGACAGAGAAAAAACAGCTTGAGACCCAGCCCTGGGAGAAGTTATAGGATTACAGGAATGGGTCAGGCGACAGGAGTGGGGAAGGCACCCCTTCTTGGCATAAAACCTAAGCCAAGGCTGGGGAGATGGCTAAGTAGATGATCCAACCTCATTTTCACAGATTTAGACTTACTGGAGAGAAGTCATCTATCTCAACTACGTCATTTTATAGATGAAGAAACCAAGGCCAGAGATTGTGACTTGCCTATGGTCATACAAGATACAGTTAGTCCAATGCCTTCATTTTACAAATGAGCAAACTGAGGCCCACAGAGGTTACTAAAAGTCATAAAATGATTTGGACCAAAATCCAGGTCTTGTGACTCCCACCCCACAGCAAATGTGTCCCAGATGCCTCTGGCAGTCTGATGAAACCTGTGGACCCTTTTCCAGCACAGTTTTTTTAAATGCACAAAATGAAGTACAAAAAAAAATCAATTAGAATACGGTTATCCAAAAACAAACTGAGTTCTGAGGCTCTGGGTTAAGAACTCTTCGACTTAAGTGTACCAATTTCCTATGATCATAAGATTTAGAACTGGAAAAGCCCTTTACCCCATTTTTCAAAATGAGAAAACAAAAGCCTGGAGGGATGAGTGATAGGTCTAAGGTTATATAGGTAGTGAGGAGCAGATCTAGGATGAGTAACACTCATCATATGACTCCCAGATCAAGCCTCTGATCAGTGCTCCCCAGGGGTTAAGGATAACAGGTAAACAAGATTTCCCTGGCAGCTGAAGATTTTACTCCCACTCCCTTCTCCCCTACTTTAGACCCACATTAGCTTTCTCCTTTTCTTTCCTTCCCTTTCTCTCCACCAACATACTCAACCCTTTAAAATGAGAAAGTTTGAGCTGGGGAAAGGGTAATTTCTGTTCTCCTCTAGTCTAGCACTTAACCCACACCAACCACACCCTCACCACAGCCCCACCTGTGAGAGGGATGACCAGCTTGGGACAGATGGAGTGCAGGGGAAATCTCTCTGAGGTACAACAGGGATTGCAAATCCCCCTCAACAAAGTAGGAATATCAGGTAAGATATAAAGGAGGAAGGAAAACTGACATGAGGTAGCCTTTAGGGATTATTTCTCACTGTCCCTAACAGATTTATAGAATCCTTAAGATTTAAAAGCTAATGGCACCTCAAGAGAGAATCTAACCCAGGCTCCTCGCTTTACAGTTGTGGAAACAGGTCCAGAGAAGTAGTTAACTATTTCATGCCTTTAACTTCAAGTCTCAGTTTCCTCATCTGTAAAATTATGGGGTTGCACTAATAACCGACCTTTAAGGACTCTTTTAGCTCCAAATCCTATGACTAGACAGAATCAGGATTGGAATTTAGGACTTCTGACTTAAGGGTCAGTATTATTTCCATTAGATTACAGCTCTTCTCCCAGGCCAAATATGGTCAGAGCTCCTAGTTCATTTTGGTGACTTCTGAGCACTCTGAGCTAGAGCTTCTGACAAACATGCACCTGTACTATCAGGACCCCAGTGGGGCTATTTCCAACATATAGATAACGCCTGGGTCTTCTTGGGACACCCTGAATAAGTACAGAACTTAGGAATGGCCCATACAGCATCCATTCCTGTTCATGGTCCTAACGTGATACCCCCAATCAGCTGGAACCCATCTCATCCTCTCATTGACAGGCGGCTGTGAAAGTTGGAGGTTTTCCTTGGCTATCCTCCCTTAACTACTCAACCAAAGCTGTCCTAGGCTTTTGCTGGTTCTCCCCCTACACAAAGGCTCCCACCATCCTCTGTAATTACTCCACTGTACATTTTCATTAACTCATACCATGACCTAAATTATTGCCATTAATTATTGATACCACCCTCCTCCTTCCCATAAGGGACAGTTTCCTGGACTCCTCCACTCCACTGACAGACTCCCTTTAATTATGATCGTGTTAATTCTAATTAACCTTTGCCAGGTGGCTCCAGAACACAAAACAGAACTGTCTAGTGCCCAATAGAATGCAGAATGGGTGCACCCAACTGGTCCAAGGGATCTTTCCGATACAATTTTCATTTTCTCACCAAAGATTCTGAGGGGCTCCCTGCCTCCCATCACACTGGTTGTTTACAGTCCTCCATCAGTCCAGGCAACCACATTTCCCAGGACCACAAAGAACTAATCTCAAAAAAAAAATTTTTAATTAAAAATTTTAAATGTTTTAAAATTAAAAAAAAAAAAGTCATCTTGGGGAAAGATGTTACCTAAGAGACCTTAGGGTTAAAGGTACCAGCCTTGGCCTCAGTATTTAAAGATGGTTCCCCAAAGATCAAGTCACACTGCAACAGGATAGAAAGCAGCAGGATGTGGTGAAAATGTCCTGAACTTGCAGGCAGGAGACCAAGGTTCAAATCCCAACTAAGGTATTTACTAGCCCTGTGATCAGCTTTAGGCTACCATGTTTAAAGGGAGGATAACAGCATTAACGCTTCTTCTATTTCAGGGTTGTTGTGAGGAAAGCACTTTGAAAATGACAAAGTACTAAATCAGTGTGAGGTTCTTATTTATTTTACAGTGGTGCTGGTGATGGGGCAATCAATACCCGAGTTACAAGGTGGCAGCCCTATGGAGTGATGGGGTTTAGGGGGAGCTAGGGTAATAGATGATGGGGTGATGTCAGATAGTCAAATAACAAGGTGATGATGTTGGGTGCCAGAGTGATGGGATCACCCTGGGAACCAGGCAGGCACTCTCTTAACAGCTCTCCAAATGCCTCCGAGTCTGCCTCCTTTATTGACTCAGGCATAGCTGGGGAATGGGAGGAGAAAGGGGAAAAGGAGTTAATGAGCTCAGACTCCCAGACCCTCTAATTGCCATCCCTGTAGATGAATTTCCAAAGCCCAGAACAAGCCAGCAAGCAGGGTTTCTGTTCATTCCTGAGAGCCCTCGTATTTTATTCCAGGGAAATTTCAGATCTCAGTGGCGTCTGCCGTCCTGGAAGCATGCAACTTTGCCCCTCTTCTTGGGCCAAACAAGCCTGATGGGGAGGGCACACCCTCCAGTCTCTGACTTTCTGATTCTGGGTTGGCAGTCAGGTTCTCCCATCTGCCCCACCCCGGGAACGATTCCAGCCTGTGAAACTCATCACCCAGAACTAAGAACCCAGAACCCCATAAATTCCATCCATTGATCCCATTTCTCCCCTCTAGGAGCAACTTTAATCCTTCAACCCCACAGAGAGACCTTCAGATGTTTGAAGACAGCTGCTGCATACCTTCTGAGCTTCCTCTTCTCTAAGCTAAAAAACACCCTTAGTGCCTTCAACTGATTTTCCTTTGGTGTGATTTTGAGACTCCTCCCTCATCACCCTATCACCCTGGTTGTACTCCCCTAGATGATTCCTTCCACTTGTTGATTTCTCTCTAAAATGGGACTCTCAGAACTGTACATAATACTCCAGGTATGGTCTTTCCTGGTTAGATGATGTCCCCTCTCTCCTCTTGGACACACACACACACACACACACACACACACACACACACACACGCACCTAGGATTAAAATATCCAGAAGCCATAGGACATTTTTGGTTCATGTTGGGCATGTAACCATTGAAGACCTCTAAGGTCTTCACATACATTATGGTACTGGTGTGGTGATTTGGTTGCCGACATCTCAGAAAGTGCTTTCACGGTGAATTCTCAATGTATCATCATGGGGAGGAACTTAGTAACTGTGCCTTAGAATGGAGGCAGCAGTTGAGGGAAGTCCCTCCAGCTTCCCCTCTGGCAGTTCCTGGCAGAAGGCTTGTTCAGTGGGTGTGATAAGTAGATGATAAGACTGGCATGCCCTCCCCATTCAGCTAAATAGGAAAAAAGGAGCCAAGAGCCCCCCAGCAGACACACATACACACTGTCACCCATCCCCACCAACTGAATCATAGGATATCTAGATTGCAAGCCAGAAGGAATTTAGATCACTATGTCCAATCCCCTCACTTTACAGAGAAGGAAACTGAGGCTGAGACCGTCTCTGGGGAACATAATAAAAAACAGGCTGATGTTTGAGCCTCAGTTCTCAAGATTTTGAAACTAGTGTTCCTTCTACTGTTAAAACACTGCACCAGACTCCTCGGTAATGCAAAAATAAAAGGGGGGAAGGTAGGCAATTAGATAATTGGGGGAGGGGAAGGAAGGGAAGAAAAGAGGGATTCCGCAGTGATAACCACACTCCCCTATGCCCTGGGGAAGGACAGGTGCAACCTCATGATGTCTGCCATTTGAAATCCTATCATAGCTCACCTGCCCTCCCACTCAGTGTCTGAGTCAGACACAGGTCCCCAGGGGGCCTGTGACAGGTGTCCAGCCTGTGACTTTATCAGCACCAACAGGCAGGCTGTAGTCTCCAGTTGGACCCCTCCCCTTTCCCCTTCAATTATTCAAAGCAGAGGAGACTCAGAGTCTTCCCTGAACAACAGCCTCCCACTGAGGAACATGGTGTACAGTAAGATGAGTGCTGGAATTGGAGTTAGGACCTGGATTCAAATCCTGTTTCTACTGTTGTGTGACCTTAGGCAAGTCACTTAATCACTTAAGGCCTCAGTTTCTTTGTTTGTAAAATGAGGGGACTGGAAGTAAATAACCTCCAAGGATCCTTCAGAATCTAATTCTTAAGATCTATGTATGGTCTTCGGATTGATAGGTGAGGGAGAACAGAGAAAGGTTCATTCCCCAGACACCTCCTTCCTTGTCTCTACTGCAAAATGAAAGCATATATACTCCCTCTGGGAATATGTAAGAGCAGCTGCCTTCCCAGGCTCAGTCATCAGGGGACCAGGCAAAAGGCTAGAACCTCATCTCTCAGAAGTGATCCTTTCCTGAGAGCTAGGAGGGATCACTTCAGAGTCACGGTTGCTAGGGACGGAATTGGAGATCACCCAGCCCCTTTCATTTTGCAGACAAGAGTCTAGCCATCTGAGCCCCTGTCCGAGGTGATAAATAAATTACTTCCTTTCCCTTTGTTGCCCCCGAATTTCTGAGTTGCAGAGAGTGCACCTGGAAGTCAGGGAGAAACATCTAGGTCTACTCCTCTATACACACACACACACACACCACACACACACACACACACACCACGCACACACACACATCTATATTGAGCGAGAGCCCTGTGAGTTCTCGCCCATTACTATTACAAAGCGGGGAGGAGGGGAACCACTCCTGAGGAGGTGTCTCAGAAGGACCCTCTAAAATGGGCCTAGGGTCATGTCCTGGCTTCTGAGCTGATGCCAGGGCCATGCGGAGGACAAATCATCTAACATATCTTTCTTGAGTTCATCTCACATCCAACGCTGACTAGGAAGCCACTCCAGACAGTTAGTCGACAAGCATTTACTAAGCATTAACTATTTGCTCTAAAGTCTGGACAAGTACTTCAACCTGATACCCTCTGTTTTGCCACCTATGAAATGGGCAGATTGGGGAAGATTATCTCTCAAGTCTCTTGCAGTTCTAAAATCTCCTATTCTTTTGAGGAGAATGGGACAGGGGGAAGGGTGGAGGTGGAGATGGGCAGCTTCAGAGCTTCCAGCATAAGAAGTTTCCCCAAGTCAAGCTCTGAGAACTAGAGGTGTCCATAACTGAGACCCCTAACAGTTCTTTCCAGCCCAGTATTCACCCTGCCCAGAGAGCAAAGGACTTCAGCTATTAAAGTTACACAACAGGGTAACCATGGATAGCCCTTCCCAGGGAACCAGTATGTGACAGTTGAAAAAATGCCCTATTTTGAGCAAGAGACCTGAATCCCAATCCTGTCTTTGCATCTAGATTATTGTACATGTAGCTTTGGATAAATCTATTTCCCGATCTGGACCTCAGTTTCCTTATCTACACAATAAAGAGTTGGTCTAAAAAAAAATCAAATGAAGACTACAAGAAATATTTATATCAGCTCTTTTTTGTAGTGGCAAAGAGTTGGAAACCAAGGGAGTGCCCATCTATTGGGGAACGACTAAATAAATTAAGTTCTATGAATGAAATGGAATGTTACTACATTGTAAGAAATGACAAAAGGGATGGTTTGGGAGAAATCTAGGAAGACTTACAAGAACCACCACAAAGAGAAGCAAGCAGAACCAGGGGAACTATCTAAAGAAAAACAACTTAATTCAATGACCAACCATGCCACAGTATCAGTGATGGAGCATGATCCCACCTCCTGACCCAGACAGGCTCAAGATGTAGAATGAAATAAACATTTTTGGACACAGCCAACATGAAAATTTGTTTTGCTTGACTATGTATATTTGTTAAAAGATTTTTTTTCTTTTTTTCCAATGGGAGGGAAAGGATAGGGATAAGAACATTGTGGAAGGAAAAAGAAAAGAAAGGAAGGTCACTGAAGTTTTTTATTTTGTTTTGTTTTGTTTTTAATGCACAGAGGAGAACCTAAGGAAGGCCGGAAGGAATTGCAGGCAAGCAGGACAACTTTGAGAGTTGCTGAATTTATTATATACTTTAAAAAAACAAACTGCATATAGTGGATATAAACTGTTTTCTGTACAATCCTTTCCTTTTGTTCCATTCTGTACACAGAAATGCTTTCTTTATTTGATGTTTTTTCAGTTCAGAATTTAAAAAAAAAATCTGAAGGAAAAAAATGAAGGAGTTGGAGCCGGATGATCTATGATCTGAGCTGCTTTGATTCTTTCCCTACCTCCCGGTGCCAGCCTCTAGGGCTGAGCTGTCTAACTGAGCCATTGACATTGTATTTGCTCTAAACCACCCTCTCACCAAGCTGCAGATGTTGCTACAGATGTTCCCTTATGATCCATCTCTGGTTCTTCTCAACTCTGGAACTACCATACCCAGCCAGGCCCATAGCCTGTAAACCCAAATGAGGACAGAAGAAAAACTCCCCCAAGTTTGTTCGACCTAATTCCCATCAGATGGAGCTGCTCAGACTGACTTTGGCCCAGGTCCAACATAAGGGCTTCCTGAAGAGGGAGGGTAGGACTCAGCCATAAGCCCGGGCCCAACCCTGCGGGTCTCCATCTAATTGCGTCCCTTCTTAGGTTGGCTGGCATGAGCATGCCTCGGGGCACCCAGGTAGCCCCAGCCTGTTTAATTATTTAGCACCTACTTGACCCTTTCTAATTGGGGTCATGGGACAGTGGGAGAAGAGAAAGGGAAAGAATACACCCTAATACCATCTCCAATTTCTACTGAGTTTTGCAATATACAAAACACATTTCCTACCATCAATACTAGGAAGTAATATGAGTATTATCCCCATTTTACAGAAGAGAAAGGTGAAAAGAAAACCTTAATTCAAACATCACATATTGAATACCCTTTGGTTTTCGTCACCTCTTAAAAACGGTCACCATCCCTGCCTGTCTCCTAGTAGATACGGGGAAAATGAACCAACACATCAACATCAAGCTCATGAGTTCCAAGCAATGCACCGACAATGCACCGAGTCCTATAGGAGAGAGAAGTAACCAAACGGAAGCTGTGTCCTCTGAACGCCTCAGGGCTGCCAGCACAGGAAGTTTCCAATCAAAGGCGAGCTCTGAGAACTGAAGGGGTCCATAGCCAGGACCCCTAACAGTTCTTCCCAGCCCAGCACCCACCCTGCTGAGAGAGCAGAGAACTTCAGCTATTAAACTCACACAACAGAGTAACCATGGACAGCCCTGCCCAGGAAGTCAGGCAATGCCAAGGGGCTGGTACCCTAACCCACCCATGCCCATTCAAGAAGGTGGCCCAGGGGGTAAAGGATAGCAAACGGGTACTCAGACACTCTCTCCATCCCTCCAGTCTTGTGGATTTCCCCTCCTGTGCATCGATACAGCAAAACAGTTCCATGTGCAGCCCCTGAGCCAGCACAGCCAGGCGGGCGCTGAGACGGCTGATTCCAAACATGCTTGTGGCTTCATTCCCACCTTGGGTTTCAGACTTTGGGAGCTGCTCAGCAGAGACCCGCCAGAGTCAACAGGCAGGATCCACATGGCAAGAGAGTCCCTGCCATCACTCCATCCCTGCTTCCCCAGTCCACTACCCCCACCTAAGGCAAGTTGGGGGAAAAAAATCAGAAGAGTACATTGGACAAGAGAGGCCCCCATCTCAGTCCATCCCCAACACATGGGGCAAAGAAGGCTTCTTAACCTTTTCTGTGCCATGAGCTCCTTCTCAAAATAATGTTTTTAAATACATAAAACATGTAGGATTACAAAGGAAACCAAATGATTTAAAAAATAGTTATTGAAATGTTTCAGAAAACAAATTTGCTGACCCCAGGCTAAGAACATCCTTGCTGGCTCATTTGGAGCCTAAATTCTGAATATTTTATAATTTTTTTTCTTACTTCGGCTAACTTTTGTTTGGTAAAAAATAATCACAAGACGTAGAGCTAGAAAAGACCTTAAATATCATCTAGTGTCACACCCCCTGACCCCAAGAAACAGAAACTGAAGCCCAGAGAGGAGTGGGAGAGTGAACTGTCCAAGGTCATGGAGTGAGAATTGTAACCCAGGTCACCCTCCCACTCCAAATTCAGTGCTTTTTCCACTATAGAACATCTGAGTTTCTTATCCCTTGTTTCCACTGTTGATTCAAGTTAAATCTAAGTGAGGTATTTCTCTTATAGGATAGAAAAACTGGAGAGGAGCTGCTTTGTAGACTTGCGTGAGAGGTTCTCAAGACCTGTCATGAGGGATAAGGAGCCTGGGGCTAGTCCAGGATTCCACATGACTGGGCTATTTATTTGATGCCCAAATTTGGGGGAAAGAAAGAAGGCATCCTTTATTTGCTTGTCTGTTTCCCTGTCTGTAAAATAAAGAGGTTAGACTAAGTAATCTCTCCAGTCTCATATAGCTCTAAATCAACATTCCCCTATTATCCTATTCAGGTCATCAGAAATAGCAAGGACAGATCTGTTTCTGAAACTACCATCCCATCTACCAGTATCCATCTGGACCTGACTAAAGTCCATTTTTTAGACCCCCTGGTGTTAATTTCCTAAGTTATTTTAGGATAAGTGACTCTCACTCTTTGGGCTTTTTTTCCTCTTTTTGTAAAATGAAAGAGTTGGATTCGTAAAAACACCAAGGTTACCTCTGGCTCTGACCAGAGATCAACTATTTAGAACATATTGTTTTAAAAACTCAAATGCAAACAGCGAATTCCCTGGAGTCCAGGCCCATGGGCACAGTTCCACAGAGGCCTGATCTGGGAGTGTCTTGCACAGCCAGCAAGGATTCACAGCCCACAAGACCAGCCCTTGGCCTCCACTGTTGGGGAATCCCAAACTGCCCTAGGAACAGTTTCACATAGATCACGATCAGTTACTGGGGAAGTTCACATGACCTCCTTATAGCTAGAGGAGAAACTTTGAATCTAGAGCCAAAAAGTGACCTACCCAAAGTCACCCATCTCTCAGGGGCTCCCTCCCTCCTTGGTGCCAGGCCCTTCCCTTCATTCTCTCTGCTCCACTCCCCAACTTTCCCCATAGCTTGAACAGGAACAGAACATGTGCGTGCATGTATAGACATCTGTGCAAATATGTCTGTGTCCATATGTGCCTGTATGTTCCTGTTTATAGCACCCATATTATTCAATAAACAAGCGTTTATTAAATGGCACTAAGCTAAGTGCTAGGGACACAGAGGAAAAAAAAAGTAAGAGTTCCTGATCCCAAGGAGATTCGGTTCTAACAGGAGAGACAACATATGCATATCCAAGAGGCATATAAGGCAAGACACAAGGTAACCTTGAATGGGAAGGCCCTAGAAACTGTGGAAGAGGATTAGGGTGATAGGGGGAGGAGGAGAGAGCAGGAAAGAACTCCTTGGGGGAAGTGGTGCTTGAGCTGATGCATGAAAGAAATGCGGGGGAGCCAAGAAATGGAGATGAGGAGAACATTCCAGGCATGGGGGACAAAGGCAAAGAGATGGAAAATGGAGCATCTTGTGTTCCATGAGGGAAAAGCAAGTAAGCCAGTATGGCCCAGTTACAGATTGGAGTAACATGTAAGAAAAGAGGAAGGAAAAGCAGGTTGGGGACGAGTTTTAAAATAGGAAAGAGAGGAGAATCTAAAAGCTCTCCCTGTAGTACTTGACAGTATCCAATATCCAATCTCTTTTAAGAGTGTCTGCTCTTTTCTCCCAGGCCATGAATGCCCTGAGGTATGGATGGGTACAAATGTCCTCTTACCCCACCAAACTTGAGATTCCAGAGACAGGATGTGGGTCTGCTTCCTGGTTTCATCCCATACCATTAGTTTGCCTCCCTTGCCCTGGGCAGACATTTCCCAGCTCTGTGACCCTGGGCAAGTCATTTAAATGGGCCTTGGTTTCCTCAGCTGTAAAATGAGGGGGTTAGAGTTAAATGACCTACAACATTCCTTCCAGGTCTAAATCCAGTTATCATTTCTAATCTGATTCCTTTATGTCACAGTGGCAAAATGAAACCCAGAAAAAAAAAAGAAAAGAAATAACTTGACCACAGTTTATATAAAGAGTAAATGATAGATCTAGAGCTAGAACCCAGGTCTCCTGACTCCCAGGAAAACATTTGTTCCACAATATCTCAAAATCTTTTAATCCTGTTGGAACAACACTAGACCTTCTTAGTTCAGAGGAAAAGCCCAGTAGAAAATTTTTTAAAAATTTACCTCTGGCTTGTCTGTGTATAGAGCTTTCCACGTGTCCATGACCACATTTGGAGGTGGAAGCTAGAATGGGAGGTCCCCTGTTTGGAACTCACAGAGAAAGAACTTCTATGAGCTTTCTCTCTCTCATACACACACACACACACACACACACACACACACACACACACACACACACACACACTCTCTCTCTCACACATGCAATCCCAGAGTGGGCACCATCCTTGGCTCGGCCCAGGCACCCCTATACCAGGAAAGACCATGTCCCTCCCTTCCCCCTCCATTCTGGGAACTCCCCAAGGGTGTTAGCTGTAGCTCTTGCTCCCTCTATTTACCTCTGGAAAGTCTGTCTATACATACTACTTTCTAGTTGCCAGTGACCACAGTTGGCCTGCGTCCTGCCCAATCTATGATCTGAGAAGCGGCTTGTTCTAGTGGAAAGTCACAGAGCCTGACGGAGCTCATAGAGAGAGGGAGGAAGGAAAGAAGGAAGGAAAGCAGGAAAGAAGAGAGGGAGGGAAGGAGAGCGGAAGGGAGCGAGAGAGAAAGAGAAGTAGGAAAGCAGAAAGAAAGAAGGCAAGTAGGGAAGGAGGGAGAGAGGAAGGAAAAGAGGAAAGAAGAAAGGAAGAAAGGAAAGAAGGGTTTCTACAAGACCTACATTGGGCCAAGCATTTCTAAGTATCTCATTTGATCCTTATTTGAGGATAAGGAGGGGAGACAACATGCAAACAACTGTGTTTATAGAAAAATATAGATAGGAGACACTGGAGATCATCTCAAAGGAAAGGTCATAAGGTGACCTGGGGAAAGTGTCATACAGGAGAGACTAAGCATAGAAGGAGCCAGTGAAGCCAGAAGGTGGAGGTCAGGAAAGAGAGCAGTCCAGGTGAGGGGGACAGGAGATGGAGCGCCTTATATGAGCAGCATTGAGGCCAGTGGCACTGGATTATAGAGTATATGGGGGGAGGGGAAGATAAGATGAAAGAAGGCTGAAAAGGCAGGGAGGGCGCCGCTATAGAGGGCTTAACAGCAAAGCAGAGGTTTTATATTTGAGCCTAGAAGTTTAGTAAAGAATTGCTTGAATGAGGATGTGATGTGAAAAAAGTACTAGATCTGGGGGTATGAGAGAACTGGAGAGGAAGCCCTCCCCAGACACCTACAAGCTGGGTGACAGTGGGCAAGTCGCTTCACCCAAGCCTCAGTGTCTTCACCTGCAAAATGGGAAGAGTGAGACCTTGTAAGTAAATATTGCACGTACTTCATGGGCTTGTCAGGAGGAGCACATGAGAAGATGTACCCATGAGACATCTGACAGACAGCTGTTGGATACGCTGTTTCCAGTCTAGATTGGGACTCTCCATGATGGAAGCCAGGGGTCTCTGTTCAGTGCTAGACAGGAACCATCTTAGAGTTATGGGAGGGGACTGCCCCTCTTATCTGAGCCTGCTGCTCTTTCCTAGAGCTTAACCATAGCAAGAAGTTAGGGAGAGGGGGAGCAGGGAATACCCACAGACTCCCAAGGAGAGCAGTATCATAGATATAGGACTGGAAGGGGCCTTAGAAACCATCTCATTCAACCCTCCCATTTTACAGATGAAGAAAGCGAGGCCAAGAAAAAGTTCAACGACTTATCTATGATCCCACAGTTAGTAAGTAACAGAGCTGAGTTATATTCCAAAGCCACTACACACTTTCCATTGTATGATCTGATTTCTCTGGTGAGGACTAAGACTTCTGCCCAGGAAGTCCTTGGAGTTTCAACTAGCACTGGACCTCAAAAACCATCTTCTTGTCTTCTTTGACAGCTGAGGACAGCGAAGCACAGAGATGGGAAAAGTTTTGTTCAAGGTCACACAGTCTCCTCTGCGAGTTCTACATGATCATTGCCAGTTCTACCCAGTCCTGTTTCATTACTCCCAGTTTTTAACAACAGCTATCCCAGGATCACATGTCTGCACATGGGTGCCTGTGTGTGTGTATCTGAGGGCCACCTCACCTCAGTCTCCTTTACTGGATCATCTGAGGAAAAGGTAGCTGAGACCAAATCCTCTATTTGTGCCCTTGATTCCCTCTGTATCTAAAACATATTTGTTGAATTCAATTTAGCACAAGCTCCTCTAACCTATGTGTGGGGGCTGGTGGGGCAGCAATCATTATAGTTTGGGCTACTGAAGGGAGACCAGCAGAACCTGGTATAACAGGAAAAAACAATAGCCTTGGAGATAGGCCCTGGGTTCTGGTCTCATTTCTGCCACTCATTAGCTGTGCCTCTTTGGGCAAAACATTTCATTTATCTGGGCCTCAGTTTTCTCATCTGTAAAAGAGACAGTAATACTCAAAACTACCTATTTTGTTGTAAGAGAAGTGCTCTATGAACTCTAAAGAGGAGCTGTTGCTGTTTGCATTGTGTCCATGATAGTAAGGGCATAGTCCAGAACCTTATCTATCACACCATGACCTCTCTGGAATATTCGTGGAGTAATGTGACTCGGTTAGGTCTGACACCACATTTTCCAGACCCATTTTTGCTTTAAAGCAATGCTGCTAGTTATCTGCCTTCCTCCTCCATATTGGTTTACAAATGATGTGCAGTAGATAGAGCACTGGACCTAGAGTCGAGAACTGAGTTCAAATCCAGTCCCAAATACTTACCACCTATGTAATCATGGACAAATCCCTTAACCTCTGTTTCAGTTTCCTCATCTGTAAAATGGAGTGGAATAACAATAGCACCTATTTCCTGGTGTTGTGTGAATCAAATGAGATAGTATTTGTAAAGTAGTTTAAAGTTCTATATAAATGCTTGTAGTAGTAGCAGTAGTAATGGTAGCAGTGGTGGTGGTGGTGGTGGTGGTGGTAGTGATAGTGGTACAAGTGGTAGTAGTAGCAGTAGCAGCAGCGGCATCATTAGTATTAAATTGACTGTCGTGTCTCTCTGCTGAGCAAAGATGTACCACATTTGCAGCCAAGGGCAGTTTCTAGTCACACTTTAAAATTTCCTCATTGAGGTGCTTGCTTTACACTGGTTAAACTTTTACAGTAAATAGTCACAGTCAAGGTCAATTTCTTTGCCTTTTTCTGACCCATTCCCCTTGTTTTTTAATACTGACTCCTCATTTGAATGGCTACGTTGAAGCTTTTGCAGTTGCTCAGTTATCTTCCCATCTTTGTCCCTTGTCCTAATTTGGTGTTGATTTTGACCCTTGCTCTGATTAATCAATGGACTAAATGAGACAGCACTAAGTGATCATTTCCTGTCTCTCCAGATACAGTCAATTTCACTTTCTATGATGCTGTTCAGGGCTCGTCATTTTTCGTGCCTTGACTCTTTTCTGGAAGAAAGCACTAATTGTACAGAGATGTACCAGAGGTTTCTCAGGCATCTACATTCCCTCTTTCACTGCTCAAACCTTTGTCACATTTTCCAACCTTTTTGTTTCCCTGGCCATCCTCCCCTATCCACACTGAAGTCACCAGGTACCAAACTTTATTGTTTAAGTTGGTTTGAAGGATCTTGTCAAGTTCATCATAGAATTTCTTCATCCATTAACTGATGTGAATGCACAAGTTGGAATTGTCTTCAAGATGGTCTTTTTTAGACATGGTCATCATGAGCACAGAAACAAGATAATCCAAATGTCCCACAGAATGATGGTTCTCATTTCCTCTGGGTGCCTGATAAAACCAGCTCTTTTTCTCTCTCCAGAGACAGCCTGGGAGCCATGTTTCCTTTCTTTAAGATACAATTTCTTTGTCTTAGGGTTTTGTTTATCACAAGAATATCAACTCTGATGTGGTTCAAATGGTCCTAGAGGTACGTCATCATTGGCCATTGGACAATAATCTCTGTACCTACAGTTAAACTGGTCTAAAAAGCTTACATTTTTAAAGTATCCTCTGCCATATTTTCCTCCCCTTTGCCCCTGGTACTATAGAAGAGCAGCCTAGGCTTGCATAGGACTAAGGGCCATTTTGTATTTAGTTCCATTGATTGCCATAGTGGCCAGTTCCTTAAGGATGAACTCCTTTGTACCTGGCTAGATTCTTCAATCTGTTATACTCCATTGGAAGAGCCTTCAAGAATCCAGAAGCACCTCCACACCACAATGAGGCACAAACGTAGGCTTCTGAGGCAGCTAAGTGGTGCAATAGATAGAGTCAGGAGGACCTGAGTTCAAATTCGACTTTACTTACTAGCTGTGTGACGCTGGGCAAGTCACTTAATCCTGATTGCCTCTCCCTCCAGAAAAAGAGGCCTCTGTGTACCAATATAGTATATAAAATAGAATGTGGTTTTTCATAAACCTATAGTCTAAGAATGTAACAAACCCAAACAGTTTTCCCTCAAAAGGGCCAACACAGCAAGTACCTGAATTCATTGCTGTTGGGCACAATAGCTCACAAAAGCAGCCACTTTCCTGAGCAGAAAACTAGTGGGCTAAAAGGGCTGGCTGTTCGCTTCTTTTAGTCTTTCACCCCTCTGCCCATACTGTACGGTAAGAGAGCAGACAGCCCTCCCAGTTATTTGGGAGTGCTGGATTTGGAGTCAGAGGAAGAGAGTTCAAATTCTGACTCTGCCAATAATTTGGGTAACTTGAAAAAAATTAATTTAATAACTCTGGACTTCAATTTCCCCCCCTATAAAGGGTTGAACTAGATGATCTTTAGGGAGTATAGCACACCGGACAGAGTGCTGGGCTTGGAATGAGGAAGACCTAAGTTCAAATCCTATCTCTGAACTTTAGCAGCTCTTCCACTTGAGGCAAGCCACTTGACTTCTTTGAGGCATGGTTTCCTCATCTGTAAAGTAAGAAGATTGGACTAGATGACCTCTAAGGTCTCTTACAGCTCTAAAGGTGAACCTGGGATCCCTTCAAGTCCTAAGATTCTGCAATCCTGGACCTCCATGGAAAGTCATGAAAATTAAGCAAGCTAAAAGAAGGAAGAGACACTGAAATATAGATTAGGTGGTAGATTCCAAAGCCAGACATTAACAAAGTACTAGGGGAGCCCAAAGCTGACTCATCCAGCCCAAGGGGCCCAAGAAGTCCAAGGAGATCTGTACAAGGATCAAGTCCTTGAGTCCTAAATCAGGTTCTGAAAAATATTAACTTACCGTAGACCCGTCATTGCCTCCCAAATGATGCTCCAATTCCTTTGCCCAGACTAGCCCTCATGGTCCAACATGACCTGAAGCTATCACACCTTTCCAGTCTTATATAATTCTACTTCCCTCTGTACTCTATGCTCTTGTTAAACTGGTCCATTCTGTATTATCCAAACATGGTCACACTATTGTTTAAGTTTAGAATGCCCACCCTCTTCCCTTGCCCATCCCTCCATGAAGCCCCCCAATGTCCCCTCTGTAGTGACCTTCCCCTCTATGGCCAAACCTCCCATAGAGCTTTTTTCTGCAATTTTCTAATGCAGTTATCATAGCAGTTATGGTACTGCACATTATCTGTGTTGGTGTCTTTTCTCCATTAAAAGATGATCTCCACTAAGCAAATTTAGCACCTTTTCTTACACACAAGACATGATTAATAAAATAATTCACAAATAAAATTGCCAAGTGAGCTTCATCATATCAGGGCCCCCCTATACAACGGCTGACCAATGGCGGGACTTGGATGGCTGAGGGAACCAAAGAACCGAGGACCAGGGTGAGAACTGAGATTTCCCTGTAACACCCCCTCCCACTGCCCCAGCCCTTGCAGATCTTCCTGTCTGTGGCTGGGTGGGGGCCAAGGGCCCACAATGAACAACTGCTTTTGGTATTCTTAATCTAAACCAGAGAGGCAGTGAGCAAATGTGTGTGTCTGTCCCTACCCCCCACCCCCCAAGCAAACCCCCAACCAGCAGCCCCCGTGCTTGTAGGGAATGCTTTTTAACAGGACTGGAATACAGCACAAGGGATGAGGTGGGGGG
The DNA here is from genome assembly GCA_023548195.1 of Bettongia penicillata ogilbyi. Taxonomy (NCBI): domain Eukaryota; kingdom Metazoa; phylum Chordata; class Mammalia; order Diprotodontia; family Potoroidae; genus Bettongia; species Bettongia penicillata. The sequence goes on along the minus strand of JAJHZJ010000612.1, from coordinate 8,605,110 downwards.
TGGGGGGAAGAGGTTGTCGACAGAAGAAGCATGTCTATACTCTGGCTTGAAACAGCTCTCCAGGAGGAGGCCAGAAGAGATTTGTTTCCAATCCAATTTAGCACCATTGTTTTAGGAGAGGGTTGGGAGGGGGATAAGCCCCTTAGATCCAGGAGCCAGGGACAGCTGGGCCTTCCTTCCAGCTCAAGGTTCTCACACTGCAGACAAACAGCACTGGTTATCTGAGTAGGGGGCTCAGTCTCCTAATCCTGCTCCCTTTTCAGGAAAGCATTGGGTTATGTCTCTGCCACCCAAACCTCACAACTCTGGGAATGGGCTATTAGAAGAGTTTCCCTTCTGGGCCCTAGGCAGCAGGCAGGATACCAGAGACTGACTACAGGAGAAACTGAGGCTTCCCTACCCTCAGTCTGGGCACGTGGGAGATTAGCAGAAGAAAGAAAGGGTGGTGGGAAGCTGGGAGGAACCCTGGGAGTTCAGACACTAAACAAATCATTAGGGTCACCAGTTTCAACCCTTGAGATAAAAGAACAGCTCAGCTGCTGGGAAGAGGTGTGGGAATGCACAGCCAGGGGTCCTAGGTCTATCCTGGTTGATTTCCTATATTATCTGCCTCTGGGTTGGCATCTGCAAAATGGGCTTGTGTGTGTGTGTGTGTGTGTGTGTGTGTGTGTGTGTGTGTGTAGAAGGAGAGAGGTTTCATCAACTTAAAAAATTTTATTTCAATAAAATATCATCTTTATTATTACACTCATTTTAACCCTCCCTCAAGACAGAACTCCCTCGCCTGACAATGGAAAGCAATTAAATGACCACATCTGACAATGTACACAAAATTCTGCCCTAGTAGTCTTTGGCCTCTGCCATGAGGTGGGAGGTATGTTTCATTATCTGTTCTCTGGGGACCTTCATTGGTTTTTCAATTACTTAGAGAGTGTGACTTCCTTTTACTGATCAAAAACTAGAAGACAAACACATTCATGTGGTTGACAAGGCTGCTACTAAGCTGACCCCAGGGGCAGGAAAAGTAGAATGAAACCAGGGATAAAAAAGAGCTAAAGGCCCCAGGGAGGCTCCCTTGGGCCCACAACTGGAGGCATTACTGGTGACTTTCCAGAGTCATTCATTTTTATCAAGACTTTCTTTCCCCAGGACCTATCCCAAACCAACACAACTGACCCCTAACTGAGAGTGGATTAGACTAAACCCCCACAATTAGACCATCTGGATGTGCTACTGTGATCTGAGTCTCTCCACCCCTTTCCTTCCCATAGACTTTCCCCTGCTGAGTCACACGGAACTGAGCTCGTCTAGAATTCCCGCTTGGGTTCTGCCCAGGTGAGCCCATACTTGCGAGCTAGGGATGTGGGAAGTTATTCAGTTTCCTCTGTCCTGTGTCCTGTGCCCCTAGCCATATAAGGTTGCCCATCCCAAAGCCTCTGAGACTTCATCCTGCCCCACCACCTTCGTTAGAATCACATTATAGATTTTGAGCCAGAAGGGACCTCGGAGGCTATCATTTTACAGATGAGGAAACAGACCAAGTAATTTCTTGAAGGTCACATAGGTAAGACAGTGAGTTAGCAGGCTATCAACCCAAAGCTAGTGGGTTTTACACTGTCTCTAAAAGTGTGAACCCTCAACTTTGCCCACCCATCACACACATCCTCTACTGGGCACTTTACCTTTTAGGTCAGGCCCATCTTCAACCTGGGTTCTGTGTATCAAGAGAGACATTGGGTCTAGAAGCAGTCCTAGGGGATTGGGTCACCTTCCCATCCTGCATCTGAAGCAGTACTCAGAAAGATACCCTTCCCCCAACCCCCACCCCCAGTGGAAAACTCTGCTTTGTTTCTAGAGATCCTGGGAATACTTGGCCTCAGAACAGGAAACAAAACAGCATCTCCCCAGAGCCACCTTCCCCTCCCCTTCCCCAATCCTGGGGGTAAGAGGGGAAATTCAAGGGAGAAAAACTGACTCCAAAAGTTTTGGATAGGAAAATCCCTTCGCTAAATCCTGCTCTTCCGGACAAAGGGCCCGTCTGGGCAGCGGCTAGGCTCCCCCAGCTCCAGGAAGCCCTGAAGGATTTCAGGGTCGGCTACAACTTGAAACTGGCTAGGGATTTCCTTTCCGTTCCCCGCCTATTTGAAAACCGATTACCCTCTTCAAACCCGGATAGATTACCAACTCCCCCCTTCTCCTTTTCCCCCTTCTTTTCTGGAAAGAAAAATCGACAAGAAAGGGGAAATTAATCAGAAACAGCTTCTGAAGTTTCCTAGTCTGCTGCTCTGTTTCCAGTCTCCCCAGCACAGTCACAGCTCGATTCTTTGAGGGATGGCTTAAGTACCGGAGGGAGAAAAGGATGGGCCCTTGGGTTAGTGAAGAACAATTACCCAGAACCAAACGTTTGTGGTTCCCGACCCGTTAAGATGAATTCATGCCCCTCCTCAAATCCACTGCCATCTCCAACCCTGCTCCCTGCTCATGGAACACCCTGTCTTCAACAAGATAAGCAGGATGGATCCTTCATACTCAGATCCCCACAGCTGAAAGGGACCCGGGAGATCTATTCAAAACCTCTCATTTTATAGGGGAGCAAAATGAAGGTAACATGACCTGTCCAACACACTTTAAAACTCAGCCTTCTCCCGCCAGCCCAGCTCCCCAAGATCTCTCCTTTTCCTGAACTCTCCTGGTCCTTTTGTGCTATGATCTCTCACCTGAGTGGGATGGAACATCAGAGATCCAGAGATGTTTCCCCCAAAATAATTCCTGCCTGCTACCACCCAGAAGGGAGGGGATAGGCTCAGCTGGGGATAATAAGCACACACTATTCTATTCTCTTAGCATCGTGATAATACTCTGACTCCAAGTACTCTGTAAACCTTAAAAACCACTTTTTACAAGTTTCAGCACTTTTATCAGATGCATGCTGGTCCATAGTCTGCTTTCTTTTAGGCTTCCAGAAAAGGGCTCTAATTCCAGACTGGGTCTCCTTCATCCAGAGGAATATCCCCTCAGGGGATACCTACAGTGGGTAGCAAGCTGGAGATGGGCATAGCTAATCCTGACCAATTACAAGAGCACTCTGGGTACCTTCTGTGCCCCTCCCCCTAGTAGGGCCCCAGTTAACAGACTTCTCTGGACTAGGACAAAAAGGAAAAAGGGACATAGTCACCTCCCATCACACCTAACACCATTATAAATATGGTTCCTTGCCTGTGGGGGATAGAAGTAGAAGGGAAATTTCTGCCTAAAACCTCCAGTGTCCTAGCAGGTACCTTCCCCCAATCTTACCCTATAGGCCCCCTTCTTCCCTTTGGAGAAGGGGCCGGGGTCTGAGTCTATGGGACTGAGGGGGAGCCACACCCCCATACAACCAGCATCTTACAAATTGTCTAACAAATTATCTCCGCTGATCCACATCTGGTATGCATTTCCCTGTGGCTTCCATCAAGCCTCAGGCGACCAACTGCTCCCTCAGTCTCGCCTGACCATCCAGATAAGTTACCCAGACAGGCAGTAGAATGGACAGTCCCTTCCTCCAAAGACTCATAGACAACTACAGCTGAAAGAGACCCTGGAGATCTAGTCTCAAACTCCCCATTTTACATATGAGCAAACTGAAGTCCTCAGAGGTAAACTGACCGACCCAATGTCATACAGCTAATAAACAGAAGAATCAAAATTCAAACCCCTGACTCCAAGTCCAGTGAGTTTTCTTACATCACTCCATAGGTACCAACACTCCAAGGGCTCAATTGGGATACTACCCCTGGACCCCTACTCAGTTAACCATGGGACCACTGCAGTTAGTATCATCTTAACAAATGGCCCTTATCCGGGGGATGGCAGGGAACCCTGGGATGTGGGTGGGACCTGGATTACCATCCTCATTACAGATAAATAGCCCTGTCTCCCCCATCACCTCCCCTCCCCCTAGCCTGGGCTTTGGGCTGAGACTCAGAGACTTGAATAGCAAAGAAAACCCTATAATACCAGAGGAGTTGCATCTGCATAAGGTCCCCCTAGAGGGGTGTGGCCTGTATTTCAGGGAACAAAGCAGCAGAAAGGGAGGGTACTCTCCTATCCCCTCCTCCGCTGTGAATCATCCAATCATACTATTTTTGAGTATATAAAATCTACTCTGTAGCTCTGCAAAAGAACTTCAGGGAAATTGGATTAGCAGGTTATAGGTGCCCCACTTGGTCAATGATCCCACTTGGCCCCAGGCCAGCTCAGCGATCCCTTTCAATGTTTGGGGATGTCAAGATGCCTTTCTGGCAGGGCTCCAAGAGCCTTTGTACCCAACCTGGAAGAAGTGGGGGTTACTAAATCTGAAGCTAAAGAGGGAAAGAGAAACTCTGAGATGTTTCACCCCACACCCACCCTTCTAGAGACTGCTTAATGGCCATAGTGTAGTACCCATGCTCCTCCCCTCCCCTCTAGTTTTGGGGATAGAGGCTTGAGGGAGAAGAAAGGAGAGAAGAGGAAAAATGGTCCCTGGGTGAGGACATGGAGGAGGGAGGGGAAGGGCAGCTTCCTACCTCTAGTCCCTTCTCTAAGTAGAAAGCCCTGCCCCCACAAGCTGGGCTGGAGGCCTAAGGAACCCCACTCTGTTCTCCACCCCCAGAAGCTCTGAATAATCAAAAAGAAAGGACAGAAAGAAGGATGGAGGGAAGGTCACTGCACACAGAAAAAGCAGTTCCCCAGGAAGGAATGGGGGTGGGGGTGGGAAGGGGAGGAGAGGAATGAGAGGGGAAGTTCCGCCTTTTAGGCTGGGGACCAAGGACTGGCATTCAAGGACTCATGGGTTCTGAGTCCTATTCTCCACCAGTGACATGCTGGGTACCCGAGACTCTCTGTGCCTCTTCCCCCTATCCTTGTCCCCCTCCCCTGACCCAAGATCCCTTCCCTAAAGGTCTCAAGGTGGTAACTCACTGCTGGGTGAAGAAACAGGGAGCCCAGGGCTATCTCTGTTGCATTCGGCCCAGTGGCTCTACCATATGGTGCACATCCAGAAGGATTGCTCCCTGGGGGGCCATCCCCCCCCAAGCCGCCTCACTCAACAGCTGCCCCCTCTGAAGCTGTTCCAATTAGCCAAGGGTCACAGAGCAGAAGATTACAATGGTGACTTCAGAGCAGGCAGCAGCCACAGGCGTGTGCTCGGGGGAGCACTGAGAGTCAACGTATGGGAGTCCTACATAGATATATCCATACATATAGTCCATACATATAGTCTCCAATATGTAGGCAGGCCCAAGGGATCCTTAGGTACCACATCTGCACATAGAAGCATTCACACACAGCTGCCTCCAGAGCCAAAGTTCTGCTCTATAGGCTGAATGGGGGGTAGAGGCACAGGGATGACCTCCAGGCTACTCAATGAATCAATAAGGCCCTGATCATCAGCAGGGCATTTAATGAGGTCCCATGTCTGTTCCCTGCAGACTAACGCATGCTGATTAGTAATAAGACCCCAGGGACTACATTAATGCAATTCTCCTTCCTCCTCCTCATCAATTCCCTGAAGTTTGGATTCCCCATGACCCCCTTGGGTCTGACCCTAATGCTGCAGGTTGTAGACAAAAGCACAAGATTGGCCTTCAGGGACTTGGGGGCTTCCTACCATCTCTTCTGGAGAGTCCTACTTTGTTGGCAAAATTCTGCCCTATGGGGACATCCATACCCTATGGGAGACCCCTCTGAGTAGAAAGGTTAAAACAAGATGGTTATTCGAAGACAGCATAGGACAGGAGAGGGTCTTTAATCAGGGAAGCAGACAAGGAGGAACAGCCAGCCAGTGCAGCTAACCCCAAGAACTCAGGTCCCTGAAACTGCTCTTCTCTCTCTCTCTAACTTACTCCACCTTCCCCCAGTCTGCTGAATGGCTGCCTCTTCCCAACAGGTTGCTAGGTGGAGTGGTAGATATAGTTCCAGTCTTAGAGTCAAGGAGACCTGAGTTCAAATCTATCCAATACTCACTGGGTAATCTTGATCAAGTCTCTTAACTTCAAAGGCTCACTGCCCATGCAGGGTTGTATGAGGTTCAAATGAAATAACATATAGAGTACTTTATGTGTGTGTGTTCATCCTTCGTTGCCCAAGAAGACCATACCATCAGAGAAATAATGACATGACTTGCACTTGACTTTGTTTTGAGTGAGGGAGGACTGTGTAGGTCACCAGCCTCACTTCTCCTCCAGAGCCATCTGAATCCAGTGACCAGATATTCATCAGGATGACTGAAGATGACCCAGGATGAGGCAATTGGGGTTAAATGACTTGCCTAAGGTCACACAGCTAGTGAGTGTCGTGTCTGAGGTGAAATTTGAACTCAGGTCCTCCTGACTCCTGCACTGGTGCTCTATCCACTGCACCACCTAGCTGCCAAAGAGCGCTTGGTAAACTTCAAAATAAATCACTATATAAGTGCTAGATATTACTATTATTACAAGATGAAAATATCTCAAGTCTGTTGAATGCACTAAAAAATTATAACCATCGGTCCTACCAAAAGGTATATTCACACCCACATACAAACACCCCACTATGAACTCACAGACCTATAAGAAAAAAACATTAAGAAAAAAACACCCACACAATACCTTCACACCCTCACATACCCACAATCACATACTCCTATGTTCCCCACTCAAACAAATACAAGCAAAACAAATTTCTTAAAGGCTCTAAAGAGATGGCCTCCGCTCCACTCCTCATCTATAATGCTGAGCCCGGGCTGGGGGCTGAGCCAGGCAGCCCTCGCCAGGGCCCTGCCTCCTCACCCTAAGGACCTTCCTTCCTGGGCGGGCACCCCCAGTCCAAGGCAGGCTACCCTTCCAAATGGCTCCCAGCAAGACAGCAGGGTGAGGCAGACGGATTCTAAGGGCTCTTTGAAAACTGTTTTAGGGCTAAACCCTGGTATTAAGGCGCCTTTGCTCAACCCTTTCATTAGCCAAGTTCTCAATCCCCACCCAAGCTTAATACAGTCAAAACTTCTCAAAGGTCAGTAATAAGCTCTTAAATATGGGCTCCAATTAACATTCAGGCTTCCCCATAGCTTCCTGCTCTATCCTACTTCCTCCTCAGGGTGAGCAGCTATAATTATTTGCTTCAGGATTCCTGGGCAGAGCTAAGTAGCAAAATCCACTTTAGCTCAGGCATCTAAAGACCCTATTAGACTAGCCAAGGCTCTTGGAAATTAGGACAGCCATTGAGATTTTCTTAACTTCAGGGGGAAGAAATGACCTAGAGAGACAACAGGATTACTTCAGAATGGGACAAAGATCATTAGTGACAGTACCAATCCCCTGGTGGAGAGCGGGGGGAGTGGTTATTGACACTGGGTTTCAATCAATAAATGAGGGTCTGGCCCAGTCCTTCCCACTGACTGCCAGAGTTGGCAGGCTTGGATTTCTTCACTTGAACCAACAGGATCGTGGCAGAAATTTCAGAGATGTTCATTCTTCCATATGTAAGAAGTAGCAACTCCTCAGCCTCTGGTGTGAGTCCAAGCAATCCTTGCCTTGTCACTCTCTTCAAATTATCTCCAGTTTTATGCTAATTCTTTAAATTAAAGTGGACTGGGGCCCAAGTTCCTATCCTCCCTTTCCTAATTAATTACTACCTTAGGCAAGCCACTTGACCTCTGAGCCTGTTTTTTCATCTGTAAAATAAGAAGGTTGGATTAGAGGGTCTCCGAGGTCCCTTACAACTCTATGGTACTATAGCTGAAACTGAATCTGCTTGATGAGAAAAAGGAGGAGGAAGGCAGAGGGAATAACAGTACCTCTGGATAAAACCAGAGACTTCCTGGGGAGATTAGGGTCTGGGACTGGAAGTTCTAGTTCCAATCCTCTCATTTGCAGTGTGACCCACTAATAAACCTCTATCCCTTTTTCTATTTCAGCATGTGTAAACTGAGGGAATTGGATCAGATGACCCCAAAGGACCCTCCCAGATCTGTCATTCTGAAGGTCTAGAATGTATATAGAGGGCTTTGTTTCTCAGGAACCATCTCTTCACTATGCAGAGGCAACATGATTTTACCTACCCTACATAAAAGACTCCCCAAGGATTTGTTTTGCATGACTATACATATTTGTAACAGTTTGGTTTTTCTAGCTTTCTCAATTAGTGGGGGAAAGGGAGAGGCAAGGAGAGAATTCACAATTGAAAATAAATTTGAATTTAAGTAAAAAAGATTCCCCAAGATAATCTTTATTAGTATCTTTGAGCAGAAATACTTATTTCCAAACTTTTCTATCCAGTTTCAGGCAAGTCCAGGTTACCTCTGAGAACAGAGAACTAACTCTTCCCATGAACTTGGGCCACTAGGAATGCTGGGGGAAATATAGCTAGCTGTTCCCTCCTGAACAGAAATACCTGCTTCCTGCAAGCTAAAAACTGTCTCTTCTGACCCTCTCTTCCGCCTAAAAGAAGTCCCAGAGAGGCCCTTGCTCAGGGACACCCCTTAAGAGATTGATTGGGCTGTGATATGTGAACCCAGAACCACTAAAAAAAAAAAAAACAACCAAAAAAAAAACAAACCCACAGCTTCTATATCGCTATCAGTATAACTCAAGGGCTAAAGGGTTAGGAGCAAAAAAAAACTACAGCCATTTATCTTGGGGGGTGGGGGGAGAGGAAGGGAGGAAGGAGGGCAGACAATCTACAAATCAGACTGTCAGAGTTGGAAGGGACCTTAAAGATCATCTGGTCCAAATTCCTCTTTTTCTACAAGGGGAGACAGGAACCCAGACTGGAAGTGACTAGCCCAAGGTCACAGAGCGAAGCAAAACTGTAATCAGGGATGCCCCGACTCCCAGTCCAGAGAACTTTCTGCCACCCAAAGCCTCCTCCAGCTCAGCCTGGAAAGCCCGAGAGGGGACCTCATGGTGCTTCTCAGGGTAATTACCATCAGGAATGCTTTCCACATAATTCAATTGAACAAACTTTTCTTAAGCACAGACCTAGTACAAGGCCAGGTGCATTCAAATGAAGTCATTCTTACCCTCTAGCAGTTTCTATTCAACAGTAGGAAATGGGTCTAGCCAGTGCACAAAGCCTATTTATTACCCTGATAGTTCACACCAACGCGTCATCAGAGGGAAACTGGGCTGGAACTGGGAGTCAGGACATCAGACATTTACCGTGTGACGCTGAGAAGTCATTGAACTTCTCCTCTGAGCCTCATTTTTCCCAATCAAATTCACAATTAAACACCTACTGTGTGCCAGGTACTAGGCTAGGTTCTGGAGATACAAACGTTAAAAAGAAAAGAAACTCCTCATTCCCAAGATGCTCATATTCTCATATGCAAAATGGAGACAATGAGGGTATATCCTCAGGAAGTTATTGTGAGGAAAGCATTTTGTAAATTGCAAAGTGTTAAACATACATGAACTACCTTTACAAATCACAAATCTGATCATTGATAAGATGGTCCGACCTCCAAGATAAATTAGGGTCAATTACATATAGTCCTGTGGTCTGATCATAAGGAAAGTACAAAGGAAGGAAAGGGGGGGAGGAGGGAGGAGGGGAGGAGGGATTAGCCCTGTTCTCACAGAGGAGACAGCTATCACCTAGATCATGGTGTTCCTTGGAAGATACATGGTACACTGATAGAGCCTAGGATAACCAGGAGATAACAGTGATAGAGGTGGACACCAAAATGTCTACACTGTCTGAGCCTCTATCGAGGAGATCATAAGGCTTTGGTTTCCCTTCCTCCTGGAGGCATCTCCTTAATTCCACTTTCCAGCTGCCAATAATACTAAATCCTGAAGCTAATGGAGTAACCCTGTAATTGGAGTGGGGGCTCACCCGGATGCAAATACACACACACACACACACACACACACACAGAAGGCCTCTCTCAAATCCACATCAACTCCTTGATTCACTTCACCCCGTAGGTTGGGTCACAACATTCAGAACAACCAAACTGGGTTCTAGCCCTCCCTAAACAGAGAGACAGACAGATGGATGGACACACACACACACACACATTTCTAAACTAAAGCAGAGAAAAACCAAACATCTGAAAGGTCTATGGATTTCTGACAGTCACAGACAATCTACCTTTCTCTTTCCTGTTAATTAAAATACCAGGCAATAAACTTATCACAGAAATGGGAGCTTGGAGGAATCTTAGAAACCATCTAGTACAACCTACTCATTTTACATGTGAGAAACTTGAAGCTCAGAGAGCGAAATACCCAAGGCCTCCTCACAAGTATTAAGTGAAAGCAGGTCTAGAATTCAAACCCAGGCTATCTTGATACCAGCTCTGCTCATCTTTCTGACGCCTTCTGAATCATTCCCAGGAAGCATTGTGCCTGCAACATCACTCCCTATGTTCCCCAAACCTCTTCTCCCCTCACTGGAGGCCCAAAGTTCATAGACTTCTAAGGCCTCAGAACCTAAAAGGTGCAGGATGTAAGATTATGTGCCTGACATCCAGATCTGGCATTGGAAGCCAGGAAAGCTGAGGGGGCAAATTCCAGGTTAGCCAGCCTAGGCTAGGACCAACAGCCACAGGCCAGTCATTTCTGTGGCATTAGTTCCAGGACCATATAAGCTCATTCACTCCGTGCTTGGGCCAGCTGCTTCCTCCAGCAATGGTACTTAATTTCTGCTTGTGTCAAAGGAGTCAGCGGGGGAGTTGTGGGACCCTTTCCTGCTAACTGCCATGAGGCAGAGATTTTACCTCATGTCACAGTGACATTGCCCCAAGTCCTTCTTCTGGGGAAAAGGAGTGAGGGTGAGAAAAGAAAAAAGGGTGCTAAGCACTAGAAATTTGTGTACAAAAATTGTTCTTACGACACCAGTTCATTTCTGCCCCCAACTCCCCCCAAAATGCCAACGGCCTTCGCCTGCCCCCCCAAAATAATGTGCAATGCACTGATGGAACTTATTAGGAAAGAATAGAGAGGACTCATTTCCCAAATATTCGTCCCATGTCCAGTCGGACCCTGAAACCCCTACAGCTGCTTGTACGTGGTTCACAAAGCCTGAATCCCTGAGAGCTGGCAAACAGGGAGGGCGGCTCCCTGCAGGCTTAGCACAAGAGGGAAGGTCTTTAAGCTTTGTCAATCTATTCGCTTTCCCAAACACAATGTCTTTCCGTATTAGAAAGGGTTAGTTAAGACTTCCAGGCATGGGAAGACTCTCCTTTGGGCTGCTTCCTGGTCCCAAATTAAAAGAGAAGATTCACTCCCAATCCAAGAGCAGAGAAGTACAGATTAATAAAACTCTCTCACTTTATAACAGGAATTGTAATTAAGGCCTGGAGAGATTAAATGATTCATCCAAAGTCAAACTGGTCCTAAGCGGCAGACACCTCCCCCCCTCAATTCGGTACCCGTTCTACTGCACATTCCCCAAGTTCCAGTCAAGAAAACTGAGTAACTGTGCCTGTTAGAGGCAACTCTTGGCCAGTCATTTTGCCAGTTGGCAAGCCAGTAGACCCTTGGCTTTCTGCATTTTGGGGTTTCCCAGCTAATAGGAAACATGTTGATACCACTGCAAGATATAAAAAACCATCTCCATTCCCTACCCTCCATAAACCTTCAGCCAGTCCCTCACCCTGACTTTAGAAACCAAAAAATTCACAAGACTGAGTTCTAGTCACCAGCTCAATATAGAAGCAAAGGAGATCCCTTCTATGGTTGTCTTTCCTTACAAACTGACCCCGTCTTAGAAGGCTCTGTTACTGTCATGGACTTGTCCCCACCCCTTACTTACTCATATCCCTCTCCCATCTTCAGTGACTTTCTCTAGGCTCCTACCACAATTAGGGAGATGGTGGGCTCCTGAGCCTGCATCCCGACTTAATTCTCCTGAGCTACACTTCGAATCAGTTTCAAGGGTTTAACAGCGCGGGCGCGCACACACACACCCCCGACACACATATAGAAATCACTCCAAAGCCCAAATCTGCGGAGGTTGTACTGTTCATCTGCTTTCCACCGGGGCCTAATTAGATACTGGGCCCCAGTCGACACGGACAGTTCTTCCTCCTCGCGAAAGACAATCCTTTCTAGAGGACCTGGTCCGGTAGGGTGGGGTCTTGAAGGATACCAGGATACCATACTCTTTCAGGCTATTGGCTAAAAGCCTTTCAGAACTTCTGGGACTCACTTTCCTCCAAGCTGCTAAAAGTTTCTGGGCAACACCCTCCCCACCCCCTACCCTCACTGACTATGACAGACCTTGAAAACTGTTTTAAGTAGCTTTAGCTACAAAGGAGACTGTGATTGAGGTCTTTCCCTCTCCCCCAAAAAAAGGGAGGGGAAGGAGAGTATCAAAAATGACATGAGGGGCAAAAACCCTTCTGGGTGCCCGGAGGAGACTGCCTGAACCTAAAAAAGAAAACCAGGAGGCCTCAGTTCCCCCACGGAGTAGAAGGATCTGGCTGAGAGAAGTAAAGATCCCAGGCTGGGGCGTAAGAAGAATTATATCAAAGTAAAAAAAAGTGTACCAAGTTGAAGAGAAGTGGGCATCATCTCAAAGGGTAGTGTCCCAGAGAGGAGAGAGGAGGGGGAAAGGGTCCCAGATGGGGCGAAGTTCTCAGGGAAGCCGGGGGTGAGGAGATTCCAGCTGCCTTCAGGGTGACCGTACCCCTGGTCAGACTCCGGCCACCTATGACCCCTACCCCAGCTCTGCAGAGGAGGACAACGGAACGCTTACCTGTACCAGGCGAGCCCCTTGTTGTAGCACCTGTCGAAGAAATGGGGCTCGGCGCCCAGCGCTCGGACGTCGGGGTGCACCCTCAGAAACTCGAGCAAGGCTCGGGTGCCACCCTTCTTCACGCCCACGATGAGCGCCTGCGGGAAGCGCCGGCTCCCGAAACTGCTGGCCAGGGGCAGCCCGCCCCCGCCGGGGGTCCCAGGGCTTCGGGGAGCCCCAGCTCCGCCGCGCTCCGTCTCGAGCTCTGGGGGTTCCTCGGACTCGGCCGCCGCCGCGGGGAGAAGGCGTCCGGGCCGCGGCGCCCAGGACGACGGCTGCGGGGTGCGGGTGGCCGGGGGCGCGGCGGGCTGCGACGGGGGGCGGGCGGCGGCGCAGGGGCCGGACAGGCAGTAGAAAAAGTAGGTGCCGAGCAGGAGCACGGAGAGCAGCAGCGGCGCGCGGGGCGGCGCGCGGAGCAGCGCCCCGAGGTGCGCCCGGAGCCCCGGCCCCGCGCCCCCCGCGCCGCTGCCTTCCCCGCCGCCGCCGCCGCTACGTCCCATGAAGCCTCGTCGCGCCCGGAGCCCGGAGCGGGGGCCGTGGAGCGCCGCGCGGGGCGTGCATCCCGGCCCTGGCCGCGCTCGCTCAGCCGGGCGTCTCGGCTTCTGCACGGCCGCCGGCCGGCCCAGGCGGAGGCAGCGGGGAGCGGGGGCGGAGAGGCGGGGAAGGGCGGGGAGGGGCCCGGCAGCCCCCGCCCCTGCCTGCCCCGCCCCGCCCCAACCCGGCTCGAGCCCGCCCCGCCTCGCCCCGCCGGAGTGCGCTTCCCCCGCTCCACCCTCCCGTACCTCCGCAGTCCTCCGCCACCGCCTCCCGGGCCAGCCCTGCTCCTGGGGGGCGAGGAGCTGAGACCTGCGCTGGGGCCGGGTCCCGAGCGCGCTACGTGCTCCTGGAGAACTGCTGCAGACCCAGGACAGTCCCTAGAACACAGGCCTGGGAGGCACGCGTACATACGGGACCCGAGCGAACATAGCCCAGATGCACGCCTGGCCGGGAACAAAACACACCCGGGCCCCGAGGTGCACACGCTGTGGGACACGGGGGCATGCACCCATCCCTGGAGTGCACGAAGACACCGGGAAAGACCCGGGCGCACTCTTGGTGCTTTCCCGATTCCGACAGCCGGAGGTTCCCGGCCAGACTCCGCCACCCTAGTCCCGGTGCCCGGCTGGGTCCTTAAGTCCTTCACGCCCTCACCCCCAGTGTCCTGCTCCCCTGAAGCCCCGATGAACTCCTTCCCCCTCTTCCAACTCAGGCGGGGACCCCGTGGGAGGACGGTCTTTGGAGAGCGGGAGCGGTGACAAGTTGTCCTGGGTAAAAGAGTCGCCATCGACTGCTTCGAGGGGGCACAACTGGGCGGAGGATATCCCTGTTTGCTCTCCCAGAAGGGTCTAAAAGGGCGGGCATGAAATTTTCGGAGTCCGAGTACAGCCTCGGGCAGGGCCGAACTGGCTCCCGCTCTGGGGCAACAGACAGAACTGGAGGCTTTCCCGAGCGCCGGAGCGGGACGGAGAAGAAGGCCGGAGCGGAGCTTTAGGAGACTGCCTCTCCGAGCCCGCGTCTGCCTCTGGGGCCTTTCACTGGGGTTTGGATTGGGGGATTCTCCTTTCCTGCCTCCTTTGGGGCTTCGTCCCCCCTCCCGTGAGTTCTCTTTGCACCCCAGTCCGTGCGCGTGCACACACACACACACACACACACACACACACACACACACACACACACACACACACACCCGCCGCTGCCTCTCTCGTTTCATCCCCCTTTCCCTTTTCTGGGTCCCAGATTCCCTACCTCCCCCAGTATTCTCTCCCCATGTTCCCAGTCTCCTTCATCCCTTCTCCTTTTCCCCATGTCTCGTTTATCTCCATCCTTATTTTCCTTCTTTCCACATCCTCCTTTCCTCCTTCCTCTCCTCTCCGTATTCCTTTCCTATATTCATCCTCATCATTTCCCTCTCCCTCTTTCCCAAATTCCCTCACCCCTTCCTTCCTTTTTTCCCTCATCCCTTTCCTCCCCATCCCTCTCTATGCTTTTTCCTCCCTGTACCATCTCCTATACTCCCTCTTTGCCTTCTCGGTCCCTCCTGACTCTCTTCCTTTGCCTCACCTGACTCTCCCCTCCCCCTGCGCCTCTCAGGGTCGTCCACAGCCTCCCGGTGTAAGCCCTTACTTTCTTCCCTCATCTCCTTTCACCACTTCCCTGACTGCCCCCCCCATCTCTCCCTCCCACATCTGGAAAATTTGCCCAGTGACCTGGCATGAGGGGAGGTGTCTGGCTTGTGGTCTACAGCTGGGCAACTGAACTACCCCCAGGCCTCCACCTCCAGAGTCTCGTTGCCATGGCATCCCTCTCCCAGGAGGCTTTCTCCTCCCCACCCCCAACTCCCCAGTGTCTGGTTGACTCTGAAGGAAGGTGGCTGGCCTACCTGTCCCCTTCACACACACACACACACACACACCAGTCTCAGCAGTGTGGAAAGATTATCCTTTATTTAAAACTTAAGGGATCTACACCATAGTGGCTCTCTTCTTGGAAAAGAGCTGATAGAAAGCCATAATTAGCTGTAACTACTCAAAGACAAGCTCATTTGGGGTAGGGAAAACAGAGTAGAAGACAGGCTCAGAGAACAGCTGTATCTTGGCATACTTGTACTGGGAAAGGCCAAGGCTGGGCATCACTACCCCCCACCCCTACACACACACACACACACACACACACACACACACACACACACACACACACATATTCTGAGGGAAGACCCTTAGCTATGTAGCCCTGGGCAGTTCAATTGCTCATCTAAGGACTTTAACTGTGGGGATAGGGATACCAGTTTTCCCCAAAGATAGGAAGAGGTGTACTGCTCCATGTCAAATACATTTGAGAAATGCCTATTTGTCTCCACTCTTGTTATGGCTGTGGACTGATGGAACTAACTCCTGGGCCAGAATCAAAGCGTTGTCTCTATGAATATCTAGTGGCCAAGTATTCAGTGGGAGGTGACTTTTTAAACGTGCACATGGAATGGTACCAGACCTCACACCCTCTAGGAATGAATGAATGAAATGAAAAAAAAAATTAAGTGCACTTTATGTACAAAGCACTGTGCTAGGTTCTCGGGACACAAATAGAAAAGCTAGCCAGTCTTTGCTATTATTCCAGTGAAACTCTAATGAAAGACAACACATAGAAAGTTTTAGTTGCAAATTGGATGGTAAGACTCCCTGATCGTTTGGGTAGAACAACAAAGTGTATGGTAATCATCTTCTTTAAAGTCATTTCCACTGGGGAAAAAACCCTAAATCTATTTTGATGTCGAATTATTTGACAGTACCAAGGATTTTGGGTGATGAGAACATTCTTTTCTAGGTCTTTAGTAGCTGTGGTTGCTTTGGAGATAAGGGACATACTATGCTGCAGCACCTGCAGAAACAGTCTCTCTAAGGGTTCCTTGCTGGGGGACTGGGCTGGAAGCAGAGCCAGTGGTTTGAGGGTTACTGCTTTCCTTTGTTCTTGTACTCTAGGTCCCGGGCTATCTCCATTGAGGTCTGAAAGGTAGTCGAGTGGTGATTAAAATGGTGGCAGTGGTTTGTCTTGTTTCACACATGCCACCTCCTGTATCTTCCTGACGGTGCCTTAGTTCTTCACCTAGACTGACTTAGAGTAGTAGCTGGTGGGAATAGTCTGCCTCTTCTCTATAAGGATTGCTCCCCAGATTGTACCTGTGAGGGTTGCTGGAAGCAAGGTCAGTAGTGTAGGGGAGTACTGATTTTCCTGGAATGTTAGGAATTATCCACCCATCAATGGTGATTTGTCAGCAGGTAGTATTAGTGGTGGTGAGGATGGTGGGTTGCTCTCCTTAATGATAACTGTAGAGGCCTGGCTAAAAGCAGTACTGATGGTTTGAATGTGACCTGGAGCTTTAGTATTACCCAGACTCTTGGGCTCAAGCTTCTGAGTTATCTCTGTCCACATCTGAAGGGAGGTGGTGCTTGAGGTTTTAGCAGGGCTTTTTCTTACCTGACACATGGTGTCAGGGTGCTTTGCTGTTTCAGCTAGGTTGACTTCCTATTAGGATTGTCCTTAACCTCATACTCTCTACCTCCACCTAGACATGTAAAGGCCTATAAAGAAGTACTAGCAAGGAGGTGGGTGGAACCAATTGAATTCTAGAACTGTTTGTCAAGGCATTTTTATTGCTAAAAGTTTCCCCAGCATTTAGAGGGTCTTCGTGATTTTGCTACCCTTGTGGTGGGCTCAATGACCCTACTAGATACTCAGAGTTATCCCCTAGTTCTTCTGTGCTGGTGAAGAAGAAACCCCTTCTTTTTACTTTTATCCCATGGAGACTAGATTGGGAAATAAGTAAATAAATATGCATATGCTTATATGCACACATATATTGTGTGGGGGTGGGGATGGGGATGTTCTCCTACCACCAGTTGATACGCTCATTGAGATAACCAAGTGTTAAATGAATTTTTTTAAAAGTGTAGTACAAAGTCTCTCTGTGTCCCATTATCCCTTTAGGAAGTGTGAAAAAAAATTTCCCTGATGAAATTGGAAGGGAAGCTTGCCAAAGATTGGCCATGTCCCTGGTGGCCTTTAGAAAATAAACTTGCCAGCCCTGGAGGCAGCAGAGACATTTGAGGCAGGAAGTGGCTTTGTGGAGTATAACTGCCTCCTCTTCTGGGGTGGAGTGAACTTCTTGCAGTGGAGCTACTCATCCAATAAATATATTGCATTCAGGAAAGAAAGAGAGAGAGAGAGAGACAGACAGACAGACAGACAGAGACAGAGACAGACAGAGACAGAGAGAGAAAGAATTGGGGCAAGAAAGACTTTTAAGAAACATGACCCCTGGCAGCAGTGAAGAGAGTCATATGTGGATTCAAGCCCTAGCAAATAGGAAATGAGATCTGGAGAGGAACCAGTCCAGAAAGTCTGACTGAGTGACCTGCCCAACAGAAATACTACACCCAAACTGGAACACCAGGAAAAGAGAAAGCTTATTAGAACCCACCTGTGCTGGAGGTAGGAGTTACTTCCATGGGTCTCACCACCAACATACTCTGTCTCTACTCTTCCCTCAGACAATGAGCATATTTGTGAGGGAGAATGTCCCAAGTTTATGGGGGAATATTATGGAACTACTGTTCTTTATCATGCCATCTTGATAAGCGCCTTTGCTTTGAGCTAATTGTGGCTCATTATTAAAGATAACTTCACTAAAGGCAACCTGTGAGTGCTGAGTTGGGAAAGTACTTCTAGGAAGGGAATACTACATATATGCGCACAAATAGCTTTAATATTCAAATATTAACAACAATAATTATAATGGATAATTTAACCAACTTATTCTGGTTGATAATTTAATAACAATTTAATAACAATGGTGAATAATAGCAAATTCATACTAATAATGCTTAATATATTTAATACCAAACATTTATTAAGCACCTACTGAAAGCCCTGGCCTCAGTACCTGGGGGAGGTACAAAGTCCCCAAAGGACCTTGAACTTCAGAAGATTATAATCTAGCTTTCCTAGATAAGTAAAGGAATTCATAAATTAGAATTTACTAGGTACATAACTCGGACTAATGTTACAAAAGGACAAAATCATTTGCTCTTAATTGTGTCCTAACTGGAGGAATCAATCAGGGTTTACTGCCATCTCCTAAAAAACAACCAAAACTATTTCTCCCCAATTCCTCCCTACTGAATAAAGGTGGGGGGAGAGATCTAAATCCAGGTACCCTTCCCACTAGAAAACAAATGGAGCATTTGGATTAAGGACCCCAGTCCTTTTTCCTAGACTCACTTTACAATGCCAATGATATGGCAAAATTCAAATCCTCTCAGCCCCTAAGAAATGAACCCATGCCATACACACACACACACACACACATACATACATATATGTATGTATGTATGTATGTATGTTTGTGTATAACTGCAGTCTGCAGAGCTCCCCAAGAAAGTGTGGTTCCAGGAAAGGATCAGGAGGCCCCCTAAGGGAAAGGTTTTCCCTCCTGAGGGAAAGCTGTAGACATAGTATACCAACCTGGCTGTCAGCTAGGCCTTTGTCAAAGTCTCTCCTGACATCCCTGTCGACAGGATGGAGAGATGTGGGCTGGATGATGGTTGTTAAGTGTATTCAGAACTGATTGAATGACTAGATCCAAAGAGTGGTGATTTGCAGATTGATGTCAACCTGGAGGAAGGAGAAAGCCCCAGGGATTTCTATCCTTGGCCCTGTGCTGTTCAAAATTTTTTTTTATCAATGGCTTGAATGAAGGTATGGCATACTTGTCAAATTTACAGATGCCTTGAAGCTGGGAGGGATGGAGAGCCAACTCACTGGATAATAGGATCCAAAAATATCTCCTCAGGTTAGAAGAATAGGTTAAATCTAATAAAATACATTTTAATAAGGATAAATGCCAAGTGCTATGCTTGGAATCAAAACAATCAACCATTCAAGTACAGAATGGAGGAGATTCGGTGAGACTAAAGCTTATGTGGAAAACCCCTAGGAGTTCTAGTAGAACTCCTCTAGGAGTTCTGCAAACTTAATATGATTCAGCACAATGACACAGAAGCCAAGAAAGTTAATGCCTTCTTAAACTGAATTAACAGAAGCATAGTGTCCAAAGGCAAATGCGTGTTGAAGTGGATAGAGTGGAGTCAGGAAAACCCGTCTTGGTGAGTTCAAATCTGGCCTCAGACACTCACTAGCTATATGATCCTGGGCAAGTCACTTAACCCTGTTTGCCTCAGTTTCCTCATCTGTCAAATAAGCTGAAGAAGGAAACAGTATACCATTCCAGTATCTTTGCCAAGAAAACCCCAAAAGGAGTCATAAAGAGTCAGCTAAAATGACTAGGCAACAACAACAGTATCCCAGACAAAGCAGGTAATACTGTCCACTCTACCCCAGTCAAACGAGGTCTTGAATATTGTATTCTGTTCTGAACATGACATCTTGGAAACATCATTGACAACTAGAGCATCTGTGGATGAAGGCAGTCAGGATAATGAAAGGACTGGAAAATCTCTCATAGAAAGATCAGTTGAAGGAACTAGGGATCCTAGTCTCTGATTGGTGAGCTATCACTTTATCTTACCTAGTTCTCAGCCAACCACTGGGCTCATTTATTACATCCATACTGAATCTGCCTATATGTCCATCCCAACTCAGCACCAGATAGGAAGAGGCTAGTCGCCTGGCCACAGAGAGCTCCCAGGAAGTTTCTCTAGGGAAAGAAGACGCAGTCATGGAACAGTTAAAAGCCAAGACTTGATCATGTGTGATCAAGGGTTAGAGTATGTCACTCAGACTCTAAATGCCATTTCTAGAGTTCAGAGAAGAGAGGGATCTTTGTGAGCTGGAGGGATAATGACAGCTCACATGCTATACAGAGCTTCACAGTTTACAGATCACTTTCCTTACAACAGCCCTCTGATGGATGTAGCACAACTATTTTTATCACCAATTGACAGCAGAGACTAGTGAGGTTCAGATAAATAAAGTAACTTGCCCAAGGTCACCCAGCTAATAAGCCAAGGTCTCTGTACTCTCCATTATTTCTTTTCCATGGGGTAGGCATTCATCCATATCTCTACTGAGCCCCACTGTGTGCCCACTTCTGATTAAGCTATCCCAAGGACCAGGTGGGAAGAGGCCATGGTTCTGTTCACAACCCCTTAATTTCAGCATCTGTTTCCACTATACATGAACAGGGATATTTCTTGAATAGTTAGGGTGGGATCCCTGGAGGTGTTGGGATTTGAAGTGGACCTTCAAACATGGGCAGGATTTGAATAGGTATTCAAAACAAAGGGGGCAAGAGTGAAGGATAACAGGTAAACAGCCAGAGTACTCCTGGCAATGTCAGGCAAAAGGAAGGAAGGTCTCCAGGAGGCTGGGTGGCAAACTCTAAGCAGGACATGAGTTGCCTAGTGGCAAACTAGGGAGAACATGAACAAGAATCCCACAGGGTGTGCAATCACAGGGGCAGGGGAGGGCGTAGGTTTTGTTCTATATTGTGTTTTATTTTACTAATTCATTTATTTTTAGTTTACCACATTCAGTTCCACAAGCTTTTGAGTTTTAAATTTTCTCCCCTTCCCTCCACTCCCCCCTCCCCAAGATGGCATGCAATCTGATATTGGTTCTACATATACATTCATATTAAACATATCTTCACATTAGTCATTTTGTAAAGGAGAATTATAACCAATGGAATGAACAAGAAAGAAGAAACAGAACAAAAAGAGAGAGAGCACATAGTCTGCTTCGATCTGCATTCAGACTCCAGGGTTCTTTCTCTGGACATGGATAGTATTTTCCATCATGAACCTTTTGGAGTTGTGTTAGATCTTTGCACTGTGACAAAGAGCTAAGTCTATCAAAGTCAGCCAACACGTAATGTGGCTGTAACTGTGTACAATGTTCTCATGGTTCTGCTCCCTTCACTCAGCATCAGTTCATATAAGTCTTTCCAGGTTTGATCTGTATTGTTAGAAGGGACTTCCCAATCCAGAAGACCCCAAACTTACTGGGGAAGCACAGTCTACTCAAACCAAACTGGGAGGAAAAGAGGACCCTGACTGTGGACTGGGCCAGAGGCCAGCAGGCTGGAAGGCTGAGGCTGGGAACCTGGAAAGAGGGGCCATGTGTAGCCCTCTGCAATGGCTATGAACAGGAGGGGACCCGATCCAAGGGGACAGGAGATGGCGCTAGAGTTGGAGGGGAACCATTCCCTGGCAGATGTGTGTGGCGCTGCTGCGGCAGAGATTGCACTGGGGATCTCTGTGTGCGAGAGGCTAATTACTATTTTAACCGAGTTGCTTCTTCCAGGGAGTCTTACAGCAACAAAAGCCAAACGTAGCTCTCGCGGCAGAGCGTTTAATCAGAGGGGACAGGGGATTGTAAACACTGTTGAGACTGAGACACCGCCGCATGACGGGAATTAACCACCTGCCCCTAAAGGCAGGGGAAGGAGGTCCAGGCTGGCTCCAAGCCTCCAGGTGGGAATCCTTTCCAGACAGACAGGCCAGCAACCTCAGCTCAGCCCCAGTCCTGCCGGAAGTTTACATTCCTGGCAAGCTTTTTTTTTTCTTTCCTAAAGAAATGTAAGAAACACAAAGTGGAAAGAACACTTTCTCTGGAGTCAGAGGACCTGGGTTCAGATTCTAACTTGACCTTGGACAACTTCTCAGAGATTTGGTTTCTTCATCTGTAAAGTAGACATTTGGGTCTGATAACTTCCCAAGTACCTTACAGCTCCAAATTCATGGTCCTTCAAAGTCCTCCTGGAGATTTGGCTGGTACCAACTTCACTATTGTTTTCTACTTTAATAGACCCAAAGATTTAACAAGATTCCCACTCCGTTCAACCCAGCAAAGACTTCTGCCAACATCAGAGTTTGATGCCTGGCTCTACCAATTACCTTCTGTGTGGCTTTGGACAAGTCACTTCTCTGTTTGGAGCCTCAGATGATGAGGGGACTGGATTAAGAAATCTAATGGGTTCTAACTGACTTGAAGTCAGAGGACCTAGTTTTGAGTCTTGGCTGTGAGAGACCTTGCACAAGTCACTTAACTGAACCTCAGTTTTCTCTTCTGCCAAATGGTGATAAAAATGCTTCTGATCTTTCTAAGTCTCAGATTTTACAATGGAGGCAGTTAGATTAGAACAGGGATTCTTAATTTTTTTGAGTGATGGTCCTCTTTCATAGCCTGTGAACTGCTTCTCAGAATAATGTTTTTAAATACAGAAATAAAATACATGGGATTATAGAGGAAACCAATTACATTAAAATACAGTTATCAAAATTTTTTTATAAAGCCAAGTTCATGGACCCCAGGTTAAGAGCACTTGGACTAAGTGAATAAATGAATGAAAAAAAATTTATTAAATGCTTATTGTTTGCCAGGCACTGTGCTAGGCACTGGGGATAGAAAAAAAGTGAAACAGATCCTGCCTTCAAGGTGAATACATTCTTAGAAGGAAAAACAACACACATATGTACATATAGCATGTTATGTGTGTGCGTTGTGGCCAGGGAAGGGTTAGAATTGCAGGGATGGTAGACTGATCCATAGGGCAATTTATTAACATTCTCTTTCCATTAATAATGGCAAAATGATAGTATTTGTTTGACTACTTCATCCAGCTCAACAAGAGGAAAGAGAGGTGGGATTATACTCAAGGAAGCAGGGCTGATGGCAGATAACCAGGCTGGACAGCTACATGGGATGTGAAGCATGGGCTGGTCTAGTTGTCTAGAGCCAAACATAGTAGGCTATATGCAAAGATAGATAGATAGATAGATGGATATATGTGTGTGTATATATATATACATTGTGTTCATACATATATATGTATATGCATGTATGTATATATCTATATATACTAGACTTCCAGAAAAAATGTCCCAGTTCCTGGGGTAATTAATCCAGTCAGTTTTGGAACTCATCGCCTGGGTAAGGCTGTCTTGATTGGTAAGTGCAAGTTCAAATTTCTTTCTCTATCTTTCTTTCTATACTTTGTTTTCTTTCTATTATCTATTCTTTCTATACATACATATATACACACATATACATACACACATATATACACATACACATGGATAGTCTATATCTCTAGTCCTTTCAGGTTACATGATTTGTGGGAGCCTAAAATGTGGTTGGGAAGACACATGTCCTTGAAGTCATTATGTAGCATGTTACACACATAGGGAAAAATTGTAGCCAGTCCAAGGTGGATGAGAGAGATAGCCATAGGCTAGAGCAGACCAGGAATTCCTTCCTTCCCAGGCTTCGTGGAAAAGGTGGGACTTGAATTGGTTCTTGAAAGGTTTGGAGAAGCAGAAAGGAGGGAGGAGGACATTCCAGGGCTTGGGGACAGCCCAAGCAAAGACACATATTGGAGTGAATCCCAGACCACAGGGACCTACTTGGCCTCCTCACCCTCCTCTTCCCCATTCTGCACCTGTCAGGCCTTGGGCTAGAATGACCTTCAGAGCCCTCTAGGAGGCTTTCTTGAAATGTCTCAGCCCTTTCTTTGCCTGTCCCGGGCTTGCCGAGCTCTGCACCCACAGGCAGTTTTGCTTAGGATCAGCACTCTGTTAATTAGTCAGTTAATACAATTATCTAGACCTAATTAGGTCTCCAGAGGTTCCAAAGAGAGAAAAAGTCTTTGGAGGAGGAACTTCAGGCAGAGTTCTGGCTTCCTTGGGTCCTTTTCCTCTTAGGATCTTGGAATTTGAAACTGAAAGGATCTTAGAAGAGCCCCCGTCTTCCCCCTAACCTTACGGGTGAGGAAGGAATCCCAGACTCTCAATCCTCTATCATTCTTCCAATACCCAGAGCAGATATCTGAATGAGTGAGGGAAGTATAGAACCCCTAAGGGGAGTGCTAACCACTTGGGAACATAGGATCCTAAGACATCATCTTGCCTAACCTTCTTATTTTACAGAGAAGAAAACTGAGACTCACAAAAATAAAGTGACTTGCCCAAGGTCATACAGAAAGGAACAGAGTCAGAATTCGAACCCAGGTCCTCTGATTCCAAATATAGTATTCTTTCATTGTACATTGCATTTTTGATGAAAAGTAATTACTGCTATTTACTCCAGGTCCCTTCAAGCATCATGGAGCACCAGATATGGTTCCATGTTCTGGACATTTGTGTCTCACTTTGGGCAACCTAAGATTATATTACTAGCTTTCTTGATTGCCATTTCATACCCTTGACTTGAAGTCAACTTGCAGTCCGCTAACGAGCTCTTGTCTATCCATGCTTTCTCCATCATACCTACCAATTCTCCCTTATTCACAATGAGCTACAGACAGTTTCTGGTCCATCTCTTTTCTCTTTTCTTCCCAACTTCAATCCTTTCATCCTTCTCCCAGTGATCAGGTTCTGAGCCCATATCCTAGACTGGATCCGTCCATCTGTCTGTAGTTGTTCTCACTCTTCTTGCTCCCCCTAAACAGCACAATCAAGTTTGCTATGCTCTTGATCTCAGGAACAGAATATTCAACAGAGATCATTCTATTCAGGAATATCGTTTGGTTCAATCTTTCTACTACGGGCAAGAAGGGGATATGAAGAAGGAAAAAAAGTTTTTGTAAAATGTCTAGACAGATTGAATTGTCACTCAGTCTTTCCACACCCTTTCAGGTGCCGACCCCTTCCCCTCTGGGATTGCCAGCCATCTACTCTGGATGTATCTCATACAGACCTAGTTATTGCATGTTGTCTCTCTCATTAGAATGTAAGTTCCTTGAAGTTAGTGACTGTTTTGTGATTTTCTTTGTATCCCCAGAGCTCAGCCCAGTGCCTAGCACACAGTAAGTTCTTAATACATGCTTTTTTGATGGAATGATTGATAGCTACATATAAGGGCAACTGAGTTATAGATATGACCACGCCACACTCTATGAGCACTAGCCAGGCATGACTGAGCAAATGCCAGGGGATATCTGTATGGGTAAGCTCCTAGGGAAAGATCCAGATGAAGGAGATTTCAGAGCTGGGAAATAATAGAAGCTAAGAGAGCAGTCATGCCAGTGCTGTGCAGTGGGAAAAACCAAACCAAACCAAACCATGAAAACAGAGGCCCTAGGTTTGTGTTTGAGCCCTTTTTCAGGATTAGTCATAGTGCTTTGCCCGGACTTCTCCTGTGTACTTACCTCTCTCTTTTGTTGTATGTTCAGTCATTTTTCAGTCGTATTCTACTCTTCTTGATCTCGTTTGGGGTTTTCTCGGCAGAGATACTGTAGTGGTTTGCCATTTTCCTTCTCTAGCTCATGTTAGAGATGAGGAAACTGAAACAAACAGGGTTAAATGACTTGGCCAGGATCACACAACTAGTTAGTGTCTGAGACTGGATTTGAACTCAGGAAGATGAGTCAGTACAGATGGGGCTGTAGCAAACAGGTACCTTCATTCAGTTCTAGAAGAATCACAACTTTGCAGAATCTTTCTGTAGATTCATCTGGAAGTATATGGTAAAAGTTACAAAAATAATCCCTACCTTTTGACTTGATAACTTTTGTTAGGAATATATCCCAATTGTTATTTCTTTAAGAAAAAAAGAACTTCCTATTCAAAGATTTTTCATAGCAGCATCATTATATGTAATTGTAAAAAACTGGAGGTAAAGGGAAATAGTTAAATAAATTATAGTATATTAATGTAATGGCAATTAAGATGGACAAGTGCAAGGAATATGAAAAAAATCCAGAAAGACCTTTGTGGAATAATGCAGAGCAAAAAAAAAAATCAAAACCAGAAGAGTGGATTATACCCTAAACCAAGATCCTATGAGAAAAAGTGGATGAGACTGAATGGACAGAATCTTAATGGGCACTTAAGGGAAGAAACTGAAAGTGCCATGATATTACATTGAACTGAATTGAAATTAATTTAAATGTAAATAGTAATTAGGGCAGCTGGGTGGCACAGTGGATAGACTCCAGACCTGGAGTCAGGAAGATTCATCTTCCTGAGTTCAAATCTGACCTCAGATATTTATAACTGTATGATCCTGGACAAGTCACTTAACCCTATTTACCTCAGTTTCCTCATCTGTAAAATGATCTGGAGAGGGAAATAGCAAATCATTCTAGTATCCCTGACAAAACAAAACAAAACAAACTCCAAACAGGGTGATAAAGAATCAAACAAAACTGAATGACAAAACCAACACACAAATATAACTATTTATCTTGATATTTAATGTTGTTACCAAAAAAAAAAATGTTTTTTAAGTCAATGCCTCACCCACCCTCTGGTGGGCCCTGCCTCTCTCCACTTCCCCTATGGATCCTTTACAGTCCTTCAGATCTATAGAACTATCCTAAGGATCTGGGGTTCCCCCAGAAAGGAATTTTGTACTTGGCTAAGCTTTGCACATTGTTGTCATAAAGGCAATCATTCATTCATACCCACCATTCTTAAGGACCTATACAATCCTCCAGATTTAGAATATTGCCCTAAATGTTTTGAGTTTCCCCAGAAAGGAATTTTCTGTGGGATTTCTAGAGAGTTTCGTTCTTTTCTACATTTCCAGTCTTCTATTTTATCCCCTCCATGTACTACCTTATCCAGCTGCCTGGCCCATTCTGTGCCTCACATGTGCCCCTCTATCCCTCAGTTCCAAATGTTTGCTCTGACTATGCCCCACAAGTGAAAGGCTGCCCTTCCTCACCTCTCACTCCTAGCTTCCCCTGCCTCTTTTAGACCAAGCTCAAGGCTCATCTTAGGCAGGAGGTCTTTTCCAGCCTCCTCAGCTTGTAGAGCCTTTCCTCTCTGTCACCACTATCTGTGGGACCCCGAGCAGGTCACTTCATTTCTCTATGCCTCAGTTTCCTTATCTGCCAAAAGGGGGGATTGGTCTTTCCTACCTCCATATCTATGCCTCTTTGATTTTGCACTTTCCTTAAGTGCATAAGGAAGGGGATACTCAGCTGGGTGGAGCAAGAGAGATTTTCCCTCTCACCTAGGAACAGTGGTTAATTTAAGGCACTGTTGGTCCTTTTCTAAGGACACTTTCTTCAGTAAAAAGCTTTAGTTAATGAAGGAAGGAAAAAATATACAGAGGAGAAAAGTTATTTCTTTTTAGTAGCAGAAAACAAGAGAAAGGAGTCTAGTTAGGAGCGGATTGTAGTGATCCAAGTGAGAAGTGATGAAGGCCCAGCCTGGGGATGGGGTCCAGGGGGTGGACTCCAGGTGTAAGTAGAGAGGTGTAAATCATCATAGTAACTCCAATTTCTAGAGCACCTTGAAGTTTTAAAAAACATTGCCCTACAAGAACCCTGTGAGATTATGTGTTACAAGTATAATAAGCCCCACTTTACAGATAGGTCATTTGACCTATTGCCTAGGCATTAGGCCAGTAAGTGCCATGACTTTTGGAATTTGAATCCAGGTCTCCTGGCTCCAACTCCAATACTCTTTCTACTATATCCCCATTGTCTTTGCCTTGAACTTGGAGATCACTTGATCCAAACAAACTTTGGATTTTACTGTTGAGGAAACCCCAAAAAAGTAAATCATTTGCCATGTTCACCTAGGTAGTGTACAGCAGAATTAGGAGATTTGGACCCAGCTCTTCTGACTTCAAATCTACTCCAAAGCCCACTGGGAGAGAATAAAGCAATACTGAGGAGGTAGAATCTATAGGATAACACAGATCTTTGTCGATTGTGGGAGATGTGACAGGATGGGAGAGAGAGAAGACCCCAGAATCTGAACTTATTTGCCCTGTGTAGTGAGACAACAAGAGCATGATTAATCCAAGATGGAGACCTCTCCCTAACTAAGTCAAAGAAATGGGTCTCAGGCCATTAAGGGATGGGGGGTGGCAGGGAGTCTTTAGGAACTTAGCAGGATAGTACTCTCTATTTTCTAACATGACCAAGTTCCAGGCACATATTCCACACTGTTTACCATATTAGAACTAGACAACGTCTTAGAAATCACATGGTTCATCTCTTTCATTCTATGTTAGACCAGTTACACAAGGTCATAAGGCTGATCTCTTAATTCCCAGTGTAGGTTTCTTTCCTACTATACTAGGCTCCCTCTTTCAAATTTCTGGCTGGAGCTTTGGGGATGTTATCATCAAAGGAACCTCCTTCCTCCTGCCTCAGGGCTTCTGAGACTCCACTGTTGTATAAGGATGAAGATGGGAGTTTCCACAGGCTGGGTTTTCTCAGAACTTGGATTACCACAGTTGCACGGAAGGTGTGTTCTGCACAAAGGAGAGGGTAAGGACAGGATAGAGATTTTCCACAGGGAGAGCCTTCCCAATAATCTTTTGAAGAAGGGGTCAGCCTGTCCTGAACTCCAATACTGACAGGAACTCAGCTTCATCTCCTATTAAGGGCTCACAGTCTAGGATAGAGGCCCCTCCCCTGCCCAAGCTCTGGAGATGACTTCCAGGCCAAGGGATGAGCCAGGGGAACCCAGCAAGACTTGTCCCAGGAACACACCATACACCACAGACCATGTTGGGACAGGTCTTAAGTGTGTTGGGATGGTAGAGGAGGGTTAGACGTGAGGCCTCCCATCTGCATTTGGGAAAACCAGCTTGCTTGCATTTGAACATGTGAATACATGTACCCGGTGAGCTATGTACATAGAAATATGTATGTGCACATACAAACATGAGAGTATGTCTCATTGTACATGTACATGTGCAAAGTCATATGAACATGTACATCCTTTTCTCAGTTTTCCCAGAGTTTTTCTGACTGCATAATTGCTGCAGATTTCTACACAACTCTGCTCAAAAACAAGAAATAACAGCTCATTTTTCTACAGTGCTGTCAGATTGAAAAAGAGCTTTTCTCCCAACTAACCCTTGTAAGGGTAATAGGAATAGGGGACAGGGACTGAGTCTGTGATTTTATTGATTCAGAAAATTCCTGGGAGAGGAAAATCCCTTTACCACCATGGGTCAGCACTTTCTCGGAAATTTATAGTCTTGGAAGTGCTAGTGCACTGGGAGGTTAAGTAACTCAGCTAAGGTCACACAGCTCATGTGTAGAAGACTGAACTTGAACTCAAGAGTCCCTGGCTCCGCTCTGTGGCCAGAGCTTTTTCCATTATGTCAAAGTTGCCTCTATGAGGTCAGTAATGCAAGTATAATGAGGACATTGTAGCAGGATTGCCAACAGTGGTTGCCACCTCTACCCCTCACCCAACAGGGTTCCTAGTGTGATATTCATACTTCTCCAGACTTCAGGGTAATTTGTTAGGCCTGGCACTAATCACGAGACAGAATGATGGAGGTTGTGACGGCAAATGGAAAATAATCTGAGTGTTTTTCCCTAGTCTCATAAAAACACAGTGGGAGGTACTATGTATGTGTATTGGGGAGAGGGGAGGGTGGGGGATGTTGGAGAGAGGGGCATTCTACCTGCCTCTGGAGACTGCAGAGAAGTAAATGGAATTCAGTTACCTTAACTCAGATGTGAGTGAAAGCTGGAGACCTTCACTTGATAAGAATGACATAGTAAGTCTTAAAGAGGTCCCTTCAGCTGCCTAATGAAATCCTTTTGTGGGTCGTTGTGTGGGCCTGAATAACAAAGAGTCTGGCAGCTTGATGACTAGCTTAAAGACCCCAGGCCAGCACATTCTAAGAGAGCTGAGACACCTCCCTAAGGATGGTGCAGCTGGAGCTAGGTGGCAGCATGAGATGAAGGCAGTAGCTGTGCCAAAGGGTTCTGGGGCCAAAAAGAGGAGTTCCTGGACCAAGGGGAGGCATTAGACCAAGCTCAGGCACTTTGTTCGAGGGCAGGAACTGAAACTGGTTAATGAGACACAGAGCCATTACAAGGAGGAGCAGACTGAGACCTTGTTTTTCAATGACTTACATGAGTTAAGCAGGTCTGAGATTGGTGGGGGGAGGAGGTTGAAGAGGGGAGAAAGACTGATTTCCTAGTGGCTGCCCTAAGTCTTCCCTCACGAGGAGCCAACATCAATCCCATGTTTATGCTATAAAGACCTGGAGAAGTAAGGGCTCACCAGATAGGATGCTATCCTTAATTGTCTATGAGTTCAAGTCTTTTCCACAGACTTTGAATGTAAAATAATTTGGTGCTTGTTAGGAAACCGAGGACATTGAAATAAAAACTCCAGGTATTTTCTCTGGGTGTCCTCCCGTGCCCAGAATACCCTCCCTCCTCACCTCCACTTACTTGCTTCTCTAGCTTTCTTCATATTCCAGCTGAAATTCCATCTTCTACAGGAAGTCTTTCCCAACATCTCTTAATTCTAGCATCTTCCCTTTGTTAATTATTTCCTATTTATCCTGTAAGGTGTATGAGGTGGTCAGAGAGGACTAACACCTCTGGTGAGAGGGCTTGTCCAGCCTTTCCCAGGGCTGCTCATCCACCTCTGGTGTCTCCCTTTCACCCAACTCACACTTATGTCTCCAAGAAGCTGCAGCCTCCACACTCATAAACCACCACTGCAAATGGGCTAAACCAGGTGGAGGGTAACTGAAAGGCCTCAGATGCATCGGTGATTTAGGGAGATGTGGACTCCAAGTGTTGAAGACTTCTCCTGGCAGAATGGGCAGATGAGAACCACTTGTCCCAATGGCCATGAAAGCAAGTGCTGCAGACCTTGGACAGCACAGTCATCCTCTGCATCCCAGCCATCACCAGTCATCTGAAATTTTGTCTTGCTGCTAGAACTATCTTCAGTGATTTTGGAAGAGAGAGTGAGGCTGATGACTTTGTGCAACTCTGCCTCAGTTAAATCCAATTTACTCACAAGTCAAGACATCACATCACTGGGCTTCTTAGAAAATGAAGGACAGGGGAGGAGCCAAGATGGTGAAGTAGAAAGACTCACGTATGCTAGCTCCGAACCCACAGCCCATAAATTTCCTGTAAAAAGAACTCCCCACAAATTCTGGAGCAGTGGAAGACGCACAACAACGCAGTGGAGGAGATTTCTGTTCCAGAGAGCCCTGAAAAACTGACCCCACAGGTCCATGGCACACTGGACAGCAGAGTCCAGCCCTGGCCACACAGCCCGAAAGGAGCAGATCCGAGCAGGCTTCAAGGACAGAATCTCCGGCGGCCGTGAAGGTCCCTCCACCCACAGGTGCTACAGGTCAGTGAGAGAGACTTCTGGGCTGGCCGAGAGGGGAGCATGGTGTCTCCATAACTCAGGCCCCCTAGGGAGGCAGCGGCAGAGGCAGTGGTGGCCCGGAACTCCCGGAGCAGACAAGACCTCAGATCCATTACTGAAGATCTCCACATAAACCCCCTGAAGGAACTGAGCCTGGGAGGCGGTCCTGCCCCCACCCGAGCACCAGAACTTAAGCTCACATTGAATAGCAGCCGCACCCGCAACTGAAAGCCCTGAGGCTGGGGAGAAGCATTTGAGTCTCAGACCCCAAGCACTAGCTGGGCAGATCCAGGTGGGGGTGGAGAGGAATCTCAGAAGTCAAGTAACTGGCTGGGAAAATGCCCAGAAAGGGGAAGAAAAATAAGACCATAGAAGGCTACTTTCTTGGTGAACAGATGTTTTCCCCTTTCATTCTGATGAGGAGGAACAATGCTTACCATCAGGGAAAGACATGGAAGCCAAGGCCTCTGTACCCCAAACAACCAAAATAGATATCCAATGGGCTCAGGCCATGGAAGAGCTCAGAAAGGATTTTGAAAATCAAGTTAGACAGGTGGAGGAAAAAATGAGAAGAGAAATGAGAGAGATGCAAGAAAAGCATGAAAAACAGGTCAATACCTTGCTAAAGGAGACCCAAAAAAATGCTGAAAAAAATAACACCTTGAAAAATAGGCTCATTCAATTGGCAAAAGAGGTTCAAAAAGTCAATGAGGAGAAGAATGCTTTCAAAAGCAGAATTAGCCAAATGGAAAAAGAGGTTCAAAAGCTCACTGAAGAAAATAGTTCTCTCAAACTTAGAATGGAATAGATGGAGGCTAATGACTTTCTGAGAAAACAAGAAATCACAAAACAAAACCAAAAGAATGAAAAAATGGAAGAGAATGTGAAATATCTCATTGGAAAAACATAGATCCAGGAGAGACAATTTAAAAATTATGGGACTACCTGAAAGCCATGATCAAAAAAAGAGCCTAGACATCATCTTGCATGAAATTATCAAGGAAAGGGGGGCGGAGCCAAGATGGCGGAGTAGAAGGACGCACGTTTACGAGCTCCGAAACCAAAGCCCATGGAATTGGTGTAGAAAGAGTCCCCCATAGATTCTGGGTGAGTGCAAGGTGTGCAGAGGCAGAGTGGAGGAGATTTCCGTCCCAGGGAGCCCTCAAGACCCGTCCCCAGGGTCCGGCGCGCCCCGGAGAGTAAACCCGACCCCCAGCACTGCCCTGGCTGAGGCCTCAGAGAAGCAGATCCGAGCAGGCTTCAGAGACGAAAGCTGAAGCAGCCGGGAAAATCCCTCTGCCCACAGAAGCAGGTCAGTGAGAGAGGCCGGGCTGAAGGAGAGGGGAAGCAGGGCGTTCGTGACTCGGGCCCCCTCGGGAGGAAGCGGCGGCGGCAGGGACGGGGGCAGGAAGCGGCGGAGGCAGAGGCGTGGGCGGCGGCTGAGGCGGCAGCGGCCCAGGACTCAGGAATCCCCCAGCTGCAGGCGGGATCTTCATTACGGAAGATTCCCGTATAAAACCTGACGGAGCTGAGCCTGGGAAACGGCCCTGCCCCCGCCCCGCTCTGTTGCTGAAGACTTCTGCTCGGGTCCCCCAGTGGAGCTGAGATTGGGAGGCGGGCCCCCCACCCCGCCCCCACCCGCTCCATTCTTGAGAGTCTCTGCATAAAAGCCCCCTGAGGGATCAGAGTCTCAGAGACAGCCCTGGCCCCACCCCAGCACCTGAACTAAAGCTCACTGATTGACAGCCAGCAGGAGGAAAGCCCATTTAAATCTCAAAGCCCAAGCTGGGCGGATCCAGGCGGGGGTGGAAAGGAATCTCAGAAGTCAAGTAACTGGATGGGAAAATGCCTAGAAAGGGGAAGAAAAATAAGACTTTAGAGAGTTTTTTCCAACAAATGCAAATGATCCCAACCTTCGGATCTGATGGGGAGGACGAAAACGTATTTTTCCCATCAGGGAAAGATGTGGAGGGCGGGGGCCTCAGCACCCCAGACACCCCAGGGGGGTGTTGGGTGGGCTCAGGCCTTGGAAGAGCTTAAAAAGGATTTTGAAAAGCAAGTTAGACAGGTGGAGGAAAGACTGGGAAAAGAAATGACAAAGATGCAAGAAGAGTATGAAAAAAAGGTCAATATCTTGGCAAAGGAGACCCAAAAAAATGCTGAGGAAATTAACACCTTGAAAAATAGGCTCACTCAATTGGCAAAAGAGGTTCAAAAAGCCAATGAGGAGAAGAATGCATTCAAAAGCAAAATGAGCCAAATGGAAAAAGAGGCTCAAAAGCTAACTGAATTTAATAGTTCTCTCAAAATTAGAATGGAACAGATGGAGTCTAATGACTTTATGAGAAACCAAGAAATCACCAAACAAAACCAAAAGAACGATAAAATGGAAGAGAATGTGAAATATCTCATGGGAAAAACAACTGACCTGGAAAATAGATCAAGGAGAGACAACTTAAAAATTATGGGACTACCTGAAAGCCATGATCAAAAAAAGAGCCTAGACCTCGTCTTGCATGAAATTATCAAGGAAAACTGCCCTGACATTCTAGGACCAGAGGGCAAAATAAGTATTGAAAGAATCCATCGATCACCACCTGAAAGAGATCCAAAAAGAGAAACTCCTAGGAACATTGTGGCCAAATTCCAGAACTCCCAGCTCAAGGAAAAAATCTTGCAAGCAGCCAGAAACAAACAATTCCAGTACTGTGGAAATACAATCAGGATAACCCAAGATCTAGCAGCTTCTACATTAAGGGATCGAAGGGCGTGGAATAGGATATTCCAGAAGGCAAGGGAACTAGGACTGAAACCAAGAATCACCTACCCAGCTAAACTGAGTATAATACTTCAAGGGAAAATATGGTCCTTCAATGAAACAGAGGACTTTCAATCATTCTTAATGAAAAGACCAGAGCTGAAAAGAAAATTTGACTTTCAAACACAAGAATGAGAGGAAGCATGCAAAAGTAAACAGCAAGGAGAAGTATTAAGGGACTTACCAGAAATGAACTGTTTGCATTCATACAGGGAAGGACAATATTTCTAATTCTTAAAACTTTTCAGTATCTAGGTAGTTGGTGGGACCACACATACACATGTACACGCATGCACACACATACACACATGCATTCACATGCAGAGACAGAGAGCACAGATTGAACTGAATAGGATGGGACAATACCTTAAAGGAATTAAGGTAAATGATGAGAGAGAAATGTAGTGAGAGGAAAGAGGGGGAAATGGAAGGGGGTAACTATATGTCATTTAAGAGGCAAGTAGGAGATGTTTTTAGTGGAGGGAAAAAGAGGAGAGCTGAAGAAAAAAACAAACAAACAAACAAAAGTTTACCCTCATCACATTTGACTAAACGAAGGAGTGAAATGCACACTCATTTTGGTATGAAAACCTATCTTACAGTATAAGAAAGCAGGGGAGAAGGAGATATTGGGGGGGGATGATGGAAGGGAGGGCAAAGGGAGGAGGGAATAATTGAAAGTCAACACTTGGGGAGGGACAGGATCAAAGAGAAACAATGAGGGGCAGGTTAGGAGGGATGGCAATTCAGTTAGTCTTACACAACACGACTATCAGGAAGGTCATTTGCAAAGCTACACAGATATGGCCTATAATGAATTGCCTGCCGTACCAAAGGGAATGGGTGGGGAGGGAGGGATGGGGAGAATTTGGAACTCAAAGTTTTAGGAACAATTGTTTAGTATTGCTGTTGCAACTAGGAAAGAAGACATACAGTTAATGAGGAATAGAAAGTCATCTGGCCCTACAGGAGAAAAGAGAAGATAGAGACAAGGGAAGGGAGGGATGACAGAAGAGAGGACAGATTGGAGATAGGGAAAATTAGATTGCTTGGGGTATTGGGGTGGGGGGAGGGGAGAAAAAGGGAGAAAATTTGGAACCCAAAAATTTGTGAAAATGAATGTAAAAAGCTAAATAAATAAAAAAAAAAAAAAAAAAAAAAAAAAAAAAAAAAAAAAAAAAAAGAAATTATCAAGGAAAACTGCCCTGATATTCTAGAACCAGAGGGCAAAATAAGTATTGAAGGAATCCATCGATCATCACCTGAAAGAGATCCAAAAAGAGAAACTCCTAGGAACATTGTGGCCAAATTCCAGAATTCCCAGGTCAAGGAGAAAATATTTCAAGCAGCTAGAAAGAAACAATTCCAGTATTGTGGAAATACAATCAGGATAACACAAGATCTAGCAGCTTCTACATTAAGGGATCGAAGAGTGTGGAATAGGATATTCCAGAAGTCAAAGGAACTAGGACTCAAACCAAGAATCACCTACCCAGAAAAACTAAGTATAATACTTCAGGGAAAATATGGTCATTCAATGAAACAGAGGACTTTCAAGCATTCTTGATGAAAAGACCAGAGCTGAAAAGAAAATTTGACTTTCAAACACAAGAATGAGAAGAAGCATGAAAAAGTAAACAGCAAAGAGAAGTCATAAGGGACTTACCAAAGGTGAACTGTTTACATTCCTACATGGAAAGACAACATTTGTAACTCTTAAAACTTTTCAGTATCTGGGTAGCTGGTGGGACCACACACACACACACACACACACACACACACACATATGTACACATGTGCACACACACACATACAGAGACAGAGAGCACAGAGTGAATTGAATAGGATGGGACCATATCCTCAAAGAAATTAAGGTAAATGGTGAGAGAGAAATGTAGTAGGAGGAGAAAGGGTAAAATGGAATGGGGTAAATTATCTCTCATTCAAGAGGCAAGCAGGAGACTTTTTAGTGGAGGGAAAAAGAGGAGAGCTGAGAAAAAAACATGAAGTTTACTCTCATCACATTCGACTAAAGGAAGGAATAAAATGCACACTCACTTTGGTATGAAAACCTATCTTACAATACAGGAAAGTGGGGGAGAAGGAGATAAGCAGGGTGGGGGGGATGATGGAAGGGAGGGCAATGGGAGGAGGGAGCAATTTGAAGTCAACACTTGGGGAGGGACAGGATCAAAAGACAGAATAGAAACAATGGGGGGCAGGTTAGGAGGGATGGTAATCCAGTTAGTCTTACACAACACGACTATTATTGAAGTCATTTGCAAAACTACACAGATATGGCCTATATTGAATTGCCTGCCTTCCCAAAGGGAATGGGTGGGGAGGGAGGGATGGGGAGAATTTGGAACTCAAAGTTTTAGGAACAACTGTTTAGTATTGTTCTTGCTACTAGGAAATAAGAAATACAGTTGATGGGGAATAGAAAGACATCTGGCCCTACAGGACAAAAGAGAAGATGGGGACAAGAGAAGGGAGGGAGGATAGAAGAGAGGGCAGATTGGTGATAGGGGAAATTAAAATGCTCGGTGTATTAGGGTAGGGGGAGGGGATAAATGGGGAGAAAATTTGGAACCCAAAATTTTGTGAAAATGAATGTAAAAAGTTAAATAAATAAATTTATATTAAAAAAAAAGAAAATGAAGGACAAATAGCAACATTGTTTGTACATATGTGTTTGCTTATCTTCACCATTAGACTGTGAGGTCCTTGAGGTCAGGGACTGACTTTAGCTTCTTTTTGTGTCCCTATGTTTAGCACAGTGCCTGGCATACAATAGGCACTCAATAAATGTTTATCGACCAGCTGAACTAGAAAAGAGCCAAAAACTGATACTTCCAGGGAAGACCCTGGCTGAAGGCAAAAATGAGTCATAGAGACATGTTAATGCTGACAAGCCTCCAAGATTAAACCCACTGTATTCATCTTGGTTAAATAATTATTGTCTGTCTGTGTTTATCCTTCATTTTCAAAGAACACCATGACATCAGAGAAATGATGACATGACTTGCACTTGACTTTGTTTTGAGTGAGGGAGGGCTTTGCAAGGTCACCAGCCTCTCTTCCCCTGCTGGGTCATTCAAAGAAGGAGACGCTGAGGCCCTGAAAGCCTTAACTTGCCCAGCTCACATAGCTAGTAGTATCAAAACTGAGACTTGAATATTAACTTCCTGATTCCAACTTCTGTACTCTGGTCTCTGGGATACCAAGTCCTCCTAGGCTAAGAGGTGAAGAGAGCTCTCGCCTGAGAGGCTGAACACAAGGGCCATGACATAGAGATTCCTGTGTCCTAACCATCAGGGCCCAAAGGAGACCTCTGGCAGGGTCTGGAAGAAGGTACATTCTTCCAGTTTATGCTGGCTCCTTCCCTCAGGGTGGCAGTGTAAGGGGATCAGCATGGATCAGCATCCTTAGCCAAATTGAAAACAGACATCCTTATGTTTTCTTCTCCCCCGGAGTCTGGATCAGCTGGACAGTGCACCCACTGAGGCCTCCCCAAGTCTGTCCTTGAGGACCACTGAGTCCTAGGACCAGAAACAAGACTAGGGCTCATCTTCTCCTTTCTCCTGGACCACTGCAGTTGTGTCTTCAGTGAACAAGTGGGGGAAATGAAAAACTTAAAAGGGCATCTGGTATAGACAGAGTTATCTACAGTCCCATATTTGTAGGAGGGAAGAAACATAGTTCCATCTTCTCTTTCAGGGAATCCTTAATATAAGAGGGAACATTCTTGGAGTCCTGACTTCCCACGAGGGCTGTGAGATGCTCAATCCTGTTAGGAGCAGGCATAGTAGCAGCATCTCATATTTTCTGTGTTGATTATGGATTCTTCTCTCCTCCAGCAAAGAGGGTTATGTGACTTGCCCAGGGTCACACAGCTAATAAGTGTCTGGGGCCAGATTTGAACACAGAAAGATGAGTTTTCCTCCTTCAGGCCCGGCACTGTGGGCACTCTGGTGCCACCTAGCTGCCCACATACCGTGCCCCCACCAAGGACTCCAGACAGGGTCAAGACTCCAGCTTCTTATCTTCCTGAGTTCAGAGTTCTTATACCCAATCCCACCTTCTACATGAGATAGTACTGTGGGAGAATAAATTAAGAGTCAGAGGACATGGGTTTGAAGCCTGGATAAGTCATTGTTCCCTGTGTGTCCATGGTCAAGTTTTTTCCTTCTCTGACCCTCAGTTTTCTCCTCCACAAATGAAAGGATTAGCCCCAGGGGGGACTCTAACAACCCTTCTACATCTAAATCCTATGATATTAGATTGAAAGTATACATAAAAAGACAAGCCAGTTTTACCTAACAGAGATGAAATTTGTGGTACTTGGCCTGGGCACAAAAAGTCCTTGTTACAGCTCTGAACCTAGCGTATATCCCACTTGGGAGCCTATCTGTGGGGAAGGGAGGGTGACTGGTTGCTAACTCTCTTGGTCTGAGATCAATGGCTAAAGCTATGGTCGTTCTGGTTGATCCTGGCAAGCCCAATCAGATGAGATGGAAGACTGAGCAATGTCCTTATGCAGGAAGGAGATGGTGTATATGTATGTGTGTGTATGTGTGTGTGTGTGTGTGTGCGCGCACGCGCACATGTAGGTATCCTGGCATGGTGTGGAAAGGGGAAGGGGTGAGGGGGGACAGACATACTGAAGCCTCTTGGCTGCCATGTTCTTACGCAGAAATCCCCACCTCCTTCCATACAAGGGCCCCAACCATGGCACATGTTTCCAGTTTGCTTTCCTTACCCCCAGGGTTGTTCCTGGCTTTCCTCACAGGCAGGAACCCCTCCTCCCTCAAACACATTCCAAACCCTGTTCCTGAGAGGGGGAGGGGAGACTTTCAGCTCTCAGGCTCAGGAACCCCAGAGTCTGAGCACGGATCCTTCTTATTCTGAGGCCTGGGGATCAGGCTCTGCCCTCAGCAACCCAGCCTAATAGAAAGAGCCCCTGTCCATAAATAAGATCTGGATTCTAATTCAAGCTCTGTCACTTGCTAGCTATTTGTCCTTGGGTAAGTCACTTCCCTCTGGGCCACAGTTTCCCCTTCTGAAATGAGAAGGTTGGACTTAGTAACCTCTAAGGTCCCTTCCAGTCTAGATCTATGATCCTATATTGTGGGAAAGAGCTTCCCCACCTACCTGGGACTCCAGCCCAAACTTATCTTTCAGGAAACTTTCTCTAACTGTCACTCCAAGCTGCAGCAAGCCTTTTACATCAGTGGTGGGGAACTTGTGAGTTCGAGACCACATGCAACCTTCTAGGTCCTCAAGGGCAGACCTTTGACTGAATCCTAACTTCACAGAAACAGATCTACATCTGTTTCTCCTCCTTTTCCTCATTCTTTTTGCCTCTCTTCCAACTGGGAACCCCCAGTAGAAAGCCTAAGTCTGTCTTTATTCTAGTTCCTCCACAATTTGATTTGGCTGGCTATTTGAAGGAAATGAGTGAATGAAGGGATAAGTGACCCTCGGTAAAAACCTGCTAAATGATTAAGTGGGCCAATGAATGTGGGGTTGGGGAGAGAAGAATACAGAGTTCCCTGAGTGTCACATAGACAAGGTCAAACTCCCATTCTACATAATTTGGACACATTATTGGAGCAGCTAGGTAGCATAGTAGATAGACTATCAGCCCTGAAGTCACAAGGACCTGAGTTCAAATCCAACCTCAGTCACTTACTACCTGGTTAAGTCATTTAACCTCAATTGTCTGCCCCCTCAAAAAAGAAACACCTCAAAATAAAAAATAATTTATTTTCATATCCTTATGCCTTAATTCATATTTATTCATAATTAATTCAATTTAGTGAAATTTATTGCACACCTGCTATATGCCAAAAGCTATGTTAGGTAGATACTAGGGATGCCATAAAACGGTCTCTCCACATCTTATTCTTGGCTATTACAGAGGTCTTTCTGTGACTAAGTCGTATTATGGGGGTGGTAGAGAAGTGTGATCCTGATGCCTCCCTGGCACCCACTCCTACCTCTACATTGTGCCGTGTTTTGACCCCTCAATGCTTGAAAGGAAGCAAAACCACAAAACCACAGTCTATTGTCTTTAAAAAAAAAAAGTTTTCATTGATATCTTCTGTTACTTACATCATCATAGTTATTCCAATCATTCCTCCTCTGCTTCAAGCCCGCCCCAAAGGAACCATCCCATATAGCAAATGGCATTTTTTAGATGGGAAAATAAATTAGCACAACTGATCAATACATTAAAAAAAAAAGTCTGAAAACATGCAACCACCTGTGGACCTCTCACCTCCACAAAGGGGGTGGCTTAGGGGGTGTTCTCTCATGTTTCTTCATTCCAGTCCCACTTGATCTTTTTTAATATTGTTATATTCACTTTTGATTTTTTTGGTGTGTAGGTGTTCTTCCAGTTTACTTTATTGTAGTTATTGTGTAGGTTATTTCCTTCACTTCACTTATTTTACTCTGCATCAGTTCGTAAAAGTCTTTCCAATACTTATTTGTATTCATTAAACATATTTCTTGAAGCACAGTAATATTTCATTATATTCATGTACCACAATGTGTTTAGCCATTTCTCAATCGATGGGCATCTACCTTATTTCCAATTCTTAGCTATCACCAAAAAAAAAAAAAAAATGCTGCAATAAGTATTTTGGAGTATATGGGAACTTTCTTTTTATCATTGACTTCCTTGGAGTATAAATCCAGTAATGGAGTCTCTAGTTCAGAGTACGGACATTTTAGTCCATAATAGTCACTTTAATTAAAATTAGTCACTTTATTTGCGTAATTCCAACATGGTTGTGACATTTCATAGCTCCACCAACAATGTATTATTGTGTCGATCATTCCACAACTCCTTCAACATTAACTATTGCCATTTTGGAGAACATTTTTGCCAGTTTACAGGATGTAAGGTGAAATCTCAAGGTTGTTTTCGATTTGCATTCTCTTATTTGGAGCATGCATTCATGTGAATTTGAATTCTTCGCATTTCTTCTTTTTGAGAATTCTTTGTTCTTATCCTTTGACCCCTTATCTATTGGGGAAGAGCTATTAGTCTTCTATTTTTATTAATTGCTTATATGTGTTATATACCAAACTCTTATCAGAGAAATTTGATACAAAGATTTTCTTCCTTTTGACTACTTCTCCTCTTATCCTAGGTGCATTAATTTTATCACTGCAGAAACTTTTCAGATTCAAGTAATCAAAGTTATTTATTTCATCTTTTGTAATTGCCTTTATCTCTTGTTTGGTTAAGAATATGTCTCTTACCCATAGTGTGAAAGGCATATGATCTATTTCTCTCCTAATCTTTTTATGGTATGATTTATGTTAAGGTCATGTATCCATTTAAAATGTATTATAGAATACAGTAAAAGGTATTAGTCTAAGACTAATTTCTGCCAGACTGCTTTGAAGTTTTCCCAGCAGCTTTTATCAAATAAAGACTTTTTTTCCTGAGGTAATTTATGTTTGCCATTTAATTATTGAGTTCTATTGTTTCTGATTTTTCCTTGTCTAGTCTGTTCCATTGATCTATATATTTTCTAACCAATACCAGATGGTTTTGATAACTGCTGCTTTATTATGTAGTTTGAGAACAGGAAATGCTCCCCTTCCCCTTCATCTTGACTTCTTTTCATCATTTCCCTTGCTATTCTCAATCTTTTGCTTTTCCAAATAAATTTATTATTTTAAAAAGTGCTTTCAAGTATTCCCTTAATTGAAATAGCATTAAAAGTGTAAATTAATTTTGATAGCATTGTTATTTTTGTTACATTAGCACAGCCTAGCCATGAGCACTGAATCTTCCTCCAGCTACTTTGTCTGTTCTTTGTTTAAGGAGTACTTTGTAACTGAACCTATACGATTTCGTGTGTGTGCTTTGGTAGGCGAGACCCCTGCAATTTTACAGATTTTATAGTTATTTGGAATGGATTTTCCTTTTTATTTTTGCTTCTTGTTTTTTATTATGATATAGAAATACTATTGATTTTTGAATATTTATTTCATAGCCTTAGACTTTGGTGAAGCTATTGTCTCAATTAGCATCTTTACAGATTTCCTAGGATTTCCAAGTAAGCCATCATATTCTTAGTAAATAGGGATAGTTTTATTCTTATTTTCCTATCATTATGCCTTTAATTTCTTTCTCTTCTCTAATTGCTATTGCTAGCATTTCCAGAACTAGATGAAATGATAATGGAAAGAGTTGGCATCCTTGTTTTACTCATACATTTATTGGAAAAGGGTCTAACATATAATAATAGCTAATATTTATATAGTGTATACTATATGCCAGGCACTGTGCTGAGCACTTTACAGTTGTTATCTCAGTTATTATCCCCAATGCATATGATGTCTCCTCTTGATTTTAGATAGATATGATATGATATTTAAAAAGGTATATCTGCACCTTT
This sequence comes from Bettongia penicillata ogilbyi, assembly GCA_023548195.1. Classification (NCBI taxonomy): domain Eukaryota; kingdom Metazoa; phylum Chordata; class Mammalia; order Diprotodontia; family Potoroidae; genus Bettongia; species Bettongia penicillata. The sequence goes on along the minus strand of JAJHZJ010000612.1, from coordinate 8,562,475 downwards.
AGTTTGTAAGGATTTTAGCCAAAAAAAATTGTCATACTTTGTGAAGGGTTTTTCTGTATCTACTGAGACAATTGTGTGGTTTTGGATGTGTTGGTTTTTAATATGATTAATTATGTTGATTTTTTTTAATATTGAAACATCCTTGAATCCCTGGCATAAATTTCACTTGGTCATAGATAAATTGTAGTCTGTTTGACAAGTTTTTATTTAAAATGTTTTGGTCAATATTCAATAATGATATTAGTGTATGGTTTGTGTGTGTGTGTGTGTATTTTACCTTCCTCTGGTTTAGGTATTAGGACTATATTTGTCTCATAAAAGGATTCTGATGCTTTCTTTCTAAGTGTTGGAGAATAATTTGTGAAGTATGGATACTAACTGTACTTTAAAAGTTTGATGCAATTCTCCTGAATCCATAAGGACCAGAAGTCTGGTTTTTTTCCCCCTTAGTAGTTCCTTTACAGCTAGATCTATTTTCTTAGGGTTATTTAAGGTCTCTAGCAGGTCTTCCGATATTTGGGGTATTTTATAGTTTTGAAGGTATTCCTCTATTTCTTTTGTGTCCTGAGTTTGTAACTTGTAATTGTGCACAGTATGTTCCGATTATCCTTCTGGTTTTGCTAGATTTTCACCTTGCACACTTGTTATTTTACTAATTTGATTTTCTGTTCAACTTATCTTTTACCTGGGCCTTACATCCAGTCATTCCATCAGTTCGGCTATTCAGGAGTCCCCCTATCACCCTCCCAACTATATTCTATATTTGATAACCTTTCCATTTCAAATTACTGAAGTTTTCTGACTTTTAAAGGACTTTGGGCATTTTTTTACAAGAGTTTGGATACTCCTCCCTTCACAGCTTTGTTGTAAGTATATTGTAGCTATGTTGTAAGTATATATATATATATATATATATATATATATATATATATATATATATATATATATAGTATGTATATAAGTATATATAAGGAAAGCACTTCCATCCTTCAAACACTAAGTGACAGAAAATCTTTTCCGTTGGACCCACGTGAAATCTAAAGTGATCAAATTGTACCTAAAATGTAAATTTCAAGGAAATGGAAGATTCACAAAGGTTAAAAATTGGATTACCCTTACCCCGCAAGGAACTTAGATTCTATTGAGGGTAAACATGTATACAGATAAGTGCGTACAAAATATAGAGAAAGTCAATAAAAAGTTACTTGTTGGAAGGAAGAAGTGATGAACTAATGATTGGAGAGATCAGGAAGGACCTTCTGTAGGAGTTGGCACCTAAACTGTCCTTTAAAGGAAACTATGAATGCTAGAATTCTATAAGGAGGAGATGAGGAAGGCATTCCAGGAATGGGGAACAGCTCAGGCAAAGTCGTGAAGGTAGGAAATGGAAGTTGTTCAGGGAACAACAGGTAGGCAGTTTGGCTCCAAAGTAGAATGCATAAGGGTTGTTAATATGATATCAGTCAAGCTAGGTGGTATAATGAACACTAGTCATGGAAACTTTCTGACTGAGTTCAAATCCAGCTTCAGCTGTTTACTAACTGCATGACCATAGGCAAGTCATTTAACCTCTGTCTGTCTCAGTTTCCTCATCTGTGAAATGGAAACTATAATAGCACCTACCTCTAGGGATTGCTATGAGGATCAAATGAATGTAAAGCACTTTGCAAACCTTAAAGTGCTATTATATAGACACTATCTACGATTACTAGTTCTTTTTGTCAGTATGGAAACATAGGTAGGTTGGAGCCAGGTGGTAAAGAGCTTAAATACTAAATAGAAGAGTTTGTAGTTAATCCTACAAACAGTTGACAAGAGGGAAACTACTGAACCTTCTCAAGTGGGAGAGAAACAAAGTCAGACCTGCACTAAGGAATACCAGGTTTGTAGCTGAACTGAATTGGGGACAGAAGGGGAACAGAAAAGAAGAGCCTGGGTTTTTCTCCAAGCAGGGGACTCTTATAAGAAGCCATCCCAATAGGGGCTGGCTGACAAGAAGAGGCAGTCTTTAGCTAAAAAAAGAAGGGTCCCTGGTGTAACTCCATCAAATTCTCTTCTGAGCCACTTATTGAATATCTTATTCACACTTTTTGACTTGAGAAAGAACAGAATTGGAGTGCCCTAGAGAATTTCACTCAAGAAGCTCATTCTCAAGACCCATCTCTATCTTTGAGGTCCCTGAGGTTGAGAACAAAATTAGGAATTTTCTGATGCCTCTTCCATAAATGTGCAAAGCTACTGCATACTTTGAATACTCCCTTCAGTCAATTAGTACACACACACACACACACACACACACACATACACACTCTTACCAGGTGAGCTAAGATATAGCAAAACATATATCTGAAAAGATATAGCTACAACAGAAGTACAAATATTTTCTCCCAACATCTGGGGGGCAGACTCTCCCTCATGCCACCTTGATCCCTACGTAAAGTGAGCTCAAACTCAAAGCTGTTTCTCCAAAGCATCTACCCCACCATGCTTACTTCTGAATTTGGTATAACTGCTGGACACCGGCATAGTAGGTATGTCTGGACATGGTTCCCAATCTCCCAAGGGCTGTTTTGGTGCCTTGATTATCAAACTCTGGCCTAGACTCCTCTCACAGGGCTTATGGTGACTTACCTTCCCAACTTTTTTCAGAATATCATTTCTGTCTTCAGTATGCCTTAATCTAAAAGGAGGAAAGAATAAACACCAAGAAGCAAAGGATAAAGTCCCATGTACACACATGTATATTGGCCCTGGATGGAGAGGACCTAAGCCAAGGACCTCAACGCTACATGTGACCCTCTAGGTCCTTAAGTGCAACCCTTTGGCTGAATCCAGACTTCACAGAACAAATCCCCTTAGAATTTGTTCTGTAAAACTTGGACTCAGTCAGAAGGCTACACCCAAAGACCTAGAAGGCCACATGTGACTTCTAGGAGCTATCCCACCCCATCCATAGGTTTACAGCAAGTCTTTCTCCTCCAAATGCACCTAGGCAGGAAAGACATAATCCCTTTGCTGATTAGGGCCTTTTGAATGCATTCTCAGTTCCAGCTCAGCAACCAATTGAAAGACTTTTTTCACATGGCAAGGGGCCTAGAAATAGAATACCTGCACTTAATGCATGTGCTGAATTGGAAATGAGGGCCCTTCCATGACAAAATGTCAAAAGTCTCAGGATGGTTTTAGGCTTCCTGAAACAAGCAGGATCTGGTGGGAATTTGAAAGAGCGGTAGGCTTGAGATGGACCATAAGAGGGTAGGACACTCATGGTGAGGGAATATCGTTTGAAGAGGATTGATGACATCAGAAGGTGATGATAGACGTTGAGGAAACCCACCTGGCTGGAACTGAAGGGGCAAAGCAAGCTGAAAGAACATAATATTGGGAAGGCATTGGAGCCAAATTGTGAAAGGCCTTGAATGTCAGCGTAGCAAGCTCTTAGAACCCTTTTGCTCCATCCATTCGTTCCACTCCAATGCTCACAAGTTTCCTTTTTCCATTGGATCTCTTTCCAATTAAGCCACAATTAAGTCTTTGACATCTTAATGAAGCAAAATGATATGTATTTAAAATAGAATTCAAAGTAAATAACAAGGAGCCAAAATAAGCTGTAAGGGTTCGATCATTACCCAAAGGACCTCCTTCCACACTCCAGTCCCACGAGAGTATGAGTCCTTACCTCAGTTTCTTCTACTCCTTGTACTGTCTCATCAACGCCAAGCTTTAAAAGAAGGAAAAGAAAAGGTCTTTAGGCAAATGGTTGGTTGGTTGCTGTCCTTCGTTCTCGAAGAGGACCAAAATGACATCATCATGCTAAAGTGAAATTTCGGTGTGTCCTACTATGAGTGATCAGACAAATATGAGCTTGGAATGCTCTACCGCAGGTTGGGCACAGATAGTCCATAGGAATTTTTGGGGTGGTTACTCAAAATTTGTGCATCCTACGTTTACTTTGTGTTGTCTCAATTCTGCTTTGCTCATAGAGCACAGCACCCTTTCTGATATGGGCATGCCATGCTGAGCGGTCCTGTGCTAGTGTGTTCCATGTTGCACAGTTGAATCCAAACTTCTTGAGAGAGACCTTGAGAGTGTCCTTGGATCACTTCTTCTAACCACCATGTGATCGCCTGCCCCATGTAAGTTCTCCATCAAATAGACTTTTTGGCAAGCATACATTTTGCATTCGAACAACATGACCAACCCATCAAAGGTGTGCTCTCTGAAGCATAGTTTGAATGCTTGGCAGTTCAGCTCGGGCAAGGACTTCAGTGTCTGGTACCTTATCCTGCCAGGTGATCTTCAGAATCTTCCTAAGACAGTTTAAATGGAGGAGATTCCGTTTCCTGGCATGGCACTGGTAGACTGTCCATGTTTCACAGGCATACAACAATGAGGTCAGCACAACGGCTCTGTAGATCTTCAGTTTGGTAGTCAGTCTAATACCTCTTCTCTCCCAAACCTTTCTTCACAGCCTCCCAAACACCAAGCTAGCTCTGGCAATGCGTGCATCAACCTCTTTGTCAATGTGTACAACCCTGGAAAGTACACTACCAAGGTAAGTGAGCTTATCCACAGCATTCAAAACTTCTCCATTTGTTATAACCGATGGTTCCACGTTGGTGTGGTGGTGGCTGATAGAGTACCTGTGTTTTCTTGGTATTAATTATTAGGCCAAAATGAGCACAGGCAGCAGAGAATTGATCCATCCTTTGTTGCATCTCAGCTTCAGAGGCTGCATTAAGTACACAATCATATGCAAACAGAAAATCATACACCAACATTCCCTCCACTTTGGTACTGATTTGTAGCCTTTTCAAATGGAAGAACTTGCCAATTGGTAGTTGACCTTGATGCCGTGTTCATCCTCCTTGAAAGCATTTGACAACATGGCTGAAAACATCATGCTAAAAAGCATGGGAGCAAGCACACAGCCCTGTTTCACTCCATTGGTGATTAGGAAGGCACAATAGCATTGTCCACTATCCAGAACCTGGGCAAACATGCCATCCTAAGTCTCAACTGACCAGCAGCACAGTCTCTGCAGGTAAAAAGTCTTGCACCCAAGCAGTGGCTCCCACAGAACCCTGCAAGTGTGGCTTCTTAGAACAGGATCCATCACTATAGGGAAACAGTCACTATTGTCCAGTATGAAGGGGGCCACTTCCAAAAGACACTGCAGCCCTAGCGTTTAAAAGCCTATTACTGCACAGCTACTGGGAAACCAGCTGGTAGCAATGACCAGCTTTAGATGCAGTTGGGGAGGTTGACTTCCATTTTTCCTCTCCAAAGTTTATATTGTCCCTTGATTACAGCTGCATTTCCTTCTTCTGTTTCTCATCAACTGTCTCTTCCATCTCTGATGTTATTACCCCCTTCCCAGACAGAGGAGAGTTCAAACTATCTGACTGTTACCCCAGTAAGAGCAGGGGCAATGAGAGAGGGTCAGCCTCCTCTTCCTACCACATCAGACTGTGGAGTCTGGACTATGTCTTCTAAACAATAGAGGAGAAAGGGGGGAAGGAAGGAAGTATTTATATAGTGCCTACTGTGTGCCAAGCACTGTGCTAAGCGTTTTAAAAATATTGTCTCATTTGAACCTCACAATAACCCTGTGAGGCATGTGTTATTATTGTCCCCATTTTATAGTTGAAGAAACTGAAGCAGATAGAAGGTAAAATGACTTGCCCACAGTCACACAGCTAGGAAGCGTGACTTGATTTGATCTAGGTGGCACAGTTGATACAGCATTGAGCTAGGAAGACCTGAGTTCAAATTCAGCCTCAGATACTTACTCCTCTATGACCATCAGCAAGTCACTTAACCTTGTTTGCCTCAGTTTCCTTATCTGTAAAGTGAACTAAAGGAGGAAATGGCAAACTACTCCACTATCTTTGCAAAGAAAACCCCAAATGGGGTCAGGAAGAGTCAGACATGGCTCTATCTACTGCACCAACAGCTGCCTTAAAAGAGGCAATGGAGAGCCATTCAAGGTATTTGAGATGGGTAGTGACAGGATCAGAGATGGGCAGCAGGAAGATTAATTTGACAGAGACCTATTGATTCAGGTTGCTGGAACAAAAATGGAGGGAGGGAAAGAGAGAGGGAGGAAGGAAGGAAGGAAGGAAGGAAGGAAGGAAGGAAGGAAGGAAGGAAGGAAGGAAGGAAGGAAGGAAGGAAGGAAGGAAGGAAGGAGGGAGAGAGGGAGGAAGAAAGGAAGGAAAGAACTATCTTAGTCTCCAGTCAAAAACTCAGTTCAAATTTGGGGTGAGAGCTGGGGCCAAGACGTGTATATATGTGAAGGGAGGTTGCATCGACTGGGACGTTTTAATCAGGATTCTCTGTTTCACTCCTCCCCCATTCCACCCCACTACTACCTTTCTGGGCAAACAGCCACAATTCTGCAGACCCAAGAGTTGGCTGTCCCCTCTAGGGAGGAAGGAAAAGAAGACAAACCCATGTGGAGCTGTTTCCCAGCTGACAAGCCCAGTCTGTCCAGCCACACGAACACTATCCCTCATAGGCTGTTTCTGGAAGCTGGCCACATGAGCCTTGAGACATCCGCTTGTATGAACAGGCAAGGGGGCTCCCCATAGCCCAGCTAAATGGGCAGTGGGGGTGGGATAGGAACTTTGGAATGAGGGGCTGGTAGTCAAACTTGGCAGACTGGTGCCACCAAAGCTGACAGGAGAGGGATTCATTCATTTATTCAGTAAAACTAAGTACCTAGGATTACAGAGCTCTGTGTTAGATTCTGGGGTGGATACAGAGATAGATAAAACACGGCCCTTCCTCTCAAGGTGATTACAATAGATTTCAGGGGTGATAGGACAAAACATCAGATAAATAACATGAATTAAAATATAACAAGCATGTGAGAGGAATACAATGTTCTATAAAATCACACAAGGGAATGCAGTAATTGCATTGTTGGACATAAATTTATCCAAAAAGTATTATTTTTTTTAAAATCTCTTTTAAAATTTTTGTAGCTGCAGAAGCAGCATGGAAAACACTTGATTTTGGCTTGAATTCTGGCTCTGTGACTTACTACCTATGTGACCTTACCCTCTCTGGGCCTCAGTTTCCTGAACTGCAAAAATCAGGGTCTTCCAAGAGCCTTTCCATCTCTTAACAATAACAGTAGTGATATCTAGCACATATTGTGTTTTAAGGTTTATGGAGTATTATCTCAGTTGATGTTCATAATAACCCTGGGAAGGTAGCTGATATTATCTTTCCCATTTTACAAATAAGGAAAATAAGTCTGAGAGAAGTGAAATGACTTGACCAGGGTCACACTTAGAATAAAGTCCTGAGGCAGGATTCCAACTATGGTGTTCCTGACTCCAAGTTCAGCATTCTATGAACTTTGACACCATTGATGTTGCTGTTGTGTTCAGTTGTTCAGCTGCATTGACTCTTCATGATCCCATCGACTATCGGGATCATCAATATTATCCATGGGGTTTTCTTGGCAAAGATACTAGAGCATGGTTTATAATTTCCTTCTTCGGTGGATTAAGGCTTAGGGATTTTAAATTTAAATTTAATGAATTAAGGACTAAGAGGTTAAGTGACTTTCCCAGGGTCTAGTGAGTATCTAAGATCAGATATGAACTCAGTTCTTCCTGACTCCAGGTCCAGCAATCTAGCCACTGAGTCACCTATATGCCTCCAAATCTAAGATCCCATAACTTAAGAGAAAAAAAGTGAATATGAAAGACCAAGCAAACAAAAAATAGTGATGGGGATTTGGAGTCACTAAAAAGTAATGATACTTTTGCATTGAAATTAACTAATTGAAATGTGAATACTTACTGTGCAAGTTTAGTTGGTTGTGTTGATGTTTCATATTGTCTTTAATAAAACACTTAATTTAAATGTAATCTCAGTTTCAATAGTATTCTCCACAGAGGCTATGGATACTGTTTCTGTATTTTTAAAAGGGAATAAAATCTTGGGGAAAGTGGCAGGTAGTTTAACTATCTTGTAGCAGCATTTGTCACCACTGGAGAATGTTGGAGGTACTTTGAGAAAGGACTGATAGAACTTCTTTCCTGAGACACCAAAGTATTAACTAAGGAGAGAGAGCCTGACAAGACACTCGTGAAGGAACTTTGTTTAACTGTTGTCCCATAGAGTGGATATCCTGAAGAGTATTCTTGAAAGACTTTGACTACCACCCTGAGATCTCAGCTGAAAGATGGAACTATGTGTCCAGAGTTAAGAGGCCAAGAGTTACATGTGATGATTCTGAATATGACTTTTCTCATTGGAATACATGGCTGAAATATTTAAATATCTCTATATTCTTTTTTATAGTGTTAATAAATTGTAAAATCAATAATATCTTTAAGTTTATGAGATGTAGGGGCTTTGAAATAAAACTTATGGGTAAAGTTATAAACTGATCGGGGGGTCAAAACTAATAATTAATGAATAAGATTGTTCGTTTCTATTAAAGGAAATATGAGAACATACTTTGATTACCTTTGAACCATATGAGAGCAACTTAAGAAATTAACAAGGAGCCTGAGGGGGAGGGATTTTATGATTGTCAATTGGCACATGTACCCAACACCCTTTGAGGTTACAGGTGGGGCTGTCAACCTTAAACGCTGATATGTTGTATTGTTTTATTTTGTTTTTTAATGAATGAAACGGGAGAGGGAATATTTCTAAACCACTTGCTGGAATAGGTAATGGATTGGGACATGCAGAAGAGAGGAGGAATCAGGAATGGAATGGAATGGAATTTGAAATTCTCAGTAATAGTAGGGAACACAGCAAAAGTGAAAGAGGATCAGGTACCTGGTGTTTTATGCCATTGAGATTTTTCTGCTGTAACTAGCTGGTATTTCTAAGTGATGAAGGTAAGGGCTGTGTTTCAAAGATCAAAAGGCTATTATTATCTCTTAAGCTCTGGAATTGCAAAAGACCTCATTAATCATGTTGTCCATTTTACAGAACAGAAAACTGAGGTTGAGAAAGGTGAATAAACCTGCCCAGAGGAGCATAGTTATTTAGTGGCAAAGTCAAGATTTGAAGCCAGATTCACTGACTCCAAATTCAACTGCCTGTCCTGAGCCTGAAGGAAGGTATTATTCCAATGAACTGGTTCTGTCTTTGTGGGATTAACAAGAAATAACAGTTTCCAGTATTACATTTTAATCACATTCAGTTGATTGTTGGGGTGCTTGTTGTTCAGTTGTGTCTGACTCTTCGTGACCCCATTTGGCAAAAATATTGGGGTGGTTTGCCATTTCCTTCCTATTTTGCAGATGAGGACACTGAGGCAAACAGGCTTAAGTGACTTGTCCAGAGTCACACAACTAATATGTGTTTAAGGCCAGATGTGAACTCGGGTCTTCCCTGGCTGCACATCTGGCACTCTATCCACTGCACCACCCAGCTGCCCCACTGGGGCTGGGGAGCAGGGGACTATTTCTAATTAAGCAAAATCCAAGCTACAGGCAATATTGGGGAAAAACTCAAAAGTTTTCCAGTTATACTGGAACAAAGAAGGTACATTTCACAGGTTTCATTTCCGTAGCACTGTCTAGTCAAAGGAACTATGGTCTCGTGGCAGAAATTATGGTCTCATTATCCATAATAGCTTTCCACACACATGTACATAGACCGCAAGAGGAAGAATGACTGATATGGGAGATGGACTTAATGGGAATATGGGTCACCACATCCTTCCCCTCTGAGGCAGTGTCCCCAGAGTAAGTAGCATCCAGACAGACTTGCTAACTAACCATGAGCTAATTGCACCCAATCACTCTTTAGAGAGAACAAGACCCTTCTTCTTAGGTCAGATGACATGTAAAGCCCTTCAAAACCTCATCCATTCCTACCTTTCCAATCCTCTTAAATCTTATTATTCTCCATGTACTTTATACTACAATGATCTGGCCTCCCTGCTGGTTCTTGCACAAAAGACCTCCCCATTCAATATTTCCGTTAATGATTCTCCATGCCAAAAGTCTCTCCCTCTTCATGTCCATCTCTTGCCTTCCCTGTCTTCTCCTTCAAGTCCCAACTAAAACCCCACCTTCTGCAAGAAGCTTTTCCTGATCCTTCTTAATAATAATGCCTCCCTCTCTCTATTGATTATCTCTAATTAATCCTGTCTGTATCTTGTTTGTATATAACTGTTTGCCTTGGGATGTCAGCTCCCTGAGAGCAGCCAGGGCTTTTTGCCTTTTCTTGTATTTCTAGAACTTAGCACGCAGTGCCTGGCATAGAGTGGGCACTTGATAAATGCTTGTTGTCTTGACTGAGCTATCATAGAGACAAGAGTGCAGGTTTCTGCTGTAATCAAAGCTAGAGTTGCCTGAGCCAATCTTGGAAATAGCTCCTTGCCTACCAGCCTAGGGTCCTTGGTCCTCTTCGAGAAAGGATGAACAACAAAGAGGCAGTAACAAGGTATTTTTTTTGTTTAGATAAAATACAAACATCTCAAGCCCTTGACAATATGGCCCCATCCTACCCTTCCAGATACTCTTACTACTCCTTTGGGGTACTCTCAGATCAAATGAGATAATAATCTGTAATGAGCTTAGCACCGTAGACTTGGCACATAGTAGGTGCTTAATAAATGCCCCCTTCCCTTTTTTACCCCCTCTCTAAGTTCCAGAGGTTCCAGGCCAAACCAGCCTAGTTGCTGTTTCCTGAACCTAGTATTCTACCTCCAAATGCCATGCCTTTATGTCTGGAATATATTCCCTACATTCCTTGGAATCCTTTCACTCTCTTTAAGTCTCAACTCTACAGGGAACTCTACCTCTTGTATTTACTTCTGTAGCTCATTTCTTTCCCAATGGAATGGAAGATTCCAGAGGGCAGGAACTTGTTCATTTTGTCTTTGCATCCTGATGCCTAGCACATTGCCTCAACGTAGCTTAATAAATTAGAATTGAATTGATTTAGATAACAATATAGCATGTGAACCTCAGGAATGGTGATCTGGAAGGGAGGAGAGAGGTTTGTCTTTATTTGTCGTGTTTGTCCTTCTTTGCTGAAGAAGACCACGTCATCAGAGAAATGATGATGTAATTTGTACTTGACTTTGTTTTGAGTGAAGGAGGGCTATGCAGGTCAGCGGGCTCACTTCTCCTCTCTAAGAGTAGAAGATCCATCCCTTTTGGTCTAGTGCTCCCTAAACTGATAACGTACAATAGCTGCAAAGCTAACTGTGTCAACAGTAGGGAGAATAAGAGAGACTGATTCTGACATCAGTTCTGCACAACTGGGTATTTTCCCTTGGGTGGCGGATGCTCTCCTATGTTGTTCACATCCCTTGGGTTTTGGGCCCTGAGGGGGTGGCAGTCACTCTGCCAGCTTCTGAACCCTCCTTTATTCTCTCCATCATGACTGGCCCCAATCTGAGTGACTAAGCCTCCCCACTTTATCAGCTGTGGTGGGTGTCCCTGCTTTATGTGGTGCCTGTATGTGAATGAATGTGCATGTGCATGGATGTTTAAGAACAAATTCAGAAGCCTTGAAGTGGCTCATTGGTCACAGAAAGGCAGTAATTGGGAGCAAAAGTGATTGAGGTAGACAGCAATGCCTTTAAACAGCTCTACTCCAGGGGTTTGTTTTCTTTGCATCTTTCACTTCCATTCATTTGTATGGGACTCCTAAAAAAATTTTGGGGTCAAGAAAACCAATGATATTTAGTACAGGGAGGGAGTGGAGGTGGGGTAACCTAGACTTAAACAGCCTTTAGTGATTTGTAGAAACAAAAAACTTTTGGGGGAAGGAAAGGGAATACACATTTATATTGAGGCTACTATATACCAGTACTGGTATATTCACTTTACAATTATTCTCTCACTTGATCCTTACAATAATGCAAGGCAGGTGCTGTTATTACCTCCATTTTAAAGTTGAGGAAACTGAGGCAAACAGGTTAGGTGGCTTGCCCAGGGTCACACAGCTAGTAAGTTTATGAGGCCAGATTAGGATTCAAGTATTCCTGACTCCAGGCCCAGTATGCTATCCACTGTGCCACTGAATTGCCTTTTTAAATAGACATTGCTTGAGAAAATCCCTTCACTAGTTATTTTCCCAACTAAATGTTATCATATCTACCTCCTGTAGACCATCTTAGTATTTATGGGAGCATTTCTTTTATGGCTTTTATTACACTTTGTCTTGTGTTTTAGTTATTTGTATACAAGTCTTATTTCCATCCTATACTATGCATTTCTTTTAAAAATAAATGCTTATTGATACGTTTTCATTTTACATCACCTAAATCACCCTTGCATGACTTTGCCTCTGCAACCATCTCATGTAATAAAGAATGTTTTAAAGAAAAAAAGGGGAAAAATTAGCAAAACTGATCAATACATTGAAAAAAATCTGAAAATATTTTCAGTGTTCCACAACTGTGGACCTCCCACTTCTGCAAAGAAATAAGAGGGGGTGTCATCTTATCTCTTTTTGGGGACCACATTTGTCTAAGACTGTTAACTTCTTGAAGGCAGCAACTAGTTCATACCCATCTTATATTCAATATAGAGTACCTAGCACAGTCAATGTCTTGCATTCAACATTTATTGTACAACTAACCCTATTCATGCGGAGTCTCTTTTAAGTTAATAATGGCAGAATAATTGCAAAGTCTACCTGTTGGTTTTCTTTCCCTAAATCATGGTTTGGAATCTCATTCATATGAGAACAGATAAAAAATAGACCTTACCAGATTATAAATTAGTAGAATCTTTTTGGAGAACAATCTTTCAGTGTATTATGAAAGTTGGAGAAATGATACTTTTGGATTCAGCAGTTTCTTTGTTGGAAATACACCTGAAGAGTGTTATCAAGAAATACACCCAAAGTTCACTCCCCCTTCACCCTAGCCAAGAAATTCTAGGCTGACATCACTTAGATTCCTTTCTAAGATGCTGGGCCCCTGCCTAAGGGTGCCTCTGAACCCTCCTGGCTTCAGAGTGGTTATCAATAGTAACTGTTGCTGTTTTCCTCCCAGCCTGATGTCTTTATTTTTCTTTGCTTCATTAAAGGGTCCATGCCCTTCTTAAACAGGCCTATTCAATGAATGAGTGTCACCTCAACCAAGTGAGTAGCTAAACAGACCTTTGGCCTAAAGGGGCCATGGTCTCCCAGTGCATCCTGGGTCATCTCCTGACATTCTGATGAATATCTGGTCACTGGATTCAGATGGCTGTGGAGGAGAAGTGAGTCTGGTGACCTGCACAGCCTTTCCTCACTCAAAACAAAGTCAAGTGCAAGTCATGTCATCATTTCTCTGATGGTGTGGTCTTCTTTGGCAACAAAGGACAAACACAACAACAGTAGTCGGCTGTTCTGTGTTCCAGAAGAGCATGGATGCTAGAGGCAAGAGTTTCCTTTTGCGGAGGAAAAGCTTATTACAGTCAAGGCTCTGAGGACTATAGAGCAAAAAACCAACTAAGGGTTTTTGTTTTAGTTTTTTACTCTAGATGGCTAGACATGAGTGGAGCCTGTCTTCTTTATTTCTTTAGAGGTAGTAGGGTTAAGTGACTTGCCCAGGGTCACACACCTGGTTAGTGTCTGAGGTCACATTTGAATTCAGGTCTTCCTGACTCCAGAGCTGGCTACACTGTACCACCTAGCTGCCCCAAGAGCCTGCCTTTTAAGAAGAGCTAAAGCTTAAGTTTTTGGGCTTTAAGCTCCAAAAGCAATGTCAGAAACCACTTTTTGTCATATAAAGAAGAGGTAGCATCTTAGCTGAGAATCCCAACTAAAGATGGAAGCTGGAAACAGTGAGAAGCTTCACAATCCCATGCCCAGTAGAGCCATACTTGGCAGCCACCAGTAGTGACCACAGATCCAAGAGAGTACCCTGAAAGGGACTACATGCTGGGCAAAAAGTGCATACCATGCAAAACCAGGAGAGAGTAAGCAGACCCAGTGGGAGCAAAGTGACTGATGGCATTTGTAGAAGACCCTGGTGGTCCTATAGCCCCCAAAATGTGAGGTGCCCCTGTGCACATGTTCCTTCAGTATGTTCCCTGACTTTGTATACTTCTCCTCACCAATGGTGTGTGTATTTGTGGAATAATGTGTCCCAGGTGTGTGGGGGCAATGTTCTATTTCTACCTTTTTCTATGCTATTTCATTAAATATCTGACTTGAGTTAATTGTGTCCTTTGATTAGTAGATGTAAACACATCAGTGGGGGCTTGTGAGCTGTGATTTTTTTTTGAGTGAATGAGAATCTATAGAGTAGGTTGAATATGGAGTAGCCTGTTTGGGAGCCCCTGTATGCAAAAGGAAGGGTGTCCCAGGTGCTACATATGCATACATATGTTCATACATATGTGTGGTGTAGAGGACTGACTTAGCCCTCCCTCCACAGTTTTGGCACATATACTACTCCTAATTTTAAATTGTGGCTATGCTTCCCAAAATGTTCCAATCTGGAAACTTCTGATAAGATCTGCCCCTGGTAAAGTGGTCCACATCAATAATCATTCTAGTTATCCCCCCTGAAGCCCTCAGTGAGACTCTGCCTGGATTCTTGTCTTTTCAGAAGGTGTTTGAGGGAGAAATACACAGATGCAGGACACATAGGAAGCCTTGTGCTGGGCCATGTTGGATCCCTGAAAGTCCTCTTCCAGCTCACTGATCCCCTGAAACACACAAAGTCTGTCCCAGGAGCCTAAGGATTAGCCATTTGATGCTTTCCTCTATTACCCTGCCCAAAAGGATGAGACTCCTTCCTGAAGGCTCCAGACTCAGGGACCTAACTCTCCTCTCCTTTATCTCCTTTCCATTAGGCTGTGACCCAGAGTCAGGCAGACCCTGAACTGACACATGGAGGGGTATCAGTGTAATATGCTTCATACCAGTGTATTGGCCCCTGAGACAAAGAATGGCTATGGGACAAAATGGAGATTGGCATTAGCCGCTCTGACTTGAGACTGGTCTGACCCACAGCGTCATTTCAGTATGACAGTCGTCTGCCCTGACAGTTCCCTCATTCTTTTTTCTCTGAGAATTGAGGTTGCATCACTAGTGAACAAACACACCTGTGCTCATCTTGTCCTTTCCCCTTGACTCCTGGCAGATTTATGCTTAACAAGTCCTGAAAAGAAGTTTGGGAGGAATTGATTTGATCAATAAATATTTATTATGGGCTTATAACAGGCCAGGCACTGTGCTAGAAAATAGGATTCAAAACAGCAATAAAAAAGAAATAGTCCCTGCCCTCAAGGGCTTCCACTCTGGCATTATATCAGGGATGAAAGCAGGTATGTAGATAAGTCTGTTTTTAAAACAGCAGCCAAGGGGAATCCAGAAAAGATTCGCGCGCGCACGCGCGTGTGTGTGTGTGTGTGTGTGTGTGTGTGTGTGTGTGTTTGAGCAGGGAGGTATGCCATTTGACCTGAACTTGGAGGGAAAGGAGGAGATTCCAAGAGGCAGAGGTGAGGAGGGAACCTATTCCTATTCCTGTTATAAGGGACAGCCTGTGCCAAAGGCATTGAGATAAGAGATGGCGTGTCATGTGTGAGGAATAGCAGGAAGAACTAATATAATAATGATATTGTAATAAATAAATAAAGCTGGAAAGATGGACTGGAGCCAGATTATGAAAGGCTTTAAATGTTGGATGGGGGGGTGGCATGTTTTTTATCGTTGAGATAATAGGGAGCTACTGGGGCTTATTGAACACAACATCCCTACAATCCTTTCCATGAGTCTCTCCTAAGTACCTTTAAGAAGGAAGAAATGTATGGAACAGGATCTCCCTCTCCCAGTGTGGGGTTCCCAAATAGCCCTGGTGCCTGGGAGGGGCCCTGCATAGGGAGACACAGCCCTAATGCCCTCAAGATGAGCTTTAATGCAGAAAACTTGAGCATGTCGATCCAATAAGCTCAAAGACTCTGGCCAAGAATCCTGATGACTGGGTTGAGCTGCGTGTGAGACGTGGGGGTGGGGTGAGGGAGTTTTCGGTGTCCTTAGGAAATAATCAGAGAACAAAAGAACAGCAGAAAGAGATGTTCTTTGCAGGGGACCAGAACGTCCTCAAGTGCCCTGGCCTCGGTGGCATTGGGGATGAGTAGTGTGCAGGGAGACCCCACATCCAACCCCCTCCTTCAAGGCCTGGGTCTGCCTGGTCTAGCCTGAATGACTTTGAAGCAGTGAGTTGATTGTAAACGTCTTTTGTTGGAGATGAAACATGATAAGACATTAAACCAGGAGGCTAAACCAGAGTTAATCTGCGTGGTTTTACAAGCAACAGATCACAGCTGGAGACATAAGAGAGAGGGGGAGAAAACTCCTAGAAGGTATCAAAAGCCCTGGTTCAGCCTTCATAGGATGCTCCAGAGCACCAAGGCCTTGGACCTGTACCAAGAGACAAACTCAGGTTTCGAGAGGCTTCTGTTCCTCCTATCCCCAACAAACTGCCCAAGAGGACATGTTCTTGAAGTTCCTGTTGTCCTAGATTCCACATTAGCCCTTTTTAAGCATCTCTATTCCCACAAATTCTATTAACTAGAGTTCAAGTAACCCAGACTCTTGGTTAAGCAAGATTTTTGAATGGGTTGTCTTCACCCTGGGCCAATTCAATCTAATTACTTACAAACTGGACCTTGGGGCATCAGATCTAGAAGGGGCCTTAGAGATCATCAATTCCAGCAGTTCTTAAATTTTTGGCCTTTATACTCTTAAGATTTTTGAGGAACCTACTATGTTTATATGAATTTTATCTACCAATATTAGAAATTAAATTAGCATTAAAATAGTTTAGTTTTAACTTAATGATCCCATGAAAGGGTCTTGAGTGCCTCCAGGGTACCTATGGTGCCCTTGAACCCTAGACCATTGAACTTGATCCACTGATCTAGTACAGTCCCCTTATTTTTAGAGGGAGATTCTAAGATTCAGAGATAAAACGAGACTTGCCCAAGTCCCCACTGGGATTTTCTGTCACACAACAAGTAAACAAAGACTAGCATCTGTGTCTTCTAAAGGTTTCCTCAGAGTCTTCATTAGAAAATAATTTAGGAGATTAGCACAGAGATCAGCACACCCTGAAATGCTGTGACAAAGGTCAAGCCAATATAATTAATATGACAATTCTTTCTAAGTTAATTTACTTATTCAGTGCCATATCAATAAAATTACCAAAGAAATTATTTTATAGAGCTAGAAAAAATAATAACAAAATTCATCTGGAAGATCAAATGGTCAAGAATATCGAGGGAATCAATGAAAAAAAGATGTGAAGGAAAGTGACCCATAGCAGTGCCAGATTTCAAAAACTATACTATAAAGTAGTAAACATGAAAACAATCTGGTGCTGGCTAAGGAATAAAGTAGTGGATCAGTGGAATAGATTAGGTATACAATACATAGTAGTAAATTACATAAAAATTTATAATTATTTTATAATTATATAAAAATTATCTAAAAAATAGTGATCTAGTGTTTGATAAACCCAAACATTCAAGATTTAGTAGTAAGGACTCACCATTTGACAAAAATTACTGGGGAAAACTGAAAAGCAGTTTGAAAAAAAACAAACATAGATCAACATCTTATACCATATACCAAGATAAGATCAAAAATGGATAAATGGTTTAGACATAAAGTGATATCATAAGTAAATTAAAGGAACATGGGAAAATGTACCTGTCAGATCTATGGATAAAGAAATAGTTTATGACCAAATAAGAGATAGAGAGGATCATGAAAAGTAAAATGGATAATTTTGATTACATGAAATTGAAAAGGTTTTGCACAAACAAAACTAATGTAGCCAAAATTAGAAGAAAACTGGGAAAAGGTGTTTGTAGCAGGTTTCCCTGATAAAGACCTTACTTCTCAAATATTTAGGGCACTGAGACAAATTTATAAAAAAAAAAAAAGAGCTATTCCCCAATTGATAAATAGCCAAAGTATATGAAGAGGTAGTTTTCAGAAGAAAAAAATCAAAATTATTAATAGTCGCATGAAAAATACTCCAAATCACTATGATTGGAGAAATGCAAATGAAAACAACTGAAATCCCACCTCATTCCTATTAGATTGGCTAAAATGACAGAAAAGGAAAATGACAAATGCTGGAGGGGATGTGGAAAAATTGGGATGTCAGTGCACTCTTGCTGGAGCTGTGAACTGATCCAACCATTCTAGAGAACAATCTGAAATTATGCCCAAAGGGCTATAAAACTGTGCATACCTTTTGACCCAGCAATACCACTGTTGTTGCTGCTGCTATTGCTTATTGTTCATTCATTTTTCAGTCATGGCTCTCCATGACCCCATTTGGGGTTTTCTTGGAAAGGATACTGGAGTGTTTTGCCATTTCCTTCTCCAGTTTATTTTACAAGAACTGCGGCAAACTGGATTAAGTGACATGTCCAGGGTCACACAGTTAGTAAGTGTCTGAGGCTGGATTTGAACTCAAGAACGTGAATCTTCCTGATTCTAAGCCTACTAGGTCTATATCCCAAAGAGATCAAAGAAAAGGGAAAATTACCTATTGATATAAAATTATTTGTAGCAGGTTTTTTTCTGGTAGCAAAGAATTGGAAATTGAGGGGATGCCCATTGCCTGGGGAATGGATGAGCAAGTTGTAATATATTTTTGTGATGGAATACTGTTGTGCGATAAGAAATACTAAGCAGGATCATTTCAGAAAATCCTGGGAAAACTTCTAAGAACTGGTGTAAAGTGAAGTAAGCAGAACCAAGACAATATTGTACATAGTAATAGCAATATTGTAAAGATAGTCAACTTCAAAAGACTACCATGATCCAAGGTAATTCCAAAGGACTCATGATGAAAAATGCTATCCACCTCCAGAGAGAAAACTAATAAAATCTGAACACAGAATGAAAAGCATACTTTTCTACTTTACTATTCTTGGAGTTTTTGTCTGTGTTTTCTTTTACAACATGGCTAATATGGAAATGTGTTTTATATGACTTTACATGTGTGATCAATATCATACTGCTTGCCTTCTCAAAGGGTGGCACAGAAGGAAGGGAGAGAATTTAGAACTAAAAATTTTTCTTAAAAATAAATGCTCAAAATTTTTTTTACATGTAATTGAGAAATAATGAAATAAAAATATTTTTGAAAGAAAAGTTATGGCACAAAAGAATTATTTTGACTGGGGAATGGAAGATGGAGGGGACCCCTCTTGGAAAAGGAAGAAGGTCTTAGGGGTTTGCTGGTAAATGTTTAACTACCAGCTCTACACTACATACTTTTAAATTTATCTGCATTGTTAACATTTCTCCATCACTTTCTTAAGTCTAGATAATCATCAAAACCATAAAGACCCAGTTTGTAGATGTAAATGCTCATACAGAAAATATAGCAATCAGTTCTAGATAAGGAGCTGGCTCTAGCATATTCCTGGCTGTGAGGCAGGGGCACCAGAGTCAGGGCTCTGAGAAGGAAAGTATGCATTCAGGCAGGCTTTGGGTATATGTCCACCCTGTAGTTGGTCATTTGACAGGTCTGGGCACTAACAGGGATCAGTAGAGGGCCAGCTTCTTCATTCTCTTCTGCCCTGTAGACATAACCTCATCCCTAACCACAAATACACTATCTATTTATTTCTATAACCAATACTCAAAAGATAGGAAAGCTAGAAAGGGAAAAGAGGAATGAGGTAGCTCAACAGAACTGAGTGTTGGACCTCTCCATCTGGATATCCCAGTCCCTCAAACTTACCAGGTACACAATGAAACTCCTCTTCCCTTCAAAACATCAGCTTTGTCAGCCTGGCTCCCAATCTCAAGTCGTATCTCACTCTTCCCTCTTCTTTATCCCCATATCCAATTATTAGTTGTCAATGAACCTCCACCATTCCTCTCACTTCTGTCGCTTATTTTCAACTCCCATGGTGTCCACACAGTTCATCCTTCATCTGCCTTCAATATCCCCACTCTAACTCATCTTTTATACCAATACCAAATCTTTCTGAAGCATCACTGAACACAATTCAAAAATGTCCCATATGTTTCTAGTGTCCACTAAATAAAATGAAGACTCCCGAGCCTGGCATTCAAAATCTGCCACAATTTGTCTTATTTTCAGTCTTATTTCACATTATACTTTCCTTTAGGCACTCCACATGCCAGCCAAGTTGGATTACTCTCCGTCTCATATTGTCATCCTGGCCTCGACCGTCTCTATACGCTTGCTTGCATCCTCTCCCAAGTCACAAATGTCATCCACATTTGTTTTTAAGTCCTTGACTTCCTTTAAATGACTCCCCCCTTCACAAAACCTTCCCAGTCTTCCAAATCCGCTATGGTAAAGGTGATCTCTCCCTCCTTAAATTTCTTACAGTACTTTGTTTGAATTTCTTTTTAGTACTTCCCACTCTCTGTTCTCATAGGGATTTGTGTACATCTTTCCCCTCATTAGACTGTAAGCTCCTACAGAGGTGGGTCTGTCATAGGTAACTTTGTGTCTTCAGAGCCTGGCACAATGCCTCATTCCTAATACATAATTAATACGTATTTGATAAATTTAATTGCAGAAGAAGGAAGGAGAAAGGAAAGAAGGAAATTAAAGAAAGAGAAAGAAGGCAGGGAATATGAAGCAGGAAAAATGTGAGAGAAAGGAGATGAAGAAGGAAAATGAAGGGAAAAAGAGAGGGAGAAAAGAGAAAGGAGGAAGAAGAAGTAGAGGAGGCAATAAAGATAATATGGGAAAGGAGAAGAGGAAAAGTGAGAAAAGGAAAGAGCAGAAAAGATGGAAAGAGAAGGGAATGAAAAGGAAGGGAAAGGGAGGAAAAAGAAGTTAGATGAAATAAGGAAAAAGAAGGTGAAAGGAGAAGAGGAAGAGAGAAAAGTGGGAAAGAGAAAGGAGAAAGGAAGGAAACCTGAATTTAAGTAGGAAGTTGTAACCTTGAGCTACCAAACTCCCAGTTACACTCTTGGAGCCTGTGGGAGACTAAATTTACAATTTTGATTCATTGTCCATCATGCTGAACTCAAGCTCAAAGTCGTCTTTTTAATGAATGTGGTTTGCAAACATGAAAAATCTCAGCAGCTCCTGTCTGGAGAGTGGGTTTAGAATGAGTAAATTTAGCTAATTCAGTGGCCTGGCCATCCCCCTAAGGAACCGGTATCTAATGGGCTTTGATTGGCCTGGGGTTAAAGAGAGATGGAGCTATTATCTGAGAAGAAAGTGCAGTAATTCTATCCAGATGTTACTGAAGCTAGTACTTAGCAGGTGTGCTCTAGGGGGGATCATCCCAGTCCCATAGGAGGATTCTTTAATCTCATTAGGCTGTTTTCTGCACATCAGGAAAATAAGGTGTGTGTTGTACATGTGGTTTTTTTTAAGTCTATTTTCACACTCTCAAATCCATAATCTCTGAAAAGAGATTGACCTAACCAACCCAACAGAAAACCAAACCAAACCAAAGACTGTCCAGCAGACTTGTTGCCCAGATGGTGACACAGAGCCGAATGGCCAGTCCATGGAATTAGTCTATCATACAACTACCTTGGGTAGACTTTGCAGGCAGATAGAGAACTGGCCGAATCCCTCCTGGGAAAATGCAGAGCAGTTTCAACAGGCCCCAGCGACATCCTGACCCCAAAACCTACTATTGTCGCAGTCGTGCTGTGTAGTTACAAATACTAGAACACCACCACAGCCTCCAAAGAATCAAAATTACAACTGACCCAAAAGACAGCAGGGAGACACAAAGTGAGCATATAAGAAAGCGGCTGCAGATTTTCAACAAAGGAATTGCATAAGGAGAATCATCCAGGAAATGTATGATTGGAGAAGGAGGTGGGTCAGTCCAGTGGCAGGATCAATGGATGATAGATGACCAGCTCTTGTGCTGCACTGGTATCTATTAAATGTAAAAAGATTCTCACTCCTTTGTTTTGGACTTACGGGAAGATGGCCCAGAATCCCATTGAATAAGGATAATAATAGCCAGTATTTATATAGTGCTTTGAGGTTTGCAAAATGCCTTACATATGTTTGCTTATTTGATCCTTACAATCCTCCTGGGATGTAAGGTGCTGTTATTATCCCCATTTTACAGCAGAGAAAACTGAACTTGAGAAAGGCTGAGTGACTTGCGCAGACTCACAAAGCAATCAAGTTATCTGAAGTATGATTTGAATTCAGGTCTTCCTGATTCCAAGTCTAGCTCTCCCCTCACTGTGCTACCTAACTGCTTCTGTAGAGGTAGATTATCGTATGTACCAAGAGAGGGAGTGTGCACATGACTGTAATCACAGATCTAGTGAAGTACGGAAGTTCGTTATATCTGCTTCCAGGTTCATTATGTCTCTTTTGAGGTCATAACTTCAACTCATACCTGGAGTCTCCATCTAATATATTGTTCTGTTTCTAGACTACTATGTCAACAAGTTTACTGAACTGTGTATATTATTTTACCCAGAGATACCTCTGCTAGGATTATATAGCCCTGAATATAGCCCTTAATCACTGAATGGGTGTTGCCTCAGTTATACTGAGACCTGTTAAAGACTTTAGCTTAAAAAGGCCAAGGTCTCCCACTGCATCCAGGACCATCTCCAGTCATGTTGATCTACCTCTTGGCACTAGATCCAGATGGCTTTGGAGGAGAAAGTGAGGCTGGTGACTTTGCATAGCCCTGACTCACTTAAATCCAATTCACTTATATGTCATACTATCACTTCCCTGATGTCATGGTCCTCTTTGAGAACAAATGACAGATATCAACAACTAGAAATTAAATAACAAAAACATTTAATTAAGATATAAAGCAAAACAAACAAGGAAGGGAATCAGACAGCCAAACATTCTCTGCACCCATACACTAACGCCCTTTAAAACCCAGCATTCAGCACATAGCAAGTGCTTGATACGTGTTTGTTGACTTGAATCCTCAGCGTGTTTAGAGGGCACAAGCACTTTAGAACAGCCCCAGTAGTGATTGCTTCAACTATGGTGCCATCTTCATTGTCCTCTTTTCTAGGATTCCCTCAGGGATGAGGTCATTATGCCCTCACACCTCTGGAGTTCAGAGATTCCATGGTTATACTGTTCCATACGGTCATCTTCTCTCTCCCCACTTGTCCCACAACTCTGTGTCTTGAGCCATCTCCTTTCTGTGCTTCCAACCTAAGGTCTACATTGGACCATGTTTTTAAGCCTTCTATCTTACAGACTCCCAGCCACCCCCAGTCGGAGTCCTTACTTGTACCGTGGAAGACAAATTCAGAGAACTTCTAATAAATGATGCTCTCTAGGTCCCAACTATTGTGGGAAGTGAAGTCTGGTGAACCTGCCTGCCTTATGTAGAAATATTACTTTATATTATCTCAGACAAAATGGAATTGTAGACATATGTTGTATCTTTCCAATGCAGAGTTGTGGATTAGAAGTCCCTAAATGGCAAAAGTCTCCCTCCAATGTGAAAGCTAGAGAAGAAGAGCTCTCCTGGAAGGATTTCACTGGATAAATGTCAAAAGAGACAAGAAAAACAGAAACAGTTATCTCTAAGTATAAGGTTTCTGGATCTGAATTCACAATGATCTTGGTTCATTATCTCACAAAGGTGAAGGCATCCTAGAAGACACCTGGGTATTCTCTAGCTACACCCTCCACAGGGTCTGCTAAGTATGAAAGAAGGCAAATATGGGCTATGTCCTTTGTAGTCTTACACCATCTGAAATCCCACTGTGACAGCTCTGTAGTTTTAAAACAAGGGGTTTTAACTTTTTTGTGTGTAGTCTGGTGAAGCTTATGATCCTTTTCAGAATAATATTTTAAGTGTATAAAATAAAATGCATTAGATTATATTGAAATAATTATCCATTTTTTAAAAAAACTCCAATTTTATCCACCTCAGCTTAAGAACTCCTGCTGTAAAGGCTTTTTGGTTTTCCAAAATCTCTAGTGAAATTATGGCTACGTTAAGACAAGTGATAAATTATTAAGAAGTTCATTTATTCAATCAACAAACGGAAGTACTAAGTATCAGTTTTGCCAGAGGCCTTGTGCTGGATGCTATGGGGAAGTAGGAATAGACACTCCTTACCCTCAGAGAGTTTACAGTAATGCAGGAGGTTAAAAGAGATCTGCAAAGGCAAAAATAAATAAGAAACTTAATAAGTGCATAAGACAGTGATAAGACACTAAGAAGATCATGATAGTCCAGAAAAGTGAATGGTTTCTTCATCTGATCTTGCTGTGACAAACTGTCTCTATCCATATTTCCTTCTCACTTTTCTGACATCTGCTTTCCACACTAGAAACTTCCATCTTCCACATAACCTAGATGATTGGCATCTTGGTCACAATGATATAAAAAGTAGGAAACCAATCAGATGCATTTGAAGGAGACCCCATCTCTCCCTATAAAAGAGCTGGTCTTCATCAGGATCCCTGAGTTGCCCTGATGCATGGAGTGATGATAGGAACAGACAGAACTTAGTGCAACATGGTCCAAGCCCAAGGGACAACCTCTCAAAGGACCACCTTGGACTCCCTTCTTCTTCTGTCATTCCTTATGCTCAATAAACATTTGATAATAATTTGATAATAATAGGTGCTGTTAAATGGTGCTTTAAGGCTTGTAGGGTGCTTTAAAAATATCATCTCATGCAATCCTCACAAAAACTCTGGAAAGTAGGTGCTATTTTGTGATGGTGGTGGTGGTTCAGTAGTGTCTGACTCTTTGTGACTCGATTTGGGGTTTTCTTGGCAAAGATACTAGAGTGGTTTGCCATTTCCTTCTCTAGCCCATTTTACAGATGAGGAAAATGAGGCAAACACGGTTAAGTGACTTGCCCAGGGTCACTGAGTATCTGAGGCTGGATTTGAACTCAGATCTTCCTGACTCCAGGCCCAGCACTCTATCCACTGAGTCCTGTAGCTACTTCATTTTTGTAGAAGAGGAAATTGAGACAAATAAAGGCTAAGAGACTTGCCCAGAATCACACAATAAGTGTCTGAGCAGGATTTGAATTCAGGTCGTCCCAATTCTAAGTCCAGTACGCTACCCACTGTGCTACCTAGCTGTCTGCTTGCTACAAGGCACCCTACTAGACTCCTGAGGACCATTGGATTCTCCTCAGTCACAGCCACTCTTTATCTGGGGAGGTGGGTACTGGGTTCTTTCCACTGCCTTCCAGGCCAGGCCAGAGAATTTGAGCCAGGTCAAAGAATTTCCTACCATCCCTTGGGGATACTTCATAACTAAATCTCCATGTTCCTCTCCACCAACTCACACCCTTCCTGTTCTGGACAATTTGACTCTGGACCTCCTCCCAAGAAGTCATCCTAAGCTAACCCACTGCAGAAGATGTCAATCTTACAGAAAGAAATCTTGTCCTCTCTAATGTTCCCTTGCTCCCCCAGTCCCTAGCTTCCCTAAAAACAGAATCTGCTACCCTCAGCAGAGGGCATTCTCATTTCTCCTACCTCCAAGCCCCTGGAGAAAGAATATCCTGACTATCTTAACTACCAAGTCCAGGGCCTGAGGGTCTTGTTCTAGTCTTCTACCCACTAGCCTGGCAAGATGGGGACTTGTCATTAAATAAATCAATTGTTTGACAGACACATCACTCCTGCATACAAAATAAAGGCTTCTCCATAATCTCTGGATGTTGGCCCAGGAAGAAGATGCAGGGGAGTGAGTAAAAGGGCCATATCCCGAGGCCACAACCATGGGATGGCAGCAAAGACAAGGAACCCAATATATCCCCAACCTGAGCCACCCTGGGAGCAGCACTGGGCTACAGAGCCAGGCTGCCTCCATACTTCTGTCTTCTTCCTCTCCTTTCCCAATGGGGTGGTGTCCCTGCTCTTGGTAATCACCTAAACACTGAAATAACAACAAGCCTCAGGGGGAGGGCACTTTTTTATCACAGCTCCCCTCCTGGGTTGTTGCAATTCCTGCCTTGCCCTGCCCTGCCCTGCCCTACCCTACCTTGGTCAGGGTTTGGCCTCAGAAAGTAGGCAGGAGACATTTTAGAAAGCACGCAATGGTCGGGTCTTTGCCATCCTCCAGGAAAGGGGAGGAGGAGGGCAGACCAAGCAGCCAACTCCCACCGCCATCTCTCTCTCTCTCTTCCCCTCTCTCTCCCCTTTCCCTTTCTTGCCTTCAGCCTCTGAGCCCCCATCCCCAAACTGGGCCCCAGACCCAGCTTTCCAGTCCGCTTGCCTCCCCCCACAACCCCCATCGCCTGACACTAATTGGATGCAACACTCTCCCTGACAACTTGCAGATGGTAATGAATGGAGCTCTCTGTTTTTCAAGGGAAGGTTAACAGGCTCAGGAAACTGTAGACACTCCCCCAGCTGTTAGATCAAGATGGTCAGAATTCCCCACTCTGTATGGACAGGAGACCTCTGGGATTCGACCTTAAGCAAGGGGCCATAGTACTTAAGAGGGACTCGTGTGGGAGGTGAGTTAAGAACCCACTCACTGGATTTCACTGAAGGCTCATCACTGATAACAGGGCTTGGGGATGGAGGAAAAAATGGCCATCCCTACCAGATCCCCTTTGCTAGGGAAAGAGGACAGATTGTACCATATTGTCCCTCCTCTGTCATCTGGATCACAAAAGCACAGCCAAGCAGCTACCTCCGTTAATAGCATCCTGGGCACACACCCATCTCATGTTCCCTCAGGTCTCCCCAGGGTTCAAATAATTTACTGGAATTAAAGACAAACATAGAAGCATGCCCAGATGTATTTATGTATTGTGTACATATGTGTCCAGGCATGTGTATAGAAAAGGCAAGATTATTGAGGATAAAATATACAAAAATGAACTTGCTCTTCTCATTTTGATGAGGCAGTGTAGGGTAGTAGAATTCATGCATGCGTGCAGTCATTCATTCAGTCAACAAACATTTCTTAAGGGTCTGTAAAGAAAGCTAGATTGTAAGCAGTAGAAAGAACCCTGGCTCAGGAGTCAGGAGGCCACAGATTCAAATCATGCCCCTGTCACTTACTACCTGTGTGACTTTTAGCAAGTCACTTAACTGCTATGGTCCTCAGTTTCCTTACCGTAAAATGAAGTCATTGGATGAGGTGACTTATGACAGTGAGTGCAGAGAACTGTTCTAGGCACTGGGGATATACAAAGCTTACACTCAACTACTCTAAAGAATAGGGCCTGGAGTCAGGAGCCATGGGCTTTTATCTGGGACTTTGCTACTGACTCATCATGTGACTCTGGAAAGGCCTCCCTTCTCTCTGGACCTTATTCTCCTTCAGTTCAAAATGAATGGCTTGGATTAGACTAGAGAGTCTCTAAGATCCTTCCCACTCTGAAAGCCTTTATTTCTGAGAGCCTGGCGTGGTGCCCTCCTCATCTGACTAAAGCTGCTGGGTGTTTTAAAATAGTCTTCCTACCATAGCGCTGGGTACTCACTTAGTAAATGCTTTCTCGGGGTAAACAAGCCCTTACAGAGCAGCCCCCTCTGATTTTCTCTCATCTTAGAGTCCACAGGCTTACCTCAAGTCTCCCTTGCCTTTCCTGTATCTTGGTGAACAGAAGCTGAGCTGTGTTCTAATACAGACATGAGCAGGTTCCCTCCTGGCTCTATGAACCCTAACCCAGAACAGTGTTGCCTCCATTTGGAGGGTCCAAAGCCTGAAGGGCATCTGGGCAGGGAGAGGAAGTATAATGTGGTACTCAGAGTTCGGGAATTAGAGTTAGGGAAATCTGTGTCCAGATTCCACCTTTGACCTTCAATAGATGTGTGATGGCAGGCAAGTCACAGAACAAAGTTGGCAAGGCCATCAGATGCCAGTTAGTCCTATCCACACCTCCCTGTACCATCCTCACTAGGCTGCAGTGAGTCTCATTTTCCTCATCTATAAAATGGTAATAATACCTGAAGAGTGGTTGCCCTACTCAGTGAGATAATGTACGAAAAGCCCTTTTCAAAATTGGAAAGCACTGTCTGAGTGTCCACCATTATTACCCCCATGCCCTGGGAGATCAAAACCAGGAAACCTATTCACTTCTCCAGACTCTGCTGAGCTCCTGGATAACTGGAGCTCCCATTGCCCTTCCTCTGTTTTCTGTGAGACTTTATTTCTGTAACTAAACTACCAAGTCCCCAAAGAAGGCCCCCATGCTCTTCCTAAATTTTAAAAAATTTTTATTGTAAACTTAACAAACACCAAATAGAATAGGCATTTGCATATACACAGAAAATGAGAATTGTACATGAAACTATATCCCATTTCCACTTTTTTAAAAAGATGCCTCAGTGACCCACTTTTTTTTTCTATCCTATCCCTATCCCGCTCCTCCGTTGGAGAAAAAGAAAAATCCTTGCAATAAATATACCTAGTCAAGCAAAATAAATTCCCATGTTCAATAACCATGTCCAAAAATAAGTCTCATTCGGCACCTTGAGTCCATCACCACTCAGTCAAGGGGTGCCCTTATGCCAGCAGCAGAATTGCTATTTTCTGCGAGCTGTTTCTATGCTTCCTAACCCCTTGCCTGGGGCAAAACAGCTGCACCCCAGGTAAAGTGAACACCCCACTACTTGACCTCACCCATCAGCTTTCAGAACTCCCAGGCCATTGGGCATTGCAGGCCCAGGCAAGAAAGTATGAATTGCTCATAGAAGTCCTGAGCCCAGACCCTAATGAGCAAATCAGAGGCCCCTCCCCACCCTCAGCTGATTGCCCTGATTCACTCGTCCATTGGCTCAGACCTTTGCTTGGTCCCCACCAAAAAGAAAAGTGCTCATGAAGCAAGTTCTCCCCCTCCAGAAAGCCACCCATGATACCAGACACCTTTCTACCGAGGATGGGGCCCTTGGTGGGGTGACGCATGGTGCTGGGAAACCTATAGCTGAAACACAATTTGAGAAAAGCCTGTATCTGTGGTCTCCTTCCCTCCCCACCTCCCATCCTTGCACCACACCCCCCTTTCCCAAACACACATGTCCCAGCCCCAGGAGGGATCCTTGATGTCCATGCAGATCAACGACTCAGGGCCATGTGAGCTGCTGCCAGCTTCCCGGAGTAAGGGAGGCTGTGCCTCTATGGTGCAGCAGGTGGATTCTCTATGCCCCATTAGCACCAGGGAAATTCTAGCTCTTGAGCCAGAATGCCATGGGTAACCCCCTCTTTTCCTGCTTCATTTTTCCCTATGGAAAGTGGTACAGGGTATCAGTGAAAAACAAGTTTTCAAATGACTGTCTGCCATTAAGGGGATGGTAATGTGTCTGAAATATGCCTTATGTATGCATATGCTATTTGCATATACCTGTATCTGACTACTCAAAGCATCTGTGCTAAGTCCTAGGGAGCTGGCTGAAGCAGGCTAGGGTTAAGGGACTTTCATAGGGTCCACAGCTAGCAAATGTCAGAGGCAGGATTTGAACCCGTTTTCCAGAGTTAACTCTGCCTGGATCCAGGACTGCCTCACATCCAGCTCAATTCTCCCTGTGCTCCCTTCCCCTTCTCCAGCTTCCTTTCATGGCTTGTCTTACTCCATCAGAATGTAAGCTCCTTGACAGCAGGGACAATCTGGCAGCTTGGATTTGTAGCTCCAGACTTCCCTTTGCACAGTGCCTTGCTCTCAGTAAGTATTTAATAAATGTTCAATTATTCATATTTGTATGCCCATATGCATCCGTGTGTCTGTAGAAATGTGTCTGTATGTCTGTGTGTTTGAAGAAGGGGTAAATGTGTTGAAACCCTGGGCTTACAGAAAAGTGGTCCTACACACCAAATCTACTAAGGGACGTTGGATTTTGCAAGAAGTCCTCTAATAGGGTTTAGGGGTAAAAACTTTTGGGGAAGGAAATTAAATTTAGGTTTTTCCCTCCAATGGCCACATGCCTGCTGCTCTCAGAGTCAGGGTTCCTTCGATCACCTTATCCCATGTGGCCAACAGGTCATTCCAGGGTCACCAGGAAGGAAATAGATGAGTTTCTAAACAATAAGGGAAATTCACCTCAGCAGTTAGCCCCCAATTTCTGTTCTAAAAGACTTTTATTGTGTTTTTTCCTTGGAGCTGGTGGGCCTCCTCTTCTGCTTAGCCAAGCAAAATGTTCTCCACTGGAATCTGTATGTCCTTAAGAATGGAAAGAACCTCTCTAGGGGTCTCTGGGTGATGTCTCCGTTCTGAATCATACTAGGAATGGCACTCGGAGCAAGGAGAAACTGATGCCCAGAAGAAAAGTGAAGGCTCTTGCTTAAGGCTTTCTATAGCCCACGAAAAGGATTCTGATGTCTTGGTGCTTGATGGCTGGCTTCACATCCCTACATGCTAAGTCCTGATTGGTAAATATGGGGATGGCACCCCCTCCCAGTGTCACTTACTTACCCTACAGCCTGAGTACCTTCCCCAAGGAAGCTGGAGGAGGAAGAGGGGGTCCTCCCTGAAATGATGGTCCTAAAAAGGAGGGCTGGAGAAATCGAGACATGAATCAATCAATCAGCTAGGTGTCACAGTGGATAGAGTGCTGGGCCTGAAGTCAGGAAGACTGACCTTAGACAAGTCACTTAACCCTGTTTGCCTCAGTTTCCTCATCTGTAAAATGAACTAGAGAAGGAAATGGCAAACCACTCCAGTATCTTTGCCAAGAAACGCCCAAATAGGGTCATGAACAGTCAGACATAACTAAAAGTACCTGAACAACAACCGTCTCTCCCCACAAGGAAGTCATATTGCAGGAGTGGGGAAGGGGTGGCAGAGGCAATTTGTAAATATACAGATTCAAACTATACTATGGCTTTTGGGACATTGCATTTACAAAATAAATGCAAAGTAATATGATTGGGGAAAGGCACTAGCAGGTGGGAGATCAGGAAAAGCCTCATGTAGAAGAAGGTGATACTTGAGCTGAGTTTTGAAAGAAAATAGAAATTCTAAGAGGCGCAAGGTCAGGAGGGAGTATTTTCTAGGCAGTGGAGCCGCAGAGGATGCGAAGACACAGAAATTAGAGATGGAGTGGCCTATAGGAGGAACGACAGGAAAATGTGTTTGGTTGGATTGTAGATCAGGAGAAAGCTAGTCATGTATAATAAGGCTTGAAGGTTGGATCAAGGCCAGATTGGGAAGAGCTTTAAATACCAAATAGGAGTTTATATCTGATCCTGGAAACTTAGTCCTCTGATCTGTATGCTCACAGACATTCATATAATATGGTGGGGGGCAAAACACTGTATCAAGAGTCAGGAGGCCCAGGCTCAAGACACTCACAGACTCATAGATTTAGAGCTAGAAGTAGGTGTAATTGGTAAGTGTTTTACAACCAGCTCTCCAAAACCCGTATGCAGGACACTGTAAAGTTTAATCAGCGTTATTAACATTTCCCCATCATTTTCTCGAGTCTAAGATAATCAGCAAAACAATAAATCAAGCCCCATTTGCCAATATAAATGCTCACGTTGAAAATTTTACTATCATCTCTTGAGATCCAGTTTGAGATGGCTCCAGCACACCTCTGGCTAGAAGGGACCTTAAAGGAAATTGACTCCAAACCTTCCATTTTCCAAAATGAGACCCAGAGAGGTTAAGTGACTTATCCTGGGTTGCACAGTAAGTGACCAAGGCAAGAATAAGTTCTTCCTGACTCCAAGTCCAGTTTACCTTATCAGGTTGCTTCTACACTCAGTGACTTGCCATGTAAACCTGAGCAAGTCATTTTTCTTCACTGGGTCTCAGTTTCCCCATCTGTAAATAGAGAAAGAGTTGGACTAGATGATCTCAAAGATTCCCTGAAGCTGGATGATTTGCAAACCCATCCAGCCTGCCAAGCTGACAGAGAGCCCAAAAGAACAGGTGCCCGCTCTTTCCCCAGGCATTTTCAGCCCCACCCACACTCGTGGAGCCTCTCCTTTCCTGGCAGAAAGCTCTCAGCCCTGTGACTCCATCTCTGCTGTGGGTGGGGCTGGGAGTGCACATCTGGGCTGCCAACACCCACCAACCAGGCTCTTCACCTGATAGGACTGGGGCTCTTTCACCAGA
The DNA here is from genome assembly GCA_023548195.1 of Bettongia penicillata ogilbyi. Taxonomy (NCBI): domain Eukaryota; kingdom Metazoa; phylum Chordata; class Mammalia; order Diprotodontia; family Potoroidae; genus Bettongia; species Bettongia penicillata. Next base: position 8,530,516 of record JAJHZJ010000612.1, on the reverse strand, counting down.
TGATGGCAGAACACCCAATGCCCCATTTCGATCTAACTTGTGTTGTGCGAATGGGGCCACACGTGTTCTTCAGCATTTAATGCCTGGGCCAGGCCAGCCTGCCTTGCCTGCCACCTGATTGGAATGGGCAGGGCAGGAACTGCCTGGGCTCATTACTCAACTTCAGCACCTGGTCCTGCCTCCAGCTTGCTTTTATTTGCACAGGGTTTTGTGGGATCTAAGTGGCTGATCCATCATTAGATACGAAGTTTCCAGGTAGAATGATTGCACACATCATTTAATAATGGGCTGATCCCACTCCCTCAAGAAACTGTGGCTCTGAGGCGTGTCCTCTAGTAGTAGAGTTGGGCTGCCCTGAATTCTCCTTACACCCTAACCAGGTCCCCTCTTGGACCGATAATACACATTTGTGGCATGTTTTATCAAAGTGGGAGGTACAGGCTCTAGTCACAGACCAGGAGTTTTTCTCTGGCCTATATGGGGACCAAACCTGCTTTCTAACCACTAGACTATCCAGTCCAGATTCTGTCATTGCACTGCTATGTTGTATAAACTAGCAGATGGCTTCGGGGACCTGCACTGCTGCTCCTTTGGGGCAAAGTTGAGTTGCCAAAAGCAGTATGAAAACAATAGTCCCAGTCCGAGGTACATATGCAGAGCCGGGCCTGGGGAGCCTGTACTTCCTTCCCTTTCGTTGAATGGCTCTTCACACCTCAGTCCATGGGGCCAACAGATCCTGCCCTTCCTCCCCAAAAGATTTCACCTCCCCCTCCTCCCCGAGAGACCCCTGCTGTCAACTCCACACCCAACACTCCCCTCCTCCAAATACTGAGTCCATTCCCACTGCCTGTGTGATCTGGCCTTCTCCACACACCTGCCTGGCATCTGCATCCTTGGCTCGATACCTGCATTCTTGTCAGCACCTTACATAAGTTTTTATTTAAAGAGTTCAGCGTGTGACTCTGTAATATGTCTTACGTTTCTTCTGAGAGGAGGGGCAGACAGAGAACGCCTGCTGAACCTCTCCATTTGTAAATTGCACTCAGCACCTCATCCAGGCGGCACTTACCCCTCCCAGGCTCGCCTCCTCCACGCAGCCTGCTTTGTGAACACCAGCTTTTAATGATCTCTCCTGTCTCTGGATTCCAACAGCACTTAGAGGTAGAATTGCAGAGCCCCATGTTAATTATATGCTAGCTTGTGCGGTGCTGTAATCGCTTTGTGTGTACATATTGTTTCACTAGCTAACGTGGGAGCTTCCCCCAGGGGCTGAGACTGGGCTTCTTAATCCTTTTATTTTTTTTTTAATTTTCACTCCACCTCACAGAAAGCTGGACACCCAGGGAATTCCCCCCAGAATCTTCTTGAATGAGTAAAGTCCATGCAGTGTCTCCTCATTCTATCAAAACAACCTTCATCTTTTGTTCTGTGATTTCCCAGAAACTCTAAGGTAATGAGTGACATCTTGGTCCTACAGAGGTCCTGAGGACAGAAAGGTGGGTTTTTTTTGCCTCAATTTTGCAGTAACTGGTTGTCATAGAAGCACTTTTGAAAGCAGAGTCCTGGGGTCCTTTTCATAAATTCTTGTTCTCACTTGTATTCCCAAGAAGGTCCTTATGCCTGCCTCGTACTTCCAGCCTGCCAAGCAGTCTGTCCATCATTTGAATATGCTTCTGACAGTTGCCAAGCCTATCAATCCTACCTCCAGACTCTCTTTTGAACCAATCCTTCACCTCTCCATTCATGTTTTCATTGCCCCTTGTTACCCCTTGCTGGATTATTGTAATAGGCTCTCCTAAGTTCCTTGCTTCCAATCTCCCTTCTCACTATTTCCAGAATAATCTTCATGGTATACAGATGTGAACATATCACTCCCCTGACTCCAAAATTTTCAATGGTTCACTACTACCTATAGAATAAAATACAAACACCTTAGTGGGCTTTATTCTTGACATGAGGAACTATAGGACTCTTAAGGTTGGAAACAAAATGACACAAAACTATAGGATGGGAACATCCCTTGAAGCATGCTGGGTATCAGTCTGTGCCCTGGCTCCTTTCGGTGGACCTCCTGTGCTCTGACTCCTTGCTAAGGACAACTGAGTTGGTCCCTTTGTACCCATGGGGGAGGAAGAGGGATAGCAAGGGTGCAGGGGTCTGAGTTGATGACTACTGGGGACTGAAAGAATGAAGCCTAAAAGGATCATCTCAGTAGGTTAGTTAAGGTAGCAAGGAGAAAGAGTCTTCTCTCTCTCAAATCCCTTTAATAGGACAGCCAACACCAGTTGTCCCTTAGACTTCCCAGCTGAAGAGAACAGGACTTCTTTCCCCATCTCTCCCTTTCCCCAACAGCAGCTATGGTGGCTGTAAGACCACTGTAATGAAGAAGTGTGTTTGCTCAAATGAACCTGACCCTGGATCTCAAGTCCCCTGGGATACCTCTTCTACTTGGTATTTCTTTCCTTGAGCACAAGTGACAGAACTGTGTTTCTAAGGGACAGATATTCCCATTCTTGGCAGCTATCTCACGGACTCAAGAAGTTCAGAGTTAATGAATCTTGAACCAGTCTCCCAGCTGGAAGGCTCCCCTGCAATGACAACCTTCTCAGAAGAGAAGACATTCGATTCAGGAAGATGAGATATGCTTACCTGGCTCATTATAAGATGTGAATCTTGAGTGAGTTGTTGCTTGGATAGTCTAGATCACAAATGAATACGAAATAAAATATCTGTTCAGCAACCCCACAAAGCTCCCAAAAAATTATTTACCTATCTCTAATATAATAGAGGGGATAGGTTATAGTTTATCCTTAATATGTATGTGTTAAGGTGTACTTGTGAGTCTTTTATATTTTAAGCATTTTTTTAATGGAGAAAATAAATGGCTGTCCTATTTCTGGTATCTACTACTTTATATTTGAGACTTTCTTAGTCCCGTTTGGGAAGGCCATAAACGTGAGGTACACAAAAGTTATTTAATTAAGACATACTCTCTGTGACTCTGAAATGAGAACATAATGATCCAGAGTGTTAAAAAAAAAAAATGATTTCCTCTCTGGAGTCAAGCTACCCCAGAATTGAATCTAGTGAGTGAGCCTGGAGTGAAGTCCTCCTTGTGGGAAAACTACCTCCCACTCCTCTACCCCCACCTCCCAGGCTGCAGGTGACACAATGTCATCCCCTTCATAATTGTTTCCATGAGAAGCTGTACTCTTATTCTGAGGCCACTTCCCTTATGAGTGACACTACTGTTAGAACTCTTCCAAGAATTACCTTTATAGCTTTAAGCACATCCTGAAATTGATGTCCTGTATCCTTCATCCTTTCAGGATATATTTGATTTCTGGAAATGACCTCAAGTCATTTGAAGGCAAATCTTGTGAATTATGTGAGTGAACACTCTGGGTAAGACAGTTTGGAAGATGAAAACAAGGCGTGACTATATGGAATGAAAGCGGCTTCCTTGTGTATCTTATAAATTGCCTTTGAAGAGAATTCTCAGAGAGGAGTCCAGACATGATCTGAGCAACAGCAGCCTTGCTGGTATAAATGTATAGCCTCCCAAGGGAAACATGCTCATTTACATGTACAAATTCTGATGTTTGTTTTAAAAAAACAAACATTCGACTCATTAATTTATAGTCACAACATGGGCTTAATAGCTGAGAGATCTCAAAAGACCAGTTTCCTAAACTGGGCAAAACTGAATCTTGTATCTTCCCAGGGTACCTGTCATTAAGAAGCAGCCTGGGGCATTGGAAAAAACACAGGGCTGAGAGTCAGGAGGCCTGGCCTCCAAACAGGTAGGCTAACTACTGCATGACCTTAAATCACTTAACCTTTCAGAGCCTCTCTTTCCCTAAATGCCAATTATTATCATTAATATTAAATGACTAATAGGCATACTATTATCTATCCCACCTACCTTAAAGAGCTACTATGAGAGAGACACAATTTCATATTTTTGAGAATCTGCTTTGGAAAACATAAAAGAAATATTCAAATGTAATCTATTACTATACATAGTTTGTACCCTCATTTTTTTTTTAGCTCTAGCAGTCATCAGTCAACAAGCATTTATTAAGTGCCTCCTGTGTGTTACTATACAACAAATGGATAAGTTTTGAATACTGTGGATAAGTTCACTTACCCTGCCAGTACACTTTCCAGGGATGTACACGTGGTTGATGAACTTGAAACGCGCATTGCCAGAGCTAGCTCAGTGTTTGGGACACTCTGAAGGAAAGTGTGAGAGAGGAGGTAGGCTGCCTACTAAAATGAAAGTCTACAGTGCTACGGTGCTGACCTCATTGTTGTATGCCTGTGAAAACTGGACGGTCTACCAATGCCAGGCCAGGAAACAGAATCGCTTCCATTTGAATTGTCTTAGGAAGATTCTGAAGATCACTGGCAGGACAAGGTACTGAAAACTTGAATGCAGAGAGCACAACTCCAATAGACTGGCCACATTCAAATGCTAAAAGTACATTTGCCTAAAAGACTATTTTAAGGCAGGTGCTCACATAGTGGTCAGAAGTGATACAAGGACATTCTCAAGGTCTCTTTGAAAAACTTTGGAATCAGCTGTGAGACGTGGGAGACACTGGCACAGGACCACGCAGTATGGCATGCCCTCATCAAAGAAGATGCAGAATTGAAGTATCTCAAAAAACCAAAATGTGAGATGTAAAGATTTAGAGACAACTCAAGTACAAATGTTCACATGGATTTTTTTTTGGCCTGACTTACGGTAGAGCCTTCCGAGCTCATATTGTTCTAATCAGTCACAGTTGGACACACTGTACCCTGACTCTGACGGGTGATGTCATTTTGGTATTCTTGGAAGAAAAACAACCAACAAACCATGTGCTGGACACTGTGCTAAACAGGGGTATAAAGATGAAAGTACTCCTGCCTTCAAGGAGCTCATTCTGATGGGGGAGACACCATACCCCAAAATGTGTACATACAAGATTCATAGTGTAAGTCTAAGGTAATCTCAGCACGAGTGGAAGGTAGCTCAGAGGGAAAGCACTTGGGTGAGAGGATGGGGGCATGGATTGAGAAAGGCCTCCTACAGTAGATAATATTGGAACTGAGTCTTGTGGAAGAGAGGGAAGCTAGAAACGGGAAGTGAGTTGGAGCCTTTCAGCCAAAGCCAACCAAAAGGCAAAGAGTAGAACTGTTCTGTCGTTTTCAAGAACGAGACTGACTGATAGTGTATCGCTATCAGAAACTTACTATGAAGGAGACAAAATATAACAGCTAGCATTTACATAGAAGTGGGAGGTTTGCACTTTAATTAACTTACTGCATTTGATCATTGCAAAAATTCTTTACGACTACCCCTATTTTATAGATGAGGAAACCAAGGATCAGGTAGGTTAAGTGGTTTGCTCAGGGTCACACAGCTGATCTAAGAAGCCAAAGCTCCCTTACAAGGGAGACCCCAAACTCCTTTACAAGAAGGAAAGGAGGTCAGGAATAGGGGGAAATGCTGTTGGGCCCCAATAAAAATCTAATCAAGTTTCCTTTCAGGTATTCTGAGCCAGAGGAAACACACCTGAGCCAGGCAGCGGTGGTGAATGCCTGAGGGCAAACCTGTGTGAACATTCCCTTGGGAGAAGTTCATCAAGCATTTAGGTCAGAAAGGAGAAAAGCAAGGGAGAAACTAGAGTCCTTTCAAAAGTCCTGTTCTTTTGCAGCTGAGGAAACAGCCTCCTACCATACAGATGTTACCATGTGGGAGAGCAATTCCTTGGCCCCCCCCAAAAAAAATCAGGACCAAAGGGCGGCAGAGGAATGTTTAAAATGCTGCTAAAGGCTCACTGGAGGAGGTATACAGCCTCTCTATTTAATACATAAAAAGGAAAAATCCCCAGCTTTGTATAAACAATGTTAAACAAGTTAATAACCTCCAACTGTTAGACTCCCAACACCATATCATCTCCGACTTGGTGCCAGCAACAGTAATGAGTTACAGATGAAGCGTAACTGGTAGCAACAACATCCACAGAGAACTTTCATACTATATAAAACTGTTAGAATATCTAAACATGGCAAGCTCTCCACAATCGGCTGGCCAGCCAGGAATGCAGCCCAGTGCAAACCACGGAAATTAGAATCCAGAACAGTGAAGTCGACTCTAAATTCTTTTCTGAAATGTGCTGCTTGCTTCAATCCTGAAGAAAATAATCCATTGATTATAAATCAAAATAATCCAACCCGCTTGAATTGTCTGTGTGCTTAGGTTTAAGTGTGCCCGTTTGCTGTGTTGCCTTTTCCAGCTGCAGTCGTTTTATGCTGGAAGTCCAGGACCATTAACAAATTTTTCTAAGGACTGAAAGAGCAAGGTATGGCACTGGCAGACTCTTTGGTTGGAAATAGCAGCTCTGCCCCTTCGTGGCCACTTTACGAACTGTAAGCCATGTTCAACATGAGTCTGAAAGAGCAGCAGTTGTTCACATAGTTCTTTGTCTCAAACATCCATGTTTTCGCTGATGCAGCCTCATTTATTCCTGCCTCCTGGAGGGTTGGGGAGGAGTGGTTTGTCAGAGAGAGAATGATTATTAGCCTCATCTGACCCATGATTATCAAAGAGAAATGTATCGGCCAACTGAAAACCCTCTACCTTCAGATGGGAAGGTAGATCTAGCTTTTAGTATCGAAACTCCAGACTGATTTCTGAGTTGAAATCAATATGGGACAAAAGCCATAGATCTTACTGGTGGGAGCTGTCATGTGATTGCAGGGATGAGATCTCAAAAATTCCTCTCATTGTGACTTACTCTAGGTAACAGCCAATTTGAATGGAGAAATGCTACATAGACGGGCCATTTAAATGGCAGCCTCCTTATGTGACACTGTAGACTGGTTTATAGATAGAAGAAGGGAGGGAGAGAGAGAGAGAGAGAGAGAGAGAGAGAGAGAGAGAGAGAGAGAGCGAGAGAGAGAGAGAGAGAGAGAGAGAAGAAAAATAACTCTTCCCATCTAGAAAAACTAAATGAAAATTCCACCTGTGTAATCCTGTGGTTTAAGAATATTTTTACAGCCCACTTGATTCCAACCCAGCAGGGCCCTGGCAACAAGCCCAGGTGCACCCCTGGGATAGAATATGTCTCTGAATCCCTGGCCAAAGGCCCCAGACTTACTAAACTTGCCTTGAACATGTGTCTCCACTTCTATTATGGTGTAAGAAAGCCAGGAAAATACAGTAGGGGGGCAGGGAGGGGGATGACCCTCCTCCCCAGTATACCCTGGGGCCAGGTTTATAGGTCTTTCACTCAAAGATCTTCCTTGGCCTGAGCTCCCACAGTAGGCCCAAGGTCTCAGCTCCATCCCTGTTCCCTCTGGATCTAAAGGGTTCACTTCAATTCAACTTGGATTGATTTAAACTCTTCAAAGTCAAAAATTGTTTCATTTTTGTCTTTGTATCTCCAGGTGCCTGGTACACAGTAGCTACTGGAGTGCTTCTTGATTTATTACTAACTTCCTTCTATATACTGAGCCCTATCTGCACTAATTGCTGGGGTCTACAGAAGAAAGGGGATAAGAGGAGACATCGTGATTTCTGCTTTTAGTTCAGTTTTGTGGGGGGGAAATAATTTTAAAAATTATATCCAATTGAGTACTACACAGAATATATTATGCAAAAATGTATGACAACAGTCAGTCAGTAAATACGCCTTGAGAGCTGGGCTGTTTTTGCTTTTCCTTGAATCCCCAGTGCTTAGTATGGTGTCTGGCACATGGTCGGCATTTAGTAAATACTCATTAACTGATCAAAGGCTTCATAGAAGTAGAATTGGAGACATCAGAACAATCTTAAATCCAGAGGACCACAGGAACAAAGCTCTAGGGATGGAAAGGGAAGAGGGAAAAAGAACAGAAAAAACATTTATTAAGTGCCTACTATGGATTGGGGGCAGCTCGGTGTTGAAGCTATAGAGCACTGGCCCTGGAGTCAGGAGAACTCGGTGCAAATTTGTCCTTGGACACTTACTAGCTGTGTGACCCTGGCTAAGTCACATAGCCTGTGTGACTCAGTTCCTCACATGGAGAAGGAATTGACACACCACTCCAGTATCTTTGCTAAGAAAACTCCAAATGGGGTCTCAGAGAGTTGGACATGACTGAAATGACTCAAGAACATGTACCGTGTTCAAGAACAGGCATTGTGCCAAGTGTTTGACAAATATTCTCTCATTTGAGGAAGAGACCTCAGGCCATCTAGTCCCATCCCCTAATTTTACAGGAAACTGAGGCCCAGAAAGGCTGGGACTTGCCCAAGGATACAGAGGTAGAGAAGCAAAGCTGGAATTTGAACCAGCCTTTTGAATCCAGGTTCCATATCCTTTCCATTTGTGCACCATGGAAGAGGGAGATTTGGTGGGGCTGTTTCTAGATGCCAAGGGACCTGGGCAACAGCTTTGCTCCTAAAAGAAGTAGCCTGAGGCAACTGCACTGTGTCTACCCAATAGACACCTAGCAATTAGACAACTGGGGAGGGTCCTACTTCTTGTACTGGTACCCAGTAATCAAGTTCCCAGGGTCCTAAATGAACTGGACTGACCTACCAATGAGCTCTGGCCTCTCTTACACAATGCCTTCTATTACCTAAGATTAGGAAGTTGCTGTGAGTTGGCACAAATATTTCTGAAATCCAACTCATAAAAACAAATGTGTTTCCTCACTTGTGGAGGTAGAGCTTTATATGGTGCTGACAGTGCCAGACAATGTAAAGACAATTCTGGGCATGTATAGTTAGAAGGCTACAGATACTAAATTGAATTTTGAGACCGAAGTCTGGCTGTTAGTACAAACTCTTTGTTCCATAGAAGCCTAGATAGATAGCTCCTGTCTGTTGCAGCCACAAAATTTAAGATTGCGTCTGCAATTCTATTACAAGCCTTGTGTTGGAAAGGTTTGTGGACAGGCCAATAAAAGTCTCGTCTAGGCTGGAGACCCAAGATATAGAATCTCATGCTCAACAGGATTTTGAATATGTTTATTTAAAATATGTACATATGTGGAAATGATGAAACAAGCCTTGGAAGGGAGCAGGATTGTCAGCTGCAAGAGGGTTCAGGAGAAGGCTCGGTGGGCTCACTGAGGGGGATGGGAGAAGGAAGGCTGTGTTCTCAAAGAGCTCTTTGTTTGCTAGAGAGGAAAATGATGTAGTGGCGATGTGATTCTGATATAACCCAACAAGGACATAGGGTTTAATTTATGATTTCATCTGAAATGTTCCTACTGGAAACACGACTCCACATGCCTCCCCCTTGCCTGGAATTGTGACTGAAAAAAAAAAAGGACCAAGACAGAAACAAACTGATAGCCTGGCTAGAAATCAACAGGGTCCTCAATCCTTAGATTTCCAGGTGCAAAATGTACATGAGCCCAGCAGGAAGAAACTTCAGCCCTTTGTCTGGAGAGGATTTCTCCCAATCCCCTCTGCTCTACCATCACCAAGTTTCCTCTGCAGCTGCTACCAGAGGTTATTTTCAGAAGTGGGGTACAGGGAGCACAGTTATTACATTTGCCTTTCCCAGTCTGAGATGGAGCTGGCAGGAGATCCTAAGATTCACAACCTATTAAAAAAAAAAAAAGACTTATCACCCAACTTGACCTTTCCAAACAATGAATTCACCAGATGAAGAGAGAATTTCAGAAAGGGTCTTCTAGACTTGCATAAGCTGATACACACATACATAATACTAATACTGGCATTCCAAGGGCCTGAACACCTGGTGAATTCTCCATGCTACCAATTGGGACATATTAAGTATCACCTTCCCTGTTCCACAAGGTTATGTTTCAGATAGGAGCCACAAAGTTACTAACGTTTCATTTTCAATCAGGACAAGTTCCAGGTTATTTTCCCCGCAAGGTCCCATCTGACACCTGACTGATAAACCTTGGCTCTGGCTATCACACTTCCTTTTAAGCTCTCAATCAGGTATCACTAGACTCTTCCTGGAATTTCCTTTACCTATACTAAGTGAACACTTGCCATGAGGAAGAGAAAGCCTGGAGGCATTTCTCATTGGAAAAGTTTGAAGATCTTTGCTAATTAAACCAATTTACTGGATGAAGACTTCATCCGAACAGTCTGTTAATCCAAGATTTGTCAACAGCTCTTTATGGCACTCAGGGACCCTCTAGCAGAATGAAGAGCTCAGGCCACCACCTTGAGTAAAGGAGAAAGAAAAGGCTCACATTTGAGCAATTGTGCTAGGGAGTTAATAGGACTAACCATGCCTTTATGACTGTGCCAGCCTGCTCATCCCTTAAATTCAACCCCCCCCCCCCCTTCACAACTGAGTTATAAAATAAACAGACAAAGGATCATGTTCCCAGGAGCCTCACGGACTCTGAAAACAAGCAATAATGCTTGGAGAGCACTTTCTCCCTAAGGCTTCAAGGGATCGCACATCAGATAATTTGATATCCACACAACCACCCCCACACCATTGTTTTTAAGTTGATGTTGAAAAATGGACACAAATGGAGAGCAGGACTAGATATCTTAAGTCCCTCCAGATGTAAAAATTCTGTGAATTTGATTCTGTGGAACAAAAGAAACTTGGCTGGGTGGGTTCTCACCTAGCTAGGTTTGAGACAAATGGGTCTGAAACCAAATCTCAGGAGGGAAGCTACAGCTTGGTCAACTCAGCTCATTCTGTCCCTGATCCAGATGTTTCACCCAGCTGTCTGCTGCTTAAAGACGGGCAATGGGGAGATATGACTATCTTGGTCAGATTCCCCCTTCCCTGCCCCCACCCTGATATTTTAACAACTGACACAGTGACCTTACCAGTCAAGGTGCTAAGTCACCAAATAGATCTGACTTCACGGGGTCCTGTCATTACATAGGCGGATGAAGGAGAAATTCTTAAAGTAAAGGAGGTAGTCTTAAAAGTAACCACACCAAAGGCAGAGCTGGATCAGAGGCTTTATCTGCACTTTGAAGCTGGTGAAAAAATCTGATTAAGGAACAAAAAGTAACCGAATCAGCCCTGGAGCTAAGCTTTATTTCCAGTCTGGAAAGAAGTCCCGTCGTATAGCTGTGGGAAGTCCATGAAGAAGGAAGTCAGAGAAGAAGGGACATGATTAAAAGGGGAGAGGGGGAAGGGAGAAGAAAGGAGTGCCTGGCGCACATATTTTCTGTAGGTTTTTTGAAAAAGCCAAGAAGGCACATCTCACCAAAGCAGTGGCAGAAGCCTCGAACATCTGAACTTCAACCCATGATCTGAAGAGCAAGAATAGGTGAGGATGGAAATTGCCAACAGAATACCCAAGGCTATTTCTCAGCTCTAAGGCTTATCACTCAGCGAACTCCCAAAGCTTGTATATATTCCTTCCACTTCTAAGGTCTCAACCCCCCCATACCTCAGCAGATAGTTCTTCCCTACTTTCAGAAGCAATTGGTGGCATATTCAATAGTTCTGGGCATGGAGTTAGGAAGATCTAAGTTCAAATCTAGATTAAGGAATTTATGAGCTGTGTGAAACTTGGAAAGTCACTTAACTTCTGCGTATCTGTTTCCTCGACTATAAAATAGAGAGGAGAAAAAAAGCACCGACCTCCCAGGTTGTTATGAGGATAAAATAAGATTTTCAAAAAACCTGGCACATAGTAAGTGCTATGTGATATAACATAATATAATATAATGCCTAGCCCCTTGTCCTCCCCCCACTTACTGTGCCAGTTGAATTCACCACTTAGTGGCCAACCACCTCTGAGAGGAGGCTAGGACTCAAACAGACACTTACAGGCTTTGAGGCTCAGTCTGCACAGTCTGGAGAAGCCAGGGCCACTCCACAGTATAAAAAAATTTTAAAACTTTCATGGAGTACTTTTGGAGTAGTTATCTCATTTTCAGCTGATAGATTTATGGTACTACCACTAAAGATCTTAACTACCTGGCCCTGGAATCTCCAAGGCTATGACACTGAAATGCAAGCACTGGTGCTGCCAGGCTGGCAAGGCTCTGAAAAAAGGCCCCTTCAGTAGATGATAATAATATATTATGTTATAGTTCACAAAAAGGCATATTATGGTTTGCACAGTACTGACACCAGTGAAATCTCAGATGCTGGAGGTATCCTCAGCAAGTCCTAAGATAACTGAATTAGGAACAGGCTACAGAAATCCCTTTATGTATTTTTGCTTTCCTAGTATTGTTTAAAAAGTATGTTACCTTTCCCTTTCCTTGGGCATCCACCAACCTCCAATGCTACCATCACTACTGCCAACACGATCCCCACTACATAACCAAGAAACCCACACAACCCAGGTTAAAGTTCAAGTTTGTTATGGAAACACAGGAGTTCTTCAGGACAAAGCCATTACTGATTCAGCAATAACGGCCTGGCTCCATCTCCGACTAATACAGAGAATCAGCAGCTAAACTGTACTCCCCTCCTCTTTCTTCCCTATCTCTCTGCTCTTTACAAACAGCTAATTAAACCACATGGTGAGAAGGGTCAGACTCCACAGATGGAGAAACAGAGATGCAGAAAGGTTAAGTGTCTTCTTGCTCAAGGTTGCACAGTGAGTCAGCGAAACAGCCAAGAACTGACTCCTGATGTCTTAAGACTCTAACAGCTGCTCTAACTGCACAAAATCAGTGGCTTTAGCATAAAAAAGAGGTTATAGAAAGGAACAGGTACATGACAAATCTTCCAACATTAAATAAAGGATAAAGCAAGCTCAAAATGATACATGCTTTTATTCTATATCATGGTTTTTTCAAACAATTAAATGAATTTTTATTTTTTGTTCAATCATTGCCACATAGACAAAGAAAACAGGAGGATACTTCAAGGAGATGTGATTTTATGGGTATGGAGTTCTCACAGCAGCTCAGCTGAGCTTAGCAAGATGAGTCTTAGAGACTTTCCTGAGCCTTAGAGAGGTCAGGCAACTTGCCCCCACACAGCTAGTAAATGTCAGAGATGAATTTGGAACCAAGATCTTTCTGTCATCAAATCAGAGACTCTTCTTTGAGGTTGCCTCTACTAGGATAACAAAATAGTAAAAAAAAAAAAAAAAAAAATCTTTTGAAGGATGACACGTATTGCTTGGTGTCATCTCTTTATTGCAAAAAGGTGACAAATATACAAACTTAAGAAGTACATGGGAGTCATAATGATGATATCTTCCTTGCTGAAAAGGAACCAGTCTCTAACATTTACAACAGACCATTTCTAAGAACTTTACAATGTCTGGGTCATCAGCAAAGGAGGGAGTTGGCATTCTTGGGTCACTAACACAAGAAACACAATATGTCTTGGGAATTATAAAGTGTGAAGGGCCTTCTCTTCAGTTCATCTATAGGAATTAACAAGACAAAAAAAGAAAAATCCATGAGCTTTTTTCCTCTCTGCCAGAGAAATGAAAATTGATCATTAAAATGAGGGTGGTACCAAGAAAAGAAACAAAAGGACAAAATGCTTACATGTAGTAAAGGAAGTAGCCCTTTCCACATTCAGAGGTAATTGACCAACCATGTGTTTCATAAGCCCAAGAAACACAAGTTGCAGTGAAATATTTTAAAATCTATCTTTAAAATCTACTCTATACAAATCAAGATTAAAAAAAATCTGTCCTGTTTTCTGGCCTGGTCACTAACCTTCATCACCATGGCCATCCTACAGGGGTTTAACCATGGTAATTCATACTGTGACCCCAAACCAAAATAACAGGATAAAATTTTCAGGATTTGCATTCTTTGTGAAAGCTTTGTGAAAATCTGGTTTATGCTACTTAATCAAATTCTTTTTCAAAATTCAGAGATCATCATCTGGAACCTCAGGAGGGGAGAGGGCATGCTGATAAAAAATATGATGAGATTAAATTGGAAATGAATGGCCGACTCACTAAGAATTCTATCTCCTTATGGTCAAAAGTTTAGGAAAATCTATTATGTATTTTAATTTAAAATCACTAAAAATAAAACAAAAATGACCAAATTCTAATTCAGCTCTACAACTTGGTGTAATAGGTGGTTGCTCATTCTTGGGTTTTTACTTTTTCTGCCCATTCCCTAAATAGTGGCCCCTTTCTAGACAGAACCTACCTAAAGGAAATGAGGAGAAGCAGCCCAGAATCTTTGAAAATGTGCTAGATTTGAACTCAGGGCATCTGGGTTTAATCCCTCCCCCCTCTCCAAATCTCTTGTCTGGCCTTCTTCAGTTCGGTTGACTTCTCTGGCCTTCCCTTGTCTCAGCTGTAAGGAAGGGGTAGGACAACATGGCCTCAGAGGTCCCCTCCAGCTCTACAGCTAGGATCTTCTGATTTCAAGGCCTTTGTAGTTTCTTCAGCAGCCTCTCGGTCCACCAGTCTGAAGTATGATGAACTCCAATTCCAATCAATGACTACAAAGTAAATCGGTGGTTGCAATGCGTCCATAGCCAGTATTGGGCAGCATCTACTGCCCAATTACTTTTCCTTTGGTGCTGAAGTTTCATTGTCTGAGAAAAAGAAAAAAAAAAGTAACAGCTTTAACTTTGCCCATACTGAACTATTAACACATTCTGAAAAGGCCTTCCCATTAAAATGAGATCATTTCTATTCATCTGCTGTGGTCTGCATTAGAAAACTCCCAGGTCATCCCCATGTGCTCTCTAGCCTCCTCCACATCAACTGAGCTCTGGTAGTGACACGGAAACAGATCTCAAAGAGTGGGAAACTTCCCAGTCATGTGATTAGTCAGTCAGCAGGCTCTCTTCAAAAGCAGGAACCCAAGATCCCGCTAAGTCTTATTTCACCTACAGAGATAAAGAGGCTATAGGCCTAATCAACACTAGGCTTGATGTAAGTAAGACCTTCAGCAGTCCCAATACTTGGATTGTGGCAACCCAGATTGCTGTATTTTCTGGCTAGTTCTGATGCAGACAGAGAAAGCTTGAAGGAAACTTTGAGGCATCAGGGTCAATAAACCTCTTCCTCATTTTACAAGAGGAAACTGGGGCCAGGAGAAGAAAAGTGACTTGTCCAAAATCACAAGTATGAAATGTCATTTCTTTATTTAAGGATCATCAAGTCAGGAGGAACCCCATCCTTGAAATCTGGATTTCTAAATGGAAAAGCTCAAGTACTTTGGACCGTGAGCATTTAGAAGTTTTGGCAGGCTAACAGTCCCTGTGATTTAAAATTTTTTTTACATTTGTTTAATGATCCTTAGAAAACGAACAAGATTTTATTCATCTAACTAGTAAGTCAAATTTATAGAGAGCTTTCAAATTTGCAAAGCAAATTTATATTATTATATTATTTTATATTTTATATAATTTATTTTATTTTACATATATTATTCAATCTCCATAACAATTCTCTAGGTAGAGGAAACCGAAGATCTGAGAAATTATGAAATGTTAGGTCATTTGCCCATCCTTACACAGGTAAGTGTCTAAGACTGGAACCCAAGTCTCCTGATTTTACCATGTACTATCTACCCTAACATGATCTGTTTCAAATAGACAAAATAAATTTCTACATTCAAGGCCACCTTTAGATAGGGGTATGAAAATTCACATATATACATTTACACTTACACGTAGGTATATAATTAGTGAGGGAGTCTCAGTCATCCTACAACACAGTGAGAGAAGTAAGCAAAAGAAAAATATAGCAAATACATATATACAAAAAGAGATCCGCACAACTATGTAAGATTAAAATAATATTTTGTGAAGGCATACAGATGTGGAGAGAGACAGCATGGCATAACAGAAAACCACTCCCAAAGTCAGAGAGATAATATATAGGAGATAATGTTTACAAATCACTTAACACAGTGGCTAGCACATAGTAGAAGCTTTAAAAATGTTCACTCCTTTCCCTTCCTCTGATTCATACTGGATGTGTGATCCTGGACAAGTCACTTAACTTCAACTTTCTAAGAACATAAATTACAGAAGAGCTGTTGACCCTCAATGGTAAGAATTTCCTAATTGGTAGGAATTGACTAAATCAATTAAGTCACAGGTCCAGATTAAAAAAAAAAAAGTCTCTGATATAGTCTCCTTAATGTGCAACAAGGATAAAATGCTAAAATCTGTCTTTGGAACAACAGGAGAAAAAGACAAGTTGGTGGCACTCAAGGCCTAGAACTGGGGTAAAAGAAGGGTATATTCAATAAAACCAAGGGGAAGGCTATCTCCCTCCTGAAATAACTTTGTAAATTCTTCTACGGGTACATGCTGGTTCTCCTCCAGGAGAAACTAAGCTCCTTAAAAGCAGGGATTGTTGCATTTTGTCTGTATAATCTGTGCCTTACATAGAGTAAGTGCTTAATAAATACATGTTAAAGTTCAAGTTACTGATGCCTTCTGGAACTCTTAGTGAGACTTGAGACCAGGGGTGGGGAACCTCTGGCTTCAGGGCCACATGTGACCCTCTGGGTCCTCAAATTGGGCCTTTTGACAGAATCCAAACTTTACAGAACAAATTCCCTTCATAAAAGGAGTTGTTCTATAAAACTGGGACTCAGTGAAAAGGTCAAACCCAAGGACCTAGAAGGACATATGTGGCCTTGGGACCATAGATTCCCCATCCCTGCTTTAGACTTTTGGCCAATGTAACAACAAAACACAGCTCCAGAGGCCTGAAGACAAAGCCTGCCACCCTCTCCTGATGAAGAGAGGTGATGGGCCCGGAAGTGCAGAATGAGATAGACTTACACTGAACAGGGCCAATGTGGGAAAGGATGTTTCAAATGACAAAACATGTTTTTTACCAAGGTTTTCTTTTTCTTTTCTTTTCACTATTCAATTAGAGAAGGGAGGAAGTGGGAGGGAGTGGAAATAAATGCTTGTTAATTAGAAAAAATAAAAGAAATGAACACTCAGAGACACCTCCTCCACACTGCAATCATGCTGATGGCAAGTGAAGTGTTTCCTAAAAGGAACCAAGGAAGGGTTGGAAAACAAATGAGGCCATAGGGCATATCTGGCAACATAATAAATTCTTATGGGCAAGTAAGTAACAAACGTCAAGAGGGCTCCCCACACAGGTTATGTAAAGTTGGCGCTGCCACAGAGAAAGGCCGGTGCCCATCCTTGTAGGCTCACAAGGGCCCTGGAGAAACAGCCTCCACTCACAGGTGCTTCTTTGGGGTCCTGGCTATTGCTCAGTTGGAACTACTTGCAACAAGAATTAGACTACTTCAGAAGACCAGGGTTCTACAGTCAGCTCCCCACACTGTGTGATTCTGAAATGCTGGTTTGACTGGATAGTCTCTAAGGTCCTCTCCAGCTCTAATAACCTATGACTTTAATTAAAATTAGAAATGTAACATGTGATCACCACTGAAAACCAAAAGTAAATTCACTTAGAAATAGCTTTCCTAGAAAGCGCCATCACACCTGAGAGAAGAGTCAGCTCACCTTTAGGAATGAACTTCAGTGAGCTACTGAATATTCAGAAGCGAGACTGGCCCTTCTTTGGTCCGTCATTGATGAACTCATGACCCAGGCCGTTGCCACACTTGCCACAGGACACCTGGAAGTTAATCAAAGGAAGGAATAGGAGATTTCAAAAGGACATCCTGGAGCTAAGGTTGATTATGAAAATACACACACATATATAAACACACACACCCACATTCCTGCTTTAATTCCTAGCTGAGAAACCATGGATTATTTGTTTTTCCTTCTAACTACCTTGATTTCTGGTCATTCTAAAGAAAAGAGTCCATAATTCACAATGACTCCAAGAACTAAAATGGAAAGAATAACACAATGAGACTCTCTTGACCTCAGAGAAGAGCTGACAAAATACGCCTCCTCCCGTTACTGTACAAATGTGGGACTATGGGTATGGAATACTGCATAACTGTCAGACCACACTGATCCTGCTGATCTATTTTCCCCTTTTTTCCTGGCATAAAGACTGGTTTAGTGGGGAAGAGTGTATTCGTAAATGAAAAAGATATAAAAACAAAAGGTATCAACTTCAAAAAAGTTCTTTTTAAGGTTGTTTCAAATCTGAATTTTGTAAGTTTTATATTTCAGACTGGTCTCAAATAATCTTATGTAATATCAATTCTTGGGCAAACAACCCCTAATGCCTAACAGAACACAATTACTGAATTTGTTCATTATCTAATATGTTTCCCCTTACCTTTAAGGCTTGTGGCCGACCAAACTCTGGACGCTTTGACACGCTGTCAGCATGTACTGTCTCAGTGAAAGCTGGCCATGGAGAGGAATGTTGATACTTTGAGCGACTGGAAAAGAGCTCATAGCCACACTTGACACAGACATAGATACCTAATTAAATAAAACACAGAAACTGTCGGTTTCCTCACTTCATACTTGTTAAGTTCCCTTTCTCGTTTGTTATAAAAGTAATCTGTGTTCCTTCCCCAGTCAAAAATTATTTAGAATCTTCTAACTAGGGACTACTCTGAAGGAGGAGGGGGAAGGATTTCACTTTAACACTGATGTTCAAAATAGTGTCTCAGCAATAAGACAGTCAGTTTGCACTGGCTCATAAGTTCATAAATTCAGAACTGGAAGAAACCTTAAAGACCATGGAATACAACCCTTTCATTTCACAGATGAGGAAATGAATATACAGAGAAGTTAAATAATTTACCCATGATAACATAGCCAGTAAGTAACCAGAGGTGGGATTTGAACCCGTCTTCCTGACTCTTAAGTTGACTACTCTGTCCACTGGGAATGAAATAATAGCTAGGTAAAAGGAGTGATTAAAGCTAAAAATGTATTCAAGAGTATTGGGGCTACAGCAATTGACTCCATAGAGCCCTTCAACATCTTAAAAAAAGAAAAAAGAGGGGGAGGCAGTCAGAGATGGGTGGAAGAGGGACACATGGGTTCTTGTCAAACGGAGCCTGTGTCATCAGGATCAAGGATTAGATACCTGGGAATTTCCAATTTTTCACTAAGAAATTTTAAAATGCAGGAACACCGGGCTGACTAGGAAGGCTTGATGCAGCCTTTGTTACTACTAGTGTTACTATGCTAATGCACTATGAAAGGCAGCAACAGGAGAGAATTGTTCATGTTCAATTTCTCAGAGCCAGTTTAATTTAGAATTTCCTAAGCTGTGGTTTGTTGTGCCATCCATTGGAGAAGGAAAATAGTTCAGCTTGGCTAAAAAGGCTTCTAATTAGAGAACTCAAACCATGCAGGTTTTACCTACCGATTTTGTTATGACTCTATGTTCCAGCTTTTGTCTTTCACTTTCTAAAATACTCTTTACAGTAGCTTTCAATTTCCTGTACCCTCTACCTTTTCGAGGAGGCATTGGCATGGACAAATGACCTCCACAAACATCTCGTCATGTTTTTAATCTCCAATAATAGCAGCTCACTGAATTAGGTAGACAGTATTTTACGATCTGATTTGTTCCTCAAAACTTTTCAAAGGAGGCGGAACAGTACTTTTTATTCCAGTTTGACACATGAAGATACTAAGGCTCAGAGAGATTAAGTGGTTGTGCCTGAAGTCACACAGCTAGTGTCTGAGCAAAGACACTAAGTCAAGGCTTCTTTACTATGCCAGGCTGATTCCCTCTAAAGGAGAGAAATTTGCCATTGTCCTGACCTTTGCTCTCTAGACACATGAGAAGTTACCAGGCAAGGCAATTTGAAAGGAAAGGAAGATGATTTTAAGTTAACTGCCAAATGAAAAGGATAAAAGGAAACCATCAAAAAGTCTATACTCCACATGCAAAAATGAGCAACACAAAAATATAAACTTAATGTGAAACTTTATCTTTTTTATTATTAAATTAAATGCCAGACAATTTAAGTATACTAAAATTCCAGCTAGAAAGAGAGTTGGAAGGGATCACTATATCGGTCCTTTGTTGGACACCTGGCAGTCCAAAACCAACCCAGCTGGATGGAAGGTATGCTAGGTAGATCCCCCAAAAGAAGGGGCACACTTAGCAGGGCCGTGTGCCAGGATCGCTCATCCTAATTCATTCCACTCAGTTCGTTTAGTTGTTGGGTTTCAACTCCAGATTTTAATATCACCATCATATCAGTTCATAGAAGCATGGAACATCTGCCACTGACCCTCCATATAAAGTGCTACTTCAGCACAAACATCATAAATTCCCAACTAGAAGGGACCTTAAAACCTATCTAGTCCAAACCCTCATTTCACAAATAAAACTACAGAGTGCCTTACCCAAGGTACTACAGGTACTAAGCAGTAAGTAAAATTTAAAATTTAAATTCTGGTGCTCTGACTTCAAAGACAGAAATCCTTCCACTGCACTACTCTGAAATTTGGAATTTAAAAGGTATTTACTAAGAATGAATGAGTGAATGAGCATTTATTAAATGCTTACTATATTCTAAGCACTGTGCTAAGGTTTGGAGACACAAAAGAAAAGATAGTCTCCTACCCTCAAGGAACTTCGTCACATTGGTCCTTCGTCACCAAAGAAGACCCTGCCATCAGAGAAATGATGACATGACTTGCACTTGACTTTGTTTTGAGTGAAGGAGGGCTGTGTAGGTCCCCAGCCTCACTTCTCCTCCAGAGTCATCTGAGTCCAGTGACTTGATGTTCCTCAGGATTACTGGAGATTGCCCAGGATGCACTGGGAGACCTTGGAATTTTAGTATACTTAAATTGTCTGACCTGCCCTTTAGGCAGGCACTCACTTAGGGCCATCTAGTGCATCCACAGTGCAATCGCATTATAAGGGAGACAGCAGACATAGAGAGCAATAATAGTGAGGGAGAGTATTGTGAATCAGAAAGTTACTGGGATGGTGAGTGGAAGCATAGGGAAGTAGCCTTTCATTTTTGACTGTCTTTTAGATATCTCCAATTATATATCCTTTGGAAAGTTTAAATTCAACATGTCCAGAACTGAACTCATTATTTTCCCCCAAAACCCTCCCTTCTGCATAGGTAACAAGGTGTTAAGAGGTGAGGGTCTAGTGGGAGGTGCAACTGAAACCCCAAAGGTTCACTTCCTTGTAATGTCATCAAGTTAATTATGGAATTACCTTGTCAACCACGTACATGTGACCCTACTCTCACCTGCCTATGAATTACACTACAGCCCAAACCAAGGCTAAGTGCCCTCTCCCTTGAACAACTGTCCCCTGATATTTCCATCTTTGTGTCTTTCCTCAAACCCAGACTCCTATCTTTTGTTTTCTGAACTCTTAACCACCTTCATGACTCAGGTCAACATTAATCCCTTCATAAACTCTTTCTAGGTCAAAAGCAATACATCTTCCCTTTGATCTCTCAGAGCATTTTGTAATATTGTAATGTATTACTGTAATGTAATGTTAATGTAAGGTTAATGGTGGGTGGGGGAAGTTAAAGATCTTCCCGGACATTAATAGGCTTCAGATACCTTTTGTTAATTTCTAATGAGGCACTGGGTCATGAGGGTCATGCCCTCCAGCTCTGAAAAGTGTATATATACTCAGGAGAGGTCTTACTTTGGGGCTTAGTTTTTGGAAGAAAGTATGTGTGCCAGGTGAGACTCTGGACAGCCATTTTAAGAAACCCCCTGGCTTTGAAAACCCAGATGTTGGTGCTTCTCCCTGGTAATGATGTATGTATTGCCTATGGAAGCCCTGTCTGTTGGTCCTGCTGTATTTTCTCTGTTGGTATATTTGGTATTTGATTAAAGTGATTGTTGACCCCTCAAAAGTTGCTTTCCTTTTTAGGAAAGGATCTAAGAACCTGTGTAGTAGGTATGCCGGGGTGCTTACTGCTACCAATACTCATCTCCCAGGGCTAAAGTGTAAGCATATCAGGGCTGGACAAATGTTAATTATTACACAACTATGCTTTCCCCATAGAAATTACCTTCATTTATTTATATGTTTACATATGTCATTTCCTGACAATAAAATGTAAACTCCCCAGTCCCAGAAAAAAGACAAGAAAATGTACCTCCCTCACTTTACAGAGGTGATATTTGAGAGGTAGCATTGTCAGACTAGCTGACATGTTGGTGAGTTTTGCTGAAGTGCTTTTCAATTTTTTGTTACAAGAGATGGCTGGCTGGAGAGAAGAGGAAAAGGAGTGCAGGCATATCACTGGAAATTAAAAGAATGGAAAAACAAAAGAGAGTCCCTTTTCCTAAAAAAAAAAAAAAAAAAAAGAACAGGAGCCCCCTGAGGTTAGGGACATCAGTTTTGTCTCTGTATTCCCAGTACCAAGCACTTAACCTCTCTGAAGTGCCAGCTCATAATCAGCCAAATGGAGATGTATACCACCTATCTCACAGGGTTATTAAGAAAGTGTTTTTAAACCTTAAAGCATCCTATGCATATTGCATAGCTACTATATAGTACTGAATATTTGTATTATAACACAAGGTTATACAGATACTAAGTCTATATAGTCTATCCAACACTACAATTACTATATAGTACTGAATATCTGTGTTATATGTAGTATAGGCTAGACCATAATAATAACTGTATCCTTTGCAGGGGAGGGGAAGAAGGCAATCTCACCCAGCCCTTGCTCTCAATATCCCAGGTGCAAAACAGCTGTTCAATGGAGTAATCTTCCCTAATGTCCTCTTGACATCACAGATCCAGACCAAAAAAATAAACTCCTGCAAGATAGATACTACAGATATTATCATCTCCATTTTACAAAGATGGAAAAAGATTCAGAGAGTCAAATGACTTGACCATAAGCATCAGTGGCTGCACTGAAACACAGGTCTTTCTGATCTTAAATCTAGCCTTCTGACAACCACACATGAAGAAACCAAAGCCCCAAGAACTAAACTAAACCCCATATGTTCAGGTGTTCCCAGAAGCATCTGTCCAAAATGAACTTATTACAGTTTAATAACATTGAGTCTTTAAACATACAGGGAAACCACAGCCTTGGCTAACTAATTTCCCTTCTCTGAGCTTTAATTTCCTCATCTATAAAACAAAGAAAGAAGCTGAATTAAACTGCTAAGCCCAGAACATTTTGAGAGTCTGCGATTATACGATTTAGTCCCACAAAGGGGAGGAGAGGCAAGAATATTCAGCTACACTTGCTTTCTTCTGAACCTTGCCTGACTGGCTGAAACAGTCTTGGACATGGCAGGAATTCATGCTGAATTCCTGTGAAGAGGGTGAGCTTCCTGCCTGCCTAAAGATGTACAGAGGAATGGAAACAGAGACCCTGATCACCCCCCCAAAAAAAGAGAGAACAACTTAGTGCCCAGGAAGAGTTCACAAAGCTCAACAGAAATCCATTATATAAGAGGGATAATTCATATAATATAAATTTGACTTTTTGATATAATAGGCTTCATAGGATCCCTTTATAGTAAGACTCTTGCTAAATATTAACCTCACCAGTAAGAAAACAAGATATATTCCAATGTAAAATAAAAATGCAAATGGACCTGGATTTTAATACCAGAATTTGTTACTTACTATCTGGGTGTTTTTGGCCAAGTCTCCTAACCTCTCTGAGACTGTATCCCCATCTGTAAGAGGACATTAGGTGGCAGCTAGATGGTACAGTGGATCAAGCACCAGCCTGGAGTCAGGAGGATTCAAGTTCAAATCCAGCTCAGACATTTATTAGCTGTGTGACCCTGAGCAAGTCACCTAACCCTGATGGGGGTGGAGGGGAAGATATTAAACTTCATGGCCTTTAAATTCTTTAAAATTCTTTCTCATTCTAAGATCCTTATGGCCTGAGATCCTTTTCAAGTCTAAATCTATAAAACTAGGTAAAAGAAGATGAACGAAGAGATGAGAAAGTGAATCAGGAGGCACAGCTCATTCCAGCTTCTATAAGCACTCTTTCACAAAAGAAAAACACAACTAGTTATATAAATAGCCATGGAGAAAAAAAGAACAGCAAAATTAGGACAGACTGTACTGGGCAAAGGGCTTTAACTGGAATGTCCAGAACTTTTTAGTTTCATCACATTACTAATGGGCAAAGAACTGTCCACAGGGCAAAGAACTCTTCAAGGAGGGTGAAAAAGAGGGAGGGAGGAGAAGGAGGGAGGGAAGTGAGGAAGTGAGGGGGTAGAGGGAGAGAGAACCGATAGCACCAGCACAGAGAGCAAACATTCAAGGCTTCATTCAGGCCTTTTCTCTATGATTATCTCCAATTTGCCCCCTATATATCTTGTTTGTACACTGTTGTTTGCATAGTCTTGTCCACTACACTGAATTCCTTGAAAGCAGAGACTGTTTTTTGCCTTTCTTTGCATTCCTAGGGCTTAGCACCCTGCCTGGAACCATAATAGGCATTTAATAAATCCTTACTGATTTGATTTGAGACTGGTCAAAATCTGGCAAAGGGCAAAGAAGTCAGATTCAGGCTGCCTTTTGGCTGTTGTTCAATGGTTTTCATGGTGACCGACTCTTTGTGACTGCTTCTGGGGATTTCTTGGCAAAGATACTGCAGCAGTTTTGCCATTCCCTTCTCCACATCATTTTACAAGTGAAGAAACTGAGGCAAACAGTCACACAGCTAGGAAGTATGTGAGATCAGATCTGAAATCAAGAATATCTTCCAGGCTCCAGGCCCAACAACTCTATCCACTGCACCACCTAGCTACCAAGAATGGACATTTTCTTAGATTTTTCAAGAGTCCAAAGTTTAGGATGATAACAGAAAAAGGGGGCAGGAAGTAAAACATTGCCCAGACTCCTTGTTAACACAGACCCAAATTCGTCCTACAAAGGGTCGGCCTTTGTCTGTAATATGGACCCTGAAGCCCTCTAATACTTCTTCCAAAGGTCCCCATTAGAAATGGAGCCTCAGTGCCCCTCCATCAATAGGGAAAGTCCTTAGCAACCTCCTAAATACTGGGCTTCCAATAACCCTCACTAAAACTAGGTCCCAAACACCCACACAAGCCTCACACACAGACACACACATACCTTGCTTCTTTCTCACTGACAGGGATATTGCAATTCTACTTAAAAGTCCGTGGAAAAGCTGAAAAACAAATCGATCACTATATCCTAAAGCCACAGATATAGCAGACGTAGAATTGCTTTGAAATTAGAAACTTTTCTTTCTTTTCTCTGGGCTTGGACCTGGGTTCAAATTTTATTTCTGAAAATTTACCAGCTGTTTAACCATGTCAGTAAAAAAGAGGTTGGACCTCAAAAGTCTCTTCCAGTTCGAAAAAGTTAAAAACTTCTGTTCCCAGTAAAAAAGTGTCTTTTATTAAAGAAGATAGTGTTACTAAAGTTTTTACCTACAATGTTTCAAAACCTGATTCCTGGCTGCAAACATTAAGTTCTATACACTTTCTATTTTACACTTTTAAGGTAGTCGATTTCTCGGAGTATGTAAATTTTTTTTCCGGTTTGCATTATATTTCAATACAGAGCCCTTTCCACTGCTGAACTTCCCCGTTCTTCTACACACCCTTAGGTAGTAATTCCCATAAAAGGATTTCTAAGGTTGGCGAAGAGGTTTCCTCTGACCTGCCCTGAAGGTATGATTAGGTTTACTTTACAGATGAGGAAACTGGGGTGACTACCCCGGCCAGGGGTCCGGGGCCCGGGATCCGGGTGGGATTCCAAAGCTGATTTCCAGATTTTCCAAGTTCAAAGCAGGCTCCCCTCCCCCGCTCACGCATACACACGCCCCCCTCCCCCCACCTCCCATTCTACCCCGACCCTCTCCCTCGCCCGCCTCCCTCCCGGGGGAGGGTCTTCTACTCGTTCCCAGCAGGCCTGGCGCCCCTAAGCCAGTTACCTGGCTCAAAGTGGTTCTGGAAAACCTCTCCGCCAAAAGAGCAGAAAGACATGGCGGCAAGCACCGGCACGGGCTCAGGCTCCCCAAGCGGACTCGCCGCCGGCCGCTCCGCTAGTCCGGGTCTTACCGTAAGCCCCGCCCCCGGCCGCGAGGCGGAGGGAAAGAGACTCGCCCCCAATCTATTTCACATAGCCCCGCCCCCTGGCCAACTCGGGCGGCCTCTGCGGAGCTTCGGAGCCTCAATAGGCCCCGCCCCCAGTCGGGCAGGGCGGGGAAGTGGAAGGAGGCATCGCGTCAAGCTCGGAACCTGGTCTCGCGGGAGGCGGGGAAGAGAAAGGGATACCTCAGCGAGTCCCGCCCCCCGGCCGCTCCAGGGCTCCTTGACCAGCCCCCGCCACGCCCCCACCGGGTCTCCAGCTGCTTAAGACAGCCCCGCCCCCTCGTCCATCTCCGGCGAGGTGACAGTCTTTACTGAGCTCCATCCTAGGTCTCGCCTCGCGCCCGGTTCTCCGAAACTGCAGCTAGCCCCACCCCCGGAACGCCTTCCGACTCGCTGTGCCGGGTGAGGGGGCGGGCTTGTTATCTTGCCACGCCTACTGGCGGCCTTCGCTCCGCCCCACAGTCAGTTTCCTCTCCAACCCTAGACACAATACAGACTTGGCTCACTCCAGTGATGTTCGCCTCCACTTCCCCCGCTTCATTCTCTCAGGTGTTCCTGACTCCTCCTTCCCGCGCCCTCACCCTATAGCGGGTCAGTCAATCAGTATTATTTGAAGGCCCTATTATGTGCCAGGCGCTATGCTAAACTCTGGGGATATGAAGGTAAAAGACAGTCTGCTTTCAAGGTACTCACAGTCTAATGGGGGAAACAACAAGCAAACGACTGTGGACCGACAAGATAGATACTTTGGTTTGGAAATAATCAGCCGAGGGAAGGCACTAGTTTTGAGGGGTTTCTGGAAAGGAGTTTTAGATCAGACTTGAAGGAGGCCTGGGGGCGCAGTTGAGGAGAGAACATCCCTGACACCGGGAGCAACCACTGAAAATGCAGGGAGTGGGGACAGTGCAGACAATGTCCGTGCCCATGGGGCTGCAGAGTCCAGTGTCACTGGATCAGAGAGTCCAGGGACGTCTACGGTGTCAGGAGACTGGAAAGGGGTAGGTTGCACGCCAGAGGAGGTGATATTGACTTGGGTTGGTATGGTCAGACGTACTTTAAGAAGATCTCTTTGACAGATGAGTGGTGGATGGACTGGAGTGGAGAGAGACTCCAGGCTGGCAGACCCACCAGCAGTCAATTGTAATAGTCCAGATGTGAGGGGAGGAGGGCCTGCCCAGAGGTAGTGGCAGTGTCAAAGGACAGAAGGAGGCGTAGGTGAGAAATGTTAGGAAGGTAAAATCAGTAAAGGGTGTTGTGGGGTAGCACATCATCAGATGAAGGCAGCTTGGTTTCCAGGGGTCTAGGAGGGAAAGGAACAGCTAGTGTCCCTGGGTTGTAGTTTAGTCCAGGAGTTCTGATGGACTGGATGGGAACCTAGGTGAGAAACACAGAGGGAGGAGAGAGGGTCTCAAAGCCGCACCTTAGTGGACTTTGTCTTATATCATTGACCACTAAAACCAGAAAATTATTATTATTTACATAGTATATATAATTAGAATACAATTATCTTATACAATATAATTATATATAATTTGTATATTATTCTTATAACTCAGAAATTATTTTGTCCAACCCTTACCCACCCAAAGTCAACATGAGAAATAAAGTTATTTGTCTAAGGTATCTGGTAGAGTCAGGAGTAGAATCCCAACCCAGGACTACAGCTACCCCCTTCACTGCTCATCCCCAAAATCACCCCCAGACTGACTGTTCCTTAAATCACCAAGCATTTTTCCCCCTAATAACAGGGAACCCAAGAGCTAGGAGCTTCTGGCCCTTAGGAAGCAGTGACTGGCTAATTCAGGCTCAGCTCCCTGGCAAATGGCCCTCTGGCCCTGCACATCATGGAGGGAGAACTTTAGAAGTAGGACACCTACATGAATGAATGAATGAATGAATGAGGAAGTCTTTATTAATCACTTACTATGTGCCAAGAGCTCTGCTCAGAGTTGGGAATGCAAATATATAAGCAAAGACAGTAACTACTGTTGGAGAACTTATTATATTGCAGAAACAAGGACATATGAATGGTGATCAAGGAAGTTGATTTAGTCAGAAAAATTATGTGGAAGTTATATTTTAGTTTCTCTGTAAATATTAATAAATAATTCTTTCCTCTGAAACCTTCCCAGATTTCTGGAGAAAGCCCCTTGGAAAGATGGATGATAGTCTGAGGACAAAAAGGTTGTTCATTAGGTTGAATAGATTGAGGGTGGTAACCAGAAATTCAATAGTGAACCACTGGATTTCTCACACTGGAGTACCTTCTTCCCACCAGCTTTTTCCTCTTTTTGGCTGCATCCAAAACCTCCATTTAAGGACACCCAGGCCAACTATATCTTCATTTCTCTCTTGATGCACTTCTGATTTTCCTGACTTTCTATGTTTTGTGCCTAAGGGATACCCTCCCCCCACACCTACTTGTTTTTCTGTATTAGGATGTAAGTCTTATGTATTAGAGCCCCCATTAGAATATAAACTCCCTGAGGTCAAGGACTGTCTTTTTGTTCTCCAGGATTTATCCAAGTAAGCATGTAAATGCTTGTTGATTGGATTTAATAGACTATATTGGTCTAATTACAGTCATTGCCTCCCCACCCAGGAGAAGTGAAGGCTACCCTAACCTAACTCAAAGTAAAGCCCTGCTATATTTTTTTTTAGTTTAGCATTATTTTTTTAATATATTCATTTTATTTATTTTTAATGCTCTACCATCACTACCATAAAAATCAAATTTTCCCCCCTACCTACCTCCCACCACCCCCTCCCTCCTCAAGACAGCATATAATTCTATATAGGATCTACACATACATGCCTATTGAATACATTTTCCTTATAGTCATGCTGTATAGAACTAAAATAAATGGGAGAAATCATATAACAAATCAAAACATAATACACACACACACACACACACACAAATAATCTGCTACATTCTGCGATTGAATTCCATAGTTCTTTCTCTGAAAGTGTAAGGCATTTTGCCTTAGAAGACCATTGGGAACTTTTTTTTTTAATGTCCTTGCATTGCTATGAAGAGCCAAGTCTACCAGAGAAAAACTCTCCCTCACTGTGGTCATTGCTGTGCACAAAGTTCTCCTGGTTCTGCTCCTTTTGCTCAGCCTCAGATCATATAAGTCTTTCCAGGCCTCTCTGAAGTCTTCTTGTTCATAATTTATTCAGCCATTCCCCAATTGATGGGCATCTCCTTGATTTCCAGTTGTTGGCTACTACAAAGAGAGCTACTATAAATATTTTTGCATATGTGGGACCCTTTCCCATTTTTATGATCTCTTGGGGATACAGTCCTAATAGTGATATTACTGGGTCAAAGAGTATGCACATTTTTGTAGCCCTTTGGGCATAGTTCCAAATTGCTCTCCAGAATGGTTGGATGAGCTCACAGTTCCACCAACAATGAATTAGTGTTCCAACTCTCCCCCATCCTCTCCAACATTTAGCATTTTCCTGTTCTGTCATGTTTGCCAATCTAATAGGTGTGATGTGGCACCTCAGGGTTGTTTTGATTTTCATCTCTCTAATCAAAAGTGATTTAGGGCATTTTTTCATATGATTATAGATATCTTTAATTTCTTCCTCTGAAAATTGCCTGTTCATATCCTTTGACCATTTATCAATTGGGGAATGACTTGTATTGTTGTACATTTGACTCAGTTCTCTATATATTCTAGAAATGAGGACTTTATCCCCAAGATTAGCTATAAAATTTTTTCCCAATATACTATATCCCTCTGAATTTTGGTTGCATTGGGTTTGGTTGTGCAAAAACTTTTCAGTTTAATATAATCAAAATTATCCATCTTGCACTTCATAATGCTTTCTATCTCTTTAGTCAAGAATTCTTCCCTTCTCCATAAATCTGATAAATACACTATTCCTTGCTCCTCCAGTTTGTCCATGGTATCAATCTTTATACCTAGATCGTGTACCCATTTGGACTTTATTCTTATGTATGGTGTCAGGCGTGGGTCTATGCCTAGTTTCCACCACACTGTTATCCAGTTTTCCCAGCAATTTTTATCGAATAGTGAGTTCTTATCCAAGAAGCTGGGTCCTTGGGTTTATCAAACAGGAGATTGCTATATTCCTTGTCTACTGTGTCTTGAGTACCTAGCCTATTCCACTTGTCTACCCTTCTGTTTCTTAGCCAGCACCAAGTGGTTTTGATAATTGCTGCTTTATACTACAATTTGAGATCTGGTAGAGCTAGGCCACCTTCCCTAGCATTTCTTTTCATTAGTCCCTTTGATATTCTGAATGTTTTGTTCTTCCAGATGAATTTTGATATTATTTTATCCAGCTCTAGAAAATAATTATCTGATAGTTTAATTGGTATGGCACTAAATAATTAAATTAATTTAGGTAGAATTGTCATTTTTATTATATTGGCTCGGCCTACCCATGAGCAACTGATGCTTTTCCACTTACTTAGATCTGACTTTATTTGTGCAAAAAGTGTCTTGTAATTGTGTTCATGAAGTCCCTGGGTTTGTTTTGGCAGGTAAACTCCCAAATATTTTATAGTGTCTACCCTAGCTTTAAATGGGATTTCTCTTTCTATCTCTTGCTGTTGGACTTTGTTATTAATATATGCAGAAGATTTGTGCAGGTTTATTTTGTAACCTTTGCCAAAGTTGTTTATTATTTCAAGTAGTTTTTCACTTGAATCTCTGGAATTCTCTAAGTATATCATCATATCACCTGCAAAGAGTGATAACTTAGTTTCTTCTTTGCCTATTCTTATTCCTTCAATTTCTTTATCTTGTCTAATTGCTACAGCTAACATTTCTAGCACCATATTGAATAATAGTGGTGATAATGGACATCCTTGTTTCACCCCTGATGCATCATCTCCATTTCATATAATGCTTGCTGATGATTTTAGGTAGATATTGCTTATTATGTTATGGAAAGTTCCCTTTATTCCTATGTTCTCCAGTGTTTTTAATAGGAATGTGTGTTGTATTTTGTTAAAAGCTTTTTCTGCATCTATTGAGATAATCATGTGACTTTTGTTAGTTTTGTTGTTGATATGATTGATAATGCTAATAGTTTTCCTAATAGTGAACCAGCCCTGAATTCCTGGTATGAATCCTACCTGATCATAATGTATTATTTTCATGATAAGATGCTGAATTTGTTTTGCTAAAATCTTATTTAAAAGTTTTACATTTATATTCATTAGAGAAATTGGTCTATAATTTTCTTTCTCTGTTTTTTCTCTTCCTGGTTTAGGTATCAAAACCATATTTGTATCATAAACAGAATTTGGGAGGATTCCTTCTTCCCCAATTTTCAAAAATAGTCTATATAGTATTGCAATTAAATGTTCTTTAAATGTTTGATAGAATTCACTTGTAAATCCATCTGGCCCTGGAGATTATTTCCTAGGGAGTTCATTGATGACTTGTTCAGTATCTTTTTCCGAGATGCGGTTGTTTAAGTATTCAACTTCCTCTTCTATTAATCTGGGCAATTTGTATTTTTTAAAATACTCATCCATCTGCATAAAGTTGGGCAAAATAATTTCTAATTATTGTTTTGATTTCCTCCTCATTGGAGGTGAGTTCACCCCTTTCATTTTTGATATTTGTAATTTAATTTTCTTCTTTCTTTTTTTAAATCAAGTTGACCAAAGGTTTATCAATTTTATTGGTTTTTTCATAAAACCAACTATTGGTTTTATTAATTGATTCAATAGTTTTCTTAATTTCAATTTTATTAATCTCTCCTTTGGTTTTCAGTATTTCTAATTTGGTATTTACTTGGGTATTTTCAATTTGTTCTTTTTCTAGCTTTTTCAGCTGCATGCCCAAGTCATTGATCTCCTCTTCCTCTATTTTATTTATGTTGGCATTCAAAGATACAAAACTTCCCCTAAGAACTGCTTTTGCAGTAAGATAAGATTTGGTAGGTTGTCTCATAATTGTCATTCTCTTGAATGAAGTTGTTGATTGTTTCTATGATTTCTTCTTTAACCCATTCCTTCTTTAGGATGAGATTATTTAGTTTCCAATTGATTTTTGGTTTATCTTTCCATGGCCTTTCATTACATATAATATTTATTGCACTATGATCTGAGAAGGATGCATTGATTATCTCTGCCTTTCTGCATTGGATTGTGAGGTTTTTAGATCCTAGTACATGTTCAATTTTTGTATATGTGCCATGTACTGCTGAGAAAAAGGTATATTCCTTTCTATTCCCATTCAATTTTCTCCAGAGATCTATCATATCTACCCTATCCCGAGTTTTATTTACCTCCTTAACCTCTTTCTTGTTTATTTTGAGGTTAGATTTATCAAGTTCAGAGAGGGGGAGATTGAGGTCCCCCACTAGTATAGTTTTGCTATCAATTTCTTCCTTCAACTCCCCCAACCTCTCCTTTAAGAATTTGGATGCTATACCACTTGGAGCATACATGTTTAGTAATGATATTGCTTCATTGTCTATGGTGCCTTTTAGCAGGATATAGTTTCCTGCCTTATCTCTTTTGATTAAATCTATTTCTGCCTTTGCTTTGTCTGCGATTAGGATTGCTACTCCTGCTTTTCTTGCATCAGCTGAAGCACAATATATTCTGTTCCAACCTTTGACCTTTATCCTGTGGGAATCCCCCCATTTCAAATGTGTTTCTTGTAAACAACATATTGTTGGATTATGGCTTTTAATCCATTCTGCTATCTGTCTCCATTTTATGGGAGAGTCCATTCCATTCATGTTCACAGTTATGATTACAATCTGTGTATTTCCCTCCATCCTCTTTCCCACCATTTGTGCTTTTAGCTCTCCCATCTCCCTTCCCCTCCTCAATAGTTTCATTTTTCACCATCACCTCCTGCAGCTTTTCCTTCCTTCTTTTAGCCCCGCTCCTTTTTACTCCCCTTTACCCTTACTATTTCTTCCCTCCCCTTTCTTCCCTCTTCCCCTCCTACTGCCTATACAGCTATTTAGAATTATATACCTGAGTTTATTGTTCCGTCCTTTAAACAAATCAGATGAGAGTACCTCTCAAACAATGCTCATCTCCCTCCCTTCTTTCCCTCTACTATAATTTTGTACTTCTTCCTGTGATGTAATTTGCCATTTTCTGCTTCCTCCTTTTCACACCTCCTGTTACAATCTCTTCACATGTTTAAATCATTTTTTAACATGACATCATTTACTTTATACCCATTCCCTCTATGTATATCCTTTTTATATTTCATAATAGATGTACAGTTCTCAAGATTAACAGGTATCACCTTCCCTTATAGGGAGGTAAACAGTTTGCCCAAATTGAGTAATAAGTCCCCCCCCCATTTACCTTTTTATGATTCTCTTGAGACCTGCATTTGAGGATCGAATTTTCTACTAAGTTCTGGAGTTTTTATCAGGAATGTCTGGAAATTCCTTACTTCATTGACCATCTCCTTGCCTGAAATGTTACGCTGAACTTTGCTGGGTAGTTGATCCTTGGTTGTAGTCCCATCTCCTTTGCCTTATGGAATATCAGATTCCAATTCTTTCAGTCTTTTAATGTAGAAGCTGCAAGGTCCTGTGTGATCCTGATTGTAGCTCCTCGATATTTGAATGGTTTCTTTCTGGCTGCCTGTAGTATTTTCTCCTTCACTTGATGGTTCTGAAATTTAGCAATGATATTTCTTGGGATTTTGAGTTTGGGATCCCTTTCAGGAGGTGAATGGTGGGTTCTTTCGATGACTATTTTGCTCTCTGAATCTAGCACTTCTGGGCAGTTTTCCTTGATGATTTCCTGGAAGATATTGTCCAGACTCTTTTTTTCATCGTGGCTTTCTGGCAGGCCAATAATTCTTTTCAAAATCCTTTTTAAGCTCTTCCAAGGCCTGAGCCCACCCGACACCCCCCTGGGGTGTCTGGGGTACTGAGGCCCCGCCCTCCACGTCTTTCCCTGATGGGAAAAATACGTTCTCGTCCTCACTATCAGATCCGAAGGTCGGGATCATTTGCATTTGTTGGAAAAAACTCTCTAAAGTCTTACTTTTCTTCCCCTTTCTAGGCATTTTCCCAGCCAGTTACTTGACTTCTGAGATTCCTTTCCACCCCCGCCTGGATCTGCCCAGCTAGTGCTTGGCCTCTGAGATTCAAATGCGCTTTCCGGAGGCAAGCTTTTAGTTCTGGCGCAGGGGTGGGGGCAGAGCTGCCTCCTAAGTTCGGTCCCTCAGGGGCTTTCTGCAGAGACTTTCAGGAACGGAGCGGGTGGGGGCGGGGTGGGGGCCCCGCCTCCTATGTTCAGCTCCCTTGGGGGTTTTATTCAGAGGCGTTCAGCAGTAGAGCAGGGTGGGGGCAGGGCCGTCTCCCCGGCTCAGCTCCCCCAGGTTGGAAAGACCTTCAGTATTGAAGATCCTACCTGCTGCTGGGGGATTCCTGAGTCCCGGGCCGCTGCCGCCTCAGCCGCCCACCCATGCCTCTGCCTCCGCTGCTTCCTGCCCCCGTCTCTGCCGCCGCCGTGTCCTCCCGAGGGGGCCCGAGTCACGGAGACGCTCCGCTCCCCTCCCCTAGCGCAGCCTTCTTTCTTACTGACCTGTAGCTTCTGTGGGCGGAGGGACTTTCCCGGCTGCCGGAGCTTCCCCCGAGCTTCCCTCTCTGAAGCCTGCTCGGGTCAGCTTCTCTGGGGCCGCGGCCAGGGGTGAGGGTGGGGTCTGCTTTCCAGGGTGTGATGGACCCCGGGGACGGCTCTCCAGGGTTCAGTGGAACGGAAATCTCTTCCCCTATGTTTATGCACCCCCTGCAGAGATTCAGAATTTATTGGGATCTCCTTTTACCTCAATTCCATGGGTTGTGGGCTCGGAGCTCGTAAATGTGCGTCCTTCTACTCCGCCATCTTGGCTCCGCCCCCCCAGGCCAATAATTCTTAAATTTTCTCTCCTGGACCTATTTTCCAGGTCAGTTGTTTTTCCAATTAGATATTTTACATTTTCTTCTATCTTTTCATTCTTTAAATTTTGTTTGACTGATTCTTTCTGTCTCATAGAGTCAGTTTCTACTTGCCCAATTCCAATTTTTTATCAAATTGTTTTCTTCAATTAACTTTTGCATCTCCTTTTCCATCTGTCCAGTTTTTCCTTTTATGGAATTATTTTCTCCAGTTAATTTTTGTACTTCCTTTTCCATTTGTTCAATTTTCCTTTTTAAAGAGATGTTCTCATCAGTGAATTCTTTTTTTTATACTTTTAAAATCATTGGCCAGTTTTTCTTCTATTTCCTTCTTCAGCTGTTCCAGGAGAGCTGTTTGTGCATGTGAGCAGTTCATAGTCCCTTCTGAAATTTCAGATGAAAGTACAGTCTCACTACTGACTCTTTGGTATCTGTGTTTTGGTCCTTGTCCCCATAGAAAGATTCTTTGTTTTTTTCATGCTTGTTTTGCTTTTTCTTGTTCATGATGTTGATTGTGTGTTGTGACTTCTGGTTCTTTCAATTAGAAGCTGCAGAACTTGGTGTTGAGCTGACTTGTGTGAAAAAGCTAAGAGCAAATGTCTTTTTCATCTTTTTGTTTTGTGTTTCCCCGATCTGCCCTGGGGTTAGCCTGTTAAGTGTGGCGAAGGGGTGGTCTGATCAAGGGAGATCTCCTCAGCTAAACTGAGGCAAAGGCAAGCTCAGGGGAATGGTGTTCCCAGATGCCCTATTGTCTTCCCATTTCCCCTGGAGTGCTGAGGCACAGCTAGATTCTAGTGCAAGTTTCCACCCCTCCTGGGGCTCCTCTCCTGGCACTGAGGGTTGCCTGGGTCCTACTGTGAGTTTCCACTGCCCTGGGGTGGGGCTCCTCTCCTTCCTCTCCTTACCTATTTTCCTAGCCTCAGATGTTATGAGACTATTTGCCCCCTCTGCTGTTTCCACTGATTCAGGGTTTTTCTGGGGAAATATTTTATGGTTATTTCAAGGGGGGAAGAAAGAGCGTTTACTGATCATTCCTCCATCCTGGCTCCTGGAAGTTCAAGTAGGTGACTTACAGATGTTTAATCTGCTGCTGCAGCTGATATCTGGTGCTCAGCAACTGTCACTCATTCGGCTCTGCTGGTCTCTCACGTTGGGCTGCTGTGCCACTGGTTCTGCCTGCTGCTGTCTCAGGTTTCCCTGGGGCCCTGCTACTCTGCTGCACTGGACACGCTGCACTGTGAACTGTGGGCACACCCCCACAGAACAGATCCTTCCTGTGAACCTTCCAGTCTGTTCTGGGCTTTGAATCTGCCACAGTCTGTCTCCTTTTGGATTCTGCACCTCCAAAATTTGGTCATATTCTCTTTTTAGAGGTATCTGAAGGAGTTTGTCTAAGAGCTTAGGTGAGTCATTGCTCTCACTCCACCATCTTGGCTCTGCCCCTAAAACCCTGCTTTTGCATTCAAGGTAAAATAATAATCTTAAGGAAGAAACCCTTTTCAAAACCTGAGGGAAATTGTCCTGAGAGAAACAGAGTAGTGACTATTCTGGAAATGTTAACTCCAAATTGTATTTTAACATATTATGATCTTTTCCTTGTTCATGATTCCCATTACCTAAAATTGTCTT
This sequence comes from Bettongia penicillata ogilbyi, assembly GCA_023548195.1. NCBI lineage: Eukaryota > Metazoa > Chordata > Mammalia > Diprotodontia > Potoroidae > Bettongia > Bettongia penicillata. The sequence goes on along the minus strand of JAJHZJ010000612.1, from coordinate 8,494,103 downwards.
AGCCCAAAGAGACAAATCAGAAGGCATAGTGTGATTCATTTCATTCCCACAATTTCCTCAATAGGGAAACTGTGCCATTTTGGACATCTCTCTAAATTAGAAATGATTTGGAATTAAACTAATCTTAAATTAAAGTGTTTCCAACAGACTGGTGCCTAAACACAGTAAAGTGTTGATGTTTTTTTCTTGGACAACCTCTAGGGAAGTAAATGGAGACATGGAGAAAAAATTGAAACACCCCATCCAGGAACAGTGGCAGAAGTTAATTTATCAAGGTTTATGGTTCCAGAAGGGGAAGGAAGAGAAAGGGTGAAAAAGAGGTTCTGAAATGAGGAGTTTGTGAAGATGGTAAGAGAGAAGGGAGATAGAATATTCCATTTACTTTTTCCTTACCTCATCCTACTTACCCTCTCTACAGCTTCTGATTCTAGATATTCTTCATTCTGGACTTCTTTTATTGTTTTGTTTTTGAACCTCTTTTGCCAATTAAGTTAGCCTATTTTTCAAGATGTTTTTTTCTTCAGCACTTTTTTGGGTCTCTTTTAGTAAGGCATTGACCTGCTTTTCATGCTTTTCTTGCATCTCTCTCATTTCTCTTCCCAGTTTTTCCTCCACCTCTCTTACTTGATTTTCAAAATCCTTTTTGAGCTCTTCCATGGCCTGAGACCACTCAATATTTATTTTGGATGTTCGGGATACAGAAGCCTTGACTTTTATGTCTTTCCCTGATGGTAAGCATTGTTCTTCCTCATCTGAAAGGATGGGAGGAGATATCTGTTCATCAAGAAAGTAACCTTCTATAGTCTTATTTTTTTCCGCTTTTTTGGGCACTTTCCCAACCAGTTCCTTGACTTTTAGGTCCTTTGTCAAGAGTAGGGTATACTCTGGGGACCTGTAAGATATCAGTTCCTCCCAAGTGGCACAATGAGGTATATACTGGTCTGGGCACAAGAAAGGATTTTTGTACCCAAAATCTTAGCAGAGTTTCCTCTCCATAGGCACCTGACCTCCAGTTCCTCCAATCTAGCACTGGGGAAGCTGTATTCAGCCAAGCTGTGGGAGCAGGGCCACCATTCAGTGAGAGACAAAGACCAGTTCCCTCAGTGACCCCAGAGGTTTTTACTATCCAGCAATGGTCTCAGGCTGCTGTAGGGGCTGCCCTGAGATCTCCTGCTGCCTGCCTGGTGTGGCCTCTGTGGCCGCTGCCTGAGGCCAGAGCTATGGGAAGGCCCTTCTCCCTTCCTAGCCAGCTGAAGAAACCTGGTCACTGACCTTTGGCACCTGTGGGTTGAGGGATCTGAGGACCCGCTACTGCGACTGGAGATTCCACTCCCTAGGGCTGTTTGCAAGCCCTGCTGTGCAGCCAAGGCTGGGCTGGGCTCTGTGCTCGGCTCCGTGTCCAGTGCAACCAGCCTTTCCCATGGGCTTTTCAGGTCACCCTGAGCTGGAAATCTCCTCCACTCGGTTGTTCTCCACTTCTGCTGCTCCAAAATTTGTTGAGAGTCCCTCTGTACAGGTATTTTATGGGCTGTGTGGGGAGAGCCTGCCTTTGTGTGTCTTTCTACTCTGCCATCTTGGCTCCGCCCCCTATTGTTCTGTTTTCAATTTTTATTTATGCTTTTTTTTTGGTTCTCACATCACATTGATGTCACAACCTTGTTTGCCTCAGTTTCCTCATCCGTAAAATGAGCTGATTAGAAGGGCAAATCACTCCGGTATCTTTGCGAAAAAAAAAACCCAAATAGGCTCATAAAGAGTCAGACATGACTTAAAAACAACTGAACGAGTAAAAAAATCTCAATCAGTTGAATATGAAACTGGGCTTTAGAGGGCTATTTGGAAATTTGGAAGCTGACAGACCAAAAGGGACTCTGGCCGATAATTAAGGACTTGGAGTGCCATCTGGTGTCTGATACAGAGATTGCGCCCTGAGTAGCACTGAAATATGTGTGCTCTGTGTGTACCTTTACTCTAGTTAAAGGGGTCATGCCCTGGCCGCTGGAAAACAGGCCTATTCAATGAATGGCCATTGCCTCACCCTAAGTGACTACCTGCAAAGACCTTGACCTAAAGGGGCCCAAGGTCTCCCAGTGCATCCTGGTCATCTCCAGTCATCCTGATGAATATCTGGTCACTGGATCCAGATGGCTCAGGAAGAAAATGTGAGGCTGGTGACCTGCACAGCCCTCCCTCACTCAAAACAAAGTCAAGTGCAAGTCAAGTCATCATTTCTCTGATGGCATGGTCTTCCTCGGCAACGAAGGATGAACACAACCCTATTTAAACCTACCTGCTACACAGCTTATATAGTTTGTCACCAGGGTGGTGGCAGTGCAAAAGGAGAGGAGGAAACATACAAGAGATGTCATGAAGATAAAAGCAATAGGTCTTGGCAATAGATTGGATGTTGAGGGGTGGGGGGCAGGTGTGAGAGTGTAAGAGGTTCTGGTTGTGTGGAGGAGACTATGACCTCAGTAAGATGATGCCATGACTTGCAGATGAATTGGATTTGCGGTAAGGAGGGCTGTGTGAAGTCACCAGCCTCACTTTCTCCTCCAGAGCCATCTGGGTTAAGTGGCCAGATATAGATTAGGAGATGGACCTGGAAGCAGTGGGAGTCCTTGGCCTTTTTAAGCTAAGGTCTTTCCAAGTTCTCACTTTGACTGAGGGAACACCCATTCAGTGATTAGGGCTCTTAAATAAGTAAGCCAAGGGATGACCCCTTTAGTAAAAAAAAAAAAAAAAAGTCCAACTGAGAGGGGAGACCCTCAGAATGAAAAAGGAGGAATAATACCTAGGTTCCAAACTGGGTGGGCAGGCAAATGAATAATGGTTCTCTTGATGGTAATAGGAAAGATAGGAAGCAGGTAGTTTTCAGGGGGAAACAAAATAAGTTCATTTCTGGACATGGTGAGCTTAAGATGTCTATAGGACATCAAATTTTAGATGTAATTATACCTGTGTAGGCAAGACTTCCTTGGCCACAGCATCTTTTCAGCTTTTCCCCCTTCAGTTCTACCCCACTTGGTTTAAGGAGTTATTTTAATTCCTAACAATAATTCATGATTCGTCAGATAGCCCAGATAGTTTGGGAATATCCCAAACCCACAAGTTATTCATTCACCTGTAGGTAAGTGGAAGCTTGACTACAGTATAAAAAGAAAGGTGAAAGAAAATACAATTTTTGAACATCAGTGCCTTTGTAGCTGCTCTGGTAAGATCTGGCATCCCAACTATTCCCACCTAATCTTCTGTGCTTGGTTTTCAAAAAGAACAACCAAAAACCTTCATAGAGAGACGTTCCAAGTTTCCCCCAGCTTGAATATTCCAGGGAAAGGTAGACTACCTTTAACTACTAAAGCAGTTAGTGCTCATCTCCTAGTTTCCCGTTAGCCACCAGTATCACCCTCAGGGAACGTAGTGTTTCTTCATGTCACCTGATGAGTCAATAACAGCTACTACTTGAGAATCCCTCTGCAAGTACAAGTCCTTGAAGGTTATCTATTCCTTGATGTCTTCTCTCACTGATCTCTAATATCTGTCATCTTTTTTGCGAAGAATGGTGACTCTATCTCTATTTAGCTCTGTCTCTCAGTGTGGTGTCTCTGTATCTATCTCTTGGTGTCTCTTTCTCTCTCATTGTAAAACATTAGGATAGCCTCAATTTATGTTATATACCCAGAGGCCATCCCAGGCTTGTATTTCTTGTTGTGTTTTTTCTGAGATCTGAAATCTCTGGCTCCTTAAGTTCATAACATAGGGGAACAGATTGATGAGACACTGGGAGTGGTGAGACCTAGGTGTGGGCATACAAATTCCTAGAATTCCCCATTTCCTTTTCCATTGCTCTTGACCATTTTGAGGACATGAAGCAGCTTAACTGGGGCCCTCTACGTGCCATCAGTGGACTTGGGGATTGGCCTCCCAGCTGCAATCCACACTGCTTTGTGGGGGAACCACGTTGTAGGTGATGGCAGCAATGGATTGTGGTTGCTGCTGTGGTCTGAGACAAGAACAGTTCAGCCCTTGAGAGAGACTTCCTGCCAGCTATGTATGTGGGGAGCAGGGAATCATTGATGATTCCCTGGTGGATGTGTAGAGGTAAAACAGACCCGTAGAGCAGAAGGAAAGAACCAGTGTCTTTCCTAAGACAATGAAGTCATTGTGGTCCTCCATCATTCCTGAATAGTTCATGTTTCCAACCTCTTTCCCCACAACATTAAAATGTGGCAAATACATCAGAGATCCATTGGAGCATGCACTCAAATTGGTAAAAATCCAGTTGGGAAAATGAAAACTGTCTTCTCTCTGTCTTCCTCTGTCCTCCAGAACTGAGAGCCTTGGGCTACCAACCAAACAGTCCAGGACATCTTGAATTCTTGGCACGGTGTATTTGTTCACTTTAGTTCTCTTGTCCAAAATCTACACACACTCATGTTTCCAAATTCTTCTTCTGTACCACTACTCTTAAGTGATACACATGGATTGTTGGACTCTGATGATGCCAACAACCAACAGTTACTCACACAAGATACTCTATCTCCTGAGTATGGGCATTTGGGTTGGCTATACCCCATGCCTGAAATGCTCTCCCTCCTCATCTCTCCCTCCTGGCTTTCCTGGCTTCCTTTGAGTCCCAGATAAGAGCCTATCTTCTACAAAAAGCCTTTCCTGATCCTCCTTAATGCTAGTGCTTTACCTCTATTGATACACTCCTATATATATATATATATATGTGTGTGTGTGTGTGTGTATGGACACATGGACATACGTATATATGTATAAATCTTGTCCAAAATTGTTTACCTATAGTCTCCTCCATTAGACTATGAGCTGCTTAAAGGCAGGGACTATCTTTTACCTTTCTTTAGATCTTTTGCACTTAGCAGAGTGTCTGGCACATAATAAATGCTTATTGACTGAGTTCTTCCAAGTCTTTTGTGAGGTCTTCCATCGCAGGCATATATATTATATATATATACATGCAGGTCTTCCATTTGGGCACATCAGGTATCACACTCATGACCATCATTTTATAGATGAGAAAATTGACACAAATACGGTTAAGTGACTTGCCCAGAGTCACACAACTACTCAGTGTCTAAGGCCAGATATGAATTCAAGGAGATGAGTCTTCCTGACTCCAGGCCCAGCACTCTACCCACTTTGCTATCTATCTGCCCCTTGGCCTAGGCTACCTCTTTCAAATCTTCATCATGTAGTTGTTCCCGCCCATAGCTATCCTAGAACAAATGGGGTATGGGAGATTGGTCCAATGCTACCAAGTTTACATCTGTTTACAAGACCTGTTTCAGCAACCAGGAAGAGTTTTCCCTTTCAATAATGTTGACATCATAGGAATGGAAGTGGGAAACAGAATGACTTGGCTACCATAAGGACCAGGTTGGATGCACCAACCTTTGGAAAAGTATAAAATTATGTTTATGGGGGAAATCTTTCTTGCGAATTATCTTGCTATGATAGCTAATTTTATCTTTTGCTTTGAGCTAACATCTATCTTTTAGACAGCTGGTAAAAGAAATACATTGGTGAGAGCTTGTGAGCTACAGTTCTGAGTGGATGCTAATTCATGTCCACAACTGTTCAAACTTACTTTGAACGCAGAGCAGTGTTCAGCAGGTACATGTGTAAAGGGTAGAAGGTGTACGCTATACAAAGAAAATACTTATTGAATTTTTTCCAACAGCCTGCTTTATTGATGAGAAGCTTTCTCTACTACGGAAGAGACCATTAGACCAAGATCCTACTCTGGATACCTAGCTTCTTCTGCCTTATAGGTCACCTGCTGCTGCTTCTGTCTTCTCCTTCTCAAGGTGTTTCTTCTGGGGACCCTGGAGCAAGAGGAAAGGAAAAGAGGAGAAGGAGAGAAAAAGAGAGAGAGAAATTGCTATTCTCAATGTCATCTGACTTTCTCAAATATGTCCTCATGTGCACACACATGTGGTATATTCAGTTACATAGGAGACATCATATACTACTCTCATCATTCATTCAGTTGTATTCATTCACTTATTCATTGATTCATTCACTCATTGACTGTACTTCATCATTCATTCACTCACCATTACAGACTTGGAGGGCTCTTAAGCGCCTCCCTACTGGAGATCCCAAGCTATAGGTACCCTGGGGAAGAACCCAGGCCCAAATCCCTATTCTGCCTACCCTCCTCTCCCAGGGCTAGGCTAACAGCTTCTCTTTCCTTTTATAAAACAGGGACATACAAACAAGGGTCTATGTTTATGAAAGAAGCTGGTAGATCCCTTCCCCTACTGTTCTCTACCCTCCCTTTATCTCACTTGCTTGATTCAACTGAAAACTAATCTCCCTGGCCTTTAGTCAGAAGCTAATGCTAGGAGAATTCAGAAACTGAAAGGAATCTAGTCCTTAAAAGGTTTCAGGGGCCACAGAGGGTTTTCAGGTCAATGAGAAGTTAGGGATCTATTACTCGAGGGGTCAAGTCCTGAGAGATAGCTTACCATGAAGGCTCTCTTTTCCTGGGCTGTCTGGAATCTTCCATGTCCAAACTTTGAGGTGGTATCAATGAATTTTAGCTCAATGTTTTCCATAGCCCTCCGGCTTCGAGGCACCAGGAGGGACTGAAGGAGATAGAGGTGGGAGACACATGAACTCAAACTAGAATGTAAAGAAGGTTAAGGTCCCAGCCCCCAAGACCTAACTCAACTCTAATCTATGATATGAGAAATTGTCCCTGGACCTTTCTCCTGTTCCCATCTCCCTCCCAACCCTGACCCTGTCTTCAATAGTGGGTTTAAAATTTCCCTTCCTGCTGCCTAAATATCTTTACCAATCAAGGACCACCTCCTCCACGAAATCTTCCCTGACCATTCTGGTTCTCACTCATCTCCCAGTTCTGAGCCCCTAAAGCCCTGAGTCTGAGCCTCTCAATTGTACCCCCTTCTGTCATGTTCTGTCACCACTATCTCTGTGCCCACCTCACCACCACCACCACCACCTCAACCCTCAACTATGAGGTTGGGGCCTAGGTCTGCTTCTCCTCTGCCTCCCAAGTGTGAGGACTGGAGACCAGGTCCTGGTCTCCTCCTCCTCTGTCTTTTTGTAAGCATCAAAGCTCATAGACCTAGGTACATGAAGTTCTCATAAAGATGGACAAGATCAGTTAATGCAGCCCCTCCCTGCCCCAAGGTGGGCGTTCTTGCTTTCCTGACCTTTCGGAGGGTGATGACACGTTTCTTAGTCCCAGCAATGCAACCCTTCAGCATCACGAAGTCATTATTCACTTCACCATAGTGTGGAAAGCCCCCCTAGGACAAATTGGGCACCAGGATTGGAGCCAAACGTAAGAAGGGGGCAGTGTCCAGTTGAGGAGAGGGGAGGCCATGGCTGCTCATCTTCCCATTTCCTACCCTCCCTCTACCCCCTGGGACACAGAAGCCACAGAGACCTGGGGGACAGGGCACAAAGGTTGGGCCTGAGCTAACTAAGCCTTTCAGACAACCCCAATAGTTCTTCCTCCCACCTTCACCGTCCGACTGAAGATTCACAAAGACAATGACACTGGTCAATGATCAGTGCCAACAAAAGGTCTTAGTCACTACATGAAGCAGCAGATTATCTCAGGATTAGGGGAGGGAGGGGCTTCCACCCATTCCGCCACTCACCAAGGGTGTGATGGATTTGTCTGTCACATCATAGCTGGTAGATGCATTGTTCTTAACCACTTTCCCATCCTTCACATGGATCCCTTGGCCAATTCGGTAGATCTAGACATAAGGGGAAGCTAGTCAGGCCCCCTCAGAAGTTAATCGCTGGGCCTTCTCCTCTACTTGCTCTTTAGAGGCTGGGAATACTGAATCCACAAATATGCAAAATCACTACTCAGAAGGGGATTATCCGTTCACTTTCGGTGTGTTGCTTACTAAATATGGACCTCCAGTCCAGTTTTTCCTTGCTCCATCTAGCTCTCTCCTGGACTCATTCTCTCTGAGATTGATTATTGAGTAAGTTGGTATTACAAATCCATTTAGTACCAATCTGAGCTAAAAACTCACAAAAGAATAAATAAATGAATGAGTGAATGAATAAGCTAATGTCAGTGATGTCAATGAATGAGCTAATGTGAAAGAATGAATGAATGGGTGATTCAGTGAAGAGATGAATGGGTATATGAATAAATGAATGAATGTATAGAGGGGAGAAGAGGACAGCTACAGGGAATGGTTTAGAAGCTGGGGGCACCTTCTTATTGAGCTCTGTCCGATGATGGTAACCTTTCTGACCAGCTCGAGCTATGGAGTAGCCCACCCTCGCAGGATGCCAGGCCCCAATACAGGCCACTTTACGAAGTCCCTTGTGTGTTTTTCGTGGGAGTTTCTTGGCATGCCAACGGCTGGTGACCCCTGGAAAGAGTAAGAGAAGAGGTCTTTTTTAGGAGCCCCTAGTGGGCCTGCTTCACTGAAGGGTCAGTGGAAGCAACAATGTTACAACACCCACCCATCCAGTCAAGCGACTTCAAAGGAGCTAAGTTGTTCCTCGAGGGTCAGCTCAGGTCCCTCCTCCTCCAAGACATCTTCCCTAACTACTTCAGTTTACACTGATGTCCCATTTTAGCCACACATTCTGACCCTCCCTGCTTTGTTCTATTTTTATTGTGTGAATTTTGCCTCCTATTTCAGGCCCCTTAGTGCAAAGTCTCAGTCTCCTCCTTCTCTGTCTGACTCCACCAATCCCATAAAGTCGGAATCAGGATCTCCTTTCCCTACTTTAACGACGTCAGGTTAAGAAAGCATAGAGGCTCAGAAAGTACTGATTTACTATAAGACCGGCCTCCTTTCAGAAGTCTTTCTTGTTTCTTTCATTCTACATCAACCTCATTTCCCCACAAACCAATAGTTGGGACATCACCTTTCATGCCACGGCCTTTGGTAACTGCAATCACATCGATCACCTCACTCTGGCTGAAGACTGTGTGCACAGACACCTGCTTCTCTAGCCGGGCTCGCGCCCATTCCACCTTCTCAGCTATGGTACCACCATTCAACTGGATCTCCATGATGTGAGCCTTCTTCTGTTGGAATGGCAGCAGCTTCATCTGTGCCAGATAGATGCCAGGTGGTGCCAACCTGATTATACAGTCACTTCCCATTCTCTATCTAATCCAAGGGCATCTTATACCCTGGGCATTGTAGGCAGGAGTCCCCTCCCCATATGAACAGTTAGATTTGCCCCAGCATACATTAGAGGATGGTTATGAGTTTTAGAGAAGGATACTTCACAGAAGGATCCTGTTAAAGGGAAGATTTTAAATTGTAGTATTCAATTTATAAGCAACTTCCTAGGAAAAGCAAGACCTCTGCTGCAACCAGAACCAGTGCTTAATTCCAAACTGATTTGTTCTGTTACGGCATCACACCCTTCGATGACTACCAGCCTGGAGTCAGAGGAAGCAATTTTATTTTAGCCTCAACCAAAGTACAACAGAATTCAGAAAGTACATCTGTTGTTTATTTTAAAAGTTATATCATATTGTGAAGGATTACTATTGTACTATAAGAAATGATGAGGGTGGTTACAGAAAAAAATGGCAAAGCCTGTATGAACTGATGCAAAGTGACGTGAGAAGAACCAAGAGATCATTGTAAACAGTAACAGAAATCCTGCAATGATGATCAACTGGGAAAGACTTGGCTTCTCTGATCAATACACTGATCCAAGACAGTTCCAAAAGAGTCATGATGAAAAAAATACTATCTACCTCCAGAGATAAATAATGAACTCTAAGTGCAAATTGAAGTATTATATTCTTGCTCTTTGATGAGATATGGCTAATAAAGAAATGTTTTGCATGTTTTCACATATATAATTTATATTGCTTGCTTTCTCAGTGTGTAGGAGAAGAGTGGGAGGGAGGAAAAAAATCTGGAACTCAAAATTGAAAAAGAAAAGATAAATAAAAAACAAATATAAAAGAAATAAAAATAAATTTTTAGAAAGTTATATCATGCATATTCTGAGTCACGACTTCTAGATTCCTAAATTTTTCCAGCTGTCCCAACCAATTGTCTTGCTCCTACCCTTCTACCCCCACTCAGTGTAGATGATCTTGTGTTGCCCTGTTTCCACTCTCCTTTCCTAAACTTTATAAACATTGTCACTTGGCCCTTAAACTCCACTTTCTTCTTTCCTTTCAAGTAATTTTATATCTGTTTTAGAAGTGGAGAATCTGAGGCAAAAAGCTATAGAAAGGATTTGTCCTAGGGTCCCTGCAATTTAGCTAAGGGCACAAGAACGCTAACCCCAAAACAAAGTTTATTTCTCATCTTAACCCACAGAACTACACAGCTTGGCAAACTCCTCCCTGGAGCTGGGACTCACTCACAGGCTATTTTTAGGCTGACATTTGAAACAAATGCTGAGCTGAGAAGGGCCCCATGGGGGTTCAACACCTGCCCAGAATGGGAGCCTTCCAGAACTGCAGCCAGACTGACCTGGGTGTGGACAATGACACGGATGACCTTGCAATACTTTTTCATGGATGCAAAGTCTTTCTGCAGCTTCTTCTTCCCATCTTCATCTCGCCATTTCTGGCAGGCCTTGGTGAATGCCTTCTTCTTGCTCTTGTACCTAAGGATAGGAAAGGTCCCACTCACCCCATCAATCCCATTCAGTGGTCACTTTAGTTCCCATGGTCAACTGAGCCCCAGTGTTCATTCAGGAGTATATCCATCCTGCCTAATGGTTACACCAGTTTCCATGGTCACTCATCCTCATGGTCAACTGGGCCTCGTTGTTCATTCTAAACTATAACCACCCTGCCTGATGGTCACTCCAATTCCCATGATCATTAGTTCCCATGGTCATTCTGGCCTTTTGAGGGAACACCAACTTCAGGATCCACTCTGACCTCACTGGTCCCTCCAACCAAGATTCATTCATTGCCCCCTTCCCCAAGGTTGCTGTATCCCAAGGTCACTCTATCACATGGGCACATTTGTTCCTAGTCATTCTGGCTTTGGTGGTCCCACTCACCAGTTCTTGTAGAAGCGGCGCCGGCATTCATCACTAAGATGCTCTGCAAAGATGGTCTTGAAGCTCCGGAGGCCCCGAGGAGTGGCCACATAGCCTACTATTCCTACCACAATCACCGGTGGGGTCTCCACAATGGTTACAGCCTCCACCTCCTCCCTTTTGGACACCTCTGGGGGAGAGGGAAGTTCAGGTGATCTGAATGAGAGCCTGTAATCACAGCTCCAGACGGTCATTATGAGTAGGTGAGAGGTATAGCATTGGAGGTAGAGGGGATTCCTGGCCCCAAAATGTATTCATCACCTGTAAAATATGGGTTATACTAGAAAATCCTTAAGCTATTTGTATATCTCTAGGACTGCCACTCGATGGAAAGATGAGTTAGACTCATTCTGCTTAACCCTAGAAAAACTCTAGAAGAAAGTACAAAGACTGGGTAAAAATTACAGGGATACAAGTTTCAACTCAATATGAAAAAGAAATCCCTGACAAGTAGAATGGGCTGTTGCAAAAAGTTGCCAGCTAATCACTGAAAGTTTTCAAGCAGAGGGTTAGATAGGCATTTTCAGGGATACTATGGATGTGATTTCTACACCAAGTGGGAGATTATATCAGATAAAGGAAACTTGAGGATGATTCCACCTTTCAGATGCTGAATCTGATATTGAGCTGAACAAACTTCTGGGGAAGTGAGAGCTAAAAGACTTATGGTACCTTCTAAATGGAACTGCAAAAGAATATTAGCATTTCTCGGAGCAACATGGAACTTTTATATAAATTAATCATGCATTAGGACACAAAGGTATTGTAAACAAATGTAAAAAGCAGAAATAGTAAATATTTACAGATCATAATGCAATGAAAATAGTCATTGGTTCAGATTCTGAGACTGAAAGGCAAAGCCATAATGAGCCTTTAGTGAATAAGTCTTTGTTTGCCCCAGGATACCAATATCCAGGCTAGGTGTGGGGGCACATTTCCCCCTTCATTGAACTCCATCATTGTGTCTTGATTCGCAGTCTTTTACTGATCATTGATACTGTAGGGTACTATCCCTTGGCTCCCAGCCCTGGTGTTTCATTACCATAGTATCCCTCTTCCTGAGACTACCTTCTCCCCCTGAAGTGGCTCTAGGGGTGAAAATTGTACTCTAGGGGATAGGAGACTAGAGTACAGTCTTCTTTCCCAATGTTATTATGCCTGCAATAAGACTAGCCTCTGGACCCACTAGCCACCCACCTATTTCTGTCCCTAAGCAGAATAATTTCCAGGCAGAATATAATGCCATGTTATAGCTCTACTACAAAAGTTTGATTATATCTCAGTTAAGTAATGATCCCTTGGTCTCCTACCCAAGCCCTCATTATTTACTCACTGAGGCCAGGTCGATGAACTTCACGAAGAGTGTGAGTCATGCCAGCTTTGTACCCCAGGAAGGCTGTGAGATGTACAGGTTTACTGGGGTCATCCCGGGGCCAGGTCTTTACCTTCCCTCGGTGTCTCCGGCTCCTCTTTTGGGGCAGGAAGCCCAGGTGGCCATGACGAGGGGCTGAAAACTTTCTATGTGACTGGAGGATCAATGAAGTAGGCAAAGAGTCATTATGGGAACTCAGTGAGAGGAAGGTTCACTTCCCTTCCCCCGCCCCCACCCTGATCCTATCTCTGTATGTAGGGTACAACTGAGTGAGTAAGACACAGTTGCATCCTTTGGCAGGGAAGGGGAAGGAGGTAGGACGGTTCAAGAGTTCTTCAGCCAGAAGAGAGAGGGACATTTTCAAGGTAGGGACTGGGGCTGGGACTAGTTGTGCCTAGACTACATGTGTTTTGGAATCTCCAGAGCTTTAAAAGTCCTCATTTCCTTCTTCAGTTTTTTCAGATAATGAGGGAAAGAGATTAAAATGAAATGAAGTTTTCAAAAACAGAATCCATCACCCCATTATACACTGACACAATTGCATCCAAAGGTGGAAATAGATACGCAGAGGCACAGAGCCACTTACTATACCCACAGAGCCACTTACTATACCCACAGCCACTTACATACACAGCCACTTACACACACAGAAACAGTAAGAAGAGACTAAACTTAAAAGGTAAACTTGGACAAGTGACATCTTTCTAGGATTCAGTTTTCTCATATAAATGGGGTTATTACTAGGAGAAGGTTTTCACATGAAGCAGAGTCATAACTACAGTGGGGTGACTGGAACTTTTCCCCAGAACACTGAAATAGTGAGAGGGACTTTTCCCTATGGACAACTTCCTTCCAGCTACCATTGCATCAGATTCCCATTAGCCCTTCACAACACAGTGCAACTGTCCCCCTTTCCGGGCTCCTGGATGCCATCTTTCAAGGCTCCCATCCTTCTTATAGGAAGCCACTGGGTCCCAGCCAGACTTTCCGACTGTCTAACCACCCTCAATCACAGCATGATTGCACTCAGATAGAATGGACTGTCCTCTGTACCACTACCACCACCCCAAGCCTATAGCAACATGTCTTTTTCTTTCATTTAATTTTTTTTTTCTCAATTATATGTAGAGAAAAAATTTTAACATTCTTTTTTTAAATTTTGAGTTCCAAATTCTCTTCCTTCCTCCCTTCCCCCTCCATGAGAAGGCAAGCAATTTGTCATAGATTATACATGTGCAGCTATGGCAATATTTCTAGTGAGAGCTCTGACACTGAAACCCTAGGCAGACATTCCCATCTCCATCTACGTGTGACTGATTTCTTAAGCTTCATGAGGACAGCAGTTATCTTGTTCCATCTTTATCTCGTACAGTGCTTTGCACAAACTTCAATCTCCCAGGATCTATAAAGTCCCCCATGTTGGTACCCTCTCTGTCTCCCCAGTCAGAGACAGTCATCTGACAATAAATAGCTCTTGAGAGGGGGGAAGCTGAGACCTTCATCACCTTGTGACCAACCAGACAATTAGCTTTTTTGAATTGCCAGATCCATCCATTAAAGTCTTTCCAGCTTTAAAACCTTTGGGTTTATGCCCAATGGCACAGTCTTTGAGAACCAGGGTAGTCTACATGCAGAGAAGGACATTTTTAGTGGCACTTAATAAAGGCTTGTTGAATTAAATAAGCATTGGTAACATCCACACACATCCCACCCAGCCATTGTGCCTCAAAAGACTAGGGGTTTTTATTTAGGGCCTCAGTCCCACCCAGATTGCTCCTGCCTTCCCTGTTGCAGTTAGTAAAACACCCACAAAGATCATCAAAATCCTAGCCTCCTGGATCCCTGTCTTCATCTGGGCTAACCAGGCAAAGGATCTCCTGAGGCAGCCCAGGAGCACCAGGTCCTATAGTTCCTCTAGAGGGGACCTGCTTTGTCACTGCCCACCCCCACCCTCTCCCCACCATATGCCACTGCCCCAGCCTAAGTCCAAACTGACCATGTCCGCCTTGCAACTTCTTGCTGGGCAGAAGGGCACCTCCCCGACTGGCTGCTGACAGCTTCAGATGCCCCAGATCAGACACGGGCACAAATTTAACTCCTGGCTCTGTTCTCGATGAATTCATTTCACCCATGATGGACAGAAGGGCAGGCCAGGGGCAGGGCACCTGATTGAGAGGCATGGCCTGGGCTGGGGGGGTGGAGAGGGGCAGAGGGGAGGAGAGTTAGAAGCAGCAGGTCACAGCACCAGTCTTCAAGGCTTAGCCCAAGGCATGAAGGGCTGTGGAGTGATGCTTTGGGGACAGGGGCTGAGGGGTACAGTGGGAGATCGAGGGATTCCTAGATCTTCCTCTAGCCCCTGTTTTCTGGCTCAAACACCTGCACTACAGACCATGCCAGGCAGATTTCATGCAGAGTAGCTCCACCTGACAGGCCTTGGCAACACTGCCCCAAAGCTATTAATAGGCTTTAGAGCTATAAGAGGTTTTAGAGATCATCTAGTTTAAATCCCTCATTTTTCATCTGAGGAAACCAAGTCCTGAGAGGTTAAAAGTGACTCGCCCGTGGTGGTAAAAGGCAGAGCCAAGATTTAAAACCATTTCTTCCAGCTCCAAATTCAGTGCTCCCTCTTTCTTTTTTTCCCAACCAAAAAGGAAGAAATGACTGATACATACAAGTGCCACAATGAGCCACAAAAGACTCTGCCAACACTCTGGCGCAGGTCCTCATCACCTGGAACCCAGATTATTGAACTACAATAGCAAGTCTGCCTGCCTCAAGTCTCTACTGTCTCTGTTCTATTTCCTCTTTATCCTGTTTATAACTTGCTTTGTATATATTTGATTTCATGTTGTTTTCCCCATTAGATTTTAAGCTCCCTCAGGGCAGGAACTGTCTTTTGCCTTTTTTGTATCCCCAGGGCTTAGCCCAATGCATGGCACATAGTAGGTGCTTAATAAGTGTATATTTGTTGAAAAAAAGCCAATTCATTTATCAACCATGTGATATGTTGAGTCACAAAGAAACCAATTCACCTACTAGATGCCAGACACTGGGCTAAGTGCTTTACCAATATCATCTCATTTCATCCTTACAATAACCAGAAGGGGTAGGGGGTGTTACTATACCCATTTTACATGTAACCCATGTCCCAAAGTCCATTGTCATGGGATTCACTCCGTATGAGTACAGATGAATGCCCTGCCCTGCTTGAAGGACTGGACAGAGTTAGAGAGAGGTGAGGTCATCAATTCTCAATGAGTCTCTCTTTGGATTTTAATTCTCCAATTAAAAGTCTTCTGTGGAGTCTGCTTCCAGCTTTGAGAGTGATGGAATAGGCCAAGCCTACTTCATGTTGCTAAAGGAAAAGACTCTGGGAAGACACAAGAGGAGCAAACAGTCTCTATAATGTTTCTATTTCTAGATTGCTACTCTAGAGATTTTGAGGAATTTCCTCTTGGATGAGTTCTGGGATACTGTCTTTGGTTGAGCTAAGTTATCTTGCTCCCAATGGGGATATCTTCTCAGATTTCTGTTTTGCAATGATTTGGATAAATGGGCTTCCTTGCTATGATTTATGTGTGTTCACTGTGGAGCTGGTATTCTGTTGGAAAGGGGTACAGTCTTGGAAACAGAGCTTGGAGTCACCTTGTCCTAAATGACAGTGACCAAAAGTTAAATGGAATCTATTCATATTCCCCCGATGAAGCAGACAGATGTACTTCTATCCTGGTTTCCACTCTCCCTGAGAAGATCAGAGTGGTGACCTCTGGTCCCAATATCCTGCTTCTTCTCCAGTCAGGAAAGTCTCACTTGGAGAAGTGGGGGGGAAGAGGCTAGAAGCATCTATTGTATTTCTCTTCAAACTATACAACAAGGATAAGCTCCTGACATACGTGGTCCTTCACCACCACATTCATCACATACAGTTGAAGAAACTGAGGCAAACAAAGTTAAGTCACTTGACCAGAGCCACATCGCTAATAAGTATCTGAGGTCAAATTTGAACTCAGGTCTTCCTGACTCCCAGGCCCAGCACTCTAACCATTGTGTCATCTAGGGGCTTCTACAACTGTGAGTTGATATCAGACACAGAGGTCTTGCACTAAAAGATGGAATGACTGGGGAGGGGAGGAAAAGGGCAGATTAAAAGAGGGGTAAGAACCTTTTATCAGATAGTAGAAATAGCTCGGGATGGGGGAGGGTAGGAGAATGGGAGGGCTGGCCCAGGCCTGGGGAGCCAGTGTTCTGGGCCAGAACTGACTCAGGCTAGTCCAGTGGTTCAGGCTTGGAGTTAAAACAAAATGAGACAATTGTAGATCACTTAACATTTATCAAAAGAAGTTTTCTTCATAAAAACACAGCAAGGATGTAGCATTGATTCCGCTAGACTCAGATCCCCTTCCCTCTGCCTTTTCTACAATGGAGTGTGTTTTTATTCCCTTCATATCCAATACCCTCCCCCCATATCCAATCAATTATCAAGTCTTGTAGCTTCTACCACTACAACACTTCTTGTCTTCAAGTGATGTGAGCATTCCATCAGGAAATTTTCTAGATGCCTTCAAACCCCCACATGCTGGGCTATTATGTGTAGATGACCAGGAAGCTACAGGAATGTTACAAGCCTTGATCTCTTGAACTAGTTAAGTCTGAAGACAGTTTAGGGCAAAACTAGCCTAGCCTGTCTGGTGTAGCTATGGCTCCTACCACAGAGCAACATCTCTAAAGACTTCAGCCAAGTGTCACCAGAGGGTCTGGCATGCCTCATCTCTGCTCCCATATAGTCAGACCAGCATGATCAGTCTATTTGGCCCTTTCTGTGTTCCAGCCTGCACATGTTTCTTCCTCCCCTTGGCTCTCACAGCAGAATGAAGACTTGGCAAGATGGTGCAAAGTGCATTCGATGTCCTTTCTGCTACACTATTGCCACTGACCATGGCACCCCAAAAGATATCTTCCCTCCTCCCCCATCCCACCAAAGGAAGGCAAACGCCCAAGAATAAGCCCACTCTTCTTTTCCACATAGGCACTGCCCACCCTTACTCTCAGTGACTTCTTTTTAGAGCCTCCCATAGACAGCTCTGAACCTGTGACTAGTCCTGGAGTATACAAATATAGAACACCTCACTTAGCTGGGTTTTCTTTTTCTCTGAACAGTTTCCCCCTTTGAATGCATGTGGAGTTAAATAGTCTCAGCAGATGAACATAAAGATAGTGCCAAAAATTATTCTGTTCACATTTAAAAGAGATTTGGTGTGCTTTATAGGAAACATTCTGGAGCCACAATGGAGATATTGAGACTGAGTGAGATGAAGGCAGGGGGTTGCTGATTGAGGAGATACCCCTCCGTACACACATACCTGGCAGTGACATAAGTTGATTCTGAAGACCAAGGTAAAAAGAAGTGGAGATATGCACATGGCATGGCACCAAGCTGCAGATTCTGGGTGTGGACTTCTTTTGAGGGGTTGAGCAGGTGGTTAGTGTGCAGTGAAGGCATGTGAAAGAACTATTGATGGCATGCTAACATCACTTGAAGACAAGAAATGTTGTAGTGGTAGAAGCTACAAGACTTGGCAGTTGATTGGATATGGGGGGAGGTGAGGTGATAAAGAAAGAAAGAAGAGTGTTCTTTCTCTAAACCCACAGAACTAGATGAGTGGACAGATACTGAGGAGCTTGCAATGGAGTCACAGGGCAAGAGGAAATGCTTCCAGCATGGCCAGGCTTGTCATCTCAGTTGTTCTTGTTTGTCCTTCTTTCTGGAAGAGGACCATGACATCAGGGAGGTGATGCCATGACATGAAAGTGAATTGGATTTAAGTGAGGAAGGGCTTTGCAGTCACCAGCCTCACTTTCTCCTCTGGAGTCATCGGGGCCAGTGGCCAGATACAGATCAAGACAGCTGGATGTGGTGGAAGATCTTGACCTTTTAAAGCTAAGGTCTTTAGGAGGTCTCGGTTTGACTGAGGCACCATCCATTCAGTGATTAAGGCTGGCAAAGAATGACCTCTTTAACCAAATCCAGCAAAAAAAAAATCAAACTGAGAGGGGAAGACCCACCAGGTTTCTGGGCAAAACAGAAGAAACAACTAAAGGAACAAAGGAACCTAGACCAAAAGATCGATGTATAAGTACCGTAAGGATCTCAGGACACTGGTGTATTTTACAAGGTGAATCCCTGAGCACCACAGATAGCTGGGCTGAGGGTCATTCAAAGGGATAAAGATGGGGAGAGACCCTGTGTACAGAAATTCCAATGGAAGTCATGGAAATTCATGAACTTTGAACTCAACCCTGATGTCCCCTAGGTATCTCCAACTCAACAGGTCCAAAACAAAACTTATCTTTCCCCCAAACCCTTTCAAACTTCACTGTTATTGTCCAAGACACACCATCATTCTCTCAGGCTCACAACCTTGGTGTCCTCCTCAGCTTGTCTCTGTCCCTCTCTCCACATATCTTATCATTTGTCAAATCTTGTCATTTCTATAACTTTCACATATCCCTTTCTCTCCACTGGCACAGCTCCCACTCTAGTTTACACTCCCAACTGCATTATTGTAATAGCCTTCTCTGCCTCACGTCTCTCCCATTCCAATTTGTCCTCAGCTGCCAAAATGGTTCCTCAACTATGATATTTCATTTCCCATCTCCGTGCCCTTGCATCTCTGGGATGCTTTCCCAACCAACCTTAAACTTTCAGAATCTCCAGCTTCCTTTAAGATATAGCACCACTTCCTCTAAGAGGTCTTTCCTCATTCTCTCCCACCCCCAACTTTTCGTGCTGTCTCCTCTAAGGCTAACATGTACTCTGTTCTTATGATAGACATTCTGACTTATATACGTGGTATCTCTCATGTGATATCCTTGAGGACAGGGACTTTGCATCCCCGAGGCTGGTATGTAATAATAATTCTTGTTACTTGCTTGATTGATGGTTGATCGGTACTTTGCATCTTTCATGTAATAAGCCCATCCTTGCTCCATGATTTAGCCTAAACAAGTTTGGTTTCGCTATTTTTTTTAGGGGTGAAGTGTTCTCTGGTGGTCAGACTCTCTGATACTCTGATACTCTCCTCACCCTCAATTCAATTCAATTGAATCCAACCAGAGCCACAAGTAGCACAGAACAATTCAAACCTTGCTCCCACCTTTAGAGGTTGATAATTGGACTCAAAGTCCCTTCAGCACTTTATTTTGCAATTTTGTAACTGTTAGAACAGAAGGCTTCCCCCTTCCCTGAGCCATGATGTCCCCAGATTCTCAGTTTCCTACCTCCTCTCAATTGAGTACCTGCTTTGTGTCCCCTGTTCTGGAGCAGTTTGTGGTAGCTGGAAAGCCTGGGAAGACCTAGGGCCATGTCCTACTTCTCATTCATATACTGTGTTACTTTGGATAAATTACTTAGGTGGTATAGTAGATAGAGTGGTGGGCCTGGAGTCGGAAAGGCACTGAGTTCAAACAGGAGCTCATATATTTAGTCGCTATGTGACCCTATGCAAGTCACTTAACCTATCTCTGCCTGTTTCCTCATCTGTAAAATAGCACTTACCTCCTAGGGCTGTTGTAAGAACCAAATAAGATAATATTTATAAAGGTGGCCTTGAGGCTGCAGGTTCCCCACCCCTGGCTTATCCCATGTATGATTTGCAGAAAAACAAGTTGGAGGAGAATACGCAAGGCAGCACTAGATGAAGTCGTGTCCATGAAAGTAGAATTTTATTGGCTCTTGACTGTTGATCCAACTCCATTTTGTACGTAGCCTTCACTATCTTGTCAATTTCCCCCTCCCCACTCACAGCGGGGAGTCCCCCATTAATCACTTATCTATGAGGTTTCTGTAGGCAGCTCTCAGAGCCTCATGATGAATGCTAGTGCTTCTCTGTTTATCTGGTATACATCTTGTCTGTCCATAGACGTTTGCACGTGGTCTTCCCCCAGACGGTGAGTTCCCTGAGATCAGGGGCTTTTTCTGCCTCTCTTTGCATCCTCAGGGGTGATTCCGGACCTGGTACACAACGGGCACTTTAAAACACCCGTGGCTGTGGATTGGATTGCCCCGGGTTTGTCCGCGGTCTTTTGCGCGTGGTCTCAGCTCTTGGATCGTCAGCTCCTGGGGGGCAGGGACCGCGGTGGGGTTGGTGCGTTTGTGTTTGTTCTGTGTTTTTAGGTGGTGCCTTTCTGTTCTCCGCACTAACACAGTCCTTGGCACGCGGCAGTTTAGTAAATACTTGTGGACTTGACGATAAATGACAAGGAAGTTGCGGATGGGCATTGGCAGAGGGAGTCTCTTACAGCGACGATGAAATCGTAGGCCTAATTCAGAAAAAGCAAGACCAAAATCTAACTAAAGCCCTAACCCAAGACCAGAGCTCCACTCCCTCGGGTCTAGCATTCTTACTGTCTACCTAAGCCCCACCCACAGATCGCAGCCGAGGAGCACGGACTACGGTTCCCATGATGCCTGCGCGCCGGGGTGGGCGGGGCCACGGCCTCCAATGCGCAGGCGGGCTCGCGGCCCCGCCCCTCGTCCGGTCCCCTCTGACTGTCCTTTGCTCGGGACCTGCTAGGCCGCGCGCGGGTCCCGCGGAGGGAGAGCTGGGGGAGGGGACACGGGGACCGTCCGGGCGTTCTGCGAGCTGGCGAGCTAGCGAGCGAACCGGAAGCCGAGGCCCACAGAACCCCCGCCCCGCCCCGTGAGCGAGCCCGCAGCCGCGATGCCCAAGGACTGGGACAAGGATGCGTACCCGGAGCCGCCGCGCCGCACACCGGCGCCCGACCCCATCACGGCGCTGCCCAACCCGGTCACCATCCTGACGGACGCCTTCCACTACGTCGTCGACCTGCCCGTCACCCGCTTCCGAGGTAGGGCGCCCTCGCTGCCCAGCCCCTCCCCCACCCAGTGCCCCTTCTGCAAGGGCGGGGGGCGGGGAACCCTCCTCATGCACGCGCTTCTGCGCGTGTGCGCGCCCGGGGCTGGGGGGAGGGGCAGGCTCACGGAGAACCTGGAGCAAGGTGAGCTAAAGGGCAGGATGAGGCCCGGAAGACCCCCCAGGGCCGAGGTCCGTGTCACGCCCCAGGCGGGGTTCTTTCCACCGGACCCCCACGGTGCATCATGTTACAGTTGGAGAAACTGAGGCAGGTGGCAGATAAGTGGGTGGCCCAGGGTCACAGAGTTATACAGTGTCCGAACACCTTGGCTCCAGATCCATCGAGTCACCTGGCTGCCTCCAGCATATACCTAGGAAACAGAGGATACCTGTTGGGGACCAGAGGGAGATAAAACTGGTGATAAAATCATCTTCTGTCCCTTCAGAGAATTGGATGTTTTAGGGTCGCCTTTTCATCCTTGGTCTGACCTCGGGGTACCTTCATGTCTCCTAACCCAGGGACTCCACAGGTACAGAAGATGGGCTTGGGTGGCACCTGGGAGGTAGCTGCCTCAGCCCTTCAGACGCAGTTTCTTGTGGGACTCCATGTACATATGTACAAAGAAACCTCACCGTTGCTTGCGTTTGAGGCCCTGTATAAATCTTCTAGAAGTGTTTTCTGGTATAAGATAGAGATAGAAAATAGATTTAATGTAGATCCTGCTCTTAAGGAGTTTTAAGTTTCATCGAATGTCAGGCACAGTCAACAATCATTAAATGGCTGTTATTTTCCAGGAGGTATAAAAAAAGACAAAAAAAATGAACTAAAACAGTCTCTGTTTTCAAGGAGGTCATAGTGTAATGGGATTGGGGGTGGGGGAAGAGCACACCAGCAGCAACATGCCGACAACTATGTACAGACAAGTTACGTGTAGGAAAAATTGGAGATCCTCCACAGAGGGACCCATCGGGAAGGGCTTCCTGTAGAAGGTGAGAATCTAGCTGGAACCTGAAGTTGGGGAAGCCAGGAGGCCAAGGTGAGGGAGGAAAGAATTCCAGGCATGCAGTGGAGGTAATTATAATAGAAGAGATGATGCCAGAGTCAGTATTTTGTGCTTTATTCCATAGACAATGCAGAGCCTCTGGGGAAGGCTTTTGAAACAGGAATGAGAGCATTGAATTAAGATGAGGCTGCGGTGTGAAGGATGGTTTGGAGAGGCAATGACTAGTGGTGAAAAGAACATTTATTGGTGTAGTCTAGGTGGGAAGAGATACGTACAAACTTTGTGAGTTTAATATGTCATCTTACTGTCTGTTGTTCAGTGTCCCTGGGTATCTGAGGCTTAGTCACTGAAATAGTCTTTATTTGGTGATGGGGTTTACGAAGACCAGACCAAGACCTGTAGTCCCTGCTGCTTTGCAGGGGTTGGAGCTACAGTAAGGCTTAAGCTGAGCAGGTGTCTGAGCTCAGTCCTTCACTGCCATGGTGAACTCCTGGACGGGGAAGACCACCAGCTTTTCTAAGGAGGAGTGAAGAGGCCTGAGTCAGAAAAATGGTGTCAGTTAACACTTCTCTACCTATCTGCATTGAGACTGGGGGTGGCCATTGCATTTCCAGGCCTGGTAAGGTAGAGAAAGCTAGCCCTAATAAATAAATTTTTAGAAATAAATTATATACAAAGAAAGTAAAAATCTTACTTAGAAGTTCCGTTTTCATAGACTTAAGGTTTAGTTGGGCAGTTATTCAAGAAATGTCCCCAGAGTAGTTTGGTTTGGGCTGTACCTGGCCCCATAAGACATAGCAGGACATTTGAGGCTTAGCCCATTAACTAGAAAGAAAAAGGATAAAGGAAACCTGGCATCTTGACTTCTCCAAAAGGAGGCTTTTTCTTTTTTTAACTCTAAGCTTCCTTTTACAGGTATTTTGACTCCTGCTTGAACAGTGGGATTTGAGTGATAATGCTAGGTGTGATGTAAGGAGAGGAAACCTTCTGCAAAAGCAGTACAAGAAGAATTTATTTCTTCAACCCATTAAGGAGCTGTTCTTTGGAAGTGAATTTCCCATGTTACTAAAGTGCACCCCTTTTGAATGTTCAGAATTTTTTTGGAATTTTTCTAAATTAAACAGTATAGCACTGTGCGTGGAGGGCTGCACCCAGAGTCAAAAAGAGCTGGACTCATCTCTCTTTTCACATCCAGCTTGGGATTATTGGCAGACCACTTAACCTGAGCCTCAATTTTTCATCTGCAAAATCATGATAACATTTACCTCACAGGGTTATTCGTTATAGGGCTCAAACCTATATAAAGTGCTTTGCAAACTTTAGAGCTGTGCAAATATCTTTTTGTTAAAATGTCAATTTGCTGGGAGTTTTTTTTACTTTTATTTTTTTTTAAATATATTCATTTTATTTATTTTTAATGCTCTACAATCACTACCATCAAACTTAAATTTTTTTTTTCCTCTACCTACCCCCCCCCATCACACCCCAAGACGCCATACAATTCTATGTAGGATCTACACATACGTTCCTATTGAATATATTTTCATTATAGTCATGCTGTATAGAAGAACACACACACAGTCTGCTACATTCTGCGATTGAGTTCCATCCTTCTTTCTCTGAATGTGGAAGGCATTTTGCCTTAGAAGACCATTGGGAATTTTTTTTTAATGTCCTTGCATTGCTATGAAGATCTAAGTCTACCAGAAAAAACTCTCCCACACTATGGTCGTTGTTGTGCACAAAGTTCTCCTGGTTCTGCTCCTTTCACTCAGCATCGGATCATATAAGTCTTTCCAGGCTTCTCTGAAGTCTTCCTGTTCATCATTTCTTATGGCGCAATAGTACTCCATTACATTCGTATACCATAATTTATTCAGCCATTCCCCAATTGATGGGCATCCCCTTGATTTCCAGTTTTTGGCCACTAATTTGCTGTTTTCTTAAACAGAAATCTTTGACAGTGCCTTGCTCAATATTTTAATCATTTTCTTTTTTGGGGGGATTACTAGGTCATTATTAAATATGTTAAATTATCATTAATTAATTGTATTAATTAATTACTAATTAATTATGACAGTATTAAATATTGTCAGTGCCTGTAACTTTATCTGTGCATGGATTTCCTCTCCACTCCCAACTTAAACCTATTTGAATTGGCAACTTACAGTCTTAGTTGGTGGGGCCACTGACAGGTTCCAGGTGTATGGGGCTATAGAATTCAGTCATCCTGTCAGGTGCTATTGGATCCCATAATGGGACCTAACTACTGTACTCCTTGTCAGTTTATTGTAATCTGCCTGCTTCCTTCCACTTTCAGAGTTGGAGTTGTCACGTGTTGCTTTTCTCAGCATCTGCCATTAGCAGTCCTTCACATCCCTTTTATCTGTAGTTTGACCCACTGTAGGTTGGGAGATATGTAACCAAATTGTTAGAAAGGCCTTGTAAGACTTGACTGTGAGGAAAGTGCCACGATCTGTGTACGGAGTTAACGACATTCGTTTTTGTTGTTCAGGTGTTTTGTGTCATCCTTCTTTTGAGTAAGATATACCATGGTATAATATGTTCCATAGCAAACAGGAAGAACTTTTGGATGTTTGTGGATCAAACTTACCCATTTGTTAAGATAATTGAGATTTGTCTCTACTTTCTTGGTTTTAGAGAGTGCGGGGCTTTTTGGTTGTGATATTCAGATCCGTTAAAGTTAGGGGTGGGGAAGAGGAGGAAGGAGAGCAGATGAGAAGCGGGGCAAATCGACTGCCTGCAGGACGAACGCAGGCAATCTGATGGAATGGTATCCCACATCCCGATGTTCATTTGAGATGTAAAGTAGGATTTGATGACTAGAGATAAGATATGGTCATCTTCAAGCCCACTCAGCTTAGTTTCTTCATAAGTGACAGATGTTCATGTGAACCCCCTTTGTTGTGGGGGCTTCTCAAGTGTTAGTGCTGCACCCCCTGCTTATCCTAGATTAGTTTACAGCAGTGGGGAATGAGAAAAAAAATCATGTCTTCTTCCACCCACCTAAAAAGCCAGAAAACTTCTAATCATTTCTGAGCTGGGATCCAAAGCAAATCCATTCAGCAGCTGTGCTGTGCAAGGGAAATGGGGGGAAGCAGGGAGAGAGAACAGGTTAAGTAAAATACAAGGCATTATTTTACTTTATTAATAGGAATAGGGAACAATGGGGACAGCTGAGACAAGTGCTGTAGGAGTATTTGAGAAGAGGGAAATACTATTAATTGAAAAGGTATCAAAAGCCTCAGAACATTGAGAGCTTGATAGATGAGAGAATGAGAAAGTGCTAATCAAGCACCTGTAGGAAGCGAGGATGGGAGATGGCCTTTGGGGGTCCTAATAGTAGTCATGAGTAAAATCAGATTAGCAGCTGAAATGTCAAGCTAATACTTAATTATATATGTGTACATAATCTAATAGTTAATATTTTATACTACACATTTAAGAGTTCCTAGACCAGTGCTGCATGAGAATTTTCTATAGAAACTAATTAAGGATTTAACGGACTTTTTCTCTTGCAGAATTTATTGAGCAACAACATGCCAAAAATAAGACCTATTACTATCATCGACAATACCGCCGAGTACCAGACATAACGGAGTGCAAGCAAGGGGATATTCTGTGCATATTTGAAGCAGAAATGCAGTGGAAGAGAGACTAGTATGTATGCCACCGTAGTACCCCAGAATCACCCTTTACACCTTCATTGTATTGTCCTAATCAGTCACCACATGCTGCTTATAAGGACACCTACAAATATGTAATTGACCCTTTGCTCAACAGGTTTCACTATCCTACCCTGGACAAGGTATATAGTTTGGGGAGGTGGATGAGTGCATGTTCCTTGGCTGCATGAGCCAAAAGTAAGTTACGCATTTCTCCTTTTCTTTCAGCAAAGTTGATCAAGAAATTGTTAATATTGTCCAGGAAAGACTGAAGGCCTGTCAGCAGAGAGAAGGAGACAGCTATCAACAGAACTGTATGAAAGAACTCCAACAGTTCTACGAGGTTGCAAAAGCTTATCAGGATCGATGTGAGTGATGGGGTCTATGTATATACACAAGCTACTCTTTGCCTCAATGGTCTGTGGGTGGAAGTAAGCCAGCAGGAATGTGATTTGATGATACATCAAGTGCAATTCCCTGGACTTGGGAGTCATAACACTGGGTGGGTTTTAAGCCCTGGGTTTTGCCTGGTATGGCACAACTTTTTGCCTCTAACCTGCTTGACAAAATCAAAACCCTATAAGCTTTTCTGCCTTCACAGATCATGAACTTGGAGCCAATTCATCTGCTCGGAAATGTCTTGCAAAGCAGAAGCACCGAATGCTTGCTGAG
Organism: Bettongia penicillata ogilbyi; assembly: GCA_023548195.1. Lineage (NCBI taxonomy): Eukaryota > Metazoa > Chordata > Mammalia > Diprotodontia > Potoroidae > Bettongia > Bettongia penicillata. The sequence goes on along the minus strand of JAJHZJ010000612.1, from coordinate 8,467,429 downwards.
CGGAAAGCTGCCAAGGAAGCTGCAGCTGCCTGACTTACCAAAAACTTGACTGTGATCTCTATTCCCAATAATAAAAGTCTTTGCAGTTCTATCTGTGTAATGTATTTTTATGAAGCCCAAAAGATTGGCAAATGGGAGGGTGTCAACCACTCCAACCAATAATGACCACTACAAGTATCTAGTTCAATTTATGGTTCAATTTATTTGTTTACAAAAAACATCTATGTGGTTGCCACAGCAGCTGCCTGGGTCCTCTGGACAGACACTCGAGTGTGAGTCTTCACAAGATGGTCGGTGAATTCCTGCAATTACAAAACAAGCCTCGTTCACTATTCTTACCACTGGGTGCAACACAACCTCCAACTTAGGAAAGTTAAGTGTCAAATCCCATAGAAACAGATAGACCACAGCAGGTCAAGCTGTTGTCAAAGGGAATTCTTGTTCTTTCTCCTGTGTACGACAGTCACACCATGCTTGGCCAAGTGCAACTGAGCAGAGCTAAGGAGATGGGGAATTATTTCCCAAATTGTCTCAGTTCTACTCCCCCCCCCTCCCAATTCCCATCCTATCATACCTGATAAGGAGACTTAGTGAACACAGTCTCCTTCCACAGGTCTGGGGTTAGATAGCTGTATGTTTTGGAGATGGCATCAAAAGTAGCTTTAGCTGTTGAAAGAATTTACATGTGATTAACTAGCCACCTAACCCATTTCAGAAAATAAAAATCTTCTGAAGACTGCACATGCTCAGTGAATTGAACCACCTTCAGTTCACCTTTTCTACTCTGAATTCAGAAAAAGTTCTTTTCCAGTTCTCCAGAGCCATACTGTTCAAGTACCTTTAGGGCTGTCAAGTCTCATCTCACTTTTGGCTTACCCATTTTGTAATCAATGATGACAACAGCATCATGCCTCAAGTCTACATATATGATTAGCCTGCCTTCTCATCACCCCTCCCCCCACCCATTTCCAAATCCCAATCCTACTCATGCACGTGTGCTAACATAGAATTTTCAGCTTTGTTCACTGCTCAATTCAAATGTTATCTACAAAGTTTCTTGACATCTCCAATTTATGTATATGCCTCCTCTACCCCAGAATGCAAACTCCATTCTTCACTACAAACACTAAAATCCCTCTCATTGGGTTTTAATGTCATCTTTGTTAATGTAACTAAGGGCAGCTAAATGTTATTTCAAAAACCTAAATTCCTTTGCCAAACAGTGGTAAAGCTATCCTGCCAGCATGAGTATTTTAAAAATTCACTCACCAAAGTTCCCCAGAGTGGCAGTACATCCTCTTGCAGAAGTGTAGCAGTCATCAATTCCAGCCATCATCAGGAGCTTCTTGGGCACAGGAGCTGAGACAATGCCAGTGCCTCTAGGGGCGGGGATCAGGCGCACCAGAACCGATCCACATCGCCCAGTGACCTGAAGACCAAAGAGCAACTCAGTGATGACCCACCTCTCCCTGTCACATGGTAACAGGCTATACAGCCCTTTATTACACTCCTATTTCTTACCTTACACGGCACTGTGTGAGGCTTGCCAATCTTGTTCCCCCAGTAGCCACGTCTCACAGGAACGATGGACAGCTTGGCCAGAATGATAGCACCACGAATAGCTGTGGCCACTTCTTTGGAGCACTTGACACCCAGACCAACATGGCCATTGTAGTCACCGATGGCCACAAAAGCCTACGGAGAAGCTGCTTTTAGAAGAGCATCTTAAGACTCCCTCCCACATATAAACATTAGCTGGTGGCCAGGTGCCCTGTATTTAGTTAACTATGACTGCTTAGTGAGGGAGAACACCAGGATGGCAGAGCACTTTCCCCCCAAATAATTTGGAGATGGGGTATGAACTTCACTGAAAAATCACAAACATAACAACTTTCAGCAAACTGTGAGGGCCCATAAAATGAAGCCTGGGTTGAATTAACCCAAGTAGACAAATTACCTTGAACCTGGTACGCTGCCCAGCTCTAGTTTGTTTCTGAACAGGCATGATCTTCAAAACCTCATCTTTCAATGAAGATCCCAGGAAGAAATCTATGATCTCAGACTCCTGTGGAAAATAACGTTAGGTTAGATTCCTAGTTGAAACAGCACCTAAGTTTTTAAAAAGCTAATTTTATGTACTAGGGAGAACAAGATGTATATTCTCAACCTTACAGTTCTCCGAGCCACATAGGATTCACAAGAACATTCCCTTTTGTACACAATTCAAATTTTAAACTGGATAAAGTGATTCACCCACTGGCTCCATGAGATCCTTGGGAGTTGAATCCTACCCTCATTTTCAGGTTAAGAGACTGGACCTCATGTAGATTCAGTGACTCAAATACGCATATGTGCTATATATAAATATGGACACCACGGTATTTTTAAGAAATAAGGTCTGAAAAACCAAGACTTGCTAAATAGTGATTGAGGCGAATACACTTTCCCCCTTGTTAAAATGGGAGATGTCATTTACACGGTTAAAGTCAAGGCAGGGCCAGTCCGCTACCACTTACATCTCCTGACCACCAGCCTAGCACACCTGTACTGTGGTTACCTTCCTCCCTTACTAGAAGTGGCCTCTCGGGGAAAAGTGGTTAGAGGGGCTATGAAAAATGCCTATTTGGGGGAGGGCAGTGTGGGAGATTTCCTGGTGAAGGCCACTCCCCACCTCCCTGTACCTTGATAGGAAGGGAGAACAGGTAGATCTCCTCCAAAGACTTGATCTTCATGTCCTTGACTAGCCGGCCCAGCTTGGTGACGGGCACCCACTAGACACACCGAGAGAGCGCAGGTTACAGCGGAGCGGTGGCCACCCCCCTCCAGCCCCCGGCCCCAGGTTAGCGCAGGCGGACGCTGACCTCCTTGTCTTCGGCTTTTCCTCCCCGGGCCCCGCGGCCGCGGCCCCGGCCTCGACCTCGGCCCCGGCCCCGACCGCGGCCCCCGCTGCCGAAGCCACCGCGGAAGCCTCCCCGGCCTCCGACTCCGGGGCCCCCGGGGCCTCCCGCACCTCCCGCGGCACCGGCGTCGTCCGCCATTTGCTGCAAGAAGACACCCCGGTCACCGGAGCCGAGAGCGGGCGCTCGGAGATCCCCTCCCCCCCACGCAGAGGCTCGGACCAGCATCCAGGGGCGCCGGGCGGCCCCCCGCGGCTACGGACGAACCCCGCTGGCGGGGCCCGGCCCGGAAAGGAGGCCCAACGGCTGCCCGGCCGAGACTCCGCGGGGCGCCCAACCGCATCCAACAGGCCCGGCCCGGCCCGCGGGCCGCACCGCCCGACCGGCTCAAGCCGGGGAGGGCGGCGTCGACCCCCGCGGATTCCGTCCAGCCCGCTTCCCACCTCTCCTCTCCCCCCACACCCCCCCACCACAGCCAGAAAGACACACTCACGTGTTCCCTAGAAGTAGAAGGCCGAGAGGGACGCAACGTAACTTTTTATACGAAGCTAGTTCTCGCGATAACTTCTAGACGGAAACTCCGGTTCCTGAATTACTCAGACTAACCGAGAAGCTTCTGTGATTGGCTAAATCGAGCCCCCTCCAACTTTTCTTCCTAGGTGTGGCCTAGCGCTCCTGCCGCCACTGAGGCTTATGACCCGGAAGCAGATCCCCGTACTCCGGAACCAGTATTGCCTAGCCGCACGGGTATAAATTTAGAGGAAGCGGGTGTTCTTGCTTCTTTCAATCCGAAGGCGGAAGCTGTGATCTTCTCAACACGTGTCTCCTGCACTGGGGAGGGCCGTGAGGGAACCGCGGCCTCGCGGGGCTCGTCTCCGGTAAGGAATCACCCGGCAAGGCGGGGAAGGGGGAGCTGAAGGCAGCGTCGAGGCTCCTGCCGTCTCGCAGGAGCTGCGCTGTCTGTCGGGAAGGGGGTTAAATCGGCGTCGTCTGAAAATCATCCGCGGCCTGCTCCCGTGGCCACGGGTGAGACCACGGCGCCCACAGCCACCAGGGGTCTTTAAGCTTATCCCCCGTAGACCGAGTGTGGGGGATAAAACCCAGGCCCCGACAGATGCTAGGGCGTGATTCGGGCGGGGTCGGGCGAGGGGAAGGAGCAGGACCTCTCCACTAACCCTCCTCTCCTCTCCAGACCCAGCTCCTGGAACGGCCTCCTCGGGATCACGGTGCGAGCACCGAAAGCCCCTCCGTGGGGAGGCGCAGTGAAGTGGACCGCCCTGACTGACCCCCTGCTGCCCCGTCCCCCTCACCCCCCCCCCACACACACACGCTCCACATACTGGAGAAGTGGAATGAGAGGTAACTAAGATAACAACTTGAGTCCGGAGTATCCAGTTTATGACAGATGTGGGGGGCAGGGGGCAGGGGGCAGACTAAAGGAAATGGATCCTGCTCTGTAGGCTCTGAGCAAGGCGGGGAACCAGATACTCTGCAGAACGTAAACGACTTGGCAGGAGTCAGGAAGACCTGAGTTCAGATCCAACGCTTGACCCTTTGCCAAGAAAATCCCATGGACGGTACGGGTCCAGGAGGTGACAGTCACGCAACTGAACAACAAAGGTAGAAATGGGCTGGGAAGAGCGCACACTCCTGAGATCACCAGGAATCTAAGAAGTCGTGGGCAGTAACAACATTCCACATAGAATGCTTTGTTTGGCCAGAATATGGAAGTGGGAATAAGCCAGGAGAGATGGAGTGGAAGTAGATTACGAATTACTGAAAAGCCACACAGGAATCTTGTTTATTCTAGAGATACTAGGGAACTTCCGAAGCTTCTTGAACTCGGGGAAGTGATGTGATAATAGAGTAATATCAACTTGTGTGTAAGGAAGAATTGGGGGGAGGCAGGGACATAATTGGGGCTCCTGAGTGAGAGTAGTGGCAGTGAGAGTACACAGAAGGGAATGGATGTGGAACAAGGTCAGATATGGATGTATGAACCAGAAGGTAATGGGAAAGTTAAGGCTACTTGGAGGAAATAATTCTTTCTTGGCTATTTTAAGTTGGAGGTGCCTATACGGTATCCAGAGCTAATTGGATAACCAAAAATGAGTGTAGAGAAATTTGGTATAGAAACCCAGGATACTTATACAGAAGGTCTGGCTTTCTGCAAATGCTTTCTTTGAGGCTGGAGAAAAACAGGGAGAGGGGATGTATAATGGATTAAAGAGCTCTCTTCAGTTGACTCCTATATGATTTCTAAAGTTCCATTTTGCAGTCAATGTTTCCTTGAAATCCATGTGGGCAAAGATCAGTCCTTTTGAGGGTTTGGAGTACATCCCCAGTATAGTATTTGTTTAATGGATAAATGAGGGGCCAACCATTTGGATTGAGTTAACATGGAAGGTGAACACTATACTTTTATTTTTGATTTGTTTGGGTTTTTTTACCTAGGAGACTAATAAAGCTCGATTTAACTAAATGTGATTTTGTGTGTGTGTGGTATATTCAATTTGAAAAGCTTCCATATCACTGGCTCGTTCATTTAGCAGTTAACTTGGCTCTTCTGTACCCCTGGACTTGGAGTTCAACAGCTTGTCATAAGTCTGCAGTGCGAAAAAGTCCTGAATTTCCAGGGCCTCAGTTTCTCAGTAAAATTAAGGACTACATTGTCTCTTGGAAGAAACCTGAGTTTAGTTTCTTCATCAGTGAAAAGGTGAAAACAGTCACAGTCCTCCATCAAAGAGTATGAGAATCAAATGAAAGTATATACGATGGAGAAGCAACTGATAACAAACCATGACTGCAGCCTGGTCCTGTCCCCATTGTGGCCCTCTGGTACCTAGGGAGAAAAGACAGGAGCACGCCTGACTGGGTGCTGATCAGCCTTTCTCCTGGCTGGGCACTGCCTCTAGGACTAGGCTGTGATTGGTTGATGGTAGACAATGAGACTGTGATGTCAACCTGAATTAGAGGTGTGAAATGGGGTCTGATACTGGCTTGTCTCAGTAGTGCTGCTGCCCAAGACCACGAGCATGGTGAGTTCATGCCTTCTCCACTTCTGTTTTCTGTGAAGGGCTGACATTTTTTTCAGTGTACATTACACCATAGTAAGGGCAAAAGAAGGGAGAATTGTTGCCTGGGAGCCTGCTGCTTTGGCTCCAGAGACCCTAAGTAGCACCTTCCTTAGGAGAGATCACTAGAACCTTAAATAGAGTGGTAGTGGGGTATGAGCCCTATTCAGTCCATTAAAAGTCTCCCCAGATTCCTGTCTGCCCTCATTTGTCTCACCTTTCCCCAAAAAGACATCTAGGCTCTAGGCCTGGCTCTGTCTCAGGCAGCAAAGTTATTTCTCCCTCTGAACTGGTTTCATTCTCTTTATTAGGTTAATGTATTTCCTTTGGGCTGTAGAAAAAGAAAAAGCATAATACTGTAGTGCTAAGAATAAATGGGATGTACACTTAGGCAGCTAGATGGAGTTAGGGAGACCTGAGTTCAAATGTAGCTTCAGACATTTGCTAACTGACCCTGGGCAAGTCATTTAACCCTGCTTGCCTCAATTTCCTCGTCTGTAAAATGAGCTGGAGAAGGAAATGGTAAACCACTCCAGAAAACCCTGAATGGGATAACAAAGAGTTGGACACAACAACACTCCTTAGGAAGCCTGAATCTGAATACTAATTCATCTGATGACCACTGCTAGTCTGTTTGAATGAATGGAGTGTATGAATGATCTGGCCAAAGGGTACAGGCTTCCAGAAACTCCAGATAGGCAATGTGACTGTGACCTCAGCATTGGAGCATGTGATTTGGGCTTATCCAGGCCCCCATGGTGCTGGATGACTAAAGAACAGGTGTGGGGAGGGAGGGTTGGCCAGAAAACGGACACTTGTTCCAGTTTGTCCCATTTTCCTTCTTAGTAAAGAGTTGGTTATTTGGTCGGAGTGCCTGTTTTTTAGTGAAGTTACTTAGCATGCCTTCAAAGATTATAGAGCACTCAAGGGCTGGGTTCCTTCTGGAAAAGGAGGGAGGACTCTTGTATTGACATCAGACAACTAGCCTCTTGCTGATGCCCCAGTGGGCAGGTTGGGGAGGGAAAGAAAAGCCATGTGGGATAGAGGATCCCATTTTCGCCTGGTCACTAATCCTATGTCTCTGTTCTGTTCTTTCTTGGGTTGAACTTACAGAGTGGCGGATATGATCTCAACCTCTTTGCCAGCCCCCCAGACTGTGCCTTGCTATGTTCTGTCTGCCACGGGGTCCTCAGGCGACCAGTGAAACTGCCATGTGGGCATATCTTCTGCAAGAAATGCATCTTAACCTGGCTGGCTAGGTAGGATATGCAATCTCACTCCCAGCTCAGTGGGAATGAGTGTAGTCATTTTAACCTGTGTCAGTATAGGTGAAAATAAGGCGAGGACATGATTAAAGATAAACTCCACTTTAAGAAAATCGATTATATAAAAAATCCTTTTTACGAAGGTCCCAGACCATGACTGGCTCTCCCCCACCCCCAGTCATTCCCAACCCATTTCCTTCACCCTCATCTTCCCTTTCCTTCCAGTAGTGAGGAGATATTTGAGACCGTTGCTCCCTCAACGCATTCTGCTAACTAATAAGCTAACACATTACAAAGGGTCAAGGGAACATTTGTCCAGAATACTCTGTGGTGGGTGGGTATGGATTATTTCCTAAAGAACATGCCTGGTCAGCTGGTCTGTTGGCTCTCTATTTCTTCCCCAGACAAAAGACATGTCCTTGCTGTAGGAAAGAAGTGAAGAAGAAACTGATGGTCCAGGTGCACAGACTCAGAAGAACCATTGACCGCCTGCAAGTCAAGGTATGGCAGTGCCCATCAAACAAAGCAGGAAGCAACTTCTTCACTTTTCAAGAGGCTGGGGAGGGGTAGAAGCAATGTAACTGTTGATGGCAGTCCCTTGATCATCCACACTAGGAAAGGACTGAGGGCATAGATCATACAAAACCACTACTTTCCATTCAGTATTTGGAGGCAGATTGGTTTGGTCAAGGCATCAGGAGAGGATATAATCAGTAAGAAGTGGCTGAACTTAAATTTAAGCTTCCCAGAGCTACTTACTGATCTTTTCCATCTTTTGTCTCTTGTTTTTCTTCTTTCTTGTCACTCTGTTTCCCTCTTCTATTTTCCTCTCTCCCCTGTCCTCTCTATTTCTCTCCCCTCCCCCCATCTCTACCTTTCTTTTCTGTCTTTCTTTGTGTCCCCTTACTCTGTCTCTGTGTCTGTGCAGTGCAAGAATTCCCAGGCTGGCTGCTGTGTCACCTGTCCCCTATCTCAGCGTAGGATCCACCTGGATTCCTGTCCTTTTGAGCTCACCCCTTGCCCTAATGCAGGATGCATGGCTAGGGTGCAGCGGGCAGCCTTAGCAGAACATGGCCGGAGCTGTGGACACAGGCAACAGCAGCGCTGTCCCCTCGGCTGCGGGACCACACTCACAGCTGTTGAAAGGGAGAGCCACAATTGCTACCGGGAGCTCCGAGAGGCATGGGGCCGCCGGAGAGCACAGGGCCGGGCCATAGTCTCTCGCCTTCGATATCGAATGAGGCGAATCCACCGGGCCACCAGCCTCATCCGAAGGCAGCTGACCCGGCTGGAGACCTTCCTGGAAGAGGAGGAAGAGGAGGAAAGCATGGAGGTATCCAATATCAACACCGAGACACCTGGGGCTGCTGTGTAATGCCTGCCCAGCTGGATGGTCAGGACTCCTGCCCAGATCCCCTCCCCTGGGTTGACCCTTCTCCAGGGAAAACTGGGGAAGACCAGGCTACTATGACTGTAAATAGAGAAGGATGAATAAAGGTGAAGCCCAAGGGGTCCCAAGCTTTGTTCCTCAGTTTTGCGACGGGCCCTACACACACATAGGGTATCCCAAGTTACATTTCCCTCCAAGGACTCCCATATGCTCTGAGAAAACTACTTCATCCCTGTATCTTGCAGCCTTGAGGAGTACCCCTCTTCCCCAGGAAACTGTCTATGCTGCCCAGAGGATACCCCAACAATATTATCTATAGCTGTCATTTACTCTCCCAGTTAAGTTTTACAACCTGTTAAGTAGATGACATCATCATCCTCATTTTACAGATGAAAAAAAATCTCAGATTAATTTGCCCTTGATCACATAGTTATTAAATGTTGAAGCTGAGATTTGAACCTAGGTCTTATAGTTCAGTAGCCCTGAAACAGCTTTTCCTTCTTCCACTGCCCAGTCTACACTGCTGAGAGAGGCCTCTGTGGTCTAAAAATTGTCCTTGAAGCTCCAATGCTACTCTTAGGCACTACCCTGTCTACACACTGCACCCCCCCCAAACCCTTCTGGAACATGTGTCTCTTTGAGATAATCCCCAAGCTCCATATATTACTAGGACCTCCATGGCCCAGGCTCCACAGCAGCCTATTTCTGTTGCCATGAGATCCCCCTTCTCTACAAGGGCTCCTCCCCATGTAGATTGCCCTAAAATAAGGACCCTAAGAGCAGAGTAACTGGACAGTGCAGATAACCTCAAATTTAGAGATTAACAGAAGAGTATAGTAAGAAAGGTCAGACAGGGGTGTGTGAGAGATTCTAGTATGACATGACAGTAATTGAATTAATGAAGTAGAACCAGGGTCGACACTGGATATGAAGGAAGGAGATCTGACCTGTCAAACAACATTTGAAGTATTGTTAACAGCAGGTTTTAGAGCTGAGCTGGGAGAGAATGGGCACCACCCCTCCACGCCCACCCCCAGGAGCATGGTTGGGGTTTGGAGGAATATTAAGAGCTGGGGTCTGGTAGAGTCGAAGGAGGAAGACATTAACAAGCTAGAACACATTCTGGATAGGGTGACTAATAACGCTGGGTGAAACCATAAAGCCAGGGGTTAACTTTTTTTCCCATTGATCCCTTTGGCAGTCTGGTGAAGTCTATAATCTCAATGTCATGGTCTTCTTCAAAAATGAAGGATAAACACTGACTGTGAATAGACACAGCTGCCTAAAAGTGGGAACCCAGCTCATTCTCTCCCTTCTGTCTGTCTCTGACCTTCCTTTGGGGATTTGTGGTTTACTGGCTAGATGTTCCTTCCTTCCTTCTTTCCTTCTTTCCTTCCTTCCTTCCTTACTTCTTTTCCTTCTCGTTCCCAAAACCTTAAACCCAGTACACTCTGAAGCTCATGGGCTGAACAACAATGATTATCACTAGTACCAGTTTCTGTTGATTTAGTTATTTCTCTTTTGTTCGTTAAAAGGGCCATTTCCTGACTATTACTTAAAGAGGCCTATTCACTCAAGGTGCTACCTCCCTCTAAATGAGTATCTGAAAAGGCCAGCCTAAAAAGGCCAAGGTCTCCCATTGCATCCTGAGCCATCTCCAGTCATCCTGATGAACTGGGTCACTGGACCCAGATGGCTCAGGAGGAGAAGGTGAGGTTGGTGACCTTGAAGAGCCCTCCTTCACTCAAACCTCCCCCTAAGTGAGTGCTTGCATAGACTTTGGCCTAAAGGGGCCAAGGTCTCCCAGTGCACCCTGGGTTATCTTCAGTCATCCTGAGGAATATCAGCTTACTGGATTCAGACGGCTCTGGAGAAGTGAGGCTGGTGACCTTGCACAGCTCTCCTTCACTTAAAACAAAGTCAAATGCAAGTCACATCATTATTTCTCTGATGTCATGGTCTTCTTCGAAAATGAACCAACACAGACAGAATCTCATTGTTTTTAAATGCATAAAATAAAATACATACGATTAAAAAGGAAACCAATTATATTGAAAATGGTTTCCCAAATATTTTTAATAAGTTCATTGAATCTAGACTGAGGGGTGGAACCAAGATGGTGGAGTAGAAAGATGCATATACTCTAGTGCTTCCCCCACAGCCCACAAAACACCTGTAAAAAATGACTCAACAAATTCTAGAGCAGCAGAAGCCACAGAACGACAGAGTGAAAGACATTTCCAGCCAAAAGTAACCTGGAAGACCAACAGGAAAGGTCTATCCCACAGGACTCTGAGTGGAGCAGAGCCCAGCCCTGGAGGCATTGCACAGGGAGGAACAGGACCAGAACAGGCCCCCAGGGCAGAATCCCCAGCAGGGAGGGTCCCAGATCCCTCAACCCACAAGCAACAAAGAAAGCTTCAAAAGTCAGTGTGGGAGGGCTTTCCCATCTGGGTGAGAGGGGAGCAGTTCCCCCAAGCACTGGCCCCAGGAGGTGGCAGAGGCCGTGGCAGGTGCAGCAGGAGGTTATGGTGGCTGCAGAAGCAGCCTGAATCCATTGTCCAAGTGGCTCAGCTTAAAGCCTCTGGGGGAATTGAGCAGGGGATCTGAATCTCAGCCCTGAGGAGAGGAGGAGGAGCACTAAAACCTTCCTCTTGACAAAGGATTCAGAAGTAACTGGCTGGGAAAATGCTCAAAAAAGAGGGAAAAAAATAAGACCATAGAAGGTTACTTTCTTGGTGAACAGGTATATCTCCTTCCACCCTTTCAGATGAGGAAGAACAATGCATATTGTCAGAGGAAGTTAAAGCTTCTGCCTCCAGTACCTCCAAAATTAATATGAAATGGGCTCAGGCCATAGAAGAGCTTGAAAAGTGAGTCAGCAGTTTGCTAAAGGAGAACCAAAAAAGTGCTGAGGAAAATAACACCTTTAAAAATAGGCTAACTCAACTGGAAAAAGAGGTCCAAAAAGTCAATGAGGATAAGAAGGCTTTAGAAGGCAGAATTAGCTTAATGGAAAAGGAAGTTCAAAAGCTCACTGAAGAAAATAGTGCTTTAGAAATGAGAGTGGAGCTGAGGAAAGCTAATGACTATATGATAAACCAAGAAATTACAAAACAAAACCAAAAGAATGAAAAAATAGAAGATAATGTGAAATATCTCACTGGAAAAGGAAACCAATTATATTGAAAATGGTTCTCCAAATATTTTTAATAAGTTCATTGAAACTAGACTGAGGGGTGATCCAGGAGTGACAATTTAAAAATTATGGGACTACCTGAAAGCCATGATCAAAAAAAGAGCCTAGACATTATCTTTCATGAAATTATCAAGGAAAACTGCCCTAATATTCTAGAATCAGAGAGAAAAATACTGAAAGAATCCACTGATCACGACCTGAAAGAGACCTGAAAAGAGAAACTCCTAGGAACATTATGGCCAAATTTCAGAGTTCCCAGGTCAAGGAGAAAATATTGCAAGCAGCTAGAAAGAAACAATTCAAGTATGTAGAAATACAATCAGGATAACACAGGATCTGGCAGTTTCTACATTAAAGGACTGAAGGGCTTGGAACAGGATATTCCAGAAGTCAAAATAGGATTAAAACCAAGAATCACCTACCCAACAAAACCGAGTATAATACTTCAAGGGAAAAAATGGTTATTCAATGATATAGAGGACTTTCAAGCATTCATGATGAAAAGACCAAAACTGAACAGAAAATTTGACTTTCAAACATAAGAATCAAGAGAAGCACGAAAAGGTAAACAGGAAAAAGAAATCATAAAGCACCTTCTAAAGCTGAACTGTTTACATTCCTACATGGAAAGATAATATTTGTAATTCTTGAGACTTTTCTCAGTATTTGGGTAGGTGGAGGGATTATACACACACACACACATATACAGAGAGCACAGGGTGAGTTGAATAAGAAGGGATGACATCTAAAAATAAAATTAAGGGGTGAGAAATATATTGGGAGGAGAAAGGGGAAAATGGAATGGGGCAAATTATCACTCATAAAAGAGGCAAGAAAAAGCTTTTTCAATGGAGGAGAAAAGGGAGGAGTTGAGAAGGAAACAGTGAAGCTTATTCTCTTCACATTTGGCTTAAAGAGGGAATAACATGCTCACTCAGTTTGGTATGAAAACCCATCTTACACTACAGGAAAGTAGGGGAGAAGGGGACAAGTGGGGTGGGGGGATGATAAAAGGGAGTGCAAATGGGAGGAGGGAGTAATTAGAAGTAAATACTTTTGGGGAGAGACAAGGTCAAAAGAGAATAGAATAAATGGGGGATAGGACAGGATGAAGGGAAATATAGTTAGTCTTATACAACATGACTATTATAGAAGTCTTTTGCAAAACTACACATATATAGCCTATATTGAATTGCTTGCCTTCTCAGTGGGGATGGGTGGGGAGAGAGGAAGGGAGAGAAGTTGGAACTCAAAGTTTTAGGAACAAACGTTGAGAATTGTTTTTGCATACAACTGGGAAATAAGAAATACAGGTAATGGGGTTTAGAAATCTATCTTGCCCTAAAAGAAAAAAGAGAAGATGGGGATAAGAGAATGGAGGGGTGTGATAGAAGGAAGGCATATTGGGGGAAGGGGGGTAATCAGAATGCAAAGTGTTATGGGGTGGGGGGAAGAGATGGGGAGAAAATTTGGAACTCAAAATTTTGTGGAAATGAATGTTGAAAACTAAAAATAAGTAAACATTTAAAAAATATTTTTGTGTGTGAAAAATGAGCAAGAATACACTTTTTCTCTTTTGTCTTCCCCTCCTTACCCCTACTGAAAAAGAAAATTGTAATGTGAATGAAAAGTTTGAGAGACAGTTTTTGGGTAATCAATAATTTATTAATTATGGATAGCAAATAATTGAGGTCAGTGACCCTCTCCATAACCAAAGATGGCCCCTGGAGAACACTGAATGCTTAAAAGCCTTTAGAAAAGGGGTGTCCCCAAGGATGAAAATCAACTTTGATTGGTTAAGGATCAATGAAAGAGTGGCCATATTAATGGGGAAGTGTGCAAAAAGTCTTCAGCTCCTCCTGCTGAAAATAATACCTAATCTTGAGACTTAACTGCCTCCAACAATCTGGACAAAAGAATCCGTCTACCCAGAAGACTGGTTTTCCCCTTTATAAGCTGGATCACCCTAAATTCTAATAGAAGGTTCTAAGAACAGGTGTTTGTTTCTCAAGGGCAAGAACAGACCTAGATTGGATTCTGTCTGTAAGATGTTCTAGTTGGGTGGAGTCCCACCCAAGATCAAAAAGCTGCATCCCCAGGATTTGGAAAATCTCACCTATATCCACAATATTCTTCGGAAACTGGCTCAGTAATCTACATGGGTTGATTTCTCAGCAAGTAAGTAGGAAGAGGAAATCTTAATTTAATAATTGTACATTTTATATAATATACATTTATATAATATACATTTTACATATTATACATTTATGTAGTACTATTTTATATAAAATATAATTACAAAGTGTTTTACTTCGTTCTCCCTCAGCCCTAAGTAGACGACAGCATCCTCATTTTACAGATAAAAAAAACGAAGGTTATTAACACTCAGTTACAAACATGCACAGTCACACAAAAGAAATCCTTGCGTTGGCCATCGTCCGCACCCGGTCAGGAGGTGCGGGGAGCACGTTTCGCGCAGAATTCTCTTGAACTCTCCCTGGTCCTGGCCAGGACGGCAGGACTGGCTGGAGGGAGGTTTGCCCAGGTCCTGGAAGCCCCGGGCGTCTGAGGCTGTAACTGCCAGTCACCGGCCACTAGGGGGAGACGGGACACGTGGGAAGAGCTCGAGACACGGTGACCGTGACCCGCCCTGGGAGCTACTATTATTCTCTTCCTTTTACAGAAGGAAACTGAAGCTCGGAGAGGCTGGGGTTTGCCCGGGATCATCCAGTCCGTCAGCCATCAGTCACAACATTTATTAAGCGCCCACTCCGTACCAGGCAAGTGCTAAGCAGTTTAAATGAGAATTCGCAGCCCGGGTCTCCCGGAGTCCAATTCCAGCGCTCCAGCGCCACCTAGCGGCGCAGTGAGGAGCGGAGGGCTGTGGGCAGAGGAGTTTCCGAGTTCAGGCCCTGAGAGGGAGAAGCGCCCGTCTCCACTGCCATCCATCCTGCTCCGAGAATCCCCCCAGCCGTCAGACACTTGTACTTCGGTCCGCACCACCTCCACCTTCTGCCCCAGAGTCTCTCAAAAGCAGCCCTTCCCACCACCCACCACCCACGAGACTACACGCAGAAAGAACCTGGCCCGCCTGCGGTGACGTAGCTGGTCGACGTCATCATGGCGCGCCGGAAGCAGGGTCCCCGCGGTCCGCTCCCCCGCAGCACGTGCCGGCGCTGGCGTTGCGTCGCCTGACAGCCGCAGCCGGGGCCGAGACCGGGACCGGGACCGAGAGCGGGGCCGGGACCGGGATGGCGGAGACGGCCGGGACTGGGGCCCGCGGTCTGCGCTTCAAGACCAAGTGAGGCGTGGGCTGATCGCGGGCGGGGAAGGGTGTCCGAGGGGCGGGGGTTGGGGGGCGGCGGGGCCCCCGGACCTGCGGTCCCCCAGCGTGGCCTTTCCTGTCCCCACAGCTACGCCGTGCAGCAGCGGATCGAGCCTTTCTACAAAGGAGGCAAGGTCCAGGTACGGGTCCTGGGCCCCACGGGGCGGGGGGCGGGGAGGCGGCACCGGGTGGGAGGAGGGCGGCACCGGGGGGGCGGTACCGGGGGGGGGGCGGCCCGGGTGGCACCGGGCGGGAGGAGGGGGCGGCACCTGGCGGGGGAGGGGCGGCCCCGGCGGGAGGAGGGGGCGGTACCGGGGGGGGGCGGGCCCCCGCCGGCGGGGGGGGGGGGGCGCTCCCCGACTCCCCGCCCTCCCCCTCCTCTCCCTCAGGCGTCCCGAGATGGACAGCTCCTGTTCTGCGTCTGCGGGGCCGCGGTCAATGTCGTGGACGCCACTTCGGGGCACCTCGTGAGGACCTTGCAGCAGGTGAGCCCCCTTGCAGGGGGCTGGGAGAGGCTGCTGGGGCCGCCCAGCCCTCCCGCTCAGCCTCCGTGCCCTCATCTGCAAAGTGGGGGTGATCGCGGCCCCTCCTTCACAGGGCTCTATGGCGAGCCAGGGAGATAGCTGGCAAAGTGCTTTCCAGACCTAACACTGCGATGGTGTCTTTGCTGTCACCTCCGACTTGTGACCCCTGTGGGGTTTTCTTGGTAAAGACACTGGAGTGCTTTGCCATTTCCTTCTCCAGCTCATTTTACAGATGAAACTGAGGCAAACAGGGTTAAGTGACCTACCCAGGGTATTTGAGGCCATATCTGAACTCAGGTTTTTCTGACTCCGGGCCTGACACTCTATCCACTGCACCACCTAGCTGCCCAAAGTTCGTTATAAATGTTAACTGTTGTTATTACTATAATGTACATTCCTCTTCTTTCCTACATCTCCTTTCAACTTGTCTCTTTTTCCCAGGAAGACCAAGAGAACATCACAGCGTTTGATCTCAGCCCCAACAATGAGGTGTGTGTGTGGTGGGGGACAGGGTGATAGGGGAATTCTTTCTGGACCCCTGATCCTAACCCCTATCCCTTTTCCTTCTTTCCCAGATCTTAGTAACTGGGAGCCGTGCATTATTACTAGCTCAGTGGGCCTGGCGTGAAGGCAATGTCATACGTGTTTGGAAGGCTGTACACACAGCACCTGTGGCCTCCATGGCTTTTGACCCAACATCCACACTGCTGGCCACAGGTAGTCGGTCAACACACATTTATCAAATACCTGCTGTGTGCTAGGTCCTGTAATAGGTGCTAGGGATACAAAAACAAAAGCCCTGTTTTCAAAGAGTGTACAGTCCAACCAGGGAAGGCAGTATGTATAGATGTGCAAAAGAGATACAAGATAATTTTGGAGAGAAGATGCTAGCAGCTGGCAAGATCAAGAAAGCTTTCATGGAGAGGTTGGAAGCCTTGAGAGTAAATCGGGATGAGTGCATTTGGGGCCTAGCAGGTAACTGGCACAAAAGCAAAGCAACTAGATAAGGTGTCCTGTTCAAGGAACACCCCGAATTCCAGGTTAACTGAGTCTTAGAGTTTGCCAGTGAGAAAGTAGTGTAAAACAAAGGTGGGAAGGTAGGTTGAGGTCAGGTTGTGAAAGGTCACCTAGAAAAGGACAAATGGAGGTATTTATAGTTGGTCCTAGAAGTAATGGGGACCAGCTGGAGTTATTATTGAGAAGAGGTATAATATCAAATCAATCTGTACTTAAGGAAAGTGTCTTGGAAGCTAGGTAGAGGATAGGTGCAGGGAGAGGAAATGCAGAAAGACCAATTACGGGATTGTTGTAATTGTTGAAGGGATATGTGGTGATCCTTGAAGCAGGTTAGGGGCTTGCATGAGTTAGAGAAAAGATGAATGTCAGGTGTGTTTTGGAGGTGGAATCAACAAGCTTTAGCATTGTTGAGTGAGGGAGAATGAGGAGTTGAGGGGTACATTGAAAAGATGGAATCCTTAGCCCAAAATAAGGGAATTCAGAATGGACAAGGACGGGGGTTACAGAGATTTTTAGTTCTCTTTTGGACTTGGTGAGTTTAAGGTGCCCCCTAGACAACAGTTTGAAATGTCTACTAGAAAGACAACTGGTGATATGTTACCAGCCTCAGAAGAGAGGCTGGAGTTGGAGGCATAGATCTTAGAATCTTGAGCAGAGAAATGATAAATACCTGCAAGTGAGCCAGTGTGGTCACAGAGGAAAAGATGCCTGGTTGTAGGTTGGAGCCATGGGGTGTGGCATAAATGATGAGCCAATAGAGAAGACTGAGAAGGGAAAATCAAACAAGATAGGTGGTGAACCAAATGAGAATAGATAGTCTCATGAATCTAGAGAAGAATCAGTATTCTGGAAGAAAAGGTTGTCATCAGTGTCTTGCTGTAGAGGTCAGAAAGGTGAACATTGGGGAGGGTAATAGGGGGAGGCTTTCAGATTTGGATATTGGAAGACTTGGTGACTTTGGAGAAAGCCTTTTCATTCGATTGATGAGCTTGGAAACCAGATTTCAAAGGGATGAAAAATACGTAAGAGGGAAGGGAGGGGGTTTGATTGGAAAAAGAACAGATATAGAATATAGCTTGAGGATATGGTAGAGTCTGGTGAGTCCTTTTAAAATTAGGAAGGATTTGGGGGATGTTTGGAGGCATCAAGGAAGACGCCAGTAGATAGGAGATTGAAGCAGGGAAGGGTTATGCTGAAGGAGGTGGGAAAGGATGAGATCAAAGGTATGTATTTGAAATATGAGGTTGGCCTTGGTGGGGAAAAGTCCACCTTTTCATCAGAAGAGAATGAGGGATGGTATTAAAGGACTGTGAGATGTAGAGAAAGAGGGAGGTCACAGAGAAAGATGAGTTGACATCTTCAGGTATCAGGGTTAGGGGAAGGGAGTGTAGGGGGCTTAAGCAGAGAAGAGGTTTGGAAAAGCCAGTGTAGGCAGAGAATTAATTAGAAAGGATACAAGGCTTACCTTGCTGCAGTGAAGTCCCAGCTGAGATTTGGTAACAAATTTGTACTGGATCTTGTCCAGGCAGTTACATGATTTTTCTAGCTCCATTCACCTGAGTGAGTAAGAACAGACAGGGGGAATGATGGAAGTCATCCAGGATCAGGGTTTGATAAGGCATGAGTGGCAATAAAACAAGATGTACACCCAGGAATTTAGAGGGGAGACTGAGTTCCAAGGCTGTATATCCCTTCTCATTTTGTCCCATGTTACTCTCTCTTTCTTTCTCTGCAGGTGGCTGTGATGGAGCAGTGCGTGTCTGGGACTTGGAACGAAGATACGGGACTCACCACTTCCGTGGCTCCCCTGGAGTTGTCCAGTAAGTCTTGGGTTCAACCCATTTTACAGATGGGATCATCAAAGTTGGGAATTGAGGCTGTGACCCCGGGATCTGGAAGGAGCCAGAGTTAGGTGACCCCTGTCTCTAATCATCCCCAGCCTTGTGGCCTTCCATCCAGACCCTGAGCAGCTCCTGCTTTTCTCTTCTGCCATGGACTGCACCATTCGTGTCTGGAGTCTTCAGGCTGGGACCTGCCTGGCCATGCTAAGCAGTCACTACAGCGCAGTCACTTCACTGGCTTTCAGCGATGATGGCCACATCATGGTCAGGTCAGTGGCTTTAGAGGAGCCTTATATTTGGATCCTGGGTTTGGGGAGAGGAGGTTCCTCTTTTTTGGGTCCCAGGGGATGGAAAGGGTACTGAGTGTGCTCAGGGATTGACTGGGTTCACATTCCCCTGGCAGCTCTGGCCGGGACAAGATCTGTACTGTGTGGGACTTGAAGATGCGGACATCAGTGAAGACGATCCCTGTTTTTGAGGTGAGTCTGGGGTGGTGGGAGGGAAGAGAGACCTGGGATCAGGCCCAGAGTAACTGACTGACTGACTCCCCTGATCCTCTTTCTTCTAGAGTGTGGAATCTGTGGTGCTGCTTCCAAAAGAGGAGGTTCCTGCCCTGGGTGTGAGCACCCCAGGGCTTCATTTACTCACAGCTGGAGATCGAGGTGAGTAGGGGTTTCTGGTGGGAAGGGGAGAGGCTCCTGGCCATATCTCAGGATTGGTGGTGCCCTACTTTTATCTCCAACATGCTCCAACTGTTTCCACTTCTCATCTCTGATCTGTTTCTCCCCATGTCTGAAATATCTTGTGTGTGTGTGTCTGGTCTAGGACTGCTTCGAGTATGGGAGGTTGAATCTGGGAACTGTGTTCATACCCAGAAACCTATCGTTGGTGAAGGTGGCCCTGGGCGGGAGATCACACACTGTGCCCTGGTCCCAACTGCTGGACTGATCATGGCTGTCACAGCTGAGCACAACATCCTCCTCTATGAGGCCCACACCCTTCACCTTCACAAACAGGTGGGTGCTGTCATGGCCATCACCTTAAGTTCCCATATTCCAGAGGTAGGTAGTGGAATAGGGGGTGGTATTCCTGGCATTCATTTACTTCTCTCTTTATCCAGTTTGCTGGCTACAATGAGGATGTGTTGGATGTGAGGTTCTTGGGTCCTGAAGATTCCCACATTGTTGTTGCCACAAATAGCCCCCGACTGAAAGTGTTTGAGCTGGAAACATCTGATTGCCAGATCCTGTGTGGGCATACAGGTACGTCTTGGTCTTCCTCTAGTTCTTCTGAGGCACCTTTGACCCTCTGATTTCCTCTGGATTACAATTCCTGACCCAGAACGCCAGAGGTTTCTCCAGACCTTGAAACTTCCCTGACTAAACAGAAGTGAGGATGCCTCATTGAAGTTTGGGAATACACCCTGGGAGCCTGTAGTGCTGAAAAGAGCACTGAATCTGTTCTGAGTTCAAATCCCAACTTTTCTGCTTGCCATTCATGCAACCCTTGGGCAAGTCATTTCTCCTTTGTAAGCCTCAGTTTCCTTGTGTGTAAAATGAAGTGGTTGAACCAGATCCCTAAGGTACTATCTAAGTCTAAGCCTCTGATTTTTAGTTCCTTTTCTCCCCACAGACATAATCATGGCTTTGGATGTTTTCCGGAAGGGCCGGCTCTTTGCCAGCTGCGCCAAGGTGAGGACTTCTCTGTGGAGACAGAGAGATGGTGGCTGGGGGGCGAGTGGGAGGAGAATAGGCCATATCTCACCATATTAACCACTCTTCACTTCCTCTACTTCCCCTGACCCAGGACCAGAGTGTGCGCATATGGAGAATGAATGTGTCCGGGAAAGTGCATTGCATAGCCCATGGTTCTGGCCATACCCATGGCATAGGCACCATCAGCTGCTCCAGGTACTGCACCTGCGGCCCAGGACCACTTCCATCAGGCTCAGAATGTAAAGCCAAGCTCATGCTGAGTGTGAACTGCCCCAGCTCCTCTCCCTCCCCATGTTGAAGGAGCTCCCAGTGTGAAAAGGGGCCCACTCTGAAAGCCTTTGGAAACTCATGGTTTGAGGAGGCAGAAGCAGCAAGCAGACACTGCCCTGCCCACCTGGAGCTCACTGCCTGTAGGGAGACAAAACTTAGTCCTAGGAGAATGAGAAAACAGCACGTTGGCTATGCACAGGGTCTGGGAATGTGGGACTTGGGGACTCAAGAGTAAAGCCATTGTGGCCTGGTGCAGTCAGGGAAGGAGGAAGTGAGGGCAGAGGGGCCTGGAGCTGGGCTTGAAAAGACAGACAGACAAACAGAGAGAGGGCATGAAGGAGTGTAGCATCTTAAGAAAGAAAAAACTATTCAAACACAGGTATAGAACCAGGGAAATGCAGCTTTATTTGGAAGTAGAGAATTGTCCAGCTTGGCTAGAATACAGGAATCTGAAGCAGGAGCGTCAAATGAAATGAGGTGGGTTGAGGCCAGACTAAGCAGTATATAGAGAGGAAGACCTGAATTCAAATCCTGCCTCATCCACTTACCAGCTGTGTGATCTTGATAAGCCATTTAACCTCTATCCTGCCTATGTTGTCAGGAGGCTAAAATGAGATCCTATTTGTAAAATACTTTATAAAGGCCAACTACTATTATTATCCTTTAAAGAATAGGGAACCACTTCCATCAGAGCATCACAAGACAAATTCAAGGCAAGGACATGACTTAGGAGCCTGTTGCAGTAGTTCTGGAGTGAGAATGTGACCTGGGTTAGGGTGGAGGCTGCATCATGAATTCTGCATCTCTTTCATCTCCTGGTGTCAGGCTGAAGGAGGCCTTCCTGGTGACAGGGAGCCAGGACTGTACCTTAAAGCTGTGGCCCCTTCCTGAGGCGGTGACATCCAAGAAACTGAGCCGAGACCCCAACTGTGACCCTATTGCCCTCCAGGCTCAAGCCACCCAGCGGGCCCATGACAAGGTAACACCAAGACAGGAGACTGTCATCTAGAGACTGGGAGGAGCCTCAGAGACTATCCTCTCCCCAATCACAGCTTCCCTTCTCCCTTCTCCAGGACATTAACAGTGTGGCTGTGTCTCCAAACGACAAGCTGTTGGCATCAGGTTCCCAGGACCGAACAGCCAAGCTCTGGTCCCTGCCAGACTTCTCCCTACTCGGTGTCTTCTCTGGCCACCGGCGAGGTGTGTGGTGTGTTCAGTTTTCCCCTATGGACCAGGTGCTGGCCACAGCCTCAGCTGATGGCTCCCTGAAGCTTTGGGGTCTTCAGGACTTCAGTTGCCTCAAGGTAATCCTCCTTACCCTGTCCCCTAGCGGTCTAGAGTGAGGGAGGCTGGGCCTCTGCCCTGCCTGTGCTGCACATCCCATTCCCTTTTTCTCATCCCCAGACATTTGAAGGTCATGATGCGTCCGTGCTGAGAGTGACCTTTGTGAGCCGAGGGACACAGTTGCTGTCCAGGTCAGTGGGGGCTGGGGACCGGGGCAGGGATTCTGATGTGGGAGGTCTGACCTGGGGCTGTGATATTGCTTCCTTTCTGATCATTGCAGCGGCTCAGATGGCCTGCTCAAACTCTGGACCATCAAAACCAACGAGTGTGTGCGGACACTAGATGGGCATGAGGAGAAGGTGTGGGGGCTGCATTGCAACCGGCAGGATGAAGCCGTTGTGAGTGGAGCAAGCGATGCTCGCATCCTCCTGTGGAAGGTGAGTGAGAGCCCAGCTGCCTGGGATGGGAGCTGTCTCTCCTTGGCCTCTCCTGCCCTGGGCTAAATGACTCTGTTTCCAGGATGTGACTGAGACAGAGCAGGCAGAAGAGCAGGCCCGGCAGGAGGAACAAATCTTGAAGTAAGTCCCAGAGATAACACTTGCAGCCTCCCCCCGCCCCCCCAGCCCATCCCAGAGGCTTCCTGGCCTCTCACCCCTCTCCTGGACCTTCCCCACTGACTCTCCACCTCCCCTCAGGCAGCAGGAGCTCTCCAACCTGCTCCAAGAGAAGCAGTACCTTCGGGCCCTGGGCCTGGCCATTTCTCTGGACAGGCCGCACACTGTGTTGACAGTTGTCAAAGGTCAGTGACTTCAAAGGGCTGGAAGGGATGGAATTGCTGGGAGTGATTGAGGTTGAGGTGGATGTAAATCCCCAACTTTCTCCTCTTTTCCCCGGACTTGCCCTTCCTGCCTCCACATAGCCATCTTGAAGGATGTCGAGGGTCCTAAGAAGCTGGAGGAAAAGGTACTAAGGCTCCGGAAGGACCAGAAAGGTCAGTGCCCAGCAGGGCCTTTGCGGAGTATGGAGGGAGGGAGAGAGCTGAGCTGGACCCTGACCTCTTCCCTGGCATGTTCTCAGAGGCCTTGTTGAGATTCTCTGTCACATGGAACACAAATTCCCGCCACTGCCATGAAGCCCAAGCTGTGCTGGGTGTCCTGCTGCGGCACGAGAGTCCTGAAGAGCTGCTGGCCTACGAGGGAGTCCAGGTTGCCTTAGAGGCACTGCTGCCCTACACAGGTGAGTGACCACTAGGCACTGCGCTAGGGATGGCCCCTGTGGGGAGAAGGGAGGGGCTCAGTTTGGAGCCTGGCAGGGTGAAGTGGGTCCCGAATTTGCCCTCACCTCTCCCTTCACCTGCCTCCCCCCTCAGAGCGACACTTCCAGCGGATCGGCCGGACACTGCAGGCTGCCATGTTCTTGGACTTCCTATGGCAGACGATGAAGCTACCGGAGACCTCAGCCTCCCCAGCCCTACAGCCTTTGTAACAACATTTTGTATAAAAGTTTATCAAAACTCACAAGCATTTCCCTTATCTGGGACTCAACCCTCCTTTTTCTGGTCAAAGGGGGCAGCTTTCACAAATCTTCCCAAGTACACCCACAGGATTCCTGTCCCAGATGCCCCTGAAACATGGGCCTGAGCTCCCTGAACCCAGTGGGTGATGGGGTGTGTGTCTGCCTGCTTTTCTTCATTTCCTGAGGCCTGCTCTGGGCCTTGCCCCAAGGGAGCTCACAGCTGGGGAGAAGGGAGAGTGGTTGTTGTATTGGAGTCAGTATTTCCAGTGTGACTTTAAACAAATGAGATCCAGGATGTCTGGGCATTATGCAGGAGATAAAAGCTGGACTGGGAAACCTGCCTGAGTGAAAGGCACCAGATCAAGGGTTTAGAAACCCTCTGATAACAGACCTCTCAGATAACTCAGGCCCAGGAAGACCAGTGATTTTTACAGAGGTTATAAGGGCAGAAAGTGACAGCAGAATTTGAACTCAGGTCTTTTCTGTGGAGGAAGTCGGTGAACCCAAAGTCACATAGGGCAGAGACATCAGGTTGGGGTCTGGCGACCTTCGCTTTGGGGGTGCCGAGGGAGAAAGCAGGCAGGCTCTGGTGGCCCACTCCTGGAGAGGATCCTTTATTTACACACGTACAAATTGAAAACAAAACCATTCAGGACTAAATCCCACAAGGACAAGGTCTCCAATATAAAGGCAGACATCCTGGCACTGAAGAAGCAGGACTTCATAACCTGGTACCCGAAGGATTTATCTGGGAGTCTAGGCTAGGCTGGTTGGGGGGATGAGGTGAAGCAGGTGTGGCTGGGAGTGGCTTGGTCGAGGGTGGGGCAGGTCCAGGAAGCTCTAGCCCAGGAGGCTTCAGTGCCTCTGAACTGAAAAGGGCCTTGCGGGTCAACGTGCAGCAGCTCCGCAGGATGTCCCCTCGCCTGGGCCTGGGGGGTACGACAGGTATGGGGCCAGAGCCCGCTATGGCACTGCCGTCCTCCCCATCATCGCTGCGTGAGCTTGAGTTTGGGTGGGTGGGAGGGGCGGGCTGGGGATGCGGAGGGAAGCGCCCTTCCTCAGGCTCGGCTTCAGTTCCGCCGGAGGGTTCTGGGGCCAGGTTGGCCCGGGCCGCGTTCAGGAGCGCGCCAAGTCCACTAGTGTTCATGGGGTCCGGGCAGAGGAGCACGGCTGGTAACAGCCCCAGGCGGTCGCGGTACCTGAGGTGGGGGAAGTCGTTACACACGCTGAGCTTGGGGACGGCAGAGCCGCTCGCCCTCCTCCCCTTCCCACCACCCGTGCGCATCCAGCCTGCACCCTTACACACCGGCACTGCCACCAGCCGCACTGGGACTCCTTTACCACGATGACTCTGGCCCCCGTGGGCACGGACAGCTCGTCCTCCCGGCTGCTCTTGTAAGCTTCGGTGGTACAGAACGGCAACCCTGGATGCGGTGGAAAGGGACGGTTCCGTCATCTCCTACCTGTGCCCGATCCAGGATGCTATTTCCACCTGGGGTAGTCTTGGGGCACAGGATTCCCCAGGAATATCGGGAGACTAACGTAAGTCTGACCAGGAGGATGTCCTAATCTACCTCCTAGCGATACAGGGTCGTAGGGTTCAGAGCCGGAGGAGCTCTAAATATCATCTATTTTACAGATGGGGAAACTGAAACACTAATGAAGTGTTCTAACACAGCACGAGATTGGCCACTTGTAGCCTCGCTTCCCCCCACTTTCCTTCCCCCTCCCTTTGTTGAATTACAGAAATTAGGGGTCCAGACCAAGATCTGGGGCACTTACCACTGCAGGGTATCTGGGGCATCTCCTTGCATCCCTGTCTTGGAGATGCCTCCTCCAGGTAGGGTGCAGGAAACCAAGCTATCTGTTTGTCCTCATTTTCCACCAACCACCAGCCTGGAAAGTGGGGAAGGAAGATTATACTGGGATGTAGACAACCCTAACCCTAAAACTCAGCAAGTAAGAGGGAACAGGCTTTACTTACATGGGATAGGAAGGAAATAGGGAGGTAACTACTTACTGATACTGACATGTATGCATGGGCACACATGGATATACCCTCCCTATCAAATATGAATTCCCAACATTTGAAGGATCTTGCTCCACTGTCAGAGATTAAAGAACCTATCCTTCCCCCCTGGATCCCCATCTAAGAGTTCCCATTCCCTCCCCAAGGCTCAGACTCTCCTGCCCCTGGGGTCCCCCAGGAATAAAAGTATTTCCCCTGAATGTCCCTATCCCCTCAAGCTAATACTTGCATTTCCTTGGGGTTTCTGTCCTCTTTCCCCCAAAAAACAGGGACACAAGGATAGGATATTTAGGCTAAAACCCCCTGTCTCTCTAGGATCTCCATCAACTGAAAGTCTCCCTCCCCCAGGATCCAGGGCTGAGGCCCCCATCTTTACATCTTTTCCATGTCCTCCTCCTTCCACAGTCCCCAAGCCCTCCCACCTGTGGGTTTTTTAAGCAACACGTCCAGCTCTTCTCCAGCTTTAACTTTAAAGGACCTGCCCCTCGTGTCCTGAGTACTGAAGCTATCAAGACACCGGAAAGTCTGGGCCTCCAGAGTGTGGATGTCTGGTTCTAGGACTAGGGGCTTCTTTGGACTCCGTTCTGGCCTCTCCCAAGAAGAGCGCATGATCACCAAACTTTAAGGAAAGACCCAAGATAAGCAAGGTAAGATGTGGATGACAGTTGAGATGAGTTAGCTTTAACCCTCTGGAATTGGGACTTTTCTAGACCTAGTACAAGATTTTTCTGCCGGTGGAAGTTCCTCCCCACTTCTTAGACTGACATTTGGACTTTCCATCCAGCAGCATCTCTTTTTCATACCTTGTCATCCTTGAGGATGTTAGATTCATTTCCACAATCAGACCTTTGCTCAGTCTTTGGCTCCTATCTGAAATGCCTTCCTATTACACCTCCCCTTTCTCTTAGCCTGGCCCTACCCATTCCTCAGAAACTAGTCCAAATCCACCTCCTAGTCATTTCTGACTTCCTCCTGGTCTACTCTTCCCCAGACTGACAGTATAATTAACACCTGCAAATACTAGAAGAGTTGTTCGGTGGAAGACAATAGGGGATGAGTTAAGGATCTGTGATTTCATTGACATAAAGGGGAGCTCCTGATACTAAAAGAGGTCAACAACTTATAGTGGCAGAGAGCCTTACCCAGTATGTGTGAGGGCATGACTTGAACCCAGGCCTTCCAGGTTTCAAAGCTAGCTCTCTGTCTACCATACCACACTGCCCCATGCTAGACTTGTTCTGCCTGGTGTCATATGGCAGAATTTGGTTGGACCAGTGCTCAAGAGTGGGAGAGTTGTTACCAAGAGGTCAATTCCCACCAATTGTAAGGAAGAACTTAATAGGATTGTTTAGACATGGAGCAGGAGGCAGTGAATGTCCTGTCACTGAGAGCCTTGTCAAGCAGAAGCTGTACAATTACAGGGGAATGTAGAGGGAATTCTACCCTGAGCCTCTTAGGAATGGAAAAATAATTCTGAGGCAGAAGAAACCTTTTCTGATGCAGCCCATGTGGAGCCCTTTTTTCCCTTCTCTCAGCTTCCCCAGTCAGTCCCCTTTTCTGTGTCCTTATATGAGTCCACTTTTCTCAGTCATTGTGAGCTCACCCACCCCTAAACCTTCACAGGATGGACAATGAAAGCTTGATCTGATTAGGAAGACTGAGCATATGGGGACTCATAAACACCTGTTGTGGGGCAGGACAGGCTCCAGGTCCCCAGGCTGGGGCTGGAAAAAGCCAGTGACCACCTGACTTTGAGATACCATCCCTGTGACCTCCAGAAGTTTCTGAGAATAGGCTTCTAGCAGCCTTAACCTGGTCAGTCCCCTTCGTGTCCTTCCACTGGGGAGTACTGAGGCATCTATGGGAAAAGAAGAGATTCCTGTGAAATCCCAGGCCCCCCAGTCTCCTCAGCCCTGAGCCCCAGAGCTCCCTTCTTCATTCCTATGGGATCTCACACCCTGAGGTCCCAGGACCCTTTCTCAGGCTGGCCCAGTGCCTAGCGGTCCACTCAGCCCCAGAGATCCCCCACCCATCTATCCCATTCTTTTTACCAGTCCCCTAACCTTGAAACTTGGGGAGGACACAGTCTGAACTCTTCAGCAAACCTGCCTCCAAGGGAAAGGAGTTCTTCAATCTTTTCTGAGAAGATAGAATCAGGGTCATGAGTGGGGCTTTAAATTAGGGAGTTAGGTGATGAAGGGGTAACATATGGGCTGGGAGGGATAGGTTCAAGGGAGTCATTAGGTAGCCCCCAGAATGCAACCTAAGTATACATCCCAGGATCAGGCAGGGTAAAGGGGTTGATTCTTGAGGATCTCATGGGGCTATGGTTAGGATGGTATCTCACATGGAATTGGCGGAACTCCTGGAAGGTCCTGTAGATGAGGCTGTCATTGCCATCAGACCAAAGCACGGAGAGGATAAACATCTAAGAGGCAGAAGGTTGAGGGAAAGGGATTCAGTGGATTCTGGCCTTCTCACAGTCCAATCCTCCTTTAGCTAGCTCAAGAAACATCCTTCCTGCCCTATAACAGTGCTGGGTACAGAGGGCTGACCGCCATCCAATTACGCACACACACACAGCTTCATTTTCTCCCACATACCCAAACATTACATTCCTAGCCCAAGTCTAGAAAAGAGAAACCATGACAGAGAAAAGGAAGAGAAAAAGACTTGGGGGGGATAGGTGGGGGAAGAAAAGGAAATAAGGGTCATGGAGAAGTCAAAGGGACTGTGGGAAACAAGGTGATGAGTGTGATGGGAAAGGAGAGCCAGTTCAATGGGTAAGACAGAGATGGGAGCAACAAAGAGAGATAGAAGGCAGAGAGAGTGGAGGATGGCAGAATGGGGAGATCAGGAGAGGAGCCAGGTTTGGGGAGAAAGTGGAAGGGAGAATAGAGGAATGAGGAGGATGCACATGAGAATGAATCAGAAAAGTGAGAGTCAGACAAGGGAGACATGTGGAGACGAAGGGACAGAGGAGACCAGGATACAGAAAAGCAGGAAAACAGGGAGTCCCAGTTGGGGGAGACGAAAGGAGGGTGGAGGTAGAGAAGACACAGAGGGACTGGAGGAGAAACAGATCTAAGGGAAACAAAAACTGCTCTGAAAGGAATAGGTACCAGGAAACTAGTTGAGCAGTACCTGAGGACGCCTGCCCAGCACAAATCCCACCCCTCGAACCGACTCCAGCTGCTGGGTACCAGTCATCTTGTTCTGTGTGATTCTCTATGCCCGCATCACCTTCTTAAATGAATGGAGAGAGAGAGAGGGTGGAACCAGAATCCAGGAGAACAACCGCCTGGCAGCTTGCCAGGCAGCTTCTAATTTGATTGTCTCCTCCCTCTTACCAGGAAGATCTCCCTGGGGTTGGAGGCAAAAATTCCCCAGGAATCTCCAGAATACCTAACTCTTGACCTCTCCTGTAGGTCATCAGAGCCTCAGAAGCAGGGGACTGTTCTAGGTGTGGTTTGGCAGGAGAGACAAATCCCCTCTCTCAGTTTTCAGACACCTGGGCCCAGGACAGGTGTGGTAGAGTAGAAAGTATACTAGAATATAAAGAGTTCAACCATTTTTAAATTAAGGAGAATTAAAGGTTATAAGGGAGAATAGAAAAATGCTATACCTCACATTTATGATTAGGGGATGAATTTTTAACCCTCTAGGTTAAAAATATAGACATAGAAAATATACAGGATAAAAAAAAGACTACTTAGATGATATGAAATATTTGCTTTTACACACACACACACACACACATACACATACACACACATACTCTCCTTTGTTCCAGAACCCATTCTCTGAAGAACTTAATCTTTTTAGCTTCATGTGTGCCCAGCCATGTCAAGCTAGCTCTGGCTATACTATTCTTTACTCTCCCACCATCTGCCTGCTACTTCTGCACCCCACCTCTCTTTAGTTCCAGAATCAAATCAAATCTGCCATTGCTACTGGAAGTTATCATTGACTCGTTTCAGTCGTATCCAACTCTCTGTAATCCCATTTGGAGTTTTCTTGGCAAAGATGCTGGAGTGGTTTGCCATTTCTTTCTCCAACTTGTTTTACACATGAGGAAACAGGCAAACAGTGAAATGACTTTCCCAGGGTCACACAACTTAGTGTTTGAGGTTAGATTTGAACTTAGTTCCTCTGGATACCAGGATGGGCACTCTATCTACCCCGCCATGGCTTTGGAAAAGGTGTGTCAGTCTATTGCCCTGTGGCTCCATTAATATTCCAGTTATTTTCCCAGACCAAAATGGGTCTCCTTGGCCATCATTCCCTCTGTATATGCTGCCTCTGCCCTTAGAATATAATCTTCTGACTGATGTTGAATGTTGAGCAGAACCAGGAGAACACTGTATACGACACAACATTGTGTGATGATCAGTGGTGACTGACTTAGCTCATACATATATCTCAAGAGTTTAACTAGCATTTCAAAGTCAAAGCACACTAGGAAGAACATAGAGCAATTATCTCAACCTACATTTTTTGGAACAAACAATCCATGCAATAGAATTAGTCAAACAAAAACCCTTCGCCCATCGTGGGAAGGTAGCGTGACATGGGTTGTATAGAGCATATGCCCCTCTCCTTCTCCTGCTCCTGGCTGACCCTGTGAGGCCTGCTTCTGGCCATTCATCACTCAGGGGCTCACACACTGTGATAGGATGAGTAGTCCCCTAAGAGGCCGCATAGCCAGAATTGCTGCAAGCTCAGGAGATAGGCAAAAAGGATGACCCCCACCCCCACCCCAGTACCTCTCTTCATTTCTCGCTATGAATTATATGGTCTGTTTTGAACTGTGTCCAGAGACACAATAGGGCGATTGTTCCTATCTTCTACCCAGCCCCACAGTAAGCAAACAAGCTCAGGTTGGGTTCCCCTGATTTTCTATTTCCTCTTTTTTTGCATAGGGGACCTTGTGAGTTTTAAGAATCCAGATGTCTATTGGTTGGGATAGCGATAGGGATAGAATAGCACAGTGACAAGGAAAACTTCTGCGTTGGAGAGAGAGGCTAGTATAAAGCAGACTGACTCAAACTTGGTCATTTGGGACCTAGTATGTGTGGACTCACTGGGGATATAAAAAGAGACAAAAGCCAATCAAATTAAAAGAAAGACACTGGCAATCAGGTTAGGATCTTTTGCTGTTTTTGTTTTACTAAAAGTGCCTCTGATTGAATAATGTGATAAAAGAAGATTTTTTTCCCACTCATTGATGGGCCTGCCCATTGTGGGAAGCTTGATTAGGGGAGTTGTGTTGTAGGAGAGTCCCAAGTACTTTTTGTTTTTTCTATGGAGGCCCTGAGTCAGAGAGTTATGCCCTCTGGTTCTAAAAAGTGTGTAAATACTCTGAGGGTGAGATTTAACTTTGGGGGCTTAGTGATCGACTTTTTGAAAATCCAGATGTTGATGCTCCCCTCTCTAGGAGAGATGTATGTATGTTAGTGGTCAGGCAGTTTGGAAGGGCTGTCTGTCGAGTTTTTTTTTCCTCTGAAATTTTGAACCTGATTTTCTCTGATACCTGTGCTTGATTCAAGTGATTGTTAACCCCTTGAAAGTTGCTTTTCTTTTATGAATGCAGATCTAAGAACCTATGGTAGGAGGACCCCTGTGTATGTTGAGGTGCTTACTGTTACATCATCTAAAACGGGAAACAAAATGCAAACCAATATATAAAAAGCAAGCTACTTACAGAAAAAATAATAAACAAAGAGACCACACTAGAGTTAAGAGGGATTGGGAAAGATTTCATGTAGAATGTGGGATTTCAGTTGGGACTTAAAGGAAGTCAGGGAGGTCAGTAGTCCAAGTAGAGGAGTGACACAGTTCCAGGTATGGGGAACTGCCAGAGAAAATGACCAGAGATGTGTGATTGAGTGTCTGTTTTTGTAGAACAGTCAGGAAGCCATTGTCACTGCATCAAAGACTACGTATTGGAAGTAAGGCATAAGATAACTGGAAATGTAAGGGGGGCCTAGGTTGGGAAGAGCTCTGAATGCCAAACAGAGGGTTTTGTATTTGCTCCTAGAGGCAATAGGGAGTCACTGGAGTTGACTGAGTGAGGGGTAGGGGTGAAGGTAGGGGAACATGGTTGAACCTGCACTCTAGGAAAATCACAGTAAGAGCTAATTGGAGGATAGATTGGAGTGAGGAGAGACTTGAGATAGGCAGAGCCACCAACAGGCTATTGTAATATTCCCAGTCTGAGGTGGTGAGGATCTGTACTAGAATGAATGGTGCCAGTGCCTGAGGAGAGAAGGGATTATATTGGGAAAATGTTGCAAAGATGAAATTGATAGGTTTTGGCAATCGATTGGATATGGGAAGTGAGAGATAGTGAGAAATCTAGGATGACTCCAAGGTTACAAGCCTGAGAGACTGGGAGGATCTATTGCCCTATGTGGTAATAAGGGTGGTAGGAGTTGGAGAGGGGGAAAGATAATGACTTCCATGTTGGACACTGAAGATATCTACTGGAAAAACAATTTGAGATATCCGAAATGCAGTTGGAGATGCAAGATTAGAAGAAATAGAGAGTTTGGGGTACCTTAGGTAGATCTGAAAATCATCAATATAGTAATTGAATCCATGGGAGTTGATGAGATCACCAAGTAAAATAATATATAGAGAGAAGAGAAGAGGGCCCAGGACAGAGTTCTGAGGGACACGTGGTTAGAGGATGTGACCTGGAAGAGGATCCAGAAAAGAAGACACAGAAGGAGTTGTATGGGTAGAAAGAGGGGCAGGAAAGAGTGGTGTCCTGAAAACCTAGAGAGAAGAGCGTATCAAGGAGGAGATAATGATCAACAGGGTTAAACTCTGCAGAGAGGTGGAGGAGAATGGAGGACAGAGAAAGGGCCATTGGAACTGGCAACTAAGAGATCACTGCTAACTTTGGAGAGAGTAGTTTCAGTGGAATAAGGTCAGAAGCCAGACTGTAAGGGGTTAAGAAGAGGAGAGGAGAGAAAGTAGAAGCACTTAGCATAGACAGGCTGTTTGAAGAATTTAGTTACAAAGGGCAGAAGGTCTAGCTAGAATGAACCGTAGAATGACTGATTAGCAGTCCTGCAAACTGTTATATATCTTGATAAGCTTTAAATATCAGTAGGTTTACTGAAACCTACTAATCTTGCTATTTCTCACTGTGATTTTTCCATGCTTAGCATTTCTTTCTGTGTAGGAATAAACTACCTGTCCCATACCTCAATTCATATTATGCATTAAGAACCTCTTTTATTTCCACCCCCTTGGGGGACCCCTAGGCTTGTGAGTTGTTATCTAATTTGCTGTAATTAAAAATTATCTCTGAATGGCTGGCATTGGAAACTTAATAAACCAATGAGTGTGAGAGGGGAGAGCCCCCTCTCACCAGAGGCTAGAATTCCCCTGACTGGGGAATTGATGGCATGGCTGGGCACAGGACAAGGAGGGCTGAGTCTGCCCTAGCCCCAATGAGTCCAGCCAAATGGTCTCTCTATTTTAGAGTATCTCTAGAAATATTAACACTTCCTTGTCAAAAAGGAGGAAAAGGATTGATAGAAGTTCCCAGATTATATGACAGTCAGGATCATAAATTACAGATAATTACAGATACTTCTGGAACAAACAAAATCCACTTCTCAGAGCAGCAGTAAAGGCTGATGATGAGTAAATGTCTGGATTTCTTGAATGAAAACAACACTGGTTTTATTTCTGGACGATGGACAATCTAATGGCTTAGGTCCAAGACTGTAACCAACTGCCAAGTAGATAAGGACACAGTAACGAAATGACTGAATCATTCAGATTTGACATCAGAAATTGAGGACTTACGACAGGTGTAAGAAGCCAGGTTATTGTTACCAGGAATTACTGGTAACAGTTATCTTTAAATAGCCTGGATTTATTATTAGGGTATTTTTGCAGGTCACAAACATTTAACACCTATCAAATACCTAAAAAGACACAATCAGGAAGCCAGTATTATACACCATAAAATCACTATCCTTCATAAACTAACAGAAAACAAACCCATAAACTACCAATAGAGATCCTAAGATATATTGAGAATTCAACAAATTAATCCTACTGGACCTGGAAAGTTATTATAGACAGAACCATTGCCCACAATTGCCCAGATATAATCTTGATCCATAAAAATTTAAGAACAGCATTTTTAATAGATATCACCAAACTGAATAGTCAAAAAAAAATCTCCAAACATGGAAAGAAAAACTTTCAAAATATAGAGATCTGAAAGGAGAAATCCAGTCCTCGAGGGATATATCATTTCTGGAGCAGTGAGAGGGTAGAGCGCTGGAGTCGAGACCTGAATTCAAAGTCAGCCTCAGACACTCACTAGCTGTGTGAGCCTGGACAAGTCACTTAACCCTGTTTGCCTCAGTTTCCTCATGTGTAAAATGAGAAGGAAATATCAAGTCACTCCAGTATCTTTGCCAAGAAAGCCCCACATGGGGTCACAAAGAGTCAGACATGACTGAAACAAATGAACAACAAAGACTATATCATCCCCATCATCCTGTCTGATATTTTACGTAAACAGAGAAAAAGATAAGTTTATATTCTGGTAGTTTTATTCACTTATGAAAAGCAGGTGTTTTACCTGCCTTTTCAATAGTCTGGAGAACATTAAAAATAAAGGAATAATTGCAGGATAGTGACTTGTCTCAGGCCCTTTCTATCTGTACTCCGTTAAAAAAATTAAGAAGAAAATATGGTCTTTATTATTACAACAATAATGACCATTACAATTAGCATTGTGCCTTCAGCATTTAGCACTATTTGGCACATGGTAAGCACTTATTAAGTCACTTATTGACTTTTAATAATAACACACCTCTGCATAGTCCTATCACACCTTGCAATCTCCCCTTACAAAAAAAAAACCCAACCTATGATCTAGTTAGGGTAACTTGTTCTATTCCCATTTTATAGAGTAGAAAACTGAAACCCAGAGAAGGGATGTGACTTGCCTTTGTCATGTGAGTCTCTGACTCCTAGATCCGGGCTCTTTTATAAAGACAACTTGCATGCTCTACGGAGGTTACCTGGATTTTGGACCAGAAAGGGGGACATCCAGTGTTTGCAGGAGGATTCCCTCTACCAGGGAACTCACCCCTCACTCCACGTTTGTTTTTGTTCTTGAGGGAGGAAGGCAGGGCACTTGGGGTTGGAGGACTTGCTCAAAGTCACTCAGCTAGTAAGTGTCAGGTATCTGAGTCTGGATTTGAGCTCGGGTCCTCCTGACTCCAGGGTCGCGGCTGTATTCACTGCTCCACCTAGCTGTACCCCCCTCACACACACACACACACACACACACACACACACACACACACACACACACACACACACACTTTCCCACTCCATTTCTGGATATCTCTAAGATTAAAAAGGGTTTTTCTTTTGTATTTGTTTTCTGAAATCTGCTTCCTTGTAGCTCCTAAGTGGTCTAAGTTTTGTTTTCTGGGACCAAAGGGAAGAAGTTAAATCTCTGTTCCACATGACAAACTTTCAGCTATTTGAAAAAACCTGAAAGCCATTCCCAGACTGCCCACTTCTTCTGCCCCTCCTTCTTCACTTCCAATCTTCTTTTCTCTGATTGACAATGATATTAACTGGGGTAGAGGACATGGGCATGCTTTCAGTACATGTAGTCAGGACCCAAAATTCGTGGCAATGAAGGATAGGAGAACAGATCTGTCCCAGCTACTGAAGAAACTCCAACCTTAAAAGACTCTGAAGGTGACTCTATTATAGAAAGGAACTTCATAGGTCAAGACTTTTACAAGTGCCCCTAGACCATCCAGACCCTATTCCTGCTTGACCAAAGAATCCTAGGGAAGCAGGAAGGGAAAGATGGATATAGTTGTGTACCCATGTGATCCCCAGAAACAACTGTTTAGAATGTGTTTCTATATGTATCTAACTACAAAGTATGCATGTCTGTGTACATCACTAATAATATTAATAGTTAACATTAACATAGCACTTACCATAGTAGTGCCAGGCACCAGCTTTTGTAATTGTTATTTCCTTTGATCCTTACAACACCCCTACAAGGTAGATGCTATGCTTATCCCCATTTTACAGAAGAGGAAATGGAGACAAACAGAGGTTAAGTGACTTGTCCTAATAAGTGTCAGAGGCCAGATTTGAACTCAAGTCTTCCTAACTCCAGGGCCAGCCCTCTATCCACTTCACCATTTGATTTCTCTATATTCTTGTATACATCTATATATGTGCTTGAATATTTGTATATCTGTAGGTATCTTTCAGCGTTTACATGTGTTTGTGTTTACATGTATCTGGGTCATTGTCTCTGGGTCAGCCAACAGTCACCAGACTTTATTGGGCTCATGACAGAGGGTAGTTCTGGGAAGAAGAGGGCAAATGTTTAAGCTGTCCTGTTACTTCCTCGTGTGACAAAAGTAATGTGGGAATAACCCCTGGGCTACCACCTTTTCTCAGGAATTTTAGGAACCTGAGCACACACAGTCAGGGTTGAAAAAAAGAAGCTTTCCTCCTGGGTATTGGAGGTCCAGGCAGGCCAGTGGCTGTGGTTAGGGTCCCTGGACAATAGAGGAGAAGGCTGCCATCTCCCACCCAGTGCTCTCTGATAAGATGGGGTCAAGGAGCCCTTCCCCCAACATCTCTTCAGGCTTCAGCATATAGGAAGCACCCCTGCCTGGTATTAAGGGACCCCAGTCAGTGTCATGCAAGAAATGGGATCTGAACCTAATGTGGCCATTCTGAATCCTACTGTAATAACAATAGGTCAGGAGACTAGATGAGCTCAGAGAGTAAAAGGGACTTGACCAAGGACACAGAGCCAAGTAGTAACAGAGTTAAGATCAGAACCTAGGTCTCTTAATTCCCAGTTCAGAGGTCTTTCCAATATACCCTGCTCTTACACAGCCCTTAGTCTTTGAATAGGCATGGCCTCAGACAAAGAGAGACCTGGGAAAGACCTTAATTTAGAAAGGCCAAGGTCTCCCACAGCATCCTGGGCCATCCCTGACCATCTTGACCTTTCTCTTGCCACTGGACTCTCCCAAGATTCTGGAGGAGAGAGTGAGGCTGTTGACTTTGCACAGTTCTTGCAAATTCATGTGCAAATCAAGTCTTCAGGTGCAGACATCTTGGGTGGCCTTCAAGAACGACAGCCCATCCTTTGGGAGGCTGTGATCATTCTCACCGTCTCCCCTGGCACTAAAGCTGCGACTACCAGTGCTCCTCCTTTCCCTCACCCAGATGGTGAGCTCCCTGCAGGCAGGGCTGGGGGTCTGCTACTCCTCCATTGTCCCCAGACTGTGATTTCCCCAGGCTGGTCTAGAGTGTGCTCCTTCTCTGGCCCCAAAGCACAAGGAGCTCAGAAGTAACAGAACCAAGGGGTAATTCCTCACTCACCCCCTCCTCCTCAAACAGGGGCCAAGACAACTCCTGAGCCTACCCCTGGCTGAGCTCCAGGAATGTGCTTCAATCTCCCCAAGCAAAGGGGCTTTGTGTGGCTTTGGGCGGCTTCCTCTGAAGTCCTAGCATGCCATGAGAGAGGCCCATTGGTTAGGAGGCCGAACTCCAGCCCAACCCAGCCAAGCCCAGCAGGAGGTTATAAGAGGGTGTTGACACAAGAGATGAGTCAGCTCCCCATGAATGGGAGTCTCTATTTTGTACTCCCACACCCTCTTGAGTAACCTGGGGGGAAAGGTGAAGTCCTTGAATAACTCCTGGAAGGAGTACATCAGGTGTTCTATGATGTGCACAAAATGCTAGAGCAGATAGAACTTCTCAATTTGGAGTCAGAAAGATCTGAGTTTAAATCTCCACCCTTGGACACTTACTAGCCATTTGACCCTTTCTATGCCCCATTTCCCATATCTGTAAAAATGAAAGAAACTTCCAATTATCTCTAAGTCTATTTCTAGCTTTAAATCCTATGCTCCTATGATCTCTGTCCTCTTTTCATTAGGAAAGGGAGAGGCAAGAGAGGAGACAAT
Organism: Bettongia penicillata ogilbyi; assembly: GCA_023548195.1. Taxonomy (NCBI): domain Eukaryota; kingdom Metazoa; phylum Chordata; class Mammalia; order Diprotodontia; family Potoroidae; genus Bettongia; species Bettongia penicillata. Next base: position 8,430,079 of record JAJHZJ010000612.1, on the reverse strand, counting down.
GTCTGTGCATTCAGAGCAGGTAGAGGCCCTCCTCCATCCCCCACCCCTGCTGCAGCAATCGGGGAAGCCTTTCTGAAGGAAGAGAACTTGGTATATATTTACTATGTCATCCTGGGCATTCCCTTAACCTCTGTCTACTTCAGTTTCCTTAATTGTAAACTGGGGATCATAACAGCACCTTTCTCGCAGGGTTGTTGTAAGGATCAACTGAGATGATAACTGTAAAGCTCTTAACACATGCCTGGCATGCAGTAGGCAATAAATAAATGTTTTCTTCTTCCCTTGAGCTGAGGGTTTGTCAGGATCTGTCTGGGAAAGAGAAGGGGAGAAGGGCTACTTATCGAGGTGGAGTATTATTGCTAGCAAAGGTTTGTAGAAAGGACCAGCCCTGCCATGAAGGAAAAAGGGCTTCCCCTTAATGGTAGTAACCAGAGACTCCTCCCCTTGGCAGAACCACACTGTGTAGTAGGAACAGGAGCAGTTGTCCATGGCTCATACGAAGGGTGCAAACCTAAGAGAGGCTAATGGAGGCAGGACGTTACCAGAAGTGGCCAAAGATGGAGAGAGAGCAGAGGGGAGGAAGATCAGTCACAACCCTGGTTCCCCCATTGCAACCAAGTTCCCCAGCCTTATTTAACTGCAAGTACTATCTCCTCTTTTTCTGTCTTTTCTTCCCTTCCTTCCTTCCTTCCTTCCTTCCTTCCTTCCTTCCTTCCTTCCTTCCTTCCTTCCTTCCTTCCTTCCTTCCCTCCCATCCTTCCTTCCTTCACTTCCTTCCTTCCTTCCTTCCTTCCTTCCTTTTTTCTTTTTGCCAGGAAAACCCCATGAATAGTATTGCCTGGTGTACTATGGTCCCAGGAGTTACAAATGACTGAACAGTCACCATCAATTCCTTCCCTTCTGGAGCAAAGATCATGACTGTGACTATTCAGCTGGGAGATCCCAGATTTCTTCTTCCTTCCTGTAAGTCAGGGGAGTCTTTCCTCAATATCAATTAATTTAGTCACAAAAGCCATGGAATGTAATCAGTATAAGGGAGTTTCTCTCCCCACTTTGTCACAGAGTCCCTCCATCATTCAACAGGTTTTGAATAATGAAATCACCAAATAAATTGGGTATTGGGGAGTTTTTTATAACCCTACCACAAGTCTTTAATTGATTTGAGAGTCCTAGACTTTGGGCTATTGAATAAAGGCACATTAGTGCCACACTGGAAACATATTGTGATTGTCTGAGAGAGACAGTCACATTCCTTGGGCCTAAATACCAAAATAGCTAGCTGTTCAGATGTCCACCAGACCTGTCACAGAAGGGTCCAAGTAGAGGAGTTCACCACTTCAGAAACTGGATCCAGAAGTAGAGGAAAAAGATTTGAGAAACAATTTCTTTTGGAGGGAGAGGAAGAGATTTTCCTAATATTGATCCATATGCTTAAGATTTCAGAGAGGCTGATGGGAGAGTAGGCTCTCTCCCACCAAGATCATTCTCAAGACCAGCTCAAAATAGTTCACATACTTCAAAGCCAAAAGGAAAGAAAATTGAAAAATTGCTTGCTTTGGTATATAATAATACTAATGATAATTTATATAGCACCTTGGGGTTTATAAAACACTTTACAAATAATTATTTTATCATATCATCACAACAACTCTGGGAGGTAGGTGCTTTTATTATCATTTTACAGATGAGGGAACTGAGGCAAACAGAAGTTAAGAGACTTATAAACATGTAGTATCTCAGGCTGGATTTGAATTCAGATCTTTGTGATGCCAAGTTCAGTACTTCATCCAGTCTACCAACCTAACTGCTAAATCACCCCTGGGTTATCAGTTCTGGTCCAGTAACAAGTAAAGGGAGTCTTCATTAGTAGCGCACCCTCCTCCGCTTTCCAATCCTCACAGGTTTCCATGAAAAGACTGGAAACAAGCAGAAAATATCTGCACATTTCTAAGGAATAGTCCCTGTAAGCCAGCTGAAGCTCTTTACATACCAAATTACAACTAAGACTCCAGGGACTAGGGCACAGGATCCTGTACTCTGGACAAATCCACAGAGGTGGGAGGTATCCCCTAATCTAAGTCCCCTACGGAAGTAGAGGTGGAAGCAGTGCAGGGACCCTGGAGTTCTTTACTTGGGACAAACCATCAACTTGCATGGATTAAATTATCATCTCTGTGCTGATGACTCAGATGGGAATATCCAGCCCCAATCTCTAATCTAAATTCGTTCACAACCATTTTTCAGTTGTAGGGAGACCCCGTTGGACTTTTCTTAGTAAAGATACTGAAATGATTTTGCCATTTCCATCTTCAATATACATTATTTTCCTCAACACACACACACACACACACACACACACACGCATACTTTCTATCTCCCATCTTCACGTAGGCTTCACAGTATCCCTCTTAAGGGATTCAAGACACAATTAAAGCATTTCACACACACCCCCCCTTTTTTTTTAATATGAAGACTTTTCTGATTCTTCTTCCCCTAAATGTTACTCTCTCATTCCCAAACTACCTTGTAATTAACTACTTTATATTTATTCTGCATGCTCTTGTACAGTGTCCCAAAAGTCTTAGAGCAGCTTAAAACTTTAATATCCTTCAGAAGTATAAATGCTATAAACTTAACAAAAAAATTATTTGAAAGCTTATTCAAATTTTTCTTATACCTATTTAGTTTTGTGAATTTTAAATAATAATTTTTAATTTTAATTTTGACAGGAAAGAGCACCCTGTTGTTATACACTGAATATGTGACATTTCTGGATGACACCCAGATCTCTTGATACATTAAGGAGGCTTTCTTGTTTATCCACCTTGGTCACCTGATCTATCTCCATTAGACTTTTTCTTTTGGGGGGGGGGTCACATCAAAACTATCAGGTATGCATCAAAGCCTCATTTTTTTGATGATCTTATTGCTACAAATGCAATCCTTTCAGCCACCAAGCAGCAACTGATGAGTTTTTTCAAAGTTCAAAAATTGATCAGAGCAATGGTTATATCGAATTTTTATTTTTAAAAGTACCAAATATTTTTAAAATGTGAATAATTATCCTTACAAATTTCATTTTTTTTGCAAGTATGTAGCATTTATGCTCATGAAGTTATTAAAGCTTAAAACACCATTGAGACTTTTGGGATACACCATACTTAGCTGTCTCTCCCATCACAATGTAAATTCCTTGTGGATAATGATTGATTCATTTATGTATCCCCAGTGCCTGGCACAGTGGCTTAGCTGGTTGATAGATGTTATTGCTATATCCCAGAAAAGGCTTTCATTTCCTTCTTTCTCGCAGGTTTCTTCCCCATATTCCTGCTCTATGAGCAGAGAGGTGAATGACCTCACCAGAAGGCAATGTAGGACAGATATAGAGAAGAAATGGCCTCTTCTGCCTCCGGTGGCATGGTATAGTTTAGTCAAAAGAGCCTCCTTTTTTTTCCCTTATGTTAGAGATTCTGAGTCCAAATTTCAGATCCATTACTTGTAACATGTGGGTCAGCCTGGGCAATTTGTTTCCTCTCCTTATGTCTCAGAATCTATATCTGTAATATAAGGGCATTCAATCAGATGATCTATAACTCTTTCAAGTTCAAATTCTATGATATACCCCAATTTCTACCCATGTCCAATATTCACATCATATCACATGTGAAATCCCTTCAAGTACCCTGGTCTCTTAGTTTATCAATATCTTCAAATCCCATAACCTACAGCTCTACTCTGTAACAGTCAGTCACAGGGATAGTCAGTCATGCCCAAGAATCCAACCATTACTCAAAAATTTTCTACCTCTGGGATCTTGAATTCTGATATTCTCTTTTCTTATCACTTATCTTATCTCTTCCACTCTCATTTCTTATCTCTTCCAATCTCATCTCTTATCTACTTCTTCTGATCTTATCTCTTATCCATCCACCCCTCCTTCTACTCCCAATCTGTCACCCCTGCTTTGGCCTCATTTTACCCCTTTCATAATCTCAATCCTGTAGCTCAAGAATTCAACAATATCCTAGTCCTCATCCTTGAATCCCTCTTCGTTTGTCCCATCGCATTTCATTTTTTTCCAGTCAGCATGCCTTCCCTGCAGTCCAAACTTCCATCATCCACCTTGCCTTCTCTGCTGTTGCTCTGAGGCCCTTGCCAGAAATGTTAAAGCTTATAATGAATTAAGGTTACTGATGCTTTCTTCAAGAATGACAAAATGGGATTTTCTTTTTTAGCTATATTGGGAGAAAAAAGAAAGGTCACAGAAGGGATAGAACCTTTGCTTGTGGGGACCATGGGACCATGGTCTAGGACCATGATCATTGGCAACAGAGAGAAAGCAGTTACTCTATCATTATTTTGCTTCTGTTTTCTCTGCCAGTGAGAATGACCCTTGAACTGAAGATGACAGAACAAAATTACTAATAGAGAATTGATATCCAAGATAAGTAAGGAAATAGTAAGAGTGCTTAGCTTCCCTTGATGAATCCAAGTTACTTGGCCCAGATAGACTATATTTTCAGATATGGAAAGAACTAGACAGTATGACTGCTGACCCTCTATCAGTGATACTTGAAAGATCATGGAAAATGGGAGAAGTACACAAGTTTGGAGAAGGGCATACGTTGTCCATATTTTCAAAAAAATGAGAGGGACAGTCTGCAAACCATAAGCCAGTGAGCTTGATTTCAATGCCAAGTAAAATTCTACAACAGATCATTAAAGAGATAGTGAAAATCTATAAGGAAGCTGTGATAACAAAAGTCCAGCATGGCTTCATCAAGAACAGCTCATGGCAGACTAACCACATTTTCTTTTTTTGACAGGATTAATAGGTAAGGGGGAACGCTAGAACAGTTGACCTAGATTTCAGTGTATGTGTGTTTGTCCTTCATTGCCAAAGAAGACCATGCCATCAGAGAAATAATGACATGACTTGCACCTGACTTTGTTTTTGAGTGAGGGAGGGCTGTGCAGGTCACCAGCCTCACTTCTCCTCCAGAGTCATCTGAATCCAGTGACCAGATATTCATCAGGATGACTGAAGATGACCCAGGATGAGGCAATTGGGGTTAAGTGACTTGCCCAAGGTCACACAGCTAGTGAGTGTCAAATGTCTGAGGTGAGATTTGAACTCAGGTCTTCCTGACTCCTGCACTGGTGCTCTATCCACTGTACCACATAGCTGCCTGCTAGATTTCAGTAAATCTTTTGACAAAGAATTATATACTATTCCTGTGAAGAAAATGTAGAGATATGGATTAGATGAAAAAAAGTTAAATAAATTAAGAACTGAGTAGTTGTTAATGATTTAGTGTTAATGTGGCATGGAGTGTCTAGGGGAATACCCCAGGGATCTGTGTTGGGCTTTGCACTGTTTTACATTTTTACCAATGACTTGGATAAATGTGTAGGTGGCATACCCATCATATCACATTTGACCCAAATCTGGAAGGACAGCTACTGTACTGTATGACAGAGTCAGGACCCAAAAAGGTCTTGACAAGCACTGGGCTGATTCTAATGAGGTAAAATTCATTAGGGGTAAATGTGAAAGCTTATTTACACTTGGTTAAAAAAAGCAAATTCAGAATTACAAGATGGGGGAGGTAGAATCATACAGTAACATTCTTAAAAATATCAGAAGGTTTCTATGGACTATTATAAGCTCACTATGAGTCAGCAGCATGAAGTGGCATCCAAATAAGCTAATGTAATTAGCTGCATTAAAAGGAACAGAGCTTCCAGGAATATATAGGTAACAGTCTTACTGTATTCTGACCTCATTAGATCTCATCTGGCATTCTGTGTTCAGTTATAGGTACCACCATTTAAGATAGATATTGATAATCTGGAGAATGTACAGAGGAGGGAAATGAGGCTGGTGGCAAAGATGCTCAGCTGAAGGAACTGGGGAATTTTAGTCTGCAGAAGAGAAGACATGGTAGCTGTCTTTAAGTATTAGAAGGGCTGTCAAGTGAATGAAGAATTAGATTTGTTTCGTTTGGCCTCAGAGGGCAGAACTAGAAGCAAATGGTGGAAGTTATAAGGAAACTACTTTGACCTTACTGTCAAGAAGATCCTAATAATTTTAGTCATCATAAAATGAAATGGGCTTCCTGGAGAGGTAATGGGTTCACCTCCTTGGAGTCTTCCAACAGAGCCTGGCTGACCCTTCATCAGGTATATTATAGTGGAGATTCCTTTGATATATAGGTTGAACTAGATAGCCACTAAGTGCCTTTCTAGCTGTCAAATTCTATGATACTACGAGAGGCACTCAATGTACAATATCATTCGAGTATGAGACAGGTACTTATTTCTTAAAGTGCCAAGATACAAAAAAACTCACAAGTTCATATTGGCAGAAACATTTAAAACAGGATTCAGGAACTTATAACTACTATGACAATATCTACTGGAAGGTTAAATCATAAACATCAGAAGAGTAAGTAAGCAATTTATACAAGTGTTGAATAGCCATTCCTCAGTTCACTTCATTTCTGCCAAAAGGGGCAGAAAAATAACCCCTTGTGCAAGGAAAACTGATAAAATTAACTTGTAAAGAAACGCAGTCTCTCAGATAAAATATTGAGGAGAGACAAAGACTATGCTAAGGAGAGAGAGGAATGCACCTCAGATAAATGTATTGAAAGAATTTGAAGGTACAGCAAAATCTGAAGTCATAATGGCTACAAGACTTTGTGGTTCATCAGGCCATTTGAATGTGTCTGTTTTTAGACTTTCGAAATTTGTATCTGACAGACAAAATTGTAAATCAAATAAATGCTTGAGGATTCTGGGAAGATCATATTAGTATTATTGGATTCATGTCTGAGAGAAAGATGTAATTCTTGAGTTTTACCTCACAAGATAAAGATGAGTCACTGACTACTGAGATGCTCCGATTTGAGACATAGCAAATCTGGCCTCATATTAGAAGCCAAAGCAGTTTTGAGAAAAAGCTGTAGGAAGAAGTAAACAGAAGGAACATAAGCTGAGCAGAACAGGAATTATAAGAATCCAGAGATGGAAGACATAGATTTTCAACAAAGATGATTGACTCCAGCTGCTTTGCTAGGAACTTGCTAATTGGAAGAGAGCTATTGCTTTGCAGATCACCTCAGAAAGCTGTTGGAAGCTCCTTGGAAGAGCCTGGTCCTTCAGCTGCCTAAAGGTGCTTGTTGCTCACTAGTGCTATTTGCAGCTGGAGAGTAGGATAATTACTCAGAGGTACCCAAGTTGCCCTCCACTGATCTCTCAATTTGAGAGGGAGAAACAGAGGGGGAAGGACAAGTTTTGTAATTGTTTTGCTGTAAGCAGTGCTTGGCTGCGAGAGGAGGCATGGAGTTGACTGGACAAAGCAGAATCCCCTGATGTTTGCAGTTGTGAGCCTCTTTGGAGTTGTCCAGCTTGAGAGACCTTTCACTGAAAGAGCGCAACATTTTATTCCAAGCCTTGTTAATGGTGGCTGTGAGGAGGCCCTGTAGAAGCTGGCCCATGGAGATGATCCACTTCCATACTCTGCTCCAAGAAGTCAGCAAGAACAGGGCAACTCCTTTTCCCCACCAACAATCAAACTGTCTTTAGTTTTTGTAGCCATCCTACATTACCTCACCCTTCCCTTCCTTTCTGCTGCTGGCCTATCCCCTTCTCTTACAACAAAAACTAAGTGTGTGGTTATTACATGTATATTACATAGTTAATTTTCTGTGTGCCTATAATTTCCTTCTATAATAAGTAAGCTCCCAAAGGGCAGGTGCTAATTTGCTTCTACATTTCCAGCACCTATACCTGGTACTTATAGCACTAGGGTCTTCATGAAACTTGAATGAATGATGAATGAATGAAACCAGCTATTTACCCAACCTACTAGGCTCTTCATGGCCATCCCCAGGACTGATTTTCCCTTTGCTTTCTCCCCACCAAACCTAGTTCTCTCCTGGCTTTTTATGGGAGATGTATTATCTCTTTGCAAACAGACTGTTCTAATATTATCCCACGCTGCTGCCTGGAAGCTCAGCTAGGCTGAGGTAGTCATGAGGACATCAACTGACTAGGCAATCTGAACACCACAACCTATATTTCCCAATTGTGTTTCTACAAACATGTTTGTAGAACATGTTTCTGATGTTAATCTTGAATGTGGTTCTTTCAAAAAATGTGTACAGGCTGGAAATGTTACTTGGTGACTATCTCCAAATACAAGACTCCTCATCTGTAAGATCATGGCAAAGATTCTGAGTACTCATTTTAGTTTGCAAGGAAAGAATACTGGTAGAATTATTACTTCCACTTTCTTTCCCTTCCTTACCTGTAGCTTCTCTCACTATTCAGTCATCTAACATACTAGCGCTATAAAGGGACCAACAGGCAGCATAAATTTTACTTTGACAACCTATTCTACTCATCTAATTAAAAATAACTTTAAATAGTATTCTACATACATTACCTCATTGGAGCATCACAATCATCCTGTGAGTATGTACTCTCATTATCCCCATTTTACAAATGAGGAAACTGAGATTCAGAGACATGTCCAAGATCATGTAGCAATGTCTGAGGTGGAATATTTCCTAAATCCAATCCCAGAAGCATGCCTACATTACTTCTGGGTGACAGAAGATGTTAGAGACCCAGGCTTGACCTAGGATGAGAGTGACCTGTTCAAAGGTAATGCTTTAAGGCCTATTATAGTAGGAGTTGGACTAGACAAATCTATAACAAGTATGAGTATGTGAAGAAATTATTTTAACTCCCAAAGGGGAAAGGACAAAAGCTATTGTAACTGTCACACTAGGACTTCAACTTTAGTTACCAACATCCTTTAATGTTAAGACTTCTGTTATATCTATGACCTTATTACACATGAGCACACAGGGCAAGTATGGACAGTGAGTAAATACCCTGAATACCCAAAAGTCATCCATTTGGAATATTGGCTCATTAAATATGATCACTTAGGTGAAGTAAATACCTAGTCCAGGGTTTTAAAGTCTCTCAGGGGGCAATATCTTTCTAGAGAGTTCCCTATGTGAGCTGTTTCTCTGTAGGTCTTCTGTACCTACACAATGACTGGTCACTTGATGACAACCTGAGCAAACCCAGGCAACTTTCCATGTTCCCAACATGGAATTTCACAAAGGTGGCCTTTGCCTCTGACTCCCAGGTTCCAGTCCAGTTCCAGAAGTTGAAATATTGCTCAAATATTAAAATGACTATTTATATTTTCATTTTGTGTACCACTTAGGAGGTTTTTCACAATTTCAGGTCTCTTTCCTCAGTACCCATAGATTTGGACGCTATTTCATGTTGTAGCCACATTAATAATACAATTAAAATGCAAAAGACAAACTCACCCCACTTTCTCCCATATGTCTGACCTAGACAAGAATTTTCTTTTCTTCCTCTCCCCACTTTCTAAGTGTTTTATTGATGCTTTCCCTTTTTTTATATCACTTTCCAATAATTCCTCTGAATAGAATCTTCCCTTGTAACCAATAGTCAGGCAAAGCAAACAGATAGACCCTGTTTTTAATTTTCTTGTGTCTTTAATGCTAAGAACAGTGCCTAGAACACAGTAACAGGTTAATGATGGAATCCTAATAAACCTGCCCCCAGGCACAATAGTCTAACTTCCTTAGGGGCCCCACTGAACAGCAGGCATGTCTTGATTTGACCACACAATCTGCTTTTAACCACACCACAGGTCCCCAGACCCAAGCTATCTCAACTTTGTCATAAGCCTCACTGTGCAGGCATGTCCATGTGATGGGATTCCAGTCAATGCCTCTAGATAGCCACTGCCCCAAGACCCAATCCTCATATTTCTCATAGAAACAGCAGGTGTGTCCATACCCCCAACCACAGCCACATCCTTCCAGTCTCGGACAGGACCACAATAGCCAGCCAATCAGAAAGCAGCACCACCAGGGGGCCGGAGCAGGATGTGGGCCCCAAAACAATAGAAAGGACTTTCCCTAAGTAGGCACCTGCGCAGTAATAGCAAAAGCTGGCCTTTAAATGAACTTATGACATAGAGAAAGGCTTATTATAATATCATTATCATACATTCATGCCTCCCATGGGTTTTTCTGTATGCCTTATGGGTAATTCCATGCACAGTTTCACCGAGGCTGGGACCCCTCCCCTTCTGCTAATCCCTTAACAAATTTCTCCTGTCTTTTTAATATTCATATATCATTCATACTTTCTATGATGTAATCAGCATGATATAAATCCTCATCTTGCTCTGATAAGCTGCTGATTCTTCTTGGAACTCAGCTCATTTCCTGAGAGCCGTTACTCTCAATAAATGCCTTTGCTTGGGTAGAAGATGGTCTGAGTCTGTGAATTCTTTTGAGATGACCCCAGAACATATCGTGAAACTCAACAGCTAATACATTTATTGACTGATCGACCTTGGTCGTGTCTGAAAGTGTATACCTCATTCTACACCTACAGTCCACCACTTCTCTCCTGAGAAGTCAAAGTACAGTTGGCAAGGAACATCACTATTTCCTAAGAACGCATTCTTACAGCTTGTAATGTAGTAAAGGAATTGGTTAGAACACTTCTCCAGTGTGGTTGTGATCTTTGGCCAAATATTTGACCACTGAATTGCAAGTGTCCTTCAAATTCCATCAAGGAAATTCCTTCACACCTCATAAGGGGGTAATGAAGTGAAAACTCCTTTTTTTTTTCATTTCTTGTTTTTGTTCCCTCTTTCTGTAATTTTATTAACCGGACTGGGGCAGGGGGAATCAACTGACAAGGCTATTCTGATCACCTCCTCCATTCCAATGCCCCACTACATACTATTTTTATATAGTAAGGGTTTAGCCAAGCCATATTCTAACCTGAGGGCGACCTGAAGCATCAGCCAGTACCAGCCCTTTGTTGCGGTAGTGATTGATCTTCAAGAGACCCTTGATTTTTAGTTGTGGATTTGCCTTAGTCAGTCTATAGTAGGTCAGGGCCTGGCAATTCAACAACTAAGTGATGACATGTGGCGGTTCCTTCCCTTCTTTGTTCTGATTGGCTGGGTGCTTGAATCAATGGACTTTATTAATACTGAATAATATGATATGTATATCAACTATGTGATAGAATTGAACAGGCCTCAACATACTAACTACATGTATGGGAGAGTCTTATCATGGTAGATGTTGTGGTGAGTAAAATGCAATAAAGTTAAACTGAGGTAGTTCTCTGAGCAAAATAGGCTTATGAACAGTGCTGTGTATAAGTGTTAACAAAGTGGGTGAGATGATGTGTAATTGTTGAGTAAGTGAGTCAGACTAGCAACCTCAGTACAGCCAGACATTCCCATGAGAAGGAAAAGACCCTTTTTACTGACACACAGGAAAGGAGGGGATTTTGGTAACTGGGGAGTCTTAACATCGGCTACAGTTGAGTGGGTTGGCATTCACATGTGGCTAATCACACCCCTGTCTGATAATTAAATAAAATTAATTGCTTTATGGGACTCAACTGCCTCTTGTAATCTTGTCTAGAAAATCAGAAGCACCCAGTTAGTCTAGTTATCCTTTTGGGGTAAGTCACTGTTGCTGTCCTTTGTTTCTGAAAAGCATCACTGACATCATAGAGTAATGCCTTGACTTGTGGATAAATCAGATTTAAGTAAGGCAAAGTTGTCAGCCTCACTCTCTCTTCCAGAGTCATCAAAGTCCAGCGGCAGGACAAAAGTCAGGATGATTGGCGATGGCCTAAGATTCGGTGGATCAGTAGATGACCTTGGCTTCTTCAACATCTGATCAAGCTCTAAGGAGTCCACACCTGCTTCAGCCACCTTCATGGCCATTGGAACACACTGTTCTCAGCTGCCCATTCCACTGGAGGAAATCTTCACATCCTTGGGGTAGACATCTCCCTAACTCACCAGTGAGTTTGAGGCTGAGACAATTTACCAGGGTGGGGCCACTGCATTTGATACTTTTTCTTGGAGTCACAGGTGGGAGTTGGCTATACTGGAAAGCAAAGTAGGGTCTTTTGCCATTTTGGTTTTAGTATAATCAATATAGTCAATTGCTTGTGATTGAATTTTGCCTTTGATTGAATTAGTCAAGAATCTTTAACTAGAAGAAGTATATGTATTTGTATTGTTAATTATTTTAATGTGATTAAAGAAGATCTTTCCCATCCATTAATGGGACTGCCCATTAGGGGAAGCTTCATTAGGAGAGGCCTACACCTTTTGTTAATTTTCAAATGAGGTACTGGTTCTCAAGGGTTGTGATGCCCCTCAGGCTCTGAAAAATGAATAAGTACACTCTGAGGTGAGGTTTTACTTTGGGGCTTAGTTTTTGGGAGGTTGGTGTGCCAGATGAGACTCTGGGAAGCTGTTAAGCAGCCCCTGGCTTGATGTTGGTGCTTCTCTCTCTGGTAACTGTGGACGTATGGTCAGACAGATATCTGTCTGTTGATCTGTGATATATGTATTGCTTATGTCAGGCAGCAGGAAGCACTGTGTGTTGCTCTTTATTTCTCTGTATTTTCTCTGAAAACAATTATTCTCTGAATAATATTTTCTCAGGGTGCTAACTTTTCTCCCTGAACTAAATGAATGATATATGTGTATGTGTGTGTGTGTGCTTGATTAAAGTGATTGTTGAAACTTATTGACAATTATTAGAATCAATTCCAGTAGAAATCAGAGGTAATATTAATTTTTATCTTTTTGCAATATCAGGACAGAGGGGAAGATATGCTCTCCATTATTTAAATAAGAATTTACAAAACAATTCTTGGCTAAACATGGGACCAATAAGTCTGTCTCTAGACTAAATACTTGATCAACTTTCCTGAGACAGTCCTTAAACCTTATTACAAATGAATAAGTGAATGAATAAAGAATGAAGGAATGAAAAGTCACTGATTAAATACTTACTTTGTGCAAAGCACTGTACTAAGTGCTGGAGATATAACTGGAAAATCAAGACAGTTCCTATTCTCAAGGAACTCACATTGAAATGGGGAGAGAGAATATGCATAGGAGGTTTGAGTACAAATCAGATGGAACACCTCCATCATCTTCAGGGCGTAGCAGCAAAGCATATGGGAATACAACCATCTCCATTTTTGATAATGAACCATTTGATAGTGCCCAGGACTTTGATGGTAAGAACTTTCTTTTCCACATCTTTAGTAGGCTGCTAAGGAGATGAGAGCTGCAGCAAATTGCAAAGGAAGTTCCTCTGTTGACTTTCTACAAGGTTTGCTTTCCTGGACTATGGCTATGAAAGCCAAATTGGAAGCAGGTCTGTTTGGGGAGAGGGTACAGTGTTGCTGCTGTTTCTAGGGACCTAATGGTTAGTGTTGTTGATGGCTGGAATGTCAGGCTCCTCTACGAAGGTTTTTCCTCTCAATGGTGTAAAATCAGGGTTGTTGATCTGAAGAGTACTGCTATTCCAGGGGCTCTTAGGTAGTATAGGTGGAAAAGTTACCAGACCCCACATTCCTTGTTACCTTGTGTGTTTTATTTCCTTTTCTGAGCAAAGGTCAGTTACTAGAGAGTTCCCTATGGACTTTCCCAACTCAGAGATAGGCACAGTATCCTGGGCAGCAAGAAAACATCAAAAGTTTCTGGCTAGTCAACAAAGGAGGGAGGAGGGGAGAAAAGGAGAACTCTAACTTTCTTGATGCCATCTCTAGCAGAACTGAACCTTGGGCAGGATAAATAAAGAAGTTGGGGACAAGTAGAGCTCAGGATTGGAGGAATTCACTGGGCAAACTGGAAATATATATTTCCTTTAGCCTCTCCTTCCTCTTTAGTCTTTTTGTTTACTTCCCTTACTTTTCCTTTTACTACTTCCCTTTTTCCTCTTTTCATCTTTCAATTCACAATTCTAACAATAGATCCATTCCTGTCTTCCCACAACCCTTCCAACATCAACTATTTCCATCTTTTGTCTTATTACCAATTTGCTGCATGTAAGTCAAAACTTCAGAATTGTTTTGATATGCTTTTATTAGTGATGTTTTAAGTTCTTCTGAACTTAAAGTTTTCCATGTACCCATATACACTTCCTATCTATCTAATCTCTTCTTCTCAGTCTCTTTCTCTGGATTGCTCCCTCAGTCAAACTGAGACCTATTAGAAGACTTAGTTTGAAAAAGCCAAGGTCCTTCACTGCATCCTAGGTCATCTCCAATTGTCCTGATACATATCTGTCCAATAGAATCAGATGGCTCAGGAGGAGAAAGTGAGGTTGGTGACTTTGCACAGCCCTCCTTCACTTAAGTTTAATTTACTTAATTTACTTCACTTAAGTTTAACTTAACTTAATATCATGGCATCACTTCCCTGATGTCATGGTCCTCTTTGAGAATGAAGGACAAACATCAGCAGTAACCAGGTCATGCCTGTTGATGTCTCTTGGGATGTGCTGGAACCAGCTCAAGCCAGTGGGATGTGTTGGAACCAGCTCAAGCCAGTGGGATGTGTTGGAACCAGCTCAAGTCAGTGGGATGTGTAGGAACCAGCTCAAGCCAGTGGGATGTGTAGGAACCAGCTCAAGCCAGTGGGATGTGTTGGAATCAGCTCAAGCCAGTGGGATGTGTTGGAACCAGCTCAAGCCAGTGGGATGTGTAGGAACCAGCTCAAGCCAGTGGGATGTGTTGGAACCAGCTCAAGCCAGCTTTTGACCAATTGTTAAATTTCCAGTGTGAGCATTTGCACCCTGGAGATGAGCTTTGTTGATTGTCTAGATTTAAGGATGTGATGAAGATACTGTTAATAATTCAGGTTAAACTTAAAGGCATGTTCTGTTTTTTCAGAGAGTTCACTGTTAAACATTTACTACCACATTTCTAGTGACTTCCCAACAATCTGTCTTGGGCCCCTCTTCTCTTTTCCCTCTACTACATAGCTTGGTGAGTTCATCAGCTCCCATAGGATTCAATTATCACCTCTATGCTGAGGATTCTCAGATCTACTTATTCAGCCTTAACCTGTCTCTTGACATCTAGTCTTAAATCTCTAACTGCCTATTAGATGTCTAGAACTGGATATTCCATCCTAAACTCAACATGCCCCAAACTGAACTCATTCTCTTTCCCCCAGTGCTCTTCCCACTTCCAACTTCACTATTACTGTTGAGGGTACCACTGTCCTTCTGGTCACTTAACCCAGATGTCTCTCTCTATTCCTCACTCTCTCACCATCTCCAGCCCCCACAGCCAAGTCTTGCTGATTTTACCTTCCCCAAAACTCACCCTCTGCTCTCCTGTGACCCTTCCATCACTTTGGTGTAGGGTTTTTATCACATCATTCCTGGACTATTGTAATGGTCTCCTAGTTGGTCTGCCTGTCTCAAAGCATTCCTTACTCTAGTTCTTCCTCCACTGTTGTCAGATTGATCTTTCTAAATCTAAAGACTGATCCTATTTAATAAACTCCCTAATACCTTCAAGATCATATATGAAAATCCACTGTTTGCCTTTTAAAGCCCTTCATAACCTGGTCCCTTCCTACCTTACTCCCACCAATACTCTTCTATCTAATGGTACTGGCCTCCTAATTGCTTCTTATACAAGACTCCCAGCTGCCAGCTCAGGTCATTTTAACTAATTCTCTATCCCTCATACCTGAAATTCTTTCCTTCCTCATCTCCATCACCTGTCTTTCCTGGCATCCTTTAGGTCCCAGCTAAAATCCCACCTTCTACAAGAAATCCTTCCTAATCCCCCTTAATGCCAGTATCTTCCCTCTTGATTTTCCAATTTATCCTGAATATGACTTGTTTCTACATTGTTGTTTTCTTGCTGTGTAACTGTGAGATCCTTGAGATCAGGGATCGCCTTTCCTCCCCTTTCTTTGAATCCCCAGCGCTTAACACGATGCCTGACACATAGCAGGCATTTAATGATTGGTTTCTGTCTTGTTGACTACAGAGCAGGATACACAGAAAAGATTGTATATGAAACTATAAATCTCCATTTCATACATTTTGCTTTAAGAATATAGTTAATTCAATATATTATTTTCAGTTTTGTTTGTTAGCAAGTACTAATTTTCTCCTTTTCTAATTTTTTGATTTTGTTTGACTATTTCTTGCTGACTCAATGAGTTACCTATTTTTCTTTGATCCATTCTAACTTTCAAGGAGTATGTGTCCATTACTTCAGTGAGTTTACTACTTTCTCTTCTAAGTTATTTATTCTCCATACAAGTCTTCCCTCCAGAGCTTTGATTTCATTTTTTTTTTTTGTATCTTAGTTCATTTCTTCTAGGTATCTGTGGATAGATGGAACAAATAGAAAAAGTTCATTTGTTCCTCTGGGCATCTGGCTTGCAACCACCAGTATCACTATCTCCTTCTAGGTTGAATCTACTATAATTCTTTACAGTAGTTGTATCTTGTTTTTATTCCTATCTCTTGCCTTAGTTCCTGAATTGGGGCTTTACTCCAAGGCCAGGCTCTGCATTCTGCTGTGCTTTGGGTGAAAGGGATGGTTGACCCTGCTTGGTCTCAAGTTTGGTCATCTGGGTTCCGCCTCTGAATCCATAGGTGAAAAGGCCCTCAGATCTTTAAGGTTCAGAGGGCTGGACCCTTCAGGGCCCACAATGGCTTCTCAGGACATAAGGTTAAATACCTGGAAATGGGGTGTTGTGGTCTCAGTGCTAACATATGTGGACAAGTTGCTGAGTTCAAATCCAGTCTCTAACACTTACTACCTGTGTGGCCTTGTGCAAATCACCTCACCGCCCTGACCACTGATTTCCTTCCCTCTTTGAAATGAGGTTGTTGGACTAGATGATCTCTGAGGCTGATAAACATGATGGATTGATGATCCTATAATTTTAATTGGAAAAAGAATATTTCCCAGGTACATGCTCCTAGAGTGTTCATACTGATGGAGTGCTTCTCACAACTCTGTCACAACTGGTTAAGCCCTTATACTCTGAAGCTTTTAGAACCCCTCACAATCTGGGCCCAACCAAGCTCCTCTGTTCTGCAGCTGATTTTTCCTTTCTGTCTTCAAAGCTGCCATGTGGGCTCCTCTGCTGAGCTATTTGCTGTCCTATACTAGAGTTTTCCACTATAGGGGCTTCTTCCATGCCTCCTGTATGCCGCAATTAGATGCCACAGTGGATAGAGTGCTAGATCTGGAGTCAGGAGAATGTGACTTCAAATCTGGCCTCAGACACTTTCTAGCTGTGTGACCCTGGGCAAGTCACTCGGGCTGCCTCAGTTTCCAGAAATGTTAAAATTAAAACTGCAAAAATACTTTCCAGAGCTATTGTAAGGATTAAGTAATATTTGCAAAGTGCTATATAAATGCTATTACTATTAATAATAAGCTAATACTAAGTAGAAGTCCATGATAACAGAAGAAACACTTATTACGTGTCTATTTCAAGATTTAGATCAACAGAAATTCTGTGTTGGCATTTAATAATACCTGAGAAATGGAAAGATCATTTAAGGAAGAAACTCACCTTAAGGACTGGTATATCCTCAAAACATGAGTGGGATGGGGGTTATGCCCATGCAGCAAGAGACTCCTCCTTGGGGACAAGTGTTCAAGGACCTCTCCTGCTTAGAAATGGAAAGAAAGCCTCAGAAACCATCTTAAGGAACTGTTAGTCAAGGATGTTATCATGGAGTCCCACGGTGCCTCACCCATGGTGGGGTATGAAAAAAGACTAGGAAGATCCGGTTGTGTTTTGACCTCTGCCCATGTAACAGAAAAGCTAAAGTGGATCAGTACATCGTGCCATGAGCTCAGGATGCCCTTGACTGTTTCCAAATCAGTGGTTTTCAGAATTAGACCTATAGAGGGGATACTAACAGATTTCCATGGTAGAGGAAAAATATAAAGATAGACTTAATATGACAAGCAGGACACTACCAGTATGAATGTATGCCCCCAGAGAATTTTGATGGTTTCTGTCACTTTTCAATGACTTATATGGAAGAGTACGTGAACTACTTGGATGGGGGCCTGTATACCTGGAAGATCTTATTGTTTTGAAGATGTTGGGAGAACTTGAGAAGAAGAGGGGTAAAAATGTTTGATTGGCTAGAAAATATTGATCTGAAACTCTTAATCTCAAGTGACAGTTTAATAAAGTCTCTACTAAGGTCACAAAATGTCTACAAAAAAGTGTGGACTTCATACTATTGTATGCAACTGTTTTATGATGTTAAGTGTTACATATTGTATAAGATTTGTTTTCTCAGTCTAATATATCTAATCTTGTCATATATACTTATCATATGCTATGTATTATGGTTTTCCACATGTGCAGACTCACAGCATGCAAATACAGTTTGAATGCCATGTATAAGTTGGAGGGGGCCCCAGTTCTGGACTTAAGCAAACTGGGTTCAGTCCATAAAAGGAAAAAAAAAACTTGTACTGTGAATTTATTTAGACAATGACTGTCAGAAAATTTATTAGATATTTATGAGCACTGCTGCTTGGAAGGAGACCAAACCAGCAAGATTTCCCAAGCTAATTAGAATTCTCCTTGCCTTAAGCAAAGTTACATTTTATAGTACTACATTAGGCTTACATTTTATAGTGTTCAAGAAACAAAAGACAAAAATTCCTCAGTTAGATAAAACAAAGTTTAAATTCAGGCTTTTGATTTGCTTAAATGAAACAACAATAATGTCTATAATGGTGTGCACTAAAAGAAATTTTTTTCCTTAAACCAATTACTACTACTTTAACCATTCTCTCTAAGATGTCCCCTTCCATTCTGGTCAAGGTAAACTCAAGAGAGCTCTTAAATTTTATTAAACAAAAACATTCCCACTCTAAGACTGCTTAACTACCCTAATCTTAAATTTGAAGAATCAGGATTCTTTCCTGAACTTAATTGATCTTTCTACAAGAAGAAATGATTGAGGTTTTGATAAGAATGAAATCAACAATTTTGGAATTCCTTAATGGTTTCTATTCAACGAAGAGATTCATAATATTCAGACTTCGCCATATTATTTCTTAATATTTCCTAGACGAAAAAGATGCCTTAATGGACATGCTTCCAAAGTCTTAGGGGAACTTCATCTCTAATGAGAATGGTTAGACTCTTTCTCATTGTCCCTGCCTGAGATACCCCCACCCTGGGATCCACGGAAAACCCCTTAAAACTTAGGCACAGCTCATTTCTAGGGTCTCCCCAAAAGGCACTACAAAGATATTCAATGTACAATATGTGCATCATGTATAAAACTTAATTTCTTCCGCATAAAACTAATGTTTTAAATACAAAAAACTTATGAGGATGCTTTGACAAAGACTTAAACTATGAAATTTCTTCAGCAAGATGAAACAAAGGTTTTATTGAATTTATTAGATCATCACTCCTATTATATTTTCCCAGGAGGCTTATATGTAAACAAAACATGAAAGCAATTTCTTTGAGGTTCAAATCTTCTGGTAAGTCAGGGCTGATAGCCAGTTTCTCTGAGAAGGGGAGAGATGTAGAAAATTCCCCCTGCCATCAGAATGAGGAACCTAGGGACTCAAGGAGGCCTGATAATGCCACTCCCTAAAAGTCTTTCTCTTATAATTACTCTTCCATTACTTATACTCAAGAAAAGAAAGGAGCAATGGGGGTAGTCAGTAGCCTAAAAGGAGTTACAGACTGCCCCCAGGACACAGACATGCTGTACTAGTTTGCGTCTCCAGATATGGTTGAGTTGTTTCAATCGTTGGGGATCTTCTTGGCAAAGATACTGGAATGGTTTGCCTTTTCCTTCTCCAGCTCATTTTATAGATGAGAAGCTAAGGCAAACAATCAAGAGACTTGTCCAGAGTCACACAGTTAGTAAGTATCTGAGGCTGGATTTGAACTCAGGTCCTCTTAAGCCCAAGCCTTGCTACTCCATCCACTGTGCCATCTAGCATTTCCAGATTTGCTTTCATTTCAGGAATTGGGAGATGGAGGGTAGTAACATCAGAGGCTGGATGACATGCTTTGAAGTTAAAAGAGAAGGGACTTAATAGAGCCCAAGAGCAGGGTAGTCCTCTAGTTTTGGGCCTGTCAGGTCAAGCCAGGTGAGCACAGGACCAGTATTTCACTTACACCTCATTTCAGTCCTTGGGATGGGGGTTACAGGGACGGATCAAGATCCAGCAAAACTGATCTTAAGCAAACTATGTGGAGTTTAGCCAAGGAAAAGTCCCAGGAAGGAGAGAATCCTGATTCCAACTGCTTCTAGAGCCAAGGGTTCCGAGTCTGGGGTTTGTGAGCTTATTCTGTTTTTTAATATTTTGGTACATCCATTTCAATAGAGATTTCCTTTGTAATCCTATACATGCAACTGATTCATGAGTGAGAAAAGGGGTCTGGGTGTTCAGCAGAGACCGCTCACTTCAGTCAACAAGGAGTTTCAGCCTTTCAGACAGGATGGGTCTAGGAGCCATCAAATCATAGCTGTAGATCTGGAAGGGACTTCGTGGACCCTTTAATCCACCTCATTTTACAGATAAAGAAACTGAGGCCCAAAGAAGTTGTGTATCAGTCAGTAAGCATTTATTAAGTACCTACTATGTGCCAGGCACTGTGCTAAATGCTGGGGATACAAAGAAAGGCAAAAGATGGTCCCTGCCCACAAGGACCTTACAGCCTAAGTATGTATGTAGTATGCATTAGAGGCAGTATTTTGTGTGACTGCTGATAGAACCATTTCCCTTTCTGCTTCATCTAGAATGTGAACCTGGCTTTAGACCCAGTGTTCTTTACATGATAGTATACTTTCTCTTAAGCAGAGTATATGATCTATGTCTAGAAGCTGAGAAAGGCTTTTGCTTCTGTTATCATTTTTCTAAATCCACTAAAGGTTTATTACAGGATGTCCTGGAATTAGAGGTGTCAATGAGAAACACAACTAGTGATGAAGGAAAGCAGTCAGGAGGTGAAGACCCAGTCCATTGTTGTGATGGGTGGAAACACTAACCCACCCCTTAGAACAGAATGTCAACTGCCAAGGGATGGATCGGAGGGATGGCCAGCTCTCTGACAGTTAGAAAGGGGCCCCAGGAACTTGACTGCACCCTCTGCTTGTTAGGAGGTATACAAGTTCAAGTGAAGGTCAAGTCAAATCTACTGTGCCAGGCATTGTTCTAAGTCATCCCCACCCTTGAGTAGCTTAGGGATCGAATGGGGAAGCGTGGGGTGAAGCTGAGCCCTTGGCTGACTTCAAGCACTGGTCATGGTTCTAAGGCTGGGCATCTATCACTTCCTACTCAGTTGGAGGCTGGCTCTTGTACTGCTTCTGCAGGCATGCTGCTTCTCCTTCCCAAAGCCCCTGGAGGTCTTGCTATGACAGCCCAGAGGCCTGGGGTCATCCAGGCTCTCACTCTCTCACTTAGGGAATCTAAGATCAGCTCATTTAACCATCTGTGCTTCAATTTTCTCATCTATTAAGTTGCTAAAATCACTACCTACCGCCTACCCTGGCTCCCTAGGACATTCATTCATTAGAATATACATCGAATGAGACATTTATCAGCTACACTACATATTTGATGCTAGGGATGAAGACGAAAGAAAAAAATAGGTCCTGTCATTCCCACTACTGGGATAAAAAGAAACACAAATCAGAGTAACACATGACAGGTTGTGCTAGGATCAAAAGAAAGTATACTGTAAGAAAACTTGAGGTTAGTTTCAGTGGAAGAATTCAGGAAAAAATTCTGTACACAACAGTGCTCCATAAGTTTTCCCTTGCCTTGTAAGGCTTCAGGGAGGAGATGGCATCTGAGTGACCACTCTAAAGGACAAGAATTTTAGACATGAGGAGTGTTATTCAGGCATGGGGAACAGCCTTTGCAAATTACACAGAGAGAGGAAGATACATGATAAGATCAGGAAACAAAACTAGCAGTTGGTTATAACTGGAATACAGTTTGTGAAGTGGAATAATTTGCAATAAGGAAGAAAAGAAATCAGAAGGTGGAGGTTTTTAAAACGTCAGAGAAAGAGGTATTCATTTTATCTTACAAGTTAAACCAAAAGTTGGACAGCAGAATGACATGATTAGACCTCTCCTTTGGCTGGGATGCTCTCCTTTTCCACCTGGTTTTCTTTAAAACTGAGCTCAAGTACCATGAAGGCTTTCTGATTCCTCCCAGCTGCTGGTGTCCTTCCTTAAAACGACCTCATTTTGTCTATGTTCCACATATTCTTTTACATGTATATGTCACCTTAGGTTAATATGCAAATTCTGTTAGAGCAGGGGCAGTTTGACTTCTGCCACTGTATCTACAGCAATTAGCACAGTGCCAGGCATGCAGTAGGTTCTTAATAGGCTTTTTTTTTTTCTTACCTAGTTTTAATCATGGATTGGGCATTACCTCAGCCAAACTGAGACCTGTTAAAGGCCCTTAAAAAGGCCAAAGTCTCCCAATGCATTGGGGTTATCTCCAGTCATTCTGATCTATATTTTGCCACTGGACCCAGATGGCTCAGGAGGAGAAAAGTGAGGCTGGTGACTTTGCACAGCCCTCCCTCACTTAAACTCAATTTGCAGCTTTTCTAATGCCTTCAGAAAGAAGGACAAACAACAATAGGTTTATTGATTAAGATTACTTTGGCAGATGTGTGGACAGGAGAGGTGAGATATGGGACCTCTTACATTAGGAAACTATTATAATCCAGGGATTGAATTAGGGAGGTGGTAATGAATGGAAGAGAAGAAATATGGGAGGTATCAAGGAGAAAAATTAGGCAGAACTTGGTGAGGATGTGGAAGATAAGGGAGAAAGAAAAATCAAAGATGGTGCCAAAGTTTTGAGCACGGATGACTGGAAGGATGGTAGTCTCAACATGAGAAATAGGGTAGTTGAAAGGAAGATCAGGTTTAAAGGGGAATATGATGAGTTTAGCTTGGTATGTGGAATTTAAGGTGTCAATAGGGCACTGAGGTGGAGATGCTGGAGCTCAGGGGAGAGATCAGAGTTGAATACATAAATAAGGGAGGCAATTAAATAAAGATGATAGGTGAACCCGTGGACTGGGAAAAGAAACCCAAAGATACAACTTTGGTAACCAGACAGGAAGGGGAAGATCATGAACCAGCAAAAAGGAGGAAGCCCTCCTTGCAGATGTGATTAGGAGAGTAAGCTCATAGAAGTATGGGCACTGTTAATTTTCATCTTTGTAACATTGCCCCAGTTCCTCAAATATAGTTATAACAACAGCTAATGAAACCTTATACTTCATGGTTTGCAAAGTACTTATATTTTCTCATTTGATACTAGACCATGATAGATGTTTGCTGAGTTGTGCCGTACTATCTATCAAACAAGCACTTACCAATCACCTACAAGGTGTTTGTATATCGTGCTAAGCCTAGGAGGTCCTGCCCCTACATTCTCTCAGGTGTGGCGACATGAAAACGTGAAGAAATGAAAGGTAATTTGGGGGGAAGACACCATTGCCCAGTCCCTGCTCCAAGAGCCAACGACAGACTTTTGGGGGAAAGTTCCTTCGAGATCACATTTAGTCCAAAAGTCCCTGAGGTTCGGGTCAGGAAACTGAGGCCCTAGGTGGGAAAAATGACCCACATTTTTACGGCTACTAAATGGTAGGGATGAGGTCTTCGCTCTAGGTTAAGCTGCCACTCTACAAGTCCCTGGAGTCAGGAAAGGTTGCAAAGGTCTGGGAGGATGGAAGTGGACAAGGTTCGGAAAAGAACGAGGAGGAGCCCGCGTGGAGCCCCGCCCCGCTCCCTCTGACGTCATCGTCCCGCCCCCTCCTAACGGCGGCCCTTGCCCCGAGCCTGGGGCGGCCTGCACTAACGGCCCTCGGCTGGCCGAGGGTGCGAGGGGCTCGGTTCTGCTAGTACGATCGGCCTCCTGCCTCTCGGGTCCCCGGGGCGGGACCGACCATGTCGGGGCTGGTTTCTGGAGGAGGGAAGGGCTGAGAGAGGGAAGAGGGGAAGGCGCGCCGGGCTGCCCTAGGCATGAAGGCGGCTCGCCTGCCCACGGCCGAGGGCGACTCTCGACGCCCCAAGCTCCGGTGCCCCAGGTCCCGGCTCAGGGGCCCCGCCAAGGAGGGGCCTAAGGCCCCGCCCAAGACCCGAGCCAAAGCGCGCCCCAAGGGCAGGCCCGGCCACCATTCCACGCTGCTCTTCTACTGGAGGAAGCAGAAGAGCAGGCCCGAGTCGGGTCCGCAGGAGAATGGGGCGCCCGGAGCTTGCTCCGAGCACACCCAGGAGGGGGCGGGGCTGCGCCCGGAGCCCGGGGCGGTCTCGAAGGCGGGGCTGGGGCTGAAGCTGGGGATGGGGCTGGCGTGGAAGCTGAGGGAGGCCGCCCGCCTGCGCGCCTACAAGGCCACCTATCCCAGCATTCCTTGGGTGACCAAGATGGCGGCGCCCGGCGAAGGTCGGCGTTTCTCCCCGGCCAGCTTCTTCTCCTTCCTGCCGGGCGGCGCGCGGACCCAAGAGGCCAAGGAGGCGGCCGCAACGGAGACGCCTGGGGCGGCGGGAGAAGCGGCCGCGCGGAAGCGGCCCTGCCGGGCCTGCGTCGACTTCAAGACGTGGATGAAGACGCAGCAGGCACGGGAGACCACGGAAAGCGAGACCCAGGTCGCGGTGAGGCCCGGCCGCCTGCGGGGGGGCGGGGCCCTGCTGCCGGGGCCGAGAGAAGCCCTCCCCTCGGCCCCCGGTCGGCCGGCTCCTCGGGCCCGCGTCCGGGGCAGCCCACCAAACTCAGCAGTCAGCGCCTTCCGGAACGTCCGCGCTTTCCCCTGCCCCTCCCCCCGGGACAGCTGCTCCTGTCACTGCCCCCTCCCCAACACGTGGGCGCCCCCAGGCCCCCGCCCACGCGGAGGGAGCCTTCTCAGCCCTGTTCTTTAGAAAAGGTTTCCTCCCCTCACGGTCAGCGCAGAAAACTCACATTTTCTAGCTTCCCCTTGGCCGGGTTCCTCGTAGAATCCCGGCCTAAGAGGAAGCAGGATCCGGGAGAACGAATAAAGTTACCATTTTTAAACCCAGCCCCCTCCCCCGCTCTTGTAAGGTTTATAGCCTGAAGATGTTCTTAGACAGTGAAGCCGCTGAGCCTGGAGTCGGGAGGGCCTGGATTCCAGTCCAGCCTCAGACATCTGGAGCAGTAACGGCCGGATCTTGCTCTCTCTTGCCCCCCTCAGTTGTAGACAAAGCGGCGTGGGGTCATGAGACCAGCTCTATTTCAGACACGTGCTGACTGGATAAGTCACCTACTCTCAGAGCCTCAGTTTCCTGTTGTGTAAAATGCGCAGAGCGCAATGACCCCTGTATCACTCATTATTACAGGAGAAGAATGGAGTTATGAAGAGGTGAAATGAGGAGTGCTAGCCTTAGAGCCTAAAGAAGCCCAGGTTCACATCAAGCCTCTCCACTCTGGCCCTGGAGACCTCAGGGTGCTGCTGTCTCCTTTCCCCTTATCCCCCTCAAAACAGCAAATCCCTGCTAGTTGTGCTTTGAGATAAATCCCCGAGAGTATACTTCGGCAGTCTACTCTCTTGTTGTCACGCTGGGCCCAAGAGTGAGTTTGACTAAAATAGGGTAGAATCCAAGAGGCTGAGATTTTCAAGTGATTTAGAGCTTTCTGCCCATTGCACAAAAGGGCTTGTGGTTAAAATATGGGGCTTGTGGTTAAAATATGGGGCCTGTGGGAATTAGCTTGAAATCTCCCTTCTAAGCCTTCATCTCCCTTCCTTCTCTCCCAGTTGGAAAACAAGTTGCCAGCTGATTGCCCTCTGGATCGGGAGGAGCTGGGGCGAAACAGTTGGGCTTTCTTACACACTATGGCTGCGTATTATCCCGACTGCCCTACCCTAGACCAGCAGAAAGAAATGGTCCAGTTTATACATCTATTTTCCAAGTTTTTCCCATGTGATGAGTGTGCTGAAGATATAAGGAGAAGGCAAGTTGAATATGAAATGTGACACCAAGCTGATTTCCCATCTTTTAAAGGCTAGAGCAGGGGAGAGGGGTTCGGGAAAGGGAAGGGTTAGTTATGAAGCATTATTTCAGCTAGTTAGTGAAATCACACAGAGACAACATTCTAAAACCTTAACCGTAGGGGCCCTGTGAATCTTATACAGGGTCTTAGTGCTACATCTGAAGGGTTACAACTTGAATCCTAGCCTAAGAAAGAGTTGAAGTTTATGGGGCCCAGAACCATCATCAGTGGTAGAATTTAGGTCATCTATCTTCCCTAGGCTTTCCTTTCAACCTTCTGTACCACCCAGGAACTGGAGGTGGGCCGAAGGGAGGTGGAGGTGGTAGCTTTGGATCACATTTATCAAGGTTTGGCTTCTTCAACCTTGGAATCTGGTTGCCCCTTGACTCTAACTCAGAAGGCAGTGTAGAGGGAAAACTTCTTAACAATTAGACCTGTCCAGAAGTGAAATGGGCTGTTCTGGAAAAGCAATGAATTCCTCCCTCACTGAAGATCTGGCTGCTCACTTGTCCAGGGTGCTGTAGCAGTTCTTGGTCTAGGTCCAAACTGAAATAGAAGACTGCTAAGATCCTTTGTAATTCTAAGATTCTATGTTTCTATAACCCTTTATCCTCATAACTGGTGACTATCCCAGAGAGGATCTCCCTTTTCATGCCCACTTTGAAAAAGAATGATGACATCAGGGGACTAGCATCTCACTTTTTTGTTTAAGAAGTTAGGGGATTAAGTACTAACCTGTTTCATGGTTTTAGCAGGGCCTGAAGTTGTTTCCCTTAGTTTACTTATTTTCTCACTTGGATATGATAACCAGGAGGAGATTTTTGCTCACTTTTTGTGATCCTGAAGTATTAGAGGCCTGTCTTCCAGGAATAAGACTTTCTAAGCTCAGCTATTGGTAGAGATCTGCCACTGCTACTTAAGCAAAGAGAATGTAGTTGGCATTGATGTACTGGGGCAGAAGAGAGTTCACAGAGGTTCAGAAAATAGACCTTTGTTCACAGATGTGTGTTAACTTGCCCCACCCCTTCTACTCTCTGCCTAAAGCCCCAGGGAGGAGTTTGCAAGAGGTAACCTTCCTGGGGTTAGGAGCTTATAAAGTTATGTAATATGAGCTAATGACCTGCCTGAGGCTTCATAGTTCTCTTTCCAAGGATTTTACAAGATACATACTGGATATGCTTATTAGATGGAGGTATTAGGAAAAAAATACAGGTTTCCTAAGAGCACTCTGCTTTTAAAGGCCTATAGGGATATTAAATAGTGTTTTCCAATAAATCTACCTGATTCTGTTTGCTTTCCTCTGTGTCTAAGGCACCTTCCCCACTCTGCTTTTGTTAAAGTGCCTTCAGGGGAACTAAACCTAATTGTGCAGGGTTCCTCTGTGATGTCTAGGAACTTCTTCTGCATGGTTGGCAGAATAGTCTCTGACTGTCCTGGATTATATGACCAGGATTGCTCATCAATCCAAGGAGAATTTGTCTCTTCAGAGTCCCAGGACCTAGCTTTGGGCTGAGCCTGCCTTCTTAAGTGAAAGGTGCCATTCCACACCTAGAACAGGAAAACTTCAGTAACATGGTAAGGGCAGAAAGAGTGCTGTTGCTATCAGAGTATTTCAGTCTGTCCTCTGTCCCCATCAGAGAAAGGGCAAACATTGTATCTCTAGGGTGCTATATAGACTTCGTTTGGAAACATTTGGAAAGTTGGATTATAGACTAGAGGATCCCAAGAAAAATGGACTTCTCCAGTGTTGTATGGGAACTGAGATTTAGGGCTTTCTTAGAGAATCAGATGGTATGGGTCATTCAGGGTCTGGTGTTTCCTGGGGGGGAGGGGTTCATATCCAGGCTACTTCAGGGATAGCATCAGTGGGATCCAGGCTTCCTCATACCCACTCTTTCTTGATCCTCCCTATGCTGCCCCATTCTCCTGCAGGTTGAGCAGAAACCAGCCAGACACCACCAGTCGGAACAGGTTCACCCAGTGGCTCTGCCGCCTACACAACGAGGTGAACTTGAAGCTAGGGAAGCCTGCGTTTGACTGTGCTCGTGTGGATGAGCGATGGCGGGATGGCTGGAAGGACGGCTCTTGTGATTAGAGTGGCAGGCCCCCAGGGGGAGGAAGGCATAAACTTAGATTGTAGCATCCTCCCTCAGGGCTTGCTCAGTGTGAGATTATTAAAGGGCAGAGCAGCGAGTGCTGCTGTCAGTGTCTTGGCTGACAATGTCTGTGGACTTCGTGGGCTGACAGGCTTCTGAGGAACCTCATTCCCCAAGTTACTTCTTCCTCTTTGGTTCAGGAATGAAACAGTCCTTTGATTTCCCCTCTCTACTGAATCTGGTCTGCTGCCTCATGTTTGTGATAACTTCTAATAAGCAGAGTCCCTTCCCTCAAAGCTCAACCCTCTCCTCTTCTCATCCCCTGTCCACCTTAGATAGGAGCCACTACAGATATCTGTGGCCTTTTTGCCCTTGTATCTCCTGTCTGCAGCAGGCACCTGAGGGCACTCTGGGTTGGGGTGAGTATGGCTGGCCAGGATCCTCATCAAAGTCCTCAGCTGCCAGCCTCTATAAGTGATTCCCTGGCCAAGCTCACACACATCCTTCCAAACTTTTTGTGTACCCACAACACAAGATGATCTTAAGAGGGGCACAGAGCCTAGCCTGAGATACAGCTCCATTGTAGTTTGCATTTTTGGAGAGAAGCCTCAGGTAAAAATGTCTCCATTCTGTTTTGATTTTTTTTCTTCCTTAAACCATTTTACGTTTCTCACATCACGATTCTCCACAACAACTGATGTAGTTCTCATTGTCTGCAGAGAGTCTGGCTGTCATGGAGCTGAACATGATATATTTTCTGTAACATGATTAAGGTTTTTGTGGTTTGTGTGGGCTGGTGGGTGCCAGGCTCAATTTGGATGTATTTTTGTGATAGAGGCAAGAATAAAATCAAAAGTTGCTTTGATTGAGGCTTCTGAAACTACTGATGTGTTATATGACTGCCTGGATTGAGAGCGTTTTGCAGAAGGAACACATGTCAAGTTCCTGTTCTGCAGATATATCTCCGTATGTATTGGGGGGAATAGAGTCTTTAGATTATTCTGCTGGTAGGGTCCTGCTTAATAGGAGTTACCCTGAACAGTTGTTCCCCAGGAATTGTCTGCTCCCTTAAGCAGAGTGACTGCCGCTGTCCTTCATCAAAGGGACTTATAGTTGTCCATAATTGTTTGACTTCCCAGTCCTGGCAAAGTCAGTCTGGTAAGGTCCTGAGTTGTGGCTGAGGTTAGAGTGAAAGTAGAACTTGCCCCAGGTAGCAAAGGGTCATTGATCCCAGCCCCAGCTGACGCCAGAGATCTGGAGAAGTTAGCAGGATATTATCTCAAGCCCCTCAATCTGCTGTCATCTCTGTTGACTAAAGAGTAAATCAAATGCTTTATTCTCTTTAGTTTGGCCTGACTGATGTTGAAATTTTTTATAAAGCTTGGAGAAAGAGGGCCCTGTCAGGAAACAGTGACCTATGGCTGTGAAGGGTGTCTGTGTGTGTGTGTGTGTGAGAGAGAGAGATCAGTTTATAGGGAGTGAGGCTGCTTGTACTGCCCTCCTCGCTGACTGAGGTGGTGGTTGATTTTGTTTTTTTCTTAAACAAAATTTGACTAGAAAATCATGGGAACATCAAAAATTCCTAAAACCTGAAAATGGCCGAGGTCTAGGGCAGAGAGTCTTGATCCTGGGGTAGCTACAGATTGTTCGCAGATGGATTGGTCATCTTCATCCCTCCTATGAGTGTCTGCTTCGATGCCCTGCATCCACACCCTCTCCGCTCAGTGTCCTACTTATGGAATCACAGACACTCTCAGATTAGAAGAGACCTTAAAAGATAATCATAGTATCACATTGATTTAGCTCTCTGAGGTTTACAAGCTGTTTCCTCATGGTGGCCACACTGTGAGATGGGGTTGAATTTGTTAGGGCAAGGAGGAGAGTCTGAGCTGTGGTTTCAGTGGTCTTGGGGGCTCAGTACGAATCAGAGGTAGGTTTACTAGCACTGCTTTTTATGAGGTAGGTAATGAGAGTTATCCCCTTTTTACAGGTGAAGGAACTAAGCCTTAGAGAAGTTGTGATTTGCCCATAAGCAAATTATGCCCAATACGCACATGGGCATAGAAGTATTTTTTGGAGCTAAGATTCAAAGAGACTTCTTAACTAGAAATCCAACATTTCATTTTACACTCCACCATCACCCTCTAATTTGCAGAGGAAATGGGCTCAAAGTGGGGAAGGCATTTGCCCAAGATTACCCAGCAAGATAAAGCTTAGCTGCTTCCTCTCCAGACCTAAGAGAAGCAGAAGCTGTGTAGGGGGCAGTTCTCATCGATAAATGGATCCATTTCCCTTTCCTTAGTCATATGTGAAGCTCACAGACTACTGTGTCTTCTACTTTCAAAGCCTAGGGATTTCCCACTATATTTCTTTTGGGTGTTGGGGATGCCTTGAGCTCTCAGATGATTTTCAGAAAGGAGATAATAGAGACTTTTAACCTAATAGTAGCTCAGACCTGTCCCAGTTCAGGTTTTATGTTACCTCACTCTGACCTAGGCTCTTCTCCCAAGCTCCCACCCCACCCGCACAGTCCTCCCACCACAGAGTACACCAGATTGGAAGATAGAAGGCTTGAGTTTGAATCTGCCGTTTACTACCTGTTTTTTGACATTGACATAGTTACGTTATTAATTTCTTCCTCCTGCTTAAAATGAGGGAATTATATTAGGTGATCTTTAACAATCCCTTCCATCTTTCATATCTAATGACATGATGAAGAACATTTTTATACATAAGGTAACAGTAAATTTCCACCTACAGAGTGTGGTCATGAGGAGATGACAGTGAGAGGAAAGGAGACAGTGTTGTATGCTAGAGAGAACCCTGGCAAGAGCCTAGAGGTCTTAGTTCTTGGGCAGGCTTTCCCACTGCCAGCAATTCACTGTCTCTCTCATTTTTAAAATATGTTTTTCTTGTTATTTTCTGTTTCTTACATCACTATAATATCCCGAGTATTTCTCCCCTTCGTCCCAGACAGCCGTTCTGTTTGACAAATAGCACTTTTGGAGAGTGGCAAAAAATTAGCATGATTGATACTTTGAAAAAGTCTAAAAACGGGCAGTATGTAACAGCTGTGGACCTTTCACCTCCACAAAGGATTGTGGAGTGTCTTCTGTGGATTGGGTGTGTCTTCTAATATTGATCCTTTACATTTTGTTACATTTATTTACTTTTGATTTACTTTCATTGTTCTTTTCCTTTACATTACTTTTGATTTACTTTCATTGTTCTTTGCATTTACACTGTTGAGTTACTGTGTATATTATTTTCTTGGTTCTGCTTCACTATGCATCAGTTCATAAATATATTTTCCATGCTTTTCTGTATTCATCATACACCGTTTCTTACAGCATAGTAATATATTCTGTTACATTTATGTACCATTATTTGTTTATCCATTCACTAGTTGACAGGCATCTACTTTGTTTACAATTCTTAGTTATCACAAAAATTTATGCTTTGGATAATTGGAGTACATGAGGACTTTTTTCTTCTCAATGACTTCTTTAGTGTATAAGTCCACTAATGGAGTCTCTAGTTCCAAGGCTATGGGTATTTCACTTCTTTGTAGACCTCAGTTTTCTTCTTTATAAAACGAAGAGGTTGGAGTAGGTGACCTAAGGACCTTTTCAACTTTGACATTCTGTGATTATCTAGGTTGATCTCCATCCCTATTCTGAGGGCTGATCTCCATCCCTATTCTGAGGGCTGAAAAAGGAACTTGGCCTTCATCTACATACACCTAATGGAACAGTGTGGGAAGACTGGCCCTATGTGATCCAAATGTACATCTGATTTTACATCATGCAACTAACTGGGGCTAGGTTTGTGCCCTGCAGAAAATATTGCGAGATCTTTTTCCTGTAGCTGAAAGAAGAGAGGAAAATCACCTCCACCCAGTTGAATGTCAGGACCCTGTAGAGTCCTGGATATAGGCAGTGTGGTATACAGGAAAATATCCAAACTAGGAGTCAGGAAGGACCTGAGTGTTGATCCCAGCCCTGATAATCTAGCCTTGGATAAATATTTTTATCTTTGAGCTTGCATTCTTATTGGAAAGTGGGGTTTATAATCTCATCTTGCCTCTCTCAAAGGGCGGTTATAAGTGTCAAATGAGATAATGGATAGAAAAATCACTGTAAATTGGAGCCCTGTGTTCAAAGTAGGCTTCAGCCTCTGAGTGATCTGGGAAAGTCTTAAGGTAGGAACCTTAATTTTGGTGTGAAGGGGAGCTTCCACCCTGCCTCTCCCGGTGAAATCCTTGACTCCTCACTGTCTCACACCTCATATCCAAGCTATTGCCAGTGCCTGCCAATTTGACTTTTGCAAAATCTTTCAAATATGCCCCTTCTTTCCTCTGACACTGCTACTACCTTGGTACAGGCTTCCAATCACTTCACATCTATACCATTGCAATAACTTGCTGGTGGAGCTACCTGCCTAAAGTCTCTCCCCACCACAATCTAAATTCAGCCACCACAGTTATTTTCCTAAAGCATGGGTCTGACTGTCAGTCCTTTGTAAACTCCAAAGCCTCCCTATCGCTTCCAAGATCCAATAGAAAAGCCTCTTTGACATTCGGATCCCTTCCTAATCTAGGTCACCTTGCCTCCCAACTTGCTAGTCCTCTTACACCTTGAACCCTGACATGTATTCCATCTTGCTGTGCCTTGCACAAGACCCTCCATGTCCTGACTGGACATTTTTTTCCTGGTCACCTACATACCTGGATTGTCCTCCCATTTCATAACTGCCTCCTGACTTCTTTCAGGCCTCACCCACAAATCCCACCTTCCAGTTATCTGTGTATAATTTGTTACGTATTTGTTTACATGTTGTCTCCTCCCATTAGGCTGTGAGCTCCTTGAGGGCAGGGACTGTCTTACCTGCCTTTGTATCTCCAGCTCTCAGCACAGTGCCTAGAACATAGTAGGTGCTTAATAAATGTTTGTTGACTGACCGACTCTTGGCAGCAGCCCTGTCTAAGTTCAGATTCACAGCGGTAATAGATTTTCAGTCTTTGTGTTAGGGACATAGTAAAGCATAATATTTAGTAGCAGGCAACATTTCTGTCATGCTTTAGGGTTTACAGAGCAACTTTATGTAACTCATTTGATGAAAGGTCTGTTTTGGAAAGCAGGGTCTTCTTGATTCTGTATACATCCTTTTCCCTACAGTGCGTAGGTCAGCTCACCAGAATAGTTGTCCTGCTGTCCACACACATCTTTAGTCTGTATTTGACTCTGTCTCAGCCAGAGCCACACTACTCGAAAATCATTTCATCCCTTGACTAGACTCGGGTGGGATGTGTGTCCAAGGTCTAATTTATGAAGTACAAGATTTTTATCAGTTTAACAAAGGTTAAGTGCTTATCATATGAAAACCTCTGCAAGGCTTTGGGGATACAAAGAAAAAAGGAAACATTCTCTGTCCTCTAGGAACTTGCATTGTTGGGAGGTGGGGAGAAGAGGGTGGATAAAACATGATCACAGATTAATAAATGTAAGATAATTTGAGAGAGAAAATATCATCACCATCCTCGAGGGGTCTGGAAAGGCATTGAGTAGGAAACACCTGAGCCATCTTTTGGAGAAAGAGGTTCTTTGAGATCAGGGTGTTAGGTGGGGTGCACATCTGGGCATGAGCTGTGCAGCAGCATTGGAATGTTTAGGAAGTAACAGGCAGGTCAATTTGGCATATGTCCACAGGAGGAGAACTAATATATGAAAAGTCTGGAAAAGTTCATGGGAGTTAAGATTGTAGTTCATATTTTATTCCAGAGAGACTAGGAGCCATTGAAGAATTCTGAACAAGAAAGTGACATGGTTTGACTCATCTTGGAAATACTCATTTAGCAGCTGTGTGGAGATTAGATTAGAAAGGGGAGAGAGACAAAGTAGGGAGATGCATTATGAGGGTATTACCATAATCCTGGTGAGAGTCTTTGAGATCCTGAACTTAGAGTAGTGTAGTAGTAGCCTTGGGATTGGAGAGAAAAGGGCATGGATGCAAGAGAGAGATGCAAGGAGAACTGACACCTCACTGGATAAAGGGATGAACAGGAAGGGGAAAATGGGCAACACTTAAATTTGCCATCTCTCCAGAAAGCCCTTTTTAAAACTTAAAGCATTATAGAAATATGAGCTCTTATTAGGATCAGGAGGAGAACAAAGCTGCAGTGGTTTATTCAGGTTTCATAGAGAGTACATAGAGCTGTAAAATTAAATTTAGAAATCCAGTGCTCTTTCCACTATATCACAGTTATTAAGGACAGAGCCTGCCCTTTGCAGCAAGCCCCAAAGGTGACCTCCCCACCCCTCAAGGTCTCAGATCACTAGCTTTAGTTTCTTTTCCATCCAGGAAAGAAGAGTTGGGACATTCCAGGGCTGTCAGCTCAGGGACAGTCGGGAGGCATTAAAGGTAGCATGAGATGTTCCCAGCAGGAACTCATTGCTTGGGGTCACTGAATGATAGACTTCAGGAAAAGGTGGAAATGTTATCGGATTAGTTCCAACGTCATTGCTAGCATGGAGGAATAAAAGTGCTGATAAGATGCTGGCCTTCAATGACCAGAAGGATTTCATGCTATGGCATGGTGGGCTGAAGACCGGCAGGTCCCTGTCCTGTAGAGTGTGCTGTGGAATTCCAGAGCCAGGGGATGGCTTCTCTTGGCCAGGATCAATGCAAGTCATAGTGATTCCTGCCATAGTCTCCAAATTTGCTGACTCTGCTTTTCTTACACTACACCCTTCCCCCTCTCCTCCCAATGTGTCTCAGGCTGCAAGGACTCAGGTAAGCTCTGGAAAAAACAAGGGTTGAGTAGTTGTAAACTTTGCCAAATGACCAGTCAGTATGTGGAGTGGGTCAGTTTGCCGAGCTTACTTGCCTCTCAGATGCCAGGATGCCAGGATGTTCATCATCTGTTCTGTATGATCTCACCCACTTCTCCTAACTCATCTACTCCGGAAACATCTTTTATACAACTGGCATAGGGATTACCCATGGCCCTTCTATATATGTATGCATGTGTATGTGTGGATGGGTGGGCAGCCGCATGTGTGTGCTTTATTCCAGCCCTCCTGCATCAACTGAATTTGTTCCTATCCCTCAGAGATGTGGAAAGTGAAAGACGAACTGAGAGAAAACTTGGAAACCACAACTCAAACCTGTGTCATCCCAGTTCTTATTCCTGAGGCTCTGGTTTGGTCTCGTCTCTCTATTCCCCTATCTTCCCTCCCTTGGGGAGATGGCTAGTTTCACATCCCTATTTTATTGCATAGTAACTGAACTGGAAGAGGATGCCTCCTGGCCTCAGCCAAGCAGAAGGAAGCTGGCTTTACTTGGGGTTGGAATCTCAACATACACCCAGGGCCCACCAGAAGTTACCTCAAAAGTACAAAAAAATCACTGTCGTGAGCAATGAGATAATGCAATTTATAAGTCCCTTAACCATAGTGGAAACTCCCCCAGTAGGACGAACTTATTTTCCCAGGCACAATTGCACACCTTCCCTGCACAATCAAGACGTGTTTCCCACAGACCCACATTTTGTCAGGTGCCATTTCTCCATGGCCATCCATCCAGTTAGATCTCCTTTGGCACTGAGAAGTAGAGCTAGGGAGAGAGAATGGGGATCACCCAGGACCATCCCCTGTGTAAGCAAAGAAACCAAAATGGGTCTTCTCTGGACCTCTGCAAACCACTTAGATGAGTCAATCATGGAACCTCAGAGCTTCTGTCTAAGAAATCAGCCCAAAACCCTCATTTGCAGAAGAGGAAACTGGGACTCAAATGACATGCTCAATGTCATGCAATCAAGATTTGAGTTTAAGCTATCCAGCTGCCAGCTGCATGTAGTGAGACAAGGTTCTGGGCTGTGTTGAGACCAGTAGTCTTCCAGGTTGGGAGCAGGGAGGCTGGGAGGCACCCGGCTGGCTCCAGAAGTAGAGGGTGGTCATCTGATTCTAGATACAGAGACCAAGTGGTAGGGTGACATTTTGAAGAGTTCCCAAGTGAGAGGTCTAAGCAAATGTCACTTAATTCCTATGTGAGATGAGTGGAACTTGGGCTCCTATCATTTTCCGATGCCCCTTTCCTCACTCTGCAGACTTCTGCTTTCCTATTTCCCACCTCACCCTTTTCTACAGAAGGGTCTCAGTTCTGTCCCTCACCAGCCCATACAGTACTGGTAGGTACTAGGTAGGGGGCAGGGAAGCGAGGACCTTCACTTCTAAATAACATGCCAGCAAACATCTGGAGCTCTGAAGGAGGTTACTGGGGAATGATTGGTAAGGAATATCCAGCGTCAGTGGGTCATGGTTAATGGAACTATCAGTGGGGAACAGTCCGACGAAGTGTCCGGGGGTGGTCAGGAACATGGTAAGGATGGCCATGGGGGAGGGTCAGCAGAGGCGGCTAGGGGATAGAAAGGACGACCCAAGAGGAGTCGCTAGCGTGTCCGCGGGGGGCTTTCAGTTTTCCGTGGGGCACAGTCAAGGCGGGGCTTGGTGGGCGTGGACCTCGGGGAGGCGGGGGCCTCCAGGACCCAGCTCGGAGATGGCATGAAGAGCAGACCGGTGGGGGTGGGGGTGCTTCTGTCCGCTCGCTCCCGTGGTCTTGTGCGCACGCCCGCGGGAGGGGCGCGCGTCAGGTTCGGGACTCGCGCTGCTCGGGCGGCGGCAGCATCGGTGGCGGTGTCGGAGGCATCCTCGGGGCTCTGTCCGGGGCCAGCAGGACTGACTGACTGACGTACGGAGAGTCGAGATGGAGGGGGCTTCTTTCGGAGCCGGCCGGGCTGGAGCCGCCCTGGACCCCATAAGCTTTATCAAACGTCCCCAGACCATCTTGCGGATCACGGCCTGGGTAAGGGCGCTCGCTGCCAAGCCAGGAGGGCCCCCTGGAAGAGGTGGGGGTAAATGTCCTCGGTGGGCGGCGGGGCAGACCCGGGGTGGGGGAGGAGGGGGTGGTGGCGGGCAGAGGGACACTAGCGTTCACTTTGCCCCGTAATGCGTAGGTGGCGTGGGGGGTGGGGTGGGTGGACCATATGAGGGGTCATTGAGCCTCTAAATGGAGAGTCCAGGGTGAACAGGTACCGAGTCCCTGAACCTGGGGTGGAAGGATACTGAGCCTCCCTCCTTCCCTCCTCCCGCCCCTTTCCTTATTTCCTAACCAACCTGGCTGTCCCCCCCAACCCCCTCCCCGCCCAAGCTCCCCTGTTTCTGGATTCTGGGGACTGGCAAGGAAAGGGGGGGCAGTGAAGGGCCGGCAGACATTTTTCTTTCCTTTCCCATCCTGGCCCATGCACACATACATGTGATTAGGTTTGGGGGTGGTGCACCGCATACATGGGTCCTGGTAGCACCAGGTGACTCCTTCACTACCTCCCACCACCACCTCTACACCGAGCAAGAAACGATCTACCTTTTCCCTCGTCCAAGCAAAGTCAGGGGTGATGCCCTCACTGAGATCCTAGATCCCTCTGAGACCCTTTGGGAGGGGCCCTCAGAGGTTCTGATGACGTCACCACTCAAGGGCTAGACCCAGGACTTGGAGGCGGGGGCAGCTGCTGATCCAGGGTGAGCTGTCCACCGACTTCAGGAACAGCAAGAGGAGATGAGGAGGGAGGGGATTTGGAGTCACTTAGTAAGATGCTCTGGGACCCTAAGGAAGTATCTCATTCATCCCTCTCTTAAAACCTTTAATTTCCTCTTCCTAATGAATGGTAAGCATCTTACCACCTCCCCACCCTCCACCTCCATCCCCCAGCGGTACTTAGGTTGGTAAGCTCCCTCAGGGGGCTTATAAATTCATGTGGCTGATCATCTCCTCCCCACAGCTTTCTGATTTTTTAAGTCTCTCCCGCTGGACAATAGGCAGGTTTCATCTCCCTGAAAGGTGATCAACCTTCTCCCTCAGGTAAGCCTGAACTGACTTCAATGAGCACTTCAGGGGGAGACAGAGGAACATGTGACAGCTTGTCCCATCCCCTCGGTTCTGGGATGGGAAGAGGAGTTTTTAACGCACCTCTCCTCCCCCAAAGGAGTAGACAGAATCCTCAGTATATCTCCTCATTCCCTCCCTTCCCTGTTCCCAGACCGTGTGTTAAAACATGTATGTGTCCTTGAGTTGTATGTATGTGTTCATACTTAAAGAAAACTTGGCATTGAGATCCAGAGTAAATTAGGAAGTGGGTAGTTTTTTTCATTTAGCCCCACCCTTCCCTTTCTCTCAAGTTCCTATTTTCTGAGAGCTTTTAAGGGAAATGGAAGCTGGAGGAATATTAGAAAAGTCTCTGAGCTTCCAGGGAAGTGAAATGGGGAAGGTGGCTGATTCTGTCTCTTCTACAAGATATTTCTGGGTTGAGGTGTCCAGGCCAGGGCTGGAGAGAAGGACAGTGATTGGTAACACATATGCTACCTCTTTCCTAAAAGAGGATTATTCCAGAGGGTGATGGCCATGTGTCCCCATCAGAATGAGGATTCCTAAATCTTTTCCTCTTTCCTCTGCATTCCCACCTTCCTACCTCCAACAAGGTCATTCCCATTGAAGTAGGCCTGTCTACAAAGTAAAAACACAATTCCTTTGAACAAATATTTATGAAATGCTAGGTGCAATGTCCTAGGCTAGATGCTGGAAGGAATACAAAAAGAAAACAGTACATAGTCTACTCCTAAAGTACTTACAACTTAGAAGGAGAAATGGGACACATGGATAACCAAAACTCAACGGTCACCAATATATGAGAGTATAAATGAAAAAACACGAGTCATTAAGAAGGGAATAACTTATCATAGCTGGTGGAATCAGAGAAGACCTCTTAGAGGAAGGGACCTTGAAGGAAGGGACTGGGGAAGGATGTGTACAATCATCAAGGGAGAACAAAATTGGAGGAAGGAAAGCAGCCTGGTTTGACTGGTGTGTGTGAAGAGGGGGTAGGTGATGGGTCTCAAAGGTGAGCTGGGACCTTAAATGCAAGACTAAGGAGTTGGTGCATAATCTTGTAAGCAGTAGGGAGCCACTGAGGAATGTTGAGCAGGGCAGTGATCAGACCTTTGCCTTCAGAAGATTACCCTGTGTTAAAGAAGGATCAGAGAGAAGGATGCTACTAGGAAACATTACAGTAGTACAAGCAAGGGATAATTAGTGCTTGATTTAGGATGGGGTCTGTGGGAGTGGAAAGATGAAAGAACATTGCTGGCTCTCACTCCCCAGGACTTAAGATCTGTGCTTTGGGAGCTTCTGGGAAGTGATCAGGGCATTTAGAGGAGGAACCAGAAATATAAATGGCTTCCCTAGCTAGGGACTTAAGAGAAGGGATTAGCACTAGGACTTTTGAGGGAAGATACTGTTTTGCTCTGAAGAGAAGGGACATCCATTCAGCGCTGAGTTTTGTTGTGCACCAGGTAGTCTTGGGTCAAACTCCAGAGTTCATTTCTATCCCTATTCCTTGATCTCTGATTACCAAGGCATACTTTGCCTCAGAACTACCTCTAGCATCTTTGGTTTCTAACATTTTGTGATTTTTGACTGCCATTTTTCTCAGTCTCCAGGACTCCCCCTGGGGAGTTTCTGGGGAAGATTAGCATTTCCCCATTCTATTCTAGTCAGCTAAAGTCAACTGAAGTCCTTTCCCAGGGGCCAGTAACTAGATGTTTTGATAGATCTGGGCTGAAGATTTATATCAGAAGTGCCTGAATGTTAAAAAATAAATAAAGTTCCTAGTTGGCAAAGGGCCTAATGACATAGCTTTTTCCTATAATGAGACAGTAAAAATGAGGGCATGAAATCCATGTCAGAAGCTAGTGCAATTTGGTGGTCAAGGCCATGGGAGTAGATGCACAGCTATTGGTTGAAGCAAAGGAAGGGGGAACAGAGTTCTGAGTTCAACTAGTATGAGATTGCTTGATCAAGAATTAAGCATCAAAGAGGAGAGAGAACAGGACCTCTCAGGTGAAGGGTTCTGCCTATTTCTGCTGCCTAGGTTGAGTGAGATGGCATTTGTGTCAGACAGGGCAGGGGCCTTCCCAGTCTGGAGCCTGGGCAAGGAAGAACAGGGTCTGAGTTTCCTGGAACCTGCTTTGCTGGGTCTGCTTCTCCCCAAACTGCTCTTGACTCTGGTCCAGGCAGGGATACCATCCTACCTTGCCTGGCAACAGGGACAACATAGGACTTTACATGCAGGAAGGCTCTGTTTGGGATAAACCTAACCCTAACCCTTTCCACCTCTTCCAGGAAGCCCTCTCAGATTGCAAGTTGGGTTGACAGGCTGGAACATTTTGGTACAAGTATTTTCACAACTAGTTGCAAAGTTTTCTATTTTTTCAAGGGTGGGACTCTATTCCAGTCTCACCCCCTCAATCTAATTGCTTTGGATTGGGGATGAATGGGAGGGCAGAGCCCTAAGAAACATTGCTCGTGTGCGTGCACACACCTCCCCACACACACACTCACAGTTCAGGAACAGGAGTCAGAAGAAAGACCTAATTTCTGATCCCAATTCTGCCACTTTTGGACAAGTCACTTTCCCCTCCCCAGATCCTAGTTTACCTGTTTGTAAAATGAGGGATGTCTTTCCTAACTCAAGCATCCTATGATCCTATAACCATTATCATCAATAAATTGTGAACGAGAGAATGAGCAGAGAGAGAAAGATGAGTGTATCACCCTTTGGAGCCTTCTGGAGACACCAGGTTTGGATAAACCACTTTCCATCTCCTACATACCTAAATACTATTTTAGAACTATCCAGAGGTTTCTCTACTCACTACCAAGGAAGCGTCTGACATATTCGGATGTCAGAGATTAGAAATACAGATCCCAGAGATAGTAAATTCAGTTATTAGAGATGAAAAATCTGTGTGACTGAGATGGTGAAGCAAAATGTTAGCAATGAAGAATCCAGATGTCCAAGACAGCTCATCAGGACATCAGGGGCAGGTAGGTCAGAGGTCAGACACTAAGCATCCAGAAGTCTGAGATTAGCAATCCAGATGTCCGGGACAAATCAACCTCAGCTACAGGAAGGTCATGTGCCATAGCATCACAGAAGCACAGAATTAGGAGGAACCTCAGAGGTCAAGAGTACTAACAAATGGTGGGGATAGGGGAGGAGAAGATGAGGAAATCCTATAGGAGAAGGCATTTGAGTCCCTGTGAAGCACTTGAAGGAAGAAGGGAGGAGAAGTATGTCCAAGGGCTAGAATGTGTGTAGGGGAAGCAGCCAGGATGCCAGATTGGCTAGAAAGAGACAATATATATAGAGGGAAGGCCCATGAAACAATGAGAAAGGAGGATCTGGCTTGGTTGACTTCTGAAAGGCATGAAGTGCCATGTTGAGAATTTTGTGTTTTCTCCAAGAGACAAAAGGGAACCACCGGAGATATTTTGAGTGCAGAACTGACAAGTTTGGCAGCTGTGTGGAAGACATCCCTATGAAGCCATCTTTTCCTCAAGCTAAGCTTCTGTGGCACCTTCTTGAGGCCCTTCTCCATCCTGGTGATCTTCCTGTGGATGCCATCTAACTTGTCAGTGTCATTTCTAAAATTCAGTACCCACAACTAGAATCAATTCTAGGTGTGGCATGACTAGGGCAGAGCACTATCACTTCCTTTCTGCTTGTCCCTGCAGCCTAAGATGGCATTGGCTTTCCTTCCACCTTTTGTTAGCATTGCCATTGACTGATCAGATATTGAGCCCAAGGAAAACTAAAATTCCTAGATTTTTTTTTTCAGATGAACTGTTATCTAGTTGTGCTGTCTTCCTCTTAGACTTACAAAACTATATTTTTTAATCCAACAGCATTTGTCCCTATCAAAGCCCATCTAATTAGAACTAGCCTATCAAGATGTATTTTTTTACTTCCGACTCTTCCAATATGTTACTGTTCTCTCTAAGTTTTGTGTTATTAGAAAATCTAAAGTACATATACCAGCTGTACCTTCAGCCAAGTCATTGATAACAAATGCTAAACAGTGAAGAGTCAAAGTCCTAGGGGCATTCTATTAGACACCACCTGGATATGAATCCATTAATGACCATTCTTGAGGTCTTGTCATTCAACCAGTTCTCCTTACACCTAATTGCACT
Source organism: Bettongia penicillata ogilbyi (assembly GCA_023548195.1). NCBI lineage: Eukaryota > Metazoa > Chordata > Mammalia > Diprotodontia > Potoroidae > Bettongia > Bettongia penicillata. The sequence continues at coordinate 8,387,969 of JAJHZJ010000612.1, read as the reverse complement.
CTAATCCACATGGTTCCATCTTGTCCATTGATAACAGCATGGGAAACTTTGTCAAATACTTTGCTAAAATCTGGGTAAACTACGTCTCCCGTAATCCAAAGGATACATACCAATCTAGTAATCCTGTCAAAAAAAAAAAGGCAGGAAGATTAACCTGAAATGATTTTTTCTTGGAACCATGAAGGCTCTATTATCATCTCTTTCTCTAGATAAATGTTCAGTAACCATTCTCTTGAGAAATTCATTCTAGAATTTTGCCAGGAATCCTAGTCAGGCTCACTGTCTCATATTTGTGATCTTCCTCTTTCTTCCTCCCTTTTTTGTTCTTTCTCTGTCTTTCTCTCTCACATTGAAACATTTGCCCTTCTTGATTACTCTTCTGGCATGTCTCCCTTACTCTATGATTTTTCTTTTTTTTCGTTAATTTTTTTTTATTAAATCAATTACATCTATTTTCTCTTCCCTTCAACCCACCCCCACCACTGAAAAAGTGGAGAAAAGAAAAAACAAACCCCTTGTAATGTTCCTGTGTCAGTTGTGTCCAATAGGTATGTCTTATTATGTATCCTTGAGTTCATCACCATTCTGTCAAGAGGCAGGTAGCATGCTTCATAATGAATCCTCTTGAATTATGAATACTTCTGTTGATCAGAATTCTTACAGCTTTCAAAGTTGTTTGTTACTGTATAACTTGTCATCCTGGTTCTGCTCCCTTCATACAAGTCTTTCAGGTTTCTCTGAAACTGAGCCCTTCACCATTTCTTACAGCAGGGTAGCCTTCCATTCCATTCACATACCATCAATTGTTCAGCCCTTTCCCTATGGACGGGATGAGTTTCCAGTTCTTTGATACTACACAAAGAGTGACTATAAATACTGCTTTCCGGAATAGCTCCATTTCACAAATCTACTAACAGTGCATTGGTGCGTCATTCGCACCCCACCTCCCAAGATTTCTCAGAGATCACTGACGGTGGGCCAGCAATCACATCCAACAATTGGCCTGACGACTTGAACTCACTGAGGACAGTCACTTACCCTCACTTGTCTGGGGCTTTTTGACTTCCTATTAGTCATTTCTGTTTTATCCCTTTCACTCTAGATATCAATCTCCTTGACAGAGAAAACAAAAGAGTCCAGGAGGGAGGGAGAGTGAGGTTAAGAGAAGATTGTTGTGAAGGGCATGGCAGGAGTCAGGTAGGCAAGGGAGGGAATAAGGGAGGACAGAAAGGAGATTGGCTACACAGGGAACAAAACTAAGAGAGGGAGAAGGAGAAGGAGAGAGAGACAGAACAAGAGAGAGAGGTGCACACTACAAATTCTGCACTGGGAACGTACAAGATGAAGGATTGACTAAGGCTGACCCACATCTCATCACTTCACAATTATCTCACTTGAACCTCACAACAACTCTGGGAGGTAGGTGCTATCATTGTCCCCATTTTACAGATGAGGAAGCAGGCAAACAAAGTAAGTGACTTGCCCAGGGTTACCTAGTGTCTGAGATCAAATCATTAGCAGCTATGGGGCCCAGTGAACAGAGCACTGGGTCTAGAAGACCCAGGTTCAAATGTAATCTTGGACACTAGCCCTGGGCAAGTCACTTACCCTGTTTGCCTGCTTCCTCATCTGTAAAATGGGGACAATGATAGCACCTACCTCCCAGAGTTGCTGTGAGGTTCAAGTGAGATAATTGTGAAGTGATGAGATATGGGTCAGCCTCAGGCAATCCTTCATCTTGTATGTTCCCAGTGCAGAATTTGTAGGAATTTGTAGTGTGCATGTGTGTGTGTCTCTCCTCACCTCTCCCTCTCTTTCTCCCTTTCACCCTTTTTCTCCCTCTCTCCCTCTATCCTAGCCAAAAGTGCTTCAGTTACCTCCTTCTCAGAGGTTTCAGGGGCCAAGGAGAAAAGTCCAACCCATGTGTCCATCCCTTGTCAGGAAGCCTTACAAGGGCTAGCAGGTGGGTGGATACCAAGACTGGACTGAGTATAAAGAGAAAGTACACTCCCATCTTCATCACCCCAAGCTCCCTCTGTACCTCATAAGCTACATAAGACTCTGAGGGCACCCTTTGGGTTTTTGGGTCATTCTGGACCCAGCCTACTGTGGGCCAGGAGCCAGGTGGCAGATAACACCCCCACCTGTCCCATGGCTGTGGGCCTCACCCTCCAGTCAGCCTACTCTCACCCCAGGTGTTCTCCATTGTGGTGTTTGGTTCCATCGTGAATGAGGGCTATGTGAATAGTGAAAGCACTCCAGAGCTGCACTGCATCTACAACAAGAATGAAGGTGCTTGTAACTACGGCATTGCCATCGGCATCATGGCCTTCTTTGCCTGCATCTTCTTCCTTGTCCTTGACCTCAACTTCCAGGAAATCAGCAGCGTCAAGGACCGACGGCGGGCAGTGCTTCTGGATCTGGCTTTCTCAGGTGGGAGACAAAAAGATTCACCAGGGATTGATTTCTTTTTGAATAGGGCACCAAAGTAGCATAAGAGAGTCTTGGGGTGCAGGAGTCAACATGGGATATGTGGATCATGGAAATCAAGATGGGGGCTTGGATAAACATTCTGGGGTTGTCATTAGAATGAGGATTTGAACTGGGAGTTTGAGATGGCAGTTTTGGATTGGAGATAGAGATCTTGGGTCAGATAGGGCATGCGGAGACTTCTAAGAGGTAGGCATTTAGGTCTGGAATTCAGGGTGATGGATTTGCAGTCATTGAGATATCTGGGGGATGGTTTGGAAAGGTTGGGGATTTGGAGTATTCCAATTGGGGTGGGGAACAGAGATTGAGGGACATGACAGGGGAAAGGAAAAGGGATTGTTCATGGAGGAAGCGGCTCCGTTGGCCTCCCCAATCTGAGTTGTTCCCCACTTTGGCTTCAGGGCTCTGGTCCTTCCTGTGGTTTGTATGTTTCTGTTTCCTGGCAAACCAATGGCAACAGACCAAGAAGAGTGAGGAAGTAAACCAAGGGGCAGACGCAGCCCGGGCAGGCATTGCATTCTCTTTCTTTTCCATCATCACCTGGGTGAGTATGGGACCAGCATCCCCCCCAGCCTTCTGTCCCTAAGAAGCCAAGGCTGCTCTTGGCCCTTTGTGCAGTGCCAGAGATAGGGCCTAGGGCTCTGGGGTAGGGATAAGGGCTTGAGGACTTCCTGGAGTCCATCAGGAAAGCCACCCAGCTTACCCCATAGGAACCAGTGAGTCACAACTGCCTTACCACCATCTCTTTTCCTATTCTCTGTTTCTTGGGTCTCTTGCCACTCTATTCTGCTGTTGTCTCTCACAGTTTCTAGTTCTTAGAGAACACCTAATCTAACCCATTTTATAGAGGAGAAATCAAGGGGAGGGGCGTGATTTACCTAAGACCAAAGGACCAGGACTAAATCTCAGATGTCTTGATTACTATCACTCATCAAACAATTCTTTCCACTAAATGCTGTCCAATTTCTCTTGCTTTCTCCACCTTTTGTTTTAGTATCTAGTCTGTCTCCATCTCTCATGGTCTGTCTCTCTATTTTTCCCCTCATCATTACTGACAGCTATGTTTCCTTTGGCTGTTGAGGGTTTCCTGAAGGGGTTCGCTCCTTTCATTGAAATTCTTTGTGGCCCATTTTGGAGTGCTGGCTGCTGCTGTTACATTGACCATCCTCATTCTGGACCTCCCCCACAGGTGGCCCTCATGGTGAAGGCGCTGCAGAGATACCGTCTGGGCACAGACATGTCACTCTTTGCCACGGACCAGCTTAGTGCAGCCCCTGGCACCAGCTACCCTGGATACCCGGCAGGCAGTGGCGTTGAGGGCACTGAGACTTACCAGAGCCCCCCCTTCACCGAGACCCTAGACACCAGCCCCAAGGGCTACCAGGTGCCAGCCTATTAGTAGAGCTGCCCACCCTGTGCCAGGGCCTCGGGGTACTGTGAGCATGTTTGGGCTACAGCTATGGCCTGTCCCTGTGGGCCAGTCTTGTGGACTCTGTACAGTGGTCTCGGTTCTTGTGTCACCTCTAAGGGTTAAGCAAACAAAATAATCACACAGTGTTCCCTCTAAGTCTGAAAAGGAAGGAAGGAAAGAAGGGAGTTGGGGAAGGAAAGGAAGTCACTGGGTGGGCGGGAGGGAAAGGAGATAGGAATAAAAATGCATATGGGAAAGAAAGAGGCAGGGAAAAGGCGGCTGAGAAAGAAGGCAGGAAGATGGAAAATTAAGTGGGGGAAGGAGAGCTAGGTGCGTGCTGGAAGAAAAGAAGGCAGCCAAGTATGTCCCAGGAGGTAAGAGAAGGTGGAAAGAGGGAAAAATGAAGAATCATACTGTGAATACAGAATGGCTTTAATAAAAATTAAAGTTAGAAAGTGAAGAGGGCAAAAGGGAGTGTTTTGTCAATGTTGAAGGAAGGAAAAATAGGAGAGGATGTTGCCTGAGCTCTCATTGGGAATTGCTGAGCCCAGAGCTCCCCGATCTTTGCAGGATGGGTGCTACTTGCCTCCTAACCCCACCCACAACTGTGCCCCTCTGGTGGGGCAGGCCTTAGAGTCTTTGGTACCTTCTGCTCAGGGCCAGCTTCTACCCACGGGCTCTGAATCAGGACAACTCTGCTAAGTTGGACATTCTGAATTTCCCCAACTCCAGTCCCTGGCTAGAAGGGGCTGACTTTTGTCTCCCACCCCGATTCTATCTCCTTTGGCCTTCTCTAATAAATTTGCAGAATGAGCCAAACCCACCTGGGCCCCCAAACCCCGTCCTGCTGGGGAGAAGGCTCAGGGTTTCCAGAGTACTCTGTTCCATCCCTCCCCCATCCTGTGCCATGCCCTAGGCTTCCCATTCCCCAGTCAGAAGGAAAAGGTCCAGCTGAGGAAGGGGAGCCCCATGACCCCTGCCCAGGTAAAACCAATTGCAGCAATATTTTCCTTAGAGGGAACACTGACTCATTTTAGCAGCACAAAAGGTCTATGTGTCAATATTTTAGTCAATAATCAATTTAAACGGTTCCTTAAATTGATTGTACGTGTGAGACACTGTCCATTGGGTATACTGTATTTTTCTATCTTGCTCTCCGTGTATTACCGTGATCGCAATGGGCTTTCTATGGATGTCCGGGCCATTCTCAGTGCCACTGAGCCCTTGCTGGCTCACTCCCCTAGATCCCCAGGTCACTTGGTAGTGACAAAAGTTGGGGCTGCTGCAGAAATGAGTGCATGCCCCCAGAAAAGGTAGGAGGTTCAGGTTCCTGGGAGGGTATCTCTATTAGTGCTTCAGGGATACCTTCCCCACATCCTTCTTTCCTGGGCCAGGGGTTCTGCTCCCTAACTAGCCTCCCTGCCAAGCCAGGCCTAGGCTGCCACACAGCTGGGTAACGGGAGGTGGCCAAGAACAGAAGTTGCACATGGTGGTTAAGCAGTTTGCCTTCTATCAAGGCCAGCCTGCCTGGGGTAGCACTGAGCTGCCACCAGCCCTCCCTCCACCTACTCAGTGCTTTCCAGGAGAGGGGGAATCATCTAAGGCTTTCTGCCTGAACTTAACACCCCTGACTCCTGCAGATGGGTCTGAGCTGACAACATGGTGACATGTATCACAGGCAGCAGCAGCAAGAGCCCTGCCCCTAGACCTGGCCCAATTCTTACTGCATGACCTGGACAACTCCCAGCCCTAGAGTGCCCAAGTTTCAATCTAGGGGATCCTTTTATCAATTTTGGGTGTGGGTAGTACTGTTAACATAGTGTCTGTTGTAGTTTGTCTTATGTGCCAGTGGTTTGTTAGGTAGGGTAGTACACCCAGCGATACGGAATGTAATTTACTATATTCTTATGGACTCATTAGAGAAATCCTAGAGTTGGTGTTATAGCTATAGAACATGCTTTAGCCTTTCTGTATTAATTCCCCAGATCCTTGCCTTTCTTCCCCCATTAAGCACCCCTCTCCATTCCCCCAACTACCCTCCATTTTCCCTTGGTCTGTATGGGGCCAGTGTTCATCTTTAGTCAGGGCCCTGCTCTACCATCTACAGCAAAGCATGTCCATATTGCTGCAATTCTGAGCATCACGCCAACATATCCATTACTGGCTTCTAATCTCACAAGCTGCCAAGAATCCTCTGAAAGGAACAAGGAGTCAATATTGATGCAGATATTCCTCTTGCCTCCCTTGACAGCTAAAAATATGTGTCCAAGTCCAGGCTTTCTGGGAGTTAATCACTTTACAGAGGATGCAAGAGGGACCAGAGACCCCTGTGGGTAACATACATGCCCCTTGCCTGGCCTGGGTGGGGAAAATGTATGAATGTTTGTGAAAGGTGGGAGGAAATAAGGACATAAGAGATTTCAATAATAAATGCGAATCCATTTGACACATCTGCAGGATGCCCAAAGAAGGCCCCCTTCCTTTTCTGCTCTCCCATCTTATAAACAGTGCATGCATACACTGTACCTACCATCCTCTCAGGTTGGTAACAGGGTCCCTAGCTCAGCAGGGTCTCTTGCCCAGAGAGAAGCAAGCATTCACAGAAACTGTCTCAACAGCAGGTGCACAACAGGTTCATATGATGAACTCTGTTTATGTGAGAATGATTTTATGGGCTAGGTCACCTCATTCCTATCTCAAAGAACCCATCCCTACCTTCAACTTTCACCAACTCCCCCCCACAGCAGGTGGGCTGGTTGGTCACTGGCAAGCAACCAGGGGGTGCTCCCTCCCAGCCCACCCTCCTGGCCTCTTCCCTCCCTGTTACACACAGAGTTCATCAGAGGGACCACTCACTCCTTGTTGGAGCTCATCAGCCAGGACTCTGTTGCATTTAATCCTTCCAATCTGTACTAGTTTTTACTATCAAATGGATACCAAATGTGGTTTTGCCCATTTCAGTTTTGCAGATACCTCTCTTTAAAAGGCAGGCCGCTTCCCAAAGCTGCTGTTTTAAGTAAAACTATGTACACTGTAGTCTAGGGTGGACTGTGTATGGAACTGTCAGTAAAAAAAATGTTTACAATTTTTTTTGTGTGTATATATATATACATACATATATATATATTTATCTTCTGAAAGAACAATCTGTGATTGTGTATTTTCAGTGTCTGTCTCCCAACTGCAACTTATTTTCAATAAAGAGTGCAAATGAACTCGTGTGGCCCAGAGACACCAGGAAGGCATTTTGCAGCAAGGTGAAATGGGCAAGAGCCCTGGACTGGGGTTATAGCTGGGGCTCTCACCAGCTAGCTATCCTGGCCTTCATTTAGCAAGACCCGCTGGGCAAACTCAGTGACTCCAGGTAGCACAAGCAGGGACTGTGGGGGTCTGCGGAACCCCTCTACCACCGCTGCTTCCTTCAGAATCTTCTTTGTGGGAGAAGGAGCCTCATGGGCTGAGGCAAGGGTGGCTTCTGAGGGGACAGCAGGAGGCCCAATTTTTAGTAAATGGGAAGAGATGACAATGTAGTACTTTCAAAGGAAAAACACCAACGTTTTAAAAATGAAGGTGGCTTTTATAATCAAAAACTAGGCTAAGAAAAACTGGTGTTGTCCTAGATAATCTAGAATGGAAGAAACCACAGGAAAGTGTCCATTTCATGGGAATAAGTCTGAGACTGCTGTGACCAAGCATACATGCCCTGGTCTGGGTCAGGAGACCCTGCTCATGGAGTACTCATCCTTCCTTCCTCACTACTTGCTGGACTCCTCTTGAGCCCTTGAGGGCCTGTAAAAAATGAAGTCTCAGCAAAGTAACGGTCATTAGTGGATACAGTGAGCATCCCTCAGAAGATAGCCCAGCCCTGCACCAAGTCTATAGCCAACAGTACATTTCGCACCAAAAGGCTGGAAACGTTGCTGAGGCTCCTTTGTCACAGCAGTCTCACACATGATCCCTAAGCAATGGCCGAACACCCAGTCTAGAGTGGGGCCTCACATAATTTGCCACAAATGCTGCTGCTCTCAGAGTGGGTAGTCCTTTGTCCTGGCCCAGGAGCCCTAGAGGAGAATGGGTCAGGAATAGCCCTATTTTGATGGCCCACACCTTGGTCTTCTCCAGCAAAGAACCTAGGAGTTGACCTGGGGGTGCCTGGGAAGAAAAGCCAGCAACCAGGCCTCTTCATCCTGGCACAGACTTTATGACCTGGGAAAACTGCCATGCTCTCCTAGTGAAAAGCAGAGACTAGGACCACCAGGCAACAATGTGCAGCAGTTTTTAATGTTCCAACTCAACCGCATCAATACATCCAATAATCAGAAAGACAGCTGTTTTTAAATACAAATTAAAAATCATGACCACTGCTGAGAGAAAAAGAAAGAAAAGCTTAGAACAATATTCTACATGCTGTACTGCAAAATAAATGTATTTGAAGATAAACTGAATTATAAAAGGTCAAGAGATTTTTCGATCCCACATTCAGCTAATGCTGTAAAGATTATCCCAATTCAAGTAGCACAATTTTATTTCTGCTTCCCATTCTGAAGGTTCTTTAATCACAAAATTACCAACCGTTTACACACCAAACAGTCTCACTCCCTCAACATAAACCCCAATTCTTTCTCCTCACGGAATTTATGTGACTGCAGGCGGTTCTGGGTCTGCCCCCGTGTGGCAATGACACTGGCTTCAACCCCAGGGAAAGGTCCCCAGGCTACAAGAATCATCCACCCTCACCCGTTCCCCACCCCCCAGTCACTTGATAAAAACAAAAAGAATAAAGAGCACAATTACCCCCACTCTGGGAGGAAGGCAGTCTTTACTTGGCTGACAGCAGGTGGTGGCGGTGTACTGCGTGGGGCAAGGTCATCGGGAAAATGACCCCGCCTGGCTCTCCCTCCCCTGCCCGACCTGCTAACCACACCAGGTGACCTGCTCTACTATTCCTGAGGCATTTGGTGCTCTGGCATTTTGGTTTCTGCAAAGGGGAGGAGAGTGTGTGTGGGGGGGGTGTGCATTGGCCCTGTGTGGGACTGGCCCCAGGGACAGCCAGCCAGCCACACCCCTGGCAGCTGTGGCTTACCAGACCTTACTTCAAAAAAGTGCAAATAGGTGGTGTGGAGATTGTTCTGCTGGTCTTGAGGAAAGCTAACTGATAATTCTGCTGATAGCTTGCAAGGAGGGGAACTCTTCATCTTCAATATGCAGGGCTCTGTGGGTGCCCAGGTCATCCTGAGTCAGCACCTGCTGGCAAATGGGGCAGATGCAGCAGTCTAGTTCAGAAGGAGTGCTAGCTGGCCATGCGCTCTTCTTGTTCTTTCTAGATTTAGGCGTCCCCTGCTTCTCCTGGACCCGGAAATCATTGTGTGCAGACAGCAGTTCCTGCTGCTTGGCTGTGTCAGGCAGGAGCACCAGGAGCTCACTGAAGATTTTTCTGAAGTTCTCCCCAAGGAGGTCCCGGCAGCTCTTATAATACTGTGCTGCAGAAATATGACCCTAAAGTCCAGGAAAAAAGGCAAAAGAACCCCATACAATTTCACTGTGTTCCTAGACACCAGATCAACCTAATTCCCCAATTCTCTCCTCCCCCGCCCGCTCACCTGTCGAAACTGCCCCGAATGGCTCTTAAATTTGTTGAACCTAGACTCATCGCTCTGAAGGAGCTCCTTTATGGACTGGATGAGCTGCATGTTCCTTTGTTGGAAATTCTCAGGTATCAAGTAAGTTCCTTGGCAGGTACCTTGCCTGATATAGAAAAGGAAGAAGAGGGGAGGAAAAGAGGAGAGAGGAAAGGAGAAGAAAAAGGAAAGGAAGAGAGAGGAGGAGGAGTAAGTGTTAATCTATGCCTACTACCCTTGGCCTAACCCTGGAAAATAAATGAAAACAATCATTTTTTTAAGAGCTGGAAGACCATCTCCTTCATTTTAAGGAGGAGAAGCTATGAGAGGCACAGAGACGCTAGGTGACTGACTCCCCAAGCTCTCACCCAGTGAATTCGTGGCAAAGCTGGGACTAGAACCCAGGTCTCTTGCTTCCCAGTACGGGGCTCTTCCCCTTCCATGCCATGGCCCTGCTGCAGGGGCCCTGCCGTGGGTCCCAAGGCAGCTGCATCTGCGTCCAGCACATCTGTGTCACGGCCTTCCCACCCCACAGTGGTCTGGTGACGACTGAGGGCCTGTGTCCTCCTCTAATGGGAGCAGCTGGTGAGCATTTCCCTGCTGAGCATGCGGGAGGGAGGGCCCAGGGGATACTATCAGAAGAGTGTCAGCACCTGAGAACACAGCTGCTGCAGCTACTTCTGGGGCATTTCCTTCATCCGAAGGGCGGACCGAGGAGCCAGAAGGAGGAATGTACATCCGGGGCTTCCTCTGAGTCACACAGACCCCACACCAAGAATCACTGAGCAAAATGAAATCGGTCCTCTCCAGGAGAGCTTCCAGCGACAGGGCTGGGGACAGCAACATCCCAAATGAAAAGGTTTAGTGGAAGCCGCGTTCTGACACGGAGCACAAGTCTGTTACGAATGATGGTGAGGGGAAGGTAGTAGGGCCTGTTTGGCAGAGCTGCTGTGACTCCACCTCCCCAGCCCCTATGTGGGGGTTGGCCCTGCCTGGATGACAAGGACACTTCAGACATTGAGAGATGAAATGTGTTCCCTTGGGCAGCAGCAGGCGTTAACACACCTCCGGCACTCCCTGCCCACTCATTCACAGTTAACCCTAAGGTGACCCCATGGTCTCTGTTCCCTGCCCACCTCCTCCCTCCCTGGAAACACAGGCTCAGCTGAATCTGGTATGAACAGGATGAAGCACTCCCAACACCTGGAACTTACTCTTTTATGGAGGTGGTGATGGGCTCGGAGATGCTGTTGGATGGGATGACGGTAAAGCCCGGAGGGGGCTTGCTAATGGGTGGTGACAGTCCTGGAGGTGGTGGGGGGCTCTTTAATAGCACCACAGAATTAAAGCCTAGAAAACCGCAAGAGGAAGACAATATGAAATGCACCACAGGGCATAACTGGGTGGGGATGGGAGTGGGAGGGACATTTGCTTCCCCCTTCCGCCACCTGCTGCCACTAGAGCAAGAAATGCCAGATTTCTAGGATGACTGGTAATAAAGCAGGCAGGAACCATCGGAGCCCAGAGAAGGGCCCCTACAGGAGCAAAATGACTATTATTATAAAAAAAGTCCACAAATGGCACCATACGGTCACAACAGAGCCTCATGGATGTTTCCAAGGCAGCTGTGCCGGCTGCTGGGAAAGGCAGAAAGGGGTGAGACTGTCCTTAGTGTGGTCCTCCACCCCAAGTTCTGAATTATTATGGAATGACAGGGTAGTTGGGTCTCTCCCAAGCTCCACGGGCCAGCTCCATCCCACCAAGATAGTACAAAGAGCCTCTGCTGTGGAAAAGTAGAGGTCAACTCTCTCAAAGACGTTCTGAGGATGGCGAAGGCCTCTTCAGCACATGGAGAATGAACCCATCCCACTGAGCGTGGAATGCCAGCATTTTCTTAAGCAAGTACCAACTTGTTGTTCTGAGCTGTAGCATGTCCTCAAGTACATAATATTTTTATTAGAGCTTGTGACCTGTGGGCAGTGTCTATGTCCACCTTCCTCACCGTGTGGCAGAGCTGCCTCCCTCTAAAAAGGAAAACAGCAACAGACTCATCCCAGGGCCCAGCCTCTCGCTATCAAAGAGAGACTGTTATCTCCAAGTCCCCTCTCCCTCGCACTTAGGGAAGCTTCCATAAGAAGAGGCACAAATACATGGAACTTGTTTTCCCCACAACTCTTCATTTCCATCAAACAGCCTTTGTTTTTTAAAGTTCCCATAATCCCCCACAAACATCTTGCTGCATGCGCCCCTACCAGAAAAACTCAGATATGCCCAAAGTCCTCAACCTCACGTAAAGGGATTTAAAATCTCCCGTGTGTGTGTACACGCACACAGGATCATGGGGATAGGAGTGTACCGCATCTCCCTGTGCTCCCTTTCATGCTGAATTAAAATGGAGAGTTTGGGCCCCACTGGACTTCTGCAGGCTGGCAAAATGCTCTCCAGAAACCCAGCCACTATAAGCCAATGCGGCTGAAGAAGCGTGGAGGTGGTTACAAATGGCAGGTGACCCAGCTTCAGCACAGAGGGCACAGGAGGAGCATCCCAAGATATATCTGCAAGGCATTTTAAAGATGGCAGGAATGTCAGGAGTCACCTGGTCTACCCTCTTCCAGGTGAGCAAAGTGTGAGCCTCAGAGAAGTGACTCTCCACATCACAGTCACTGCTAGGTTACCAGGTAGGACTTGTGAGGCTAGAGCGTACCTGTCATTTCTTAGCTGGGACCTACAGGAATTCTCCATCCAGAAAGACCAAACCTGCCATTCTAATGAACCCAACAGGTCCCAATATTCCTGGTTTCAAACATGTCACTGAAAGGAAGCAAGTCTGCTATGCAAGTGACAGGCACTGACTACTAAAAGACACTTGCTGACCCCTGAAGCCAGCACCCTGGAGCTTGAGGTCTGGCCCACTCCTCCTTCTCCCGCCCGCTCCTGCCTGCCTGCTGTTACCTGGTGGAGGTTGCATTCGGGGAGGCCCCGCGCTGCAGAGAGCTGGGAAGTCTTCCTGAGGTAAAGAGCACTGGTTAGTCACTGGTGGCTTTGTAAGCCCTGGAGGCTCTTTGGGAACACTGCCAACACAGGCTGCCTTTTCTGAATGTCCATTCACAACGGCTGCAGGTTTCTCTGCCCCACTGGCTGTGGCTGCAGGGGCTTTTTCTCCCCACGCTGGCTTGGCAGTCACCTCTGGCACCGGTGGCTGGGGTGGAGGTGACACCGAGCTCTGCTTCTCGGCCCCCATCTTCTTCTTCTTGCTCACCTTCGTAAAAGACTGTGAGGAAGAGGCAGCTAGCAAGGAGGAGACATCAAACATGGTGGGGGCACTCCTGATCTCTTGGGTGGTCAGCCCCATGTTATTGTCCTCATCATCAGAGACCAGGGCTTTGTTGCTCTTCTTGCCTGCTTTACCACTTCCTTTGCTGATCAAAGGTGGTTTCTTTGCGAGCTGGCTGGAAGTAGCCTGGACAGGTGCCACTGGCCGAACAACACTCTTACTGGAGTTATTGTTCCAGGCTGAAGAGATACTGGACACAGCTTTGCTGGGCCTCATTTTTGACACGAGGGCTGGAAAGTCCTCTTCTTGGAAGGCTGAGGTCTTCTTGGCAGTAACTGTATAGGTAAGCGACATCCCCGAGGAGACAGTGGGGGCTGAGGAGGAGGAGAGGCTTGGGAAGTCTTCATCTTTAAGTTTGACTGAAGGTGGCTGGAGGGAACTGGGGCAGAGCGAGAGATAAGATGTCACATGACCCACTCAGGCCTTCATCAGGGAGGAGGGAGTTGGGAATAGCCTGAACTTGGTTTGCTCCACAGAGGGGAGGAGACCCATTACAAATCCCTTTTAATGCAAGGCAGCAGGCAGCAGAGGGCATCACCCGTCTAAGCAAAACTTCACTCCCCAGAGAGGCCCCTGCAGAGAGAAAAGATCCCAAAGCAGAGACCCCTTGGATGAACTCAGGCGAAAAAGGGATGTGTGGCTAAAGGAGTCATTTGCAGGTCAGACTTCACAACTCCTTTAGACATCCTGTAGGAATCTAGTTATTAAACAAAGAGCTCATGTTTGGGTCCCACCCCCTAGCTCTGTCAGCTAGAAGATCCCAGTCATTAGAGAGGCAAAACCTTAAAGGAACCAATCCATCCCTCTGTGCCCCCAGGATCTTCACCAATGCTTCGGACAAGCCAGAACAGACTCAAGCTGCCCCACATACCTCTGCAGAGCGCCCCCTGGTGTCAAGCTACACGAGACAAAGTCATCTTGGCTTGCAGGACCATTAGCGGTAGCCTCTTTGGGAACTAGGATCAAGGACAATGACTTGTAACATGGAATGATGGCAAGCGCCAAAAACCAGAAAACTGTTCTGATGGAAATCTCTGAAGCTGGAAGCCCTAGCCTTGGGACTTTAAAGTATACCATTTTCCTCAAAGACTCTCATGCAACAGATGTCAGACTCATCAGGAATCATGACTCAGAAAGGTTCATGAAGAACTTATTCTGAACTTCCATTTCAGGTAGAAAGGTTAAATATATAATATTTTATATTTCATATCCTCATTGGTCTTAAAAATAAAAATAAAGGATGGCCATATATTAGACTAAATGTGACTTAATACCAGTTCCTCAGAAGAATGCAATTACTTAGCTAAGACTTTTTAAAAAAGCCTAAAAGTTCAGTTTCACGTAATATATTTTCCCATTCTGGATCATGCAACTTGATTGCACAATTCATTCAAAATCCATTTTCTGCTCCAGAGCAGAAAAGTCATCCCTGCCTGTGGAAAATGTTTCCAACCAAGAGACAAAGCTATGAGTTCCGGTCTTTACGTTTAGAATGCCAGGCAGAGGAGAGTGTGGGGCAGGAACTTCTGCCAGCCACCACTGATCACCTGGGGCCTCCGCAGAAGGCTTGGGGGCTCTCCTGGAACTCCGAGGGTCTTCTGGGTCCTTCCCCTCATCCTTCTTCACTTTGCTGCCATCCTCTTTATCCTCAACCCATTTCTTTTCTTCTTGCCTAGAGGCAGCTAGTGATGCCCTCACTGCAGCTGCTACATCTCTGTCTTCTTCTTCCCTGAGGTGCAGGAGAAGGAAAAGGAGAGTCCTTTAGGGTCAGGAAAAGAACTTAAGGACTGCTATGAAACATGTCTCAAGTTCTCCAGACAATGCCTGGCCTGTGGCACCATCTGCTGGAAAAGACTGGGAATTGAGGTTCTAACCAACTTCTCAGGTGTTCCCCTGCCCTCCTTCAAAAACATGGGAGGAGGTGGCTAGCACCCCAGAGAGGAAAGGGGCAGGAACTGGTAGCCATACTTGAGATTCAAGGCCAGATTTCCTTGTGGGTCTGGTCTACTTTTTCTCCCTCTGCCTTAATTCCATCCTTTAGTTAATAACTCCCCAAGCTGCCAAGTGACAGCCTCTTCTGTGTCTCTACCACTGTCGCCAGTCCTTGCCCAGATGGCCTTTAGCTCATGCTAAAACAAAGATGGGGTTTTTCTCAAAAGGGCTTTTGCAGTCCTCTTGGGGAAAAGTAACACCAGTTCCAAATCCAATGAACCCATGAAAATATACAAATACAAATAGAACTGCCAAGAACATGCCAAGAACTGCCAAGTTACCAAAGTCTAAATCTGTATCCTAAGACCCCATAAGTCTGGCATGATGGGCTGCACAGACTTCTTAGATGTAGCTGCCACGTGCCCCCATGAGAGAATACCACCAGCCCAAGCTTTCCCTAGGTGGGCCAACTCAGCTCCAGGTATCTCTTTCTTTTCAAAGTTGGTAACTTTTCTGCCCCACCCTCAATTCCAAGGTATTGGTGCTTAAGCTGTATCCACACTTCAATGACTTCTCACTCACCTCCCTTACCAAAGAGGTATTTATTTAGCTGAAAATCCTCTACTGTGCAAAACTGTACCTGTGTTAAAATAGGCCCATAAACATTTCTCACCAATAGTAAGGGAAAGGTTGTATGTATAGGTCCTATACAGAAACAGGAAGGACTGATGGTTAACAAGAGATTTCCACTCCCACAGGTCTGATTCAACAGTTAAGAAAGTCAAGACCCCCTTGGAGAAGGTTTGGGATTAACCTCAGTGGTGTCATTTTTTTTTTTGCCTATAGTGTCTCTTTAGGGTGTTTAGGGAAAAAGAAAGCAGGAGTTTGGATTCTCCTCCTAAGTACACTATACATGGAAAGAGTAATGAGACTCTAAGCTAGAAAAGAGGTGCCCAGAAATCTTCCTAGTGGGTGTGCCCACGGGTAGTCTGCACCAACACTAATAGCAACTTATCCCAAGAATGAAGCACTGGGCAAAGAAAGACTCTTGAGGAAATGAGGTACAGTGGACCAAGCAATGGCTTTGTAAACAAAGAGAAAATGGGTTCAAATCCTGGCTCCATTGGGCAAGTCACAACCTCATCTGTAAAATGAGGGGGGGAAGGGCTGGACAAGATCCCCTCCAGTTATACAGCAATGATCTTATGGCCTGAATTCAAATCTTCCTCTGTCACTTACTATTGTGTGACACTGGGCAAGTCATTTTCTCTCTCTAAATCTGTTTCTATGAAAAATGAGGGGGCTGAACTAGAGATACGTTTCTGAAGTCCCTTCCCACTCAGATCTACAATTCAAAAGTAACCAGTCATCAAAAAGCAGTGGTTCTGTGGTCAGTGTTCTTAATTGTTTTTCTTTAACAAAGGGGAGACTTCAACACGGGAGAAAAGAAGGCATATTTCCAAAAAATTAGTACTGCAAAAACAAAAGGAAATCAATAAAACTTAGTTGTCGTTTTTTTTAAGGCAGAGGCTCTATTGCAGACAGAATCTCATGTATATGGGGATTTACTAATTGCTATGACTCTCTATTCATAAAACTATTGTGGGTTCTGGTCCCGGCCTGGCCGCTAACTTGCAGTCAAGCCATCTCCCTTCTGCAAGTTGTTTTCTCATCTACAAAAGGCTGCAGTTGGTCTCTACTCCCCGTCCGAGTATAGGATCCTCTCAGTCTGTACAAGTTGGGACAAAGAGATCTTCTAGAATCAAGAGTTTGTGAGCTGGCCCCCACCTCCAGCAGCTCCCCAACAAGACACCCCGTGGGCTGCCAAGAGAGGAACTTCAACAGCGAGCAAAAGCCTCCCACCTCTTATACCTCCAGCTTCCTCTGCGGTTCTGCTGAGCTCCACGCCCCCCAGGCCTGTTGGCCCGGCTCTGCCTGTTATGCCTGTCCACTTCATCGTAGTCATCGCCACTGACAACACCTAGAAGAAGGCAGAGGGCCTGTCGCTTCACCCTGTTCAGAACCAGCCCCTCCCCATCTCCCACCAGCCCCCCGGGAGAGCCCCGCAAACACTGTGTGTGGGCCTGTTTGCTAGGCCTCCTCTCCCTTTCCTCCCTCAGATACTGTGGACAGCTGGTCCTTGACAATAGTTCCAGGAGAGCAAGGAGATGAAACCCATTCACCCCCAGAGATCAAGGATATTCTGAATCACAGCTTTAGTCTGAGAATACGCTTTCTTGAAGTAGGGGCCGACAGGTTGCAAAAAGCCATAACAGAAAGATGATTGCACTGTTTCTTCCAGTTCATTTTTAAAGGCTTAGGAAGACAGTAAACTAAATCTATCTTCCTATGAACACAGCAATGGAAATTTAGGTCTTAAGTAACTATCGTGTCAAAAAAATGTAGAACCAGACCCCACACAACGAAGCTCTGGTCCACAGTGGCCCTCCCAAGGAAACACAGCCAGGCACACTCACCTTCACCCCTACGAGTGTGCCTTGGGGCATAGCTAAACTGCAGGTCAATCTGCCGGTTCTGCCTGGCCTCTGCTCGGTTCTTGCTGTGGCACGAAGTCTTATGCGCCTTGTAGTCGATTTCCGTTCGGAAGGCATGAGTGAACTGCTCAGTGCTGCACCTTCCCTCCTCACAGAGAAAGTGCTTCTCACGGAAATGTTCACGAAGGTATTCATAGTCACTGAAAGAAAGTAAACAATGGGGATGGATATGGTTAATAGATCACTCCCTAACAGCACACCACGGTACCAATTAAGGCAACATGGCAAATCTCAAGCAGCACCTGGCAGGAGCTTTTCCTATGAATTCCAAGGAAGTTCTACTCAACTTACCCCCAAACAGAAGGGTGCATCAGTGTCCAAATATGCTGCACAGGAAGTAATAATAATGATAGGGAGCTTATTCTATCCTCAACACATCATGAAGACCATAAATACTCCTGCAACAGACCAGACAGGACTGGCCAGACCTCTTCTCATCCTCATTGCACATGAAACACTAAATATTTACATAACTCCCCCCCACTGCCACCCCAAGGACCACAAGCTCCTTATAATCTACAAAGACATTCACAGAAACAACGCTAAATACGCATCCACGTGTGTCTTCAGGAGGAAAAAGCTTTTCCCTTTCCCCCAGTTCTCAAGGCTCTCATGCTGGAGCCAGTCCAACTACATGAATTAATGGAACAATGTTTAATTCTTATTAGTCCTGTTCATAAATCTGAATAGAAAGAAATTTGGTTTTTTTTTTTTTTTTTACACACTAGGAAAAGATGAGGGAGTGTCAGAAACTAACCCTGTTCTTTGAACTCACAACTCAGTTACAAAAAACAGCTTCAGCCTTAAAACATTTTACACTCCCAACAGAAATAAACATCAAAGGATCCTGACTTAGGACTAAAGTGGAATCAGTCAGGGATAACTTGGCTCAGCTGCTCAAATCCCTAACGACAAATACTTCAGGAGACACAAAAAGCCACCCACTCTGCTAGGACCCACTCTGGGTACACCGAACAGGAAAGAGAATACAAAGAATGCCAACTCCTCATAATTGGTCTCCAGTGTAGAGCCCTGACACATTCAGTTCATATTCATGCTCCCCCTGACCCCGCCCAATCCTATCTGTACTCAGTCAGTCCCTGCTGGGACATGACTTAAGAGGGCTGCCTTTTCACCAACCTGTAATACTCCTGAGCGCCATCAGAATCACAGAAATGGCAGAAATAGTGGTCTCTCCTCAGATGTTTCAGGAGCTCATCATTGTCCAAATAACGCTCATCACAAAATTTACACAGAGGATGTCCCCGGTGGGAGGTATCATCCGGGTCCCCATGGATCCGATGTCGGGCAAGGTCCTTGCGGGAATACCATTTGCGTTCATAGGTAAAGATCTTAAGGAAGAAACACGAAGGCATATGAGGCAGAAAGGACGGGCAATGCCGTGCAAAAGGCACTGCAAGAACTGCTATGAGGGGCTGAACCATCTCTCACCTTCTCCACTGATTCTTCAAGCTCCAAAGATGTTTTTGAAGACTATTCTCTAATCTCTGCTCATCACAGAATTGAATATTAGATATAATTTTCTCCAAAAAGTAACCTAGAAATCCCCACTCTACAAGTTCCCAGTGTCTGATGTGGAGCCTAGAGTGGTTCAGGCCTTCGCAACATTCATCTAGATACAAAAGAATTTTTTTTTACCTGAACTGACTAGCTTTAAATCAAGATCATTTTCTGTCAAGCATCTCCCAGTGATCCAACCTGCCTGCCCAAAAGTAAACTACCACACATTCAAGCTGCAATAGTACATTATGGAAAAGGTTGGTTTTATAAGCTACACCAAAGGAGCATGCACTAATTTAAGAGAAGGATTTTGAATGACAACTATATTGCACTTGAAAAAACCCAGTCATCTACCTGGTATATGGCCCACACTCCTGTGTTCCAACTAAATTCATGCTAAGTCAGCAGGTATAAAGAGGACACAAAGAGAGCTGTGCAGGTGAGACCTACAGGTCAACCCCATGACAAAGCAGGGCTATGTAAAACAAAAGATCTGCTGGAGCAAACAAGGATTCACTGCTCAGCAGGTGGCCTGTGTTCACAATGATTTGTCACAATTAAGAAATAATCCAGTGGAGTGGTGGAGAAAGTGTTTTCTTTGGTCCAAATCAGTCTATCTAATGGGGAATAGCTAGAGGTAAGTCTGAAGGTTATGACAATATTCCAGGTAAGAAGTTGTAAGGAAGGACTGGTAGTTATGTGAGTGGAGAGAAGAAAATGGATACAAGAAATGTGGGGGAGGCAAAACTGAAATGATTTGGCAAACAACTGGGTATGGGGAAGTGGGGATGGGAAGGAGGGATCTTCAACAAGGAAGCAGGAGAAAGGTACAAGCTGATGAAGATTTCAGTTTGGGACTAGCTGATGGGAGACTCAGTGGCACAAGCAGGTGAAGATGGACAACAGGGCCAGAGTTCAGGGCAGACATCTGGAGTTTTGCACTTTTTTTATGTCTGCCTTATGCTCTTGTAGAAGTATCAATTTATCAAAGAGGCAGTATCATGTGATGGAGGTCACTGCAACCCAAGTCTCCAGGTTCTATCACCTGCCCTGACCATAAGCACTCACTTTCCTAAGACCAATGTGATCTATTTCTGGATCTATCCCTCAGCACCTACTTCTCAGGGCTGGGGGTGCTGCAGGATTCCCCTGAAGTTCCTATTCCCCTTCCAAAACAATTCATCATGAAGCTGGGCTCTCCACCTCTGCCATAACACAGTGTCACTGGCACATTCAAGGTTCTGACTCTTCTTTCACAGCATCACTGATATGTTTATCATGTTTGTACATGTATAAGCTATAGCAGCTTGCTTAGCTGTCTTGGGGAGGGGGGAAGGAAGAGAGAAAAATTTGGAACTCAAAATCTTATAAAAATGAATGTTGAGTGAGGGGCAGCTAAGTGGCACAATGAGTGGAGCACTGGGCCCTGGAGTCAGGAGGACCTGAGTTCAAATACGATCTCAGACACTTGACATACTTACTAGTTGTGTGACCCTGGGCAAGTCACTTAACCCCAACTGCCTTGCCTTCCCCCCTCCAAAAAAAAAAAGAAAAGGAAAAAAGTGTTGAGAAGTATCTTCATATGTAATTAGAAAAAATAAAATACTATTATATTAAGTGGGGAAAAAATAATTGGGAACAAAAATGACAAGCAGGATGGTTCCAGGAAAAACCCGGGAAGACTTAATTGAACGGATGCAAAGCGAAGCGAACAGAATCAGAAGAACGTTGTACAAGAAACGGCAATATTGTAATGATGATCAACTCTGAAAGACTTAGTTACTCTAATCAATACAATTACCCAAGACAATTCAAAGGACCCATGATGAAAAATGCTCTAGAGAGATCTGATGAACTCTGAGTACAGACTGAAACATAATTTTTTTCACTTTCTTTCTTACTTTTTATTTTTTGCCAACATGGCTAAAGTGGAAATATATTTTGCATGGCTTCACATGTGTAACTGATATCATTGCTAACTTTCTCACTGGGTGGAGGAAGGAATGGGGTAGGGACAGAATTTGGAACTCAAAACTAAAAAAGAAAGTTCTACTTTTCAAACTAATTTCCATTCTAACAGTATCATTTAAAAGTTTTATTTTTTTTAAACCACCCCAAGTTTCTTGCTATAGTTGTAGGATTTGTAGGGAATCTGAAGAATTAACTATCTTGTTCTTTTTTTATTTAGGGTTATGGCTCAGACTCCTTTAAAACAGAAAGTCTTAATCTGGGGCCCAGGAATTATCAGTTTCTTTTATAATTCTGGGCATTTTTTAATACATTTAAGAACATTATTCTGAGAAGGTATCCATAAGCTTTACCACACTGCTAGAGGGGTTCAGGACATGAAGAAGGGTTCCAGAAAGTTAAATAAAATGTTTCCTTTCATGGGGAAATTCTTACTTATTTTTCCTTGTCTTTATAAGCTTCAATACTAGGCCCCTTCCCTTTTCAATACATTTATTTTCTTCTTTGCTTCCTTGAATCCCAAGGACATAGGAGTTCTTCAGGTGGGTCCTTGCACTGTACAAACTCCACCAGGAAGACTCTTCCTCTTAACCAGCTCTGAACTATGGCATCTCTATCCCCCACTGAAATCAATTGTTACACACTCAACCTCCTGAGTACAGGATGGAAGGGGGAGAGGTACAATTTTCCACCTCCTGTGAATGAGATGAATTTAGTTGGAACCCCAGAGTATGGAGCTGGGGGGTGGAAGTTGGAAGGGAGGGAATTCAACGGAGTTGCTAAGGGACAGATTAGATGCGGGGGTGGGGAACCTGCAGCCTCAAGGCCACATGTGGCCTTCTGGATCTTCAAGTGTGCCTTTTGACCGAGTCCAAGTTTTATAGAACAAATTCTTTTATTAAGGGGGTTTGCTCTGTGAAGTTTGGATTCAGTCAAAGGGCCTCACTTGAGGACCTAGAGGGCCACATGTAGCCTCTAGGCAGCAGACAGAGGAGCCTGGACTAGAGGCTACAACAGCCCACAGCTTGAAACAAACAAACACAAGCTCATGAGGTAGTCTATTCTACCTGCACGAATGCAGGGTGAACTTGGGGTGAGAAGGGACTTTAGAAATTTTGATTCTGGGCTGTAATTTCAGAGGGTTTTTACCTGGAGGGGAGGTGCTTCCATCCTCTTGCTGAAACTACTAAGACAGCATTCTTTTGGAGTATTTCTTTTTTTAAGGTTGTTGGAGTTGGAGAGTTATGTTGAAAACAACTTCTAGGACAGCAATGCTGTAATGATGACCAACTCTGAAAGACTTAGTTAATGTGATCCAGACAATGATTCAGGACAATTCCAAAGGACCCACGATGAACAATACCATTCACTTCAGAAAGAGCTGATCTATTCTGAGTGCTGACTGAAGCAGACTTTTTTCACTTTCTTTAGGTTTCTTGCGTTTTTGTGTGTTTCTTTTGCATCATGGCTAATATGGAAGTATGTTTTGCATGACCTGACATACATAATTGCTATCACATCACTTGCCTTCTCAAGGGGCAGGGGTAAATGAGGGAGAGAATTTGTGATTCAAAAATTTTTTAAAATGAATGTTAAAAAAATTTTTTAAATGAAATTGGGAAATAGGCTAAAAAAATTTTAAAATATTAAAAACTACTAAGGCAACTTGCTAATCGAATATAGAGATTTGGGAATCTTCTGGTGAGAAAGGACTAACACTGTGGGAAGAGATGAAATCACCAATGGAGAAAATATTTAGAATGACCAAGGCCTTGGGGAGCATTGCTATTCAGGGGGCCGAAGAAGGGGATGAAGCAGAGGAAGAATGGTGAGACAGGAAAGGTGAAGATCCAGGAGAGGAGAGAACAGTGTCCATGAATCAAGAAGACAGGATCTAGGAAGGGCAGAGTAACTTTCAGGACCAAATACTATAGAGAGATAAAGACTGAGAAAAGGTGACCAGAGTTAGTAATTGAGTTCACTTTTAATCTTGAAGAGACTAGTCTTAACAGAGTAGTCTGGCTAGCCCAGCTCAAGGGGTTGAGAAGTGAAAACGGAGGGAAGTGGTGGTGGAGAGGGCAAATTACTCTTTCTATAAGCATGAAAAGAAGGAATGGCAGGATCAAAGGAAAAGGTTTTTCAATAACAGAAAACCATGAGGAAGTTTGTAGGAAGCAGGGAAGAAGCCTGGGAACAGTGAGCCTGAAAATGAGAAGGAATGTTCAACAAAGTAAATTCCTGATGATGTGGTGGGTGTGGGAGAGCCAAGAGCTCAAGTAGAGATCTGTTTTGACAAGGAAGAACTTTCTCTTCTGAGACTGGAGCAGAGTAGTAAAAAAAAGAGTGAAGAAAAAGAAGTTGGAAGATGTGAAAAATGGGTGCTACGTGGCATAGTGGATAGAGCACTGGAACTGGAGACAGGAAGGCCTGAGTCTGAATCTAATCTCAGATGCTCACCTCACTGTGTGATCCCCAGCAAGTCACTTAACCTCTGCCTCAGTTTCCTCATCTGTAATAATAGCACCTACCTTCCAGGATTGTTGTGAGGACAAAATGAGATAATACATGCAATAAATGCTGGGTCCTACTCTTATTATGGGAGATGAGGAGGAAAACAGAAAGCCACAATTTCAGAAAAATAATAAACAAGGCACCTACTGAAATAGTTCGGGGCAGGGTGTGTACATGTGCAGAGGGGTTAAAATTTTAAGGAAAGAGGTTTGACCCAACCATCGTGGGGAATGTGGATCAGAGATGAAATAAAGGATTTCTGTGCAGTAACAAGTGCTCAGTTGGGGTTAGATAACATGAATATGTACTGGACTCAAGTCTACTAAGGGCAGCTAGATGGTGTAAGGATAGAGTGCTGAGCCTGGAGTCAGGAAAACCTGGGTTCAAATCCAGCCTCAGATCCTTGCCAGCTTTGTGACCCTGGGCAACTCAATTCATTTCTGTCTCAGGTTCTTCTATAAAATAAGGCTAAGAGTTGCACCTACATCTACCTTCCACTGTTATTGTGAAGACCAAATGAGATCTCTGTATTAGGTGCACTCAGCACAGTACCTGGCATATAATGCTACATAAATATTAGCCACTGTTATCATTTTGATTACCACTGTATCATTCTGTACCTTCCCTCAACAGGGTTCAGTGATTCAGGAATAGGAAGAGAGAAGGCAGACAATACAGGGGAGGGTTATAGGAGCTGATAGACTTGGGGTTCAGGATGCTCAAAGTGACTGGATAGTCAATCACCAAAGATGAAGGCAAATATTAGGATGAAAAAGAATAATGTAAGACAGGTAGACACTGAACTCATAAAGAAAGCAGGGAGAATGCCTCAAAGATTAGTAGATGACATCAGTAAGGATCTGGACAAGGTGAGAAAGAAAGAATACCTTGCTTTAGTTTTTTTTTAATGTCTTTTTTTATTATTCTTTCATACATAATGATGTTTTTGCTGACGATTTAAGTTCTCCTTATTAAAAAAAAAAAACTTAAAACCCTGACCCTACACATTTCTCCTTGCTGAAATTCAATGCATCCTTCAACTTCAAATGCTGCCTCCCTCATGAAGCCTTTCCTGAATTCCAATAGTTGGAAATGATTTTCAGAAGACTTCTTACAATATTGTTCGCACTTCCCTAAGGCACTTAATGATCTATTTTGTGTAACAATTGTGTGTGGCATCCTACTAGACTTGAAACTCAATAACCATTAATTAAGAATCTACTATATATCAGGAACTATAATAGGGGTCAGGGATACAAAGACAGAAATTAATCCTTGACCTTCAGAAGCTAACATTGCATCAGAGAGGACAAGACATGCATACATTATGTACAGGTATATACAAAATAGATGACAAGGCTATTTGGCTGGAGGGGTACCAGAAGCCAGAGTGAAGTTTAGGAAAAGCCTCATATAAGCCACAGTGTTTGAGCTAAGATCTGAAGAAAAATTATGGATATTTTAAACCTAATTTTTATGGATAACTTCTGTTTTTATGTAACTTTCATTTCTAAATTTATTTCTTCTTACTCTCATAATAAAGAAAGCCAACCCTTGCAACAAATATTTAAAAAGAAAAAAAAGGCAAAACCAACTAACACATCAGCTTATGTCTCTAATAGTTCATACCCACAGCCCCCCATCTCTGTAAAGAAAACAGGGAGATGCACAGTCTCAACTCCTCTTCAAGGACAGACTGGGACATTATAGTCACAGAATATCCAGTTCCACTTACTACCTTGCTTGAGTTTAGGTGAATCAGCTTCCTGTGGCGTTAGCTTACTCAACAGCAAAACAATAACATAAGAGGCACTTCTCTAGAGTTATTTAGGGTGGCTCGAGTCTGGGTTCAATAATACCACCTTTCTGCACAGGAAGTGACTGATCTTGGGAGGAAGACTCCCTTGCTTTGCTTTCAAGGACATCTTCCTCTTTTCCCTCCCTACCCTGACTGTATTGTCCCCACTCACCTTCAGGTGTTTCACGCACAGCTTACAGCAGAAAAGTTCATGCTGTTTCCTCATGTGCTGCTCTAAGTCAACAAAGACACTGAAAGGTCGCTGTTCTGGACACTGGGGACATTCATGTTGGAGCAACTTCCTAAAAGGAAAACCAGCATCCATGTCACTACTTACTAGTCTTACTGACACTAAATAAGAAATGGGGAGAGAGGATAAGGGCTAAGAGGAGGGAAGGAAAAGTTGCTTTATACAGGTCATAACAATGTCCTAACAATCTGAGATTGAAATCAATGGAACTAGAAGAGACCTTAAAGATCATTTACTCTTGTCCTCTCATTTTAGAAATAGAGATTTTTAAAATTATGTCTGGAAGGTGAAGTTCTCATTGTGTTCAAGATAAAGGGGCAATCAGCATAGGGCTTGGAAATAGCCCTTTATTATATAAGGACATGATCTGGATTTTAGTTAAGTGAGGATAAAATATTTTTTTAAAACCCACTTACTGCTTTACTTAGTATATTCGAGAGAATTAGGAGTCAGAAGGCCTGCATTCAGTCCCAAGTCTGCCACTGTCACTTTGGCCAAGCTGTGTACCTTCTCGGGACCTCAGTTTTCTCATTTGTACAATGTTAAACAACCTCTCTATCTCACAGGATTACAGGTAAGAGAAAGTGAAAGTGAATATGCATATAATTTGAAAAACTATAAAATGCCATAGAATATGAGGGACTCTGGAAATTCTAAAGGAGCAAGCAATTTTCATCTCACCTGTATAAAGCATAAACCTTTCCATCAGCAAAATAGATGTCATATTTTTTCTCGTATTGCAATTGGTGAATTGGTATTGTTGCGAATGCTGGAAGCTTCTTTCCAAAGACCACCTGAAAACCACACAGTAGCATGATTATGAAACAAGGAACTCATATGCTACACAAGTTCTGGAACAGATTGCTCTATGTAGCATGAGTTTTAATTCTGAAACCAAATTTAATTTATTATAAGTCAAAAAAAGTCAAATTTAACCCCTACGTAGATACTCCCTATCTAGAGGTATTCAGATAGCAGCACAGTAATTCCCCACAACAGTGAGAGGGAGACAGCTTCAGGAATCTTGCCAAGGAATTTCCTCCCTGGGATAAATCCCCCCACAACCCCCCTTTCTCCTTCTAGTTCAGCTACTCAATAATGCCTTGAGTCCTCCTATCAAAGAACTGCCTAGCACCTACCTTGCAATTCAAACCAAAGCTGGAGGAATTAAAAATGTTTCATTTTGTTTCCTGCCCCAAGGGTTGGAATAACTGATCCATTCACATATTCTCTTCTTGTCCTACTTGTAACATGCCTTAGAGAAAATGCAGAGAACACAGCACAGCCACCTAACCCATCTTCTTGAAGAACTGAACGTTAAGAATGAACTGAAGTCATACTGCTTTCATCAGCTCCTAACCTGCCAACCTGCCATATAGCTGCTGAAATAAAAATTTTTTTAAAAATGGGTTTCGAAAAAGCAGTTCAGTAAAAATAATAAATTCTAAACCAAGTACGATAGTATAGAGAATTTTTGACATCCACAGCCTCCCACCTCTGCAATACTGTTTCTCCATGTTTGTCCCTTTGTTTTTCCTGCCTATATTTATTTCTATATCTTAAGAATCTGGTGGGCCAGGGTCAGGTCCTTGTAAGTAACTCTTATATGGTATCTAACGAAGTGCCTGCTATCACTGAAGACTCAATGAATAGTAGATATTTCAATCCAATTTGACAAATCTATATTAAGTACTTATTTTGTGTAGAGTTCTGTGCTCAGTGCTTGGTACAAAGACAAAGACGGCAAAGCCCCTCCTGGGACTTGAAATCCAGTACGGAAGAAAAGGCATCAGCATAAATAACAAGTAAGGCAGTACAGAACTTGAGATGGAGGCAGAGACGGCTAAGTGTCCTAGAGTACCCATGGAAAATGAACAAAAGATCAGTGCTGCCCGAGTGGGCCTCATCAGTATCCTCTGACCCTTGGATTACAGGAAGAACTCTTCCACTTCTATTTAAGGAGGGGGATAAGGCCTGATGTCTCCTCAGACAGCTTCTCATTTCTCACCTGGCTGCACTCATTCTGGACTTTCCTGGATACTCTACTCTCACTCCCCTCTTTCAGCTTTCTTTCACATGCTGTCTTCTCCCATTAGATTACAAGCTCCAAGGGACCATCTTTCTTTTCACACA
This sequence comes from Bettongia penicillata ogilbyi, assembly GCA_023548195.1. Classification (NCBI taxonomy): domain Eukaryota; kingdom Metazoa; phylum Chordata; class Mammalia; order Diprotodontia; family Potoroidae; genus Bettongia; species Bettongia penicillata. Next base: position 8,360,448 of record JAJHZJ010000612.1, on the reverse strand, counting down.
GAAGATGCTTAATAAATGTTTAGTGACCATTACTAGGAATCCAACCAAAAGAAATGGGAGAAAGGGAAAGCATAAAGGCATTGCAGAATAAATAAGTTAATGCACACTCCCTCCTTTATCTCCTCCCCAATTTATTAAGTTTCTGTGAAGTATCAGGCACTATGCTAAGTGCTTCACAGAGATTGTCCTATCTGACTCTCCACAATCACCCTATAAGGTAGGTGCTCTCATTATGATCCCAATTTTAAACTGAAGGAAACTTGGAGATCATCAGAGTTACAGGTGAATTGCTTTCCAACATATAAAACCACAGAAGAATATCACTACTACATCTAAAAGCACAGAAAGCCTGCCTCACTAGTTTTTGGAAAGGAGAGGGGAAGGATGTGTTGGTGGCTCAGCATGATAAAATTAGAAAGCCAATGAGCTATACTCCATAGTGGCTCTTGGGTCTTGGAATCATGACCCTTCAAGTCATTAATGATTTAATTGACTTGGAATACTACTCACTGTACTGTTTTACAACTCATCAGCACATAGGGCTGCCCAACCAGAGCACTCTAGAGAAAAGCTGGAATCCAGACACACCCAATAGTCTCAGCACTCTAAATGTCCATCTCCACTGGGGGGACAGGGGAAAGGGGAACACAGTGGGAAGACAATCAAGTAGAGTATATGCGTGGCTGAAAAGCAGAGGCTTTTTGATAAGAGTTGTTACCTAGTTACATTCATCTTCATTAAATTATTATAAAGGCCAGAAAATACACAAATGTAACCAAAATTATAACTATTTGCAGTAACATTAACATATAAACAATAGCTTATTTCACATCTCCTTATCTCTTTTTATCTTTTGCAATCTGTACACAGAGTAGTCAAGTTCATAGTCCTAGTTTAAGATAAGTGAGACTTCTGGCCCTGAAAGAATTTACAGAGTAGTAGGGTAGATCTGACACATACATAAATAGCTACAAGACAGACTGAAATGTAAATGTAAAGGAAAGCTCTCAAGGGGCATGAAAAATTGGGGGCAGAGAGATTTCCATCCAGGAGATGAAAAAAGACTTATACAAGAGAAGAAAACTGACTTCTTAGCCCATGAAGATAGGAAAAGATTAGAGGGGAGAGAGGGAAGGAATGCATTTCAGAAACTGGGGACAGAATGAGAAAAGGCACAAACAAGAACAAGCTACAAAAAGAACACGGGACGGTGAATGATCCAGTCTGGCAAGAACAAACAATAGGTAAAGAGGAGCAGAATGAGTAGTATGAAACTGACCGGGAAGCAAAATACAGAGGGCCTTGAAAACCATGCTAAGAAATTTAAATAACTGTCTATGAACCCACGTGAGGAATAATTATTTTCAAAATCCACTTCAGATACTTATTAGCTTTGCCCCCTTAGGCAAGTAATTTAACTTCTCTGAGCACTCAAGTTTCCTTAATCTGTAATCAGTCAACTAGCATTTATTAAGAAGGCAGGCAAAAGGAGAACAATATCTCGCAGGGAATTTATCAGGGGAGACAATATGTTGTATATATGTAGTCTGTATAGAAAATGAATACAGAATAATACAAAGTAATTGAGAGGCAGAGACACTAAAAGCTAGAGGAATCAAGAAAGGGTTTCTTTAGAAAAAGGTGGTCCTAGGGCAGGTGGGTGGTGCAGAGGATGGAATTAGGAGGATGTGAAGCCAAATTCAGCCTCAGACACTTACTAGCTGTGTGATCCTGGGCACTTCATCCTGATTGTCTTTAAAAAAAAAAGGATAATAAAGAAAAGAAAAAGGTGGTTCTTAACCTGAATTCTGAAAGATGAAAGGATTCTAAGAAGAAAAGGTGGAGAACGTATTTCCAGACCTAGGGGTTCAGGACAGCCTATGCCAAAGGCAAATAAGCAGGCAATGAAATGTCATGTGGCAGGAATAGGAAGCAGGCCAGCCCAAGAAGAGAAACAGCTAATAAAGCTGGGGCCACATTGTCAAGTGCTTTAAAAATACCAAAGAGAGGAATTTAGAGTTGATCTTGGAGGCAGTAACAAGTAGACACCAGAGTTTGCCTGTGGATAGCACACCAGTGCAGGAGTCAGGAGGACCTGAATTCAGAATCTCACCTCAGACACTTGATACTCACTAGTCACCTGTGTGACCTTGGGCAAGTCACTTAACTCCAACTGCCTCATCCTGGGTCATCTCCAGTCATCCTGATGAATATCTGGTCACTGGATTCAGATGACTCTGGAGGAAAAGTGAGGCTGGTGACCTGCACAGCCCTCCCTCACTCAAAGTCAAGTGCAAGTCATGGCATTACTTCTCTGATGGCATGATCTTCTTCGGCAAAGAAGGATAAACACACACACTGAGCAGGGAAGTGACATGATCAGACTTAAGCCTTAAGAAAATCACTGGCAACTATGTGAAGGATGGATTAGAGCAGGGAGATACCTGATGCAGGGAGACCAGTTGGGGAGCCTATTATTACAATGGTCTAGGCAAGAGGAGTAGTGGCCATGTGAGTCTTGAGAGAAGGGAGTGGATGTAAGAGAATGTATGGAGGTAAACATCATTAAGACATGAAAAATGACTGGCTATGTGGGGTAAAGAAGTGAAGTGATGGATGACACCAAAGATGTGAAACAAGGAAAATGGAAGGATGAGGATATCCTCAACAGAAGCTAGAAGGCTAGAAGAGGAGGAGGTTTGGGAAGAAAGAGCAGCAGCTCTGTTTTGGATGTGCTGAGTTTGAGATGCTGACAGGACAGCCAGTTCAAAATATTCAAGAAGCAGTTCAGTTGGTGAGGCAGGGACTGGAGCTCAGGAAGAGAAACTGGGGCCCTTCGACCCGAGAGTCATTGGCACAAATACGATAAGTGAACTGACATAAGTGAACTGACAGGAGTTAATGAAATCACGGAGAGGATAGTGAGAGAACAGAAGAGAGCAGAGCCTGGGATAGAACCTTGGGCCATGCCCAAAGTTATCAAGCAGGAGATGGATGATGAGCTAGCAAAGGAGATGGGCAGAGAGTAGTCAGAAAAGGAGAATGAGAACCAAACGACAATAGTGTCCCTTAGACTAAAGAGAAGGTGTTCCACAGTGCTGAATGCTTCAGAAAGGGCAAGATGAGGTCTGGTAAAAGACCATCAGAATTCATTTGTAACTTGAAGAGGGCTATTTTGAGTTAAGTGACAGTCACAGGGCTGAGAAGTGAGAGGAAAGGAAATGTCTATTACTAGTATATATAACTATTAGTATTATAATCTATAAAATAGAAATAGCAGTAGAGTTGTTATAAAAATTAAACAAAATAATATACACCTATTGCTCTTAGCAAATCTTAAAGTACTCTCTAAATCTTAGCTACTACAGGCAAATGGGAATCCCCACAAAGTTTTTGAGCTGGAGAGTAAAGGGAATGGAATGGTACATTAGTAAGATTAATCTGGCAGCAGGGTAAATATGATGAGCCCTGGGGTGGGTGAAGTGAGTGATGAAATAAATCTCAGAAAGTGGGGGGAGGGGGGGAAGCTTTTCTCCTCTGCCTCAGGTGATGGCTATACTCATGAATAGCAAAACTTTATGTGCACTTGAAACCTCAGGGGTGCCGATGAAGACTGACCAAAATCAGTTAGATTACAAACCACATTTACCCTCCCCACGGGTCTGTAAATGCTTCCTACTGGAACAGCCAGTTTTGTGGCTGACCACCAAAGGGTTGTCAGGTAGAAACACACTTTCAGTTTTTCCTTTAGTCTTACTCAGAATAGACCTTTTATTTTCTTACACTGGTCGAGTTAAGGACAGTCCTCAATTTGGACACACACCAATTTAATTGGTGTTTCAAATGAACAATTACCAGTTCAAGAAACAGACAACCAACATTTTTGAGCAGTTCCCTAATCATCCACATTCTTTACATTCTTATTCTAGTTCCCTAGGGGGCATCTTTCCTCTACTCTCTCCAAGCCTCCTCCCGCCCAGAGCCCAACACCTCCAGTACTGAGTGAATAGAGAGCTCCAGGAGGGGAGGAACTTAATTCCTCCCTGCCTTTGTAACTGGCCTTTCCAACATCTCTCCCTACTGCCTTTAGTCATTTAACAACCTGTACTGTGTAAAGGTAGTGTACACTACAATTCCTTGCCCGCCAGCTTAGCCAGCATGAAGAACTGTCAACTCCTCCTTATTCCTCATCTTACTCTGGGAAGATACCAAGGGCCCCATCCTTTTTCCTCCTTTACACAGCAGTCTTGGACCTTACGGATTTCCTCCCTACTTTTTTCTCTCATCCCTACCATTCCTAATCTTGGGTTCGCAAGAGTTCAGACCTCGGTCCTCTGCCCTTCTTTCTGTACCCTCAATCATCCTGACTCTAAAATATCTCTCTGATCCTGATACCACCTCCGAACTGTGGAGTCATATTTCTTAACACTCGGGTGTGTCCCATCATTACCTCAAATTAGGCATATTGAAGTCTGAAGAACTGACCTTTAAGGTCCCTTCCAATTCTTACTCTATGATTTTTTATATCAAATTTTCCTCCACTCCAAAGCCATCTACATGCTAAAAAAATGTTCTAAAGAAAAGCAGATTAATCTTAATAGCAGTAATAAAACAAAATCAGGAAACTATATATTGGTGGTAAAATACAGACCATATTCCAAGGTTAAAAATGTACATTTGTCATAGAATAGGTTGCTATTTCCTTCAGCTAGCATTCAAAATGGAGATGTGACTTTTGTGGATGACCGTGAGCTCCTACAAAGCAGGCAGGAATCACATCCTTCCTAAGTCAATCAACATTTATACCCAGGTAATGGGAAGAATGTGCAGAAAAGTGAAGACACAGTTCAGCTCCTAATGAAGAGGTCTCTCCACTCAATCAGTGGCGATTCCTACTGCTGCCTTTATCATTAAAATGCCATCCTCTTCTGATCTTCCTCCTAATTTCTGGTCCTTGACTCATCTACTTCCTGCACAGATCCTGGCCCCTACCATTTACATTGTCAATTCAGTCACCAGAAAAAAGAAGGTGTCTTCTCCTGCTCTTGGGCATCACCACCATTCAACTCAAATAGCATTTCTCTCCAAGAAAACATGCTAGCTTCTATTTCCCCAAGATACCTAGCCTAGGGATGGACCACAGTAGACATTCAGTACATATTTGCTGGTTGAATGGATGACACTGTTTAAAAATAGGGATCTCGCTCCATATGCACCAAAATATTTATAGCACCACTTTTTGTGGTAGTCAAGAATTGGAAATACAATACATGCCTATAGACTGGGTAATTGCTAAAGGAAATATGGTACATGTGCTGTAAGAAACAACAAATATGATGAATAAAAAGCATGGAAAGCCATAAAACAACTCAGAAATCAAACAGAAATTGGAAAACTATATATATAAAATGACTGCAACAGTGTAAGTGAAAAAAACAAAAATAAAAGAAATTAAATGCTATGAAATTATAATGAACAAGTCTGACCCCAAAAGGATATTAGAAGACTTCTTTGCAGAGGTAGAGGGTTGTGGATGTAGAACACAGCACAAATATCAGACTTTTTTCAATGTATTGGTTTGATGAACCTTTTTTTTGTTCTTTGTTATAAAGAAGAGATCTCTGGGAGGGGTTAGGGACAAGGATACAGTGGAAAATGAAAGTGATGTAAACAGAGGAGGAACAGAGAAGCACTCTTAAAATTCTGATTTGGAACTAGAACTTTAAAAAGAGAAACAACTACATTCTCACCACTAAGAAATATAATCACTAGAAAAATAATATTAAATAGAAGATTTTTGGCTTCTCACAAAGTCTGCCTCACAGACAGCCAAAAGTTCATCACATTATGTAACTTAATATAATCACCAAAAAGCATGTAAACAGATTTTACATGGAAGGAATTCTTCCACTGGGAAAAGAAAGCATGACAGCAGCACACTCCTTTCTTAAAACTTGCAATTCCTTTCCAGATACATTAGTGCTTGTAAACAATACTGAGACCACTTGGTCTCACCTTTAGTCTTTAAAAATATCTGTCGCCAAAGTGCTGAAAGAATCTTCATTCTTATCTTCCTAATTAATGTGGGAGCAAAGGTGAATCATTTTCAAAGTGATTTCAAGGTAGGGTCAAGAAAAACATTCTAAATCCTTAGCTCCTTATTTATGGTCTCCTAGTTCTTTTTTTTTTAATTTATTTTCAGTGCTTCACAATCACTTCCATATAACCTAGATTTTTTTTCCCTCCCTCCCCTCCTTCTTCCCCCCTCCCTCTCCAAGAGGGTATACAATTCTATATAGGTTCTACACATATATTCCCACTAAATATACCCTCACCTTAGTCATGTTGCATAGATGAATTAAAATGAATGGGAGAAATCATAAAACAAACCAAAATATAATACAAAAGAAAATGATCTGCTACATTTTGCGATTGAATTCCATAGTTTTTTCTCTGGATGTGGAAGGCATCTTGCCTTAAAAGACCACTGGGAAGTTTTTAAGTTCTTGCATTGCAATGAAGTTCTAAGTCTACCAGAAAAAATCCTTGTACACCGTGGTTGTTGCTGTGTACAAAGCTCTCCTGGTTCTGCTCCTTTTGCTCAACATCAGATCATGTAAGTCTTTCCAGGCCTCTCTGAAGTCTTCCTGTTCATCATTTCTTAAAGCACAATAGTATTCTATTACATTGCTATACCACAATTTATTCAGCCATTCCCCAATTGATGGGCATCCCCTTGATTTTCAGTTTTTGACCACCACTGGTCTCTTAGTTCTAAGATTCTACTTTCTCTCTCTGAATTCTAATACTGTCCACTCCACACTGGGAGAGGCTAGTCAGAGTTTGATCACCCAAACTGGGCACTTCTAGGCTTCTTTCTCCACTGTTGTCATTTTAGTAATCTAATTCATTTTTTTTTTAGTCTTGTGAACAGCTTATCCAAGAATGATCTAGTAGCTGAAGTGGCAGAAATACCTTTAAAGATTTAACTTCAATGACTTAACAACTTGGAAATTAGTCCCCTTAACTCTGTCCTGGTCATCATCAATAAAAAGAACCTCCTTTGTACTTGAAACCTCAGAGATGCTTTAGAAGATGCTGACCAAAAAACAAACAAACACCTGACCATTTTTCCAGATACAAAGTCAAATAAATGAGTGTCTGGTACCATCATATCCTTTGCCCACAGACAGGCAATGGCTGTGCTTCTAAAGAAGCCCAACGGGGTGGCATGAACAAAAAACTTCACTGACAGAGGAGTACTCACATAATACTCTGGTATTCTGTATAGGAAAACGGCCCACAGAGAGGAGTTCATCAAAGCTACAACTCTGAGAGAAAGAAACCAAGCCAACTAAAGAACACAGAGAATAGCAGCAGAACAGAGAGATCAAAACAACCAAAATGACAAGCACAAGCAACTGTAGTGTCTGGAGGTGGGGGAAGGGAGACGGCAGACAGGGATTTTCACATAAAGCATCTTTTGAAAGCTGAGTATTAAACTGAAGCTAATTTATGGTGGCTATTAAGGCTAACCTGAAGCACCATTAGTTGAATATCTACTTGCTACAAATATTGGAAGGTCCAGCACAAATCAGGAAAACTTCTTCACACTAATCAAGTACTGTGTGTTTCCTCCTCCCCAAACTTAATGTGCTAACATACAAATGTTTGCACAATGCAATAACACGCACAGTTACTAGATACAACATGTGGAACAGGAAAATACAAATCTACTATACGATACCATCTCTCAAACATGGAAAACCTTGTATTTGAGAATCTTGGTCTGACAAGCCAGTCAGCAAAACTGGACTTCCCTGACAGTCTTGCCATGCCCTCTTAAATATCTCCGTCCTAGTTCCTGCCTCAAAAGGACTCCTCCAGTGAAGTCCCTTTGCTCCTATAAGACTCAACTCAGGTCTAATCTCCCTCTTCCCTTTTCCTAAAAAGTGATCTCTCCTTCCTGAAATTTCTCCTAGCACTTTGCCTGTCGAGCCTTTCTTTGAACCTATCACTCTCCCTTATAGCATAGTTATTCGTTTCTTCGTCTTTTAGTCCCGTAAGCTTGTAAGCTTCTTGGGAGCAAGGTCTGTGGCGCACACACCTTTTCATCCCGTAAGCCTAGCAGAGAACTTTGCACATGGCAAGAACTTAATATGTTGTTTTAACCAAGAAGCAGAACCAGGTTAGAAAAGGCTGAAATGACAATTCTATCCTAGCACATGTACTGTCCATTTTTGTTTGAGATGTCTTGTCTTCCCACAGGACTTTCCAAAGGAGCGCTCCTTTACCAAAGGTTCCCATAGGAACCTTTCTCAAGGCAATCATTGGACTGTAATTTTTATACAGTAATTCCCACATGTACATATCCGGACCTCTCCTTTCTCCTAAGGTCCAAGTCTCATATTTCCAAATACCTGCTGAATATCTTTACCTAGACATCTCATAGTCATTTCAAATTTAACATGCCCAAAACAGAGCTCTTATCTTTTCCCCTCGACCTGTGTCTCCTCCTAACTCCCCTATTTTTCCGATAAGAGCACCACCTTCTAGTAATCCAATTTCACAACCTCAGAGACATTGTCAAACCTTCAAACCACACATTCCCTACCTCCAGTTGCTAAGTATTGTTTTTCCACTTCCTCAACTTCTTTGAAATCAGTTTCTTCCTCTAGTCACATAACTACTATCCTGGTCTAAGGCTTTTATCACCTCACCTCAACTACTGGAAAAGCCTCCCTGTATCCTTTTCTCTTCCCTCTTCAATCCATCCTCATGCAACCACCAAATTTATATTCCTAAAGTACAGATATGACCATATCATTCCTCTCTATTTAAGAAACACTACTGGTTCCCCCTTGGTATTTAGGATTAGATACAAATGCTTCTCTTTAGCCCTTCTAACTCTGCTCTGGCCCATCTTTCTAGAAAGGCTGGTAATATATCTGTGTGTCTTTGTGTCTATGAACTCTGGTTCGTAGACACAAAGCTTCAGCCAAATTAGCCAAATTCATAGACACAAATTAGCCAAATTCAGCCAAATAGCAATTAACTTGCTATTCACTAGTCTTCCTACCTCCACACCTTTGCACACACAAGCTATATCTCCCATGCCTAGAATGTTCTCCCTCTTACCCATGATTTCTGCCCCCCCCTCCCTTTCTCAGTTCCCCCAGTTGTTAAATGATACCTCCAATTTTATTTATTTTGAACATATTCTGTATTTACTTATTAGTGAACAGGCTGTATCCCAATAATAAGCTCTAAGAGGGCAGGGGGATATCCCCCTTCCATTTTTGTATCCCCAGTGCCCAGCACACAGTAGGCATTCAATATATTGGCTGATTGACTGCTGGGCACAAAGTCAGTGCTCAATATTATTAATTCACTTACACACAGACTGTCCCTCTTTTAATTCTCTTTCAAGAGTTCCCACATTAAAAAAAAATTACACACATACCATCTCTGATTAACTTTGCCATGAGAAAGCCTGGGCTGACCTGCTGGGACTCATCCAAAGCTTCCCATTAATAACTGGGAGGGATTTCACAACACTAAAAGTAAAGTATTTAAAGAACAGTAAATGAGGAAGATCAAATATGGTTTTTTTTCTGGCTTAGAACTTGAACATCATAGGCATGCTGTGAAAAAGTGGCTGAGAAATTAGTGCTCGTCATCACTCTCCACCTCAGTCCTGTACCATCCACGCAAGTCCAGACAGAGTAAGAGATGTCGAGCCAGGGAGCAGAAAACTTACGGAACACTTTGCATTTATGCAGTACCTTTCCTCTGGCCCCTCAAAGCATTTCCACTCCTCAATTATTTTTTCCAACACCTTCGCTGGATAGGTCAGATTAACACCCCCCCCCCCCACTCCGCTTTATTGCAGAAAAAAGTCCAGTTTCAGAGAAGTTAAGTCATTTGCCCAAGGTCACAGAACGACCTATTACAGGATGAGACGAGAAAGTCACGAATTCTAGCCCAGGTCCCTCGGAGCCGGGTCCTGCTCCCCACTTACTGCCGCCGCGGAGGCAAAGCTCCCAGCGCCTGGACCCGCGGTCCTTCTGCGTTAAGGCTTCCTCCTCCCCCGCACGCCCGGGATGCTACCCCGCTCCCTCCCGCCCCACCCCCACCCCCCCAGCGGCGAGCTCACTCCTTACACTCACACCCGGCCCGTCTGTTCTCGTCCCCCCCAAGGGAGAGGAAAGACCACCCGCCGCCCGTCCGCTTCTCCAACTTTCCCCCGTCGGCCCGGCCGGCCAAGCAAACTTGAGGACTGCGCCGGCCCCGCGCCGGAGGTCCCGCGGCCCGGCCCCGCAGCCCGGACGGGCCCCGCCACCTCGGCCGGGGCGGCGCGGAGGGGCGGCGAGGGGGAGCGCCCCGGCCCCGCCCCCGCCCCGCGGGCCGGGCTGTGGGGCCGCCGGGCTGTGGGGCCGCCGGCCCCCGCTCACCTGGCGCAGCTCCTCGCGGCACACGGCGCAGTAGCGCTGCTCGCACAGGACTCGCATCTTGGTGGAGCAGCGGAAGCACACCGGGTGGTCGCACTTGCCCAGCGCCGTGGCCTCCAGGTCCCCGCAGCACAGAACGCAGCTCCCGCCGCCCCGCTCCGGAGGGGCGGCCGGCGGCGGGGCCCGAGGCCTCCCGGGCCTGGCCGGCGCCGCGCTGCCCGCCGAGGCCGCCATGGTCCCGGAACGGGCGCGTCGGGCGGCGCCGCGCGGCCTCCGTCCCTGTTCCGTTCTGCCCCGTCCCGTCCCGCCCCGCCCCGCCCCGCCTGGTCCCGCCTTCTCCGCGTGACGTCACCGCCCTCCTAGCAACCACGCCGCCCGGCGGAACTGTGCCCTGCCCCTTCCGGCTGCCAGCGAGGCGCCGACTAGAGCGGCTCCGAAGCCGCGAAAGGCCCGCGTTCGGCCTCCGCCCCTCCCTCGAACCGCGGGAGGCCCCGCCCCTCGCACGTGGGCCCGCCCCTCGCACGTGGGCCACGCCCCTCGCACGTGGTCCCGCCCTTCGCACGTGGCCCCGCCCGGGGAACTGCGGGCGGGGGAGCTGATTCTCGTGAGCCCAGCCCGCGTGACCTCCGGCCCCGCGTCCCCAGCAATCCCAGCCTCAACTTTCCCGAACCCGGTGGCCCCGGTCCGACTTCTCCCGTCTCCCCATGTCACGATTCTCTCTAACTAGCCCTAGTCCCCGCGCTCCACTTAGCCCGCCCTGGGTCCGCAGACGCTAGTGCCTGTGTCGCCAGTGCTCGGTCCGATCCCAGCCCATCCCAGAGCCACAGCCCCCCACAGTGCGGATCCCCATATCGTCCCTAATCTTTCCATTTCCCATATTCCGGCCCCCCATCCCAGTTCCCACGTTCCAGTCCCTTCAGTTCGAGTTCTTGTATCCCAAATTCTTGAAGACCGAAATCCCGCACAATTCCAGTCCTCACGGTCCAGCCTCCTATGACCCTCCTCAAATCAACAGGCATTTATTAAGGATTTACACTGTACGTGTAATACCAGCCCAAGCTGAAAGGAAAACAAATCCAAGCGAAATCCTGGCACTTAAGGAATTTACATCATAATGGGGAAGATACATAAAAGGAAGCTGGAAAGGGGCAGGGGAGGGAGATGAAGGTACCCATGTGGTAACATTGTAGGGAAAGTACAGGACCAGAGTCAGGACAGAAGCCCGGTGCAGAATGAAGGTATGGGTAACCTAGGCATTTTCCTTAAAATGGAGCTAGTAGGAGGAACCAAGCCAATCAGAGGGATGGGTCACAGGGTACCAACGGTGTGTCAAGTCCAGGGCTGGGGTGAATTTTCAGGATGCAGAAGTTTCTGGGGCCATTATAGGGTTGTGTTTTTGTCCTTTGTTCTGGAAGAGGACCACAAGGTAAGGGAGATGATGACATGATTTACAATTGATTTTGATTTAAGTGAGACAGGGCTGTGCAAAGACACCAGCCTCACTTTCTCCTCCAGAGTGATCTGGGTCCAGTGGCCAGATATTGATCCGGCCAACTGGAGATGACCCAGAATGCAATGGAAGACCTTGGCCCCAAAGGGAGTCAAGAAGAAGAGTCAGGGGTGAAGCCTTAAGAAGAATAAAGATGACCCTATCAGAAAGAGAGAGAGAGAGAGAGACCTAGTTTCCAGTTCTCCCAATTCTCTTTGGCTCCAAATTAACTACTTCTAATATCGTTAAGTTCAAAATTAAAACTCTCAAGGGTCCCAAATTCATGCATCTTAGGCAAATGTTAATGAAGATTTCTGAAGTGTGACAACTGGTGTTGGCTCCTTCTAGAATTCTTAGGGCAGTGACCAAAATGGTCTTGGAGTGTCCTGGGAACAGTGGAAGGGACTATCCTTGGGGAAGAGGAAAGAGGAAAAGAAAGGGAAGGGACCTGACCTTTGGAAATCCTTGGGCACGGCCAAGATGGCCACCTTTCCTTTCTGGGCACTGTCATGACATCTTGGCTCCTCTGTCTCGAGAATCCACAGCTTCCTCCATCCTCAAGCCTTTCAAGAGTGAATGACCCAGATTGGTTCTTTCTAGTAGGATGTTTCCATTCCAGAAATAGAATGGAAGTCCATCCCATCCTCCACTTCCTGCCGTTTAGCTGGTGCTGAGGAACTGTCCAACTTTGGCTTCACAAGTTAGCAGAAGACAAAAATCTGAAGCCAGAGCCTCTTTCCAAGAGTAGGGACAATCTCTGGACTAGTTTCTGCAAGAAGAAGATACTGATTTCCTTCATGTGTTCTGGAAGCCCTAGAAGAACCACCATCTTGGGTTTAAGGCCAAAGTTCCCCAACTGATTCTATGTCTCTGAATGGGAGCTGAATTTGATACTCATGACACCTTAGACTTGGCAAATTCAAAAGTCTCCAGACCTGGGGAGTTGGGAGGAAGGATTGTAATTCAGTTTAGGGGAAATTAAGTTCAAAGCAGCGTTTGGAAGAAGAGACCCCTCAGTGTACATTGGGAGAAGGAAGGGAGTTAAGGACAAAAGTTTTTAAGAGCTGTATTTTTCATCAGGGACATTTTCAAAGAGATAAATTTTATTTTCCAATGCTCAGAGTCTGAGACTAGTTCCTGAGGTATTAGCCAACGAGTACCAGAACAAGACCTGTTCAGAATTCAGAAGTCAGCCTGGTTTATCTTGGATCCTTCAGTTTTCCCCTTTTTCATCTTGCTTCCTCATATACACATCTGGGGTACCTGATTGAGCAGTTCACCCTATGAATAAATGGTAGGATAGGAATGTGCTTCCTTGTTCCAAGTCTCAGAGGGCTTGAATGACCTTATTCATTCTCCCATGGGGTCTCACTAAGGAAGTCAATTTAATTTGACAATAATGTATTAAGTGCCTACTAGAGGCAGGGGGAAGCCAGGTGGCACACTGGATAGAGCATCAAGCCTCAAGTGAGGAACACCTGAATTCAAATCAAGCCTCAAGTACCTACTAACTGTGTGACCCTGGGCAAGTCACTTAACCCTATTTGCTTCAGTTTCCTCATTTGCAAAATGAGTTGGAGAAAGAACTGGCAAACTCCTCTAGTACCTTTGCCAAGAAAATCCCAAATAGGGTCCTGAAGAGTCAGACATACCTTTAAAAAATGACTAAATATAACTAAAACAACTAGATGATGGGTCCCATATACTCCTCCCTCCACCTTTCCAGTCTTCTTACACCTCACACCCCCCTCCTGTCCTCCTATATATTCCAGTGACATTGGCTTTTTGTCTGTTTCTAGCACAAGAATCCTCCACCCAACATTTTCACACAGGTTGCTAGGCTGTTTCCCATGCCTGGAATATTTGCCCTTCTTATTTCTGCCTCCTGGCTTCCCTGACTTTCTTTAAGTCCTTTCCCCCTTAATTCTAGGGCCTTTCCTTTGTTGATTATTTCCCATTTATCCTGTATGTAATTGTTTGCATGTTGGGCCACCCAAAAGACTGTGAACACCTGAGAGCAGGGACTGTCTTCCACTTTTCTTTGCATCCCTAGCACTATCACACAGTACCAGGCACATAGTAATTCTTTAATAAATGCATGTTGACTAATGTTTATTGGTGGCCTATGTGTTAGGAACTTTTCCCAACTTGGGCCTCAGGAGAATTATGATTGAATTTAGAACTTTTCTTTTAAAAATAAACTCCCTCAAGCTGAAGAGAGAAAACCACTAGGACTTTAGCGGTCATTAAATTACTCCTACGCTTAAAATAAGCTAATTATTAATGGAGTCAGTCAACAGAAGCTCATAATCTAATGGGGGAAGATAACATGAAAATAAATATGCACAAAGAGCTATAGATAGGATAAGTAGGAAGTAACTGACATAGGGCTCTGTATTAAGAGTTCTATACTGATACTAAGTTTAATGCAAGGAATCTGGAATTACTAGATTGTTACTGTTTAGCAGAAATTTTCATATACCATTTCTTTTGCATTTAAACTGAATATGACTGCTTGCCTATAGGAAATGAGCTAAGCTGTTTGCATATTTGTTTTATACCTTTGAAGTGAATATTTCTTTGTAAAAGCTAAATATATATATATATATATATATATATATATATATATATATATATATATTTATAGCCAGGGAAGCCATGAGACAGAAATAAGGAGGGGAGAACTCCAGGCATGGGGAACCATGCCAGTGAAAATTCTGGAAGATGGACTGTATTGTACAAAGAACAGCCTGGCCACTGTCACTGGATCACAGAATATAAGGCAGGGTTTAAGGTGTAAGAAGACTGGCAAGGTGGGAGGAGACAGGTTATAAAGGGTTTTGACTTCCAGATAGAGGGTTTTGTTTTTGATCGTGAAGGTGATAGAAAGTCCATAAAGTTTTCTGAGTAGGTCATCATCAGACTTATGCTTAAGGAAGACCACCTTGACCTCTGAATGGAGGATGGATTGGAGTTGAGAGAGACTTAAAGGCAGGCAAAACCATCAGCAGATTACTTCAGTAGTCTAGGTGTGAAGTCATGAGGGGCTGCATCAAGGCAATGGCAGTTTTGGAGGAGAGGGGGGATGTATGAGAGAGATGTTATGAAGGTAAAATCAACAGGTCTTTGCAACAGATTGGATATGGGGAGGAAGAAACAGTGAGGACTAGGAAATGAAACCTATTTTGCAAGCCTGAGGTCCCCGAAAATAATGGGGAAGTTAGGAAGAGGAAAAGATTCAAAGAGAAGGATAATGTATTTAACCTTGGTCGTTTTGAGTTTTAAGATGGCTACAGGATATCCAGATTGAGATGTCTACTGGCAATTGGAGATCCCAGACTAAAGGTCACCACAGAGTTTAGGGCTGAACAAGGAGATCTGAGAGTCAACTGCAGAGAGATGATAATTGAATCCATAGGAGCTGATGACATCATTAAAGGAAGAAGAATGATGACCTACAGGGGTTCAGAATCACTGAGATAGAGAAGGTATGATTGGGAAATTTTAATAAGGAAAAATTTTAGAAAGATACTTAATGTTCTCAGGGTAGAGTTTTTCAGAACATTGGGCAATTCAGGTGAGAGAATCACTACTTGGAATAGAAGAAGTGGTTACTTCCCTTTAAGAAAGGAGAGCAGGCTGGAAATGTGATAGAATGGTGCTTCTCTTTCTATAGAAGCATGAAGGAAATATACTAGAGGCCATGATAGAATGACTAGAATGGTGCTCTCTCTCTGCCCACCATAGCAGGAGGGGACAAGAATGGCTTTTCTCTTCAGAGGGAGGCTGGAGATTAAAGGAAATGTGAAGTGCTGTGGGTTGATGCCCTCTCCTCTCGCCATAGCACCCAGAGACTGGTACAATGGAATAGCTCTTTTCTTTTTTAAAAAATTTTATTTATTTTTCATTTTCAACATTCACTTCTATAATATTTTGAGTTCTAAATTTTCTCCCCCTCCCTCCATTCCCCCCTCCTTCTGACAGCATGCAATCTGATATAGGCTATGCATGTACCATCACACTAAACTTATTTCCACATTACTCACGTTGTAAAGAAGAATTTGAACCTAAGAGAAAAACCATGAGAAAGAAGGAACGAGGGAGAGAGAGAGAGAATAGTATCTTTTGATCTTCATTCAGACTCCATAGTTCTTTCTTTCTTTTTTTTTTTTTTTTGAGATTAAGCGATTTACCCTTTGATTTATTTTTTTATTTTTTTTTATTTTTTTATTATTTATTTAACTTTTTACATTCATTTTCACAAAATTTTGGGTTCCAAATTTTCTCCCCTTTATCCCCTCCCCCCACCCCAATACACCGAACAATCTAATTTTCCCTATCTCCAATCTGCTCTCTCTTCTGTCATCCCTCCCTTCTCTTGTCCCCATCTTCTCTTTTGTCCTGTAGGGGCGATGACTTTCTATTCCTCATTAACTGTATGTCTTATTTCCTAGTAGCAACAACAATACTAAACAGTTGTTCCTAAAACTTGAGGTCCAAATTCTCCCCATCCCTCCCTCCCCACCCATTCCCTTTGGGAAGGCAGGCAATTCAATATAGGCCCTATCTGTGTAGTTTTGCAAATGACTTCCATAATAGTCGTGTTGTGTAAGACTAACTGAATTACCCTCCAACCTATCCTGCCCCTCATTGTTTCTATTCTGTCTTTTGATCCTGTCCCTCCCTGAGTGTTGACTTCAAATTGCTCCCTCCTCCCATTGCCCTCCCTTCCATCATCCCCCCCCTTGCTTATCTCCTTCTCCCCCACTTTCCTGTACTGTAAGATAGGTTTTCATACCAAAATGAGTGTGCATTTTATTCCTTCCTTTAGTCAAATGTGATGAGGGTAAATTTCTTGTTTTTTTTCCTCAGCTCTCCTCTTTTTCACTCCACTAAAAAGTCTCCTGCTTGCCTCTTAAATGACATATAATTTACCCCATTCCATTTCACCCTCTTTCCTCCCCCTACCTTTCTCTCTCACCATTTACCTTAATTTCTTTTAAGATATGGTCCCATCCTATTCAATTCACTCTGTGCTCTCTGTCTCTGTGTGTGCGTGCATGCGTGTACATGTGTGTGTGTGATCCCCCCAACTACCCAGATACTGAAAAGTTTTAAGAGTTACAAATATTGTCTTTCCATGTAGGAATGTAAACAGTTCACTTATGATAAGTCCCTTATGACTTCTCTTTGCTGTTTACTTTTTCATGCTTCTTCTCATTCTTATGTTTGAAAGTCAAATTTTCTTTTCAGCTCTGGTCTTTTCATCAAGAATGCTTGAAAGTCCTCTGTTTCATTGAAAGACCATATTTTCCCCTGAAGTATTATACTCAGTTTTGATGGGTAGGTGATTCTTGGTTTGAGTCCTAGTTCCTTTGCCTTCTGGAATATCCTATTCCACGCCCTTCGATCCCTTAATGTAGAAGCTGCTAGATCTTGAGTTATCCTGATTGTATTTCCACAATACTGGAATTGTTTCTTTCTAGCTGCTTGTAAGATTTTCTCCTTGAGCTGGGAGTTCTGGAATTTGGCCACAATGTTCCTAGGAGTTTCTCTTTTTGGATCTCTTTCAGGTGGTGATCGATGGATTCTTTCAATACTTATTTTTCCCTCTGGTTGTAGAATGTCAGGGCTTCCTTGATAATTTCATGGAAGATGATGTCTAGGCTCTTTTTTTGATCATGACTTTCAGGTAGTCCCATAATTTTTAAATTGTCTCTCCTGGATCTATTTTCCAGGTCAGTTGTTTTTCCCATGAGATATTTCACATTCTCTTCCATTTTTTCATTCTTTTGGTTTTGTTTTGTGATTTCTTGTTTTCTCAGAAAGTCATTAGCCTCCATCTGTTCCATTCTAAGTTTGAGAGAACTATTTTCTTCAGTGAGCTTTTGAACCTCTTTTTCCATTTGGCTAATTCTGCTTTTGAAAGCATTCTTCTCCTCATTGACTTTTTGAACCTCTTTTGCCAATTGAGTGAGCCTATTCTTCAAGGTGTTATTTTCTTCAGCATTTTTTTGGGTCTCCTTTAGCAAGGTATTGACCCGTTTTTCATGCTTTTCTTGCATCTCTCTCATTTCTCTTCCCATTTTTTCCTCCACCTGTCTAACTTGATTTTCAAAATCCTTTCTGAGCTCTTCCATGGCCTGAGCCCATTGGATATCTATTTTGGTTGTTTGGGGTACAGAGGCCTTGGCTTCTATGTCTTTCCCTGATGGTAAGCATTGTTCCTCCTCATCAGAATGAAAGGGGAAAACATCTGTTCACCAAGAAAGTAGCCTTCTATGGTCTTATTTTTCTTCCCCTTTCTGGGCATTTTCCCAGCCAGTTACTTGACTTCTGAGGTTCCTGTCCACCCCCGCCTAGATCTGTCCAGCTAGTGCTTGGGGTCTGAGATTCAAATGGGCTTTTCGCGGCAGGCACGGCTGCTATTCAATGTGAGCTTTAGTCCTGGTGCTGGGGTGGAGGCAGGGCCACCTCCCAGGCTCAGTTCCCTCAGAGATCTTCAGTAATGGAGCAGGTGGAGGAGGGGCTGCCTCTCAGGCTCAGTTCCCTCAGGGGCTTTATGCAGAGACCTTCAGTAATGGAGCAGGTGGGGCAGGGCCATCTCCCAGGCTCAGCTCCTTCAGGTGGTTTATGCAGAGACCTTCAGTAATGAAGATCCTGCCTACTCAGGGAGTCCCAGGCCGCTGCCACTGCCTCCACCACCACCTCCACTGCCGCCGCTGCCTCTGCCTCCGCTGCTTCCTGCCCCCGCCTCTGCCTCCACCACTTCCTCCTGAGGGGGCCCAAGTCACAGAGACACCCCGCTCCCCTCTCGGCCAGCCCAGACGTGTCTCTCACTGACCTGTAGTGTCTGTAGTGTAGGCGGAGGGAACTTCCCGGCCACCGGAGGTTCTGTCCCTGAAGCCTGCTTGGATCTGCTCCTCTGGGGCCGCCGGGCCAGGGCAGGGCAGGGGTGGGCTCCACTTTCCGGGGTGCGACGGACCTCTGGGGACCGCTCTCCAGGGCTCTCTGGAATGGAAATCTCTTCCACTGTGTTTCTGCGTGCCTTGCAGTGATCCAGAACTTGTGGGGAGCTCTTCTTACATTAAATCCATGGGCTGTGGGTTCGGAACTAGCATAGGTGAGTCTTTCTACTCCACCATCTTGACTCTGCCCCCCTCCATAGTTCTTTCTCTGGATGTGGATAGCATTTTCCATCAAGAGTCTTTTGGAATTGTCTTAGATTCTTATATTGCTGAGAAGAGTTAAGTTAATCAAAGTTGGTCATCATACTATGTTGCTGTTACTGTGTGCAATGTTCTAGTTCTGTCCACTTCATTCCCCACCAATTCAAATAAATCTTTCCAGGTTTTTCTGAAGTCCACCTGTTCATCATTTCTTATGAAACAATAGTGTTTCATTACATTCATATACCACAACTTGTTCATCCATTTCCCAATTGATGGATATCTCCTCAATTTCCAATTCTTGGTCACCACGAAAAGAACTGCTATAAATATTTTTGTACATGTGGGTCCTTTGCCCATTTTTGTGATCTCTTTGGGATACAGACCTAGAATTGGTATTGCTGAGTCAAAGGACATGCACAGTTTTATAACCCTTGGGACATGGTTCCAAATTACTTTCCAGAATGGTTGGATCAGTTCACAACTCCACCAACAATGCATTAGTGTTCCAATTCCCCACATATTCTCCAACGTTTATCATTTTCCTGTTTTATCATGCTAGCCAATCTGATAGATGTGATGTGGTACCTCAGAGCTGTTTTAATTTGAATTTCTCTAACTAATAATGATTTAATGTCTTTTTTCATATGACTATAGATAGCTTTAGTTTCTCATCTGAAAACAGCCTGTTCATAATCCTTTGACCATTTATCAATTGAACCCCCTCATATTATATATCAGGAAACTGTATCCCAGGAAGAAATGATTTCTCCAAAGTCACATCATAAGTGCCAGAGGGGGGATTTGAACCCATAGTCTCTGACTCCAGGACCTCTGACTCTTTTTAACTACATCATCTGTAAGAGACTACCTAGCTCTATAATGCTGTAATACTGTGATGGACAGAGGTAACTGGGCCCTGCCTTCTCATTGCGCCCTTCCTTCCAAAGAATTTCCCTTTATTTTGAAGAACTTTTAGATTTTTTTAATGCTCCAGACTTGATTAAATGCAATACCCAGTCTCTGATACTCAAACTATATGTGACCTCCCCTCATTTAGCTTCAGTTCAGCCAGATTAGCATCCTGTCCATTCCTCCTCCCAACTTTCCATGCCTGTGTCCCTTTGTACAAACTGTCCCCAGAGCCTAGAAACACATTCTTTTTTTACCTCCACTTCTCAGAATGCCTAATTCAGTTCAAATATCACTTCCTTTCTTGAGAACCCAGGTGCTAGTGTCTCCCACCCCCCCTAAAATTACCTTGCAATAATTTTTCATATATACTGTGCTAACTAGTTGTATAACCCCAGCAAGTCACTTAACATCTCTGGGCTTCAGTTTTCTCATATGTAAACTGAGGTTAATTAGTCATCAAGAATTTTTTTAAGGGTTATTATATGCCAGACACTGTGTTAATTGCTGGGAATAAAAAAAAGGCAAAAAACCATCCTTACTCTTAAGGAGCTCATAGTCTAACCGAGAAGACAACATGTAACTATGTACAAATAAGGACAAACTGGAGATAATTGCAGAGAGAAGGGAGACTCTTCTTTCTCCCCCTCCTTCCCTCCCTCTATTTCTCTCTCCCTTCTTTTTGTTAATGTTAATTTTACTTTATTTAGATTTTATTTATAAGTATTTTATTTTTCCCTGGTTATACGTAAAAAACAATTAACGTTCGTTTTTAAAACTTTGAGTTCTAAATTCTCTCCCTTCCTCTTTCCCCACCCCACCTCATTGAGAAGGCAAGCAATTTGATATATAAGTTTCACATGCATAGCCATGCAAAACATATCCATAATAGTCATGTTGCAAAAGAAGATATAAACAAAAAAACCTCAAGAAAAAGAAAGTTTTTAAAAAAGTATGCTTCAATCTGTATTCACATATCCTTCACTCATTCTCTGGGGCTGGATAGCATGTTTCATCGTAAGTCCTTCAGAGTTGTGTTGGATCACTGCATTGCTGAGAATAGCTAAGTCATTCACAGTTGATTATCTTGAAATATTGCTGTAACTTTGTATATAGTACGTTTCACTTTTAATCAGCTCATGCGAGTCTTTCCAGGTTTTTCTGAGAGCATCCTTCTCATCATTTCTTGTAGCATAATGGTATTCCATCATAATCACATATCACAACTTGTTCAGCAGAATGGCTCTTTTCTTCTGGGGGAGGCTGGAGACCAGGAGGTGTGTCCTGTACTAGTACACAGGGAGTTACATTAGTAAGGGAGATGACATACACAAGAATAGACACCACAAAGACAATTGTGTAGTTGCAAAGATGTCCTGGTAAACTGCTATGAGAGGTGGAGGAGTCTGTGTTTCACCAGCGCCTTGAAAGACAAAAAGGATTTCAAGTTCATTATCTTTAGCTAGATGATTGCTCATGTCCCTTTTCTTCACCTCCCCCCACCCCAGAATCTCTAAATCTAATGATACTGGACCTGTACTCTGGAGATAGATCACTTATAGGTAAAAGCAATAGGGAAGACTTCATGGAGAAGTAGCACCAGAGATGGACCTTGATGGGAAGGAGAAATTTCAACAGATTGAAATGAAGAGTGGGAGAGTTTCTTCCAAACATGGTTCCCTTCCCCGAGAGATTTGATGAAAAAAGGTATAGAGGCAGAATGAAATTAAGGGATGATGAGAAATTCAATTTGGTTGGAACATAGAGGAACTAAAAATATATGACATTTTAGAATGATAGGTTGTAGCCAGGTTAAAGAGTGCTTCCAAAGCCAAGTAAAACAGTCTGGTCAGAATAGGCCCTTTCTTCTAGATGGGTGGGAAGATGCATAGATAAAATTAGCCAGAGTGACTAATGTGGCCTTAGGTATAGCTCCTGAACATCAAAGGAGTTCTACCATCTTCTATATGCATTCTTATCCAGCCTACTAATGACTGGTGTAGTCAGTTTCCTGGGATCTGCTTGTCTTAGATTGATATATTTGTGAAGGGAGCTAGTTCTCTGTTCACCTGAATATAAAACAGGGTTATCTCAGGCTTCTGTAGGATACTTGGAATCAGCATTGATAGATGAAACTGCGAGGAAAACGAAATAGAATGGAAAAGATCTGTCAGTGTTTCTATAACAAACTACTGTCTTCATCAATGACAGTAGACCTATCCCATTTGAACTCTAATGTCTAAGCCCCAGTGTACTGTATAAAGAAATGAATATATTAAAGAAATCAAAGACAGCAACAACAGATGAGCCAGACCAACACGGGGAAATAAGACCAGACTCTGACAAGGCGCTCCACAAACCATAGTTAACCTACCATTCCAGCCTAATGTTATACCACACCCAGTTAAGTATTCTAACCTGGACAGGACTGGTTTTCTGGGACCAGAATGTGTGTTGCTTCATATCTCAGGATCAAAACAAAGTTTGAGAAATGAATTAACACATACCTCCTTGAATCCTTTTTATATGTACAGATACTATCCATTTGGAACAATATCAATAAATACGAGGAGCCCTGAAATACTGAAGTGCACAAGCATGCTGATTGAGTTAAGAAGTTTTTTAGACAACAGGAAATCACTGAAGTTTTTTTGGTTTGTTTGTTTTTGAGCAAGGTAGCTTCATGGTCAGACCTGGCCATTAGGAAGATGGTTTTGGCAATTGAGCCCTGGTCAGTGACTCATGGACCTAAGGAGAAGGATGGTGTTTCCTGTTGCTGGGTCATAAAGTTCAAATTCTCTCTCTTCACTGAAGGCAAGAAGTCCTCCCCAAGAAGGTGATGCTGCTGTGAGTCCTTGCCCCAACCCTTATCAGCAACTGATGAGCCAAAGAAAGGCACTAGTAAGTCCAGACTCAGTCTACGGCCCATCTCAGTAAAGGAAAAATGGGAGCTTTCAGAAAATGGCCTTAATGTTTTGGCCACACCTATTTCCTACATATGGGATCCTCTACTCACATACCTCTGAAGAAGGTAGACACTGGAGGCAAGGGAACTATTTAGAAAACTATTAAAATAGCCTAAGAAAGAGATGAGAGGATACTGAATTTGACGGAAGTAGTGGCAGTAGAAATGAGGGCATAGATGAGACAGGTGTTTGGAAGGCAAAAATTATAGGATTTGGTAAGTGATTGCATGTGAAGAATGACGAAAAGGGAGAAGTCAAGAATGACTCAGAGGTTTCAAGCTTGGGTAAAGGAAAAGATGCCTAGGCTAACAGAAATAGGACAGCTGGGAGGAACCACAGGTCTTTAGGAAATCATGAATTTGGTTTTAAACAGAGTTTGAAGTGCTTGACGGGGATATCCAGCAGACAAATGTACATTTGAGAATGGATTTCAGGTTAGAGGTCAGAACTTAAGACATGGATTTAGGAATCATATGCATAGATTGATAATCCTGCCGTTTGGACCAGAGATCATGCCTTGAGAATTTAACCCTTTCAGTTCCAGAATTCCTACCCTGCCATTCCCTTCCTCTGGATCTGATGGGTGAATGGCTTATATGGCCCACTAAATCAGATTGGCTCTAGTCATACTTCACTCCCTAGTAGTCTCTTTTTTTTTGGAAGAGGAGGAAAGCAAGGCAATTGGGGGTTAGGGGACTTGCCCAAGGGTCACACAGCTAGTAAGTGTGTCAAGTGTCTGAGGCTGGATTTAAACTCAGGTCCTCCTGACTCACCATCTAGTTGCCTCCCTAGGTAGTTTTTTTTTTTTTTAACCAGGTAACACTGCTATATGTTTGTCTCCTCACTCCCATCCCCTTCCAGTTCAAATCAGTACTACCATTGATATTGGAAAGGATTTTTCAACTAACTCATTATTCCTCTGCTCCTTATCCCTACAACTTCCTATGATGAATTACCCTTCCCTAGTCGCTGCTGTCCTATATGTACAGTCTCTCTGTATTAGAATATAAGCTCTTTGAGGAAAGGGACTCCTTGCTTTTGTATTTGTATCCTTAACACTTAGTATTAGTGCTTAGCACATAGTAAGCATTTAATAAATGTTTTTCATTCATTCATTTGGCAGTTAAATTAAAGGGTAAGAATAAATGAAAACATCAAGGGTAAGTGTGCAAAAAGAAGAGAGTGAAGGACAGGCCCTTAGGAGACACCCGTATGGATGGGTTTGAAGGAGGATGAAGAGTCAATGAGGAAGACCAAGGGAACTCTGGTGCCTGGAAAAGGGAGAGGAACCAAGAAACGAATATTTAGTGATTCTATCTGCATGTCTGTTTAAGGACACAGTCTTCAGAACTGGTGAGACCGTGGGTAAGCTGGGAAGACTGAAATGCACACAATATTTTGTAAAGGATTAACAGTATACATGTGTTTTTCTTCTAGTCATTTGGTAGCTTCGCTTTTTTCAGCTATTTTGAGAATATCTCCCTCAACACTCTCAAAGCTGTGTGTAGATTTCTCCTGTATGCACTTAATCTTTCTAGCTATTCTCATCTTGACTCTCTTTAATGTCATGTCCCCTTGCTTATGGAGACACTGAAGACTAAGATGTTAGAATCCAAATTTGGTGGCTCCACTGTCATCAACAAAGGAAATGGTTTGATATACAATGGTGATGAATCATTTGCAATATTTTTTTGTTATTGTCCTCTTGGTTTCATTTTTAAGTGCTCTTGAGATGATCTGGCTTAACTGAGTCTTACATCAAGCTTTCTAAAAACTTATATTTCTCATAACTACCTCTCATGGGTGTTGTGTTCCTCCTCCACTAGGTTTCCCCATGATATGCACTGATTCAAAATGGATAAAGAGAAATCTTTCCCCCATCCATTGCAGACTCTATTTACATCTCAGACAAATCAACCAGAAATCAAATACAAAGCATTTAATTGAGTCACACTAACAAAAAGTTGACTAAAAGAAAAACCCATGCCATAAAATATTTCTTAATCCTCCATAAAGCATTGGAAAACAATTCCTAACACAGTCACCTACGGTATGAGTGACAAAAAGCAAATTCCTGAGAAAAGGGAAAGATGTGTTTATTTTTAATGTGTTTATCTTTAAAGATCAGACAAGGGACATTATTAACTTAAAGCAAAGATATTTACTGAATTGTCAGAGCAAGTAAAATAGCAATGATACATTTCCTTTATAAATCTCGGGCATATTCTTCCACAAATACATCTAGCAAGAATTAAAATGAACTTAAGTTTCAAGCAGGGGTACATGACTAGAGAATCACATATGTAGGAAATAGGTGTGGCCAAAAAATTAAGACCATTTTCTGAGAGTTCCCATTTCTCCTCTACTGAGATGGGCTACTGCCCAAGACTGAGCTTGGAGTCTAGTGCCTTCCTTTGGCTCATCAGTTGCTGATAAGGGTTGGGACAAAGATTCACAGGAACAGCACCCTCTTGGGGAGGGCTTCCTGAAGAGAAGAGAGCAAGGGCTGAAGAGTTTGAACTCTGTGCCCCAGCAACATGAAACTTCATCTTTCTCCTTGGGTCCATCAGTCACTGACCAGGGCTCAGTAACAGGGAATTCCCCTTCTATCATATCTCTTAGATCCATGAGCTGCTGACCAGGAATAGGACTCTTGGGCAATGCCTGTACCTCAGTGGAAGTGAGTTATTTTCCTGTCATAATCAAGATGAGACCTGTACTCCTATCAACAAAACCTCACAATTATCAAACTGGCAAATGACAAAAAAGAAAAATGACAAATTTTGGAAAAGCTGTGGGGAAACAGAATTTTTTATTTTATTTTATTTATTTTCAGTTTTCTACATTCACTACCATATAACTTAGATATTTTCCCTCTCTCTTCTTCCCCTTCCTCCCCGCTCCCTCCCCAAGAGGGCATACAATTTTATATAGGTTCTACATATACATTCCTATTAAATACATTTTCACCATAGTCATGTTGTATAGAAGAATTAAAATGAATGGGAGAAATCATAAAACAAACCAAAATATATTACAAAAGAAAATGATCTACTACATTCTGCGATTGAATTCCATAGTTCTTTCTCTGGATGTGGAAGGCATTTTGCCTTAAGAGACCATTGGGAATTTTTTAAGTCCTTGCATTGCAATGAAGTTCTAAGTCTACCAGAAAAAATCCTTGCACACTGTGGTTGTTGCTGTGTACAAAGTTCTCCTAGTTCTGCTCCTTTAGCTCAGCATCAGATCATCAGTCTTTTCAGACCTCTCTGAAGTCTTCCTGTTCATCATTTCTTATAGAGCAATAGTATTCTAATTACATTCACATACCATAATTAATTCAGCCATTCCCCAATTGATGGGGATCCCCTTGATTTCCAGTTTTTGGTTACCACAAAGAGTACTGCTATAAATATATTTGTACATGTGGGACCCCTTCCCATTTTTATGATCTCTTGGGGATACAGTCCTAGAAGTAGTATTGCTGGATCAAAGGGTATGCACATTTTTGTAGCCCTTTGGGCTTAGTTCCAAATTGCTCTCCAGAATGGTTGGGTCAGCTCACAGCTCCACCAACCATGAATTAGTGTTCCAACTCTCCCACATCTTCTCCAACATTTATCATCTTCCTGTTTTGTCATGTTAGCCAATCTGATAGGTGGACAATAGGAATATTAATGAACTGCTGGTAGAACTCTGAACTGATCTAGCCATTCTTGAAAGCATTTTGGAACTACTGTGTACCTCCAAAGTCACCAAACTATTCACACTTTGATCTAGCAATACCAATATTAAGCCAATATTAATACATCTTAAAGGGATTTTTAAAACGAGGGAAAGGATTACATGCAAGAAAAAAATATATCAACACTATTTGCTGCAGCAAAAACCTGGAAACAAATTGAATGTCTAACAATTGGGGAATTCTTGACTGGTGTTTGAGTGTAATAGAATATTAATGTTCTATAAGAAATGACAAAAGGGACTAACTCACAGAAACCTGGGAGAACTTATCCAAAGTGATGAAAAGTGAGGTGAGAAGAACTAGGAGAACAGTTTATACAATGATTACAATAGTATAAAAGACAACAACCCTGAAAGACTTAAGAACTATGATTAAGGCAATGAACACTCAATGAAGACTCCAGAAGAATGATGGATACAACTATGAGAAAGAAAAACAATCTTTGCCCTCACAGAGCTTATAGTCTAGTGGGGGAAGATAAACAAAGGAGGCTGAAAAGCAGGGATGGGGAAGGGGTGGAAGGAAGGCACCCAAGGTTTAGGGGTATGATGGAGTCCAGTCCAAAGTGTTAGAGACACGCTTGACACACAAAAAGGTATCAAGGAAAATTTATTATAGTAGAGTTCCGAGGAACCGAACACTTTGGCCAAAGCTGACTCCACTCCAAGGAGGGAGTACCTTCTATTTTCATTCCCCCTCAGTCAATGGGTAGGTTCCAAGTAAGGCTACAGGAAGGCTATGATTTGTTCAGACCAATGTTAGCCATTTATACTGTTCTGAATTTTGGACTCATAGCCACGCTATTCACTGGCCACGTGATTTCATGTTCTCCTCTCTGATAGGCTCTCCTCAAAACTACTTGTCACTCCTTCGAACAAGTTTCTGACCTTTAATCTGATGATGCTGCGTCACAACTCTGATCACTCAAAGCTGGGGAAACAGAACGTCTTCCTTGTTTCCCACAAAATGAATGCAAGCCAGTGGGAAATAAAATGGTTGTCCTGGGAGCCTTTTTTAAATGGAAATGCTTTGCGGGGAGTTCTTTGTGCTGCTCTCCCATGAGAGGGGTAGAGGGTCTTAAGGATCCTAATGAGGTGTAAGTATCAAAGCTAATGAAATATTGAAGGATGATGAATTTCCTGTTGGCAAGACTTCCTGGGGCCATGGTAGAGTCTGGTCCAAAAAGTGCCAATTGGCGGAAACCAAAAGTGTAGAATAACATACATTATCAGATAGTGCCAAAGTATTGACTTGTTATGCTTCTTTCAAGGGTGAGTTTTCTCTTTCTATTTTTTGAGGGAAGACTTATTGGAGGGAGTTATGTTAGTGACAGTGAGAGCAAAAGAAAAAAGAAAAATACAGAATTAAGAAAATATTTTAAAACATATATAGAAAAGATCAAACAAAAGAAAATTCAGAAGGGAACCCAGGGAGTACTGGAGGTAGTACTGAGTTAAATTTAAAGTGTACTTCAAAAAAACAGCTAGATATAATACAATTTCAAAGTGTTATATACAACCTCCTTTTTCTCTTCCTTGTATAAGGAAATGTTCCTGTTTGTGAAATTCATAATAAGAAAGAAAATTTAAAAATTAAATAGCAATATCATTTTGTGTGGTGTTCATGTTTGCCCATATCTGTCACCTAACACTCTTAAAATATTCCTGATATAGAGGTTTGAGACTTCTATGTAATCTACAAGCCTTTGACCTATTTTCCTTCTTGACCCTGAAGCATATTTTCTAATATGTTCATTCAGGCCATTTTTTCCTGTGCATCAATATTATAAAATATTAAAGTATATGTTATTTAATTTGAGGATGTTTTATCACCTTCTTCATAGAAAGTCTCCATTCTTGAGCATCTGTAAAGGATGGCACATGGGATGCAGTTATATTGATGTTCGTCTTTTTGTTTATGTTCATCATGAGCAATGGAAGGTAAGATGACAAAATACCTGATGAAATAATATTTGTGGTTCAATTCAGTAACCATTTATTTTTTTAAATTAAATTATTTCTTTTTAGTTTTCAACATTCACCTTTATAAGATTTTAAGCTCTAAATTTTTCCTCCTCTCTCCCCTGCCCCCCACCCCAAGACAGTATGCAATCTAATAAAGAGTTGAGGAGAGAAGGAAGGTGCTTGCTATATAGGTAAGGCAATTTTCTAAATACCTGTAGCTACAATTTTAGCTGCTTACCTTAAGGATTAGGCTACCCCTTGGAGTACATCTCTACCTAACAAATGGGATATATTCTACCTTACAGCATTTTACAAATGGGGCTCAATGACAGACCCCTTACTGTATATCCAGAGCCTAGAGCAGTGCCTTTTCACAGGGTAGGTGTTTTTAAATAGTTAATGAACGATTGTACATATCTAGCCTATTATCAGACTGCTTGTTGTCTTGGGGTGGGGGGAAGGGGAGAGAGGAGGAAAAATTTAGAACTCAAAAATCTTATAAAAGTTTGAAAACTAAAAATAAATAAACAATTTAATTTAAAAAAGAAATAACCTTACTGTAAAATTTGGGTTAAGTATTTGGTATTACATGCAGTGTTGTCTACTGGCCTTTATGTGCTTCTGTGAAACTCCCCCAAAATTTCCACTTAATTTCTTATGCTGACCAACCATATATTGAAACATGGATGGGGAAAGTCGAAACGTGGAAGGGATAACGCTACATAGTGTTCACATACTGGGGCACAAAAGTAGGAAATTTGTGTGAAAGAGAAACTCATACTAACAACACTGTAGAACCCCTGAAGTCTTCTGGTGATATCCACACATGCTACTTTTCTTCTTCCTCACTGGACATAGCTTCTCTTCTAGGCCTTTCTTCACTGGACCACATTGCTCTAGCAGGTTCTGCTCGTCACATAGACTTCACTGGCACCGTAATCTTTTCTGGATCAGATCTGCCTTTGCAACTTTAATCCACCGAGGTATAGAGCCCCAAACCTCTCCCTGATAAGAGCAGGCTGATAGATCTTTAGCCAGTCCTCAAACCCAGCTAACAAAAGCCAGGTAGCAGGTTAAGATCAATCAAGTCTTTTCCTTTTTGTGATTTTGTCCTTGCCTGAGATCACAGCCTTCAGATATAGATGTTTAACAAAGGGTTCAGACAATCTGACACACTCCCAAGATCCTCTCTGGCTTAGTTGCATATAAATTCAAACCAGAACAAAAAGTAGGCACAGGGGCAAGGTCAGTATTCTCTACCCTTCCAGGCAGAAATCTTGTCATACATATCTATCAGTAGCAAAGCTTGAATACTTTGATTTACACTTTTGCCATCAAAAACCTCAGCCTCCCTGCAATTATGTGAAATAAAAAGGTATAAAATAAAGTACTGAGATGCCTCGAGTGACTAAACATTTCACAGAAATTACAAGGAATTAAAATTTCACATTTTTACTCTTCCTAAGAGAATAGATGCTCCCAGAAATTGCTGACCTTTTTGTCCTTCCCCCTTTCCCCTACGACCAATATCATAGTCACAAAGTTACAGAATATTCTGTCACACTAAAACTAAAAGAAAATTTGAACAACTTTTTTAGAGAACATTAAAAAAATAGAAAGGGCCCCACACAACCATAGTGGATGGTGATGGACTATCAAATTCACTAATGGACCATTGGAATGCTAATAATCAGCCCAAGGGAAGGTAGGGGTGCTATCAGTAATTACTTCGTGATGGTCCTTTCTCCCACCTCCTCACCTGCCCCAACCCATCATCCTTAATCATAGACTCTCAAAAAGGTTTTTGTGTCCCAAAGGCAGTAGGAAAGAGAGAGGAGAGGCCCATTGTCAATGAAGAGTGGTGGTGGGTTGGCACTTGATGTTAATGGATTTTCTCTGAGTTCACTCTGGGTTTGGCTGTAGGTAATACATAACTTCCCTAGAGTCCTTGAAAATGGAAGGAGGGGGGCAGTGGGGCTCCCCTCCTGTTTTTAACTCTCTCCCTAGATCCGTCATATACACACTAGGACATACCCTCTATTCTTATCTTGACTTCAGAACATTTGTGTCTTCATCCATTTTTTCCTCCTCTCCTGTCTCAGAGAATGAGGTGATGCTTTTTCTACGGTTAATTCCTCCACTTCTATTCCTGTCTCCTTTGGGACTTTGTTTCACCAAAGATCATCCCCACTCTTTTCTGCAACTTTCATTTTTACCACCTTAGAATAGCATGTCAGAGTTGGAAGGGAACTTAGAAATCATTTAGTTAATACCTTCATTTTCCAATTAGGAGAACTGAGGCATATAGAAAGAAAGCAATTTGCCCAAAATCACACAGTGGACCAAGGGCAGAACCAAGGCCAGGACCTAGGTCCTCTGATTCTCAGACATTATCTTTGGCATCATCTCATTTTCAGGCTCCTCCAGTTCACAATGCCCAGCATAAAATGTTTGCTGGTTGGTTGATATATATGATGGGGATGGAATTTGAGCTGGACCCCTAAATGGAAAAAAAAACCAACATGTCTTTGGAACTTGGACCCCAAAGCCCCTGAACTGAGATCTCCGGAGCTTGCCTCAGGCACCCAGCCCATGCCAGTCAATAATCCTTTTAAACTACCCTTTCACTGCGGCTCTCCCTCTACTTAACTCCTTCCATTGTCTGCACGTGGCCCCACTCCAGGCTACTTGGCACACCTTAATCCCATCCACATATTTCCACCTGTATAAAGTATCAATCTCACCTTCATCAATTGTACAGATTTTTAAAATCTGGCCCCCTTGGATTGGTGTCACCAATACTGAAGACTCAATAGGAGTCCGGCCTACCCAACTGGTGTATTAATAAATTTGCTACTTGGATTGAAAGAAGGCTTGAATGGTCAAATTCTTTCGAGGCACACCCCTGACCTGTATCCTTCCATTTTGGGATTCTCAGCACCCCAAACTGCATCAGGTAGAATTATATAACTTCAGTACAGGAAGAAAGGTCAGTGTCCCTGTTGAGGTCAGGAAACCATAATGTTGAGTTTTGGGGTGCTTGGGACTCCAAAATACTGACACACTGGGTCCTGCTGAATGATTTCGACTCAAGCCGTCTTTCAGCCAAAGAAAAACAAAATTTATTAAAGATTTGCCATATTGGGTTGACTCTTAAGAAGCCTTATCATACCTTGCTTGTATTAACAAGTGGGTTGGATAGAATCTGAGCTAGATAGAATCTGAGCACCTTAGTGGAGGCAAGAGGGAACTTATATACAGAAAGACAATGGGAAAGATCTAGAGGTGGCCAAGGAGTCTTGATGGGACTGGGGTGACTGATCAAGGGTGGGAAACAAATACGCAGGTAACAAGACAGTGGAGGGCTGGGGTGGGAAGTAGGTAGGGACAATCCAGAGGTAACAGACTATGGAGGGCCAGATTAGGCCAAGGGTATGATTTGGTAGATTTGGGTATGAAAAGCCAGATTAAGTAAGAAAATTCAAGGAGAGTTCAAGGAGGTTTCCAGAGACTTATACCCCATCAGTCCTCTAGTCCAAACTCTTACCTGACACATTTCTGGCAGTGGGGATAGTGCCAGCAAGGCAGATTAGTAGGTTAGGAGATTAGTTTCTTGAATCAAAGATCCCAGAAGGGAAATAACATTGGAAAGGCAGATTGAGGGTCAAATTGTGGAGGCCTTTGGTTGCCAACTTGAGTCTAAACCTTATTCTATAGGCAATAGGGAGCCAATGAAGACTTGTTTTTAGAAGATTAGGAATGTGCTCAGATTTTTGTATTAGGAAAATTACTTTGGAAGCTGTGTAATGATGATTGGAGAAGGCATGAAACTTGTAGCAAAGCCAGTTAGAAGAGGATAGACAAGGGTGTGATGGCTCCTGGCTCACTCCTGTAGTCTCTACTATTGCAAAAGCTTAAACTGGTGGATCGCTTGAGCTCAGGAGTTCTGAGCTACTGTAGGCTAAGCTGATTGGGTATTAACACTAAGTCTAGCACCAATATAGTGATCCATGGTCAGCATACGGTCAGTATATTTCTGTGAAATCTCTTTGCATTTCTCCTTGTCTGGCTAGCTGCCTGTGCTTTGTGCATGTAAGTATCTGCTTGTGCAATAGCCTGAGGCTGATATCTGTATACAGCTTCTGTTACCCTCCAAGTGACAGATATAACACGTGGGATTTTGTTTTAGAGCAGTTTGACATGCTGAATTGTTTAATTGTTTTATCTTCCCTAAGCCTGACTTGGGTGTGTGTGTGTGTGTGTGTGTGTGTGTGTGTGTGTGTGTGTGTGTGTGAAGGAGGTGGGTTCTGAGCTGAGGAAGAGCTCATTCTTCAATTGGAGCTCCATTCTAGCAAAGAAAGGTTGCCCAGAGAACTCAAGCATGAAATTCTCCTCTATTCCCCCCACACTGCCCCCCTACTCCTCCTACCATCCCTCCCATCCCCCAACCCCACCTCCCCCTGCCCTTGCCTATAAAATGGCAGATTGAGGAGCAATAGGCAGAGACTAATTGGTCTGGGACTCTGGTGCAGAAACAGTATTGGAGTCATTTAATAGTGCACTCACTCCCTTCCCCTTCCCCTTCTTTGCCTCATT
The DNA here is from genome assembly GCA_023548195.1 of Bettongia penicillata ogilbyi. Lineage (NCBI taxonomy): Eukaryota > Metazoa > Chordata > Mammalia > Diprotodontia > Potoroidae > Bettongia > Bettongia penicillata. The sequence continues at coordinate 8,327,156 of JAJHZJ010000612.1, read as the reverse complement.
TTTTCCTAGCCTTAATCACTGAATGGGCTTTGCATCTGACAAACTGAAACCTGGGAAAGACCTTAGTTTTAAAAGGTCAAGGCTTCCCACTCCATCCAGGCCCATCTCCAGTACTCCTGAACTATATCTTGCCACTGGACATAGATGACTCCACAGGACAGAGTAAGACTGGTGACTTTGCACAGCCCTCACTCACTTAAATCCAACTCACTTTCAAATTCTGACATCTTCCTGATCTCATGGTCCCCTTTGAGAATGAGGGACAAACAAGAACCCTTCCCCTAAGGCAGGTGACAGATTGCTGTGTCAGGCAGGGACTATGTAGAAGAGACAGTGTTTGGTGACACATTCTGAGATACTAGGGCCTAGGGAGGAAGCATTTCACAAACTGTGTGCCCCAAAGCAGCCATGCACCCTGAAGCTCCTGGCCTCCTTTCCCATCCCAATGATGCTGATGCTATCATTGGATGTTGATCAAGTGCCAGCTCCTATGGTGTCTTAAAAGAGCCAACTTGTTCAGAATTCAGTAGAGAAGTCTGGGACTGAACTGGGAGGAGGGAATCATTTTTCCCTGTGAACTCTTCCTATAGGAGAGGAGGTAGCTGTGGCCTAAGCCACAGACTCTCCATTCAGATATGCTGCAAGGTATCTTCTTGAATTCATGGTAGATGTGTCTTAGTCAACAACATCCTTCTTGGAAGAGGGATGCATCATGGGGATGCGTCATGGTCGAAGGGGACAGTGACTAAGCTTGAGGGAAATTGATCTAATTTGAAAGGAAAACATCTAGATCCCAGTGAAGTGAATAACTGAGAAATGACCTACTCTGGAACCTTAACACCTCTGTCCTGAGGAGCCCCTAGAGGATTTAGAGGGAATTCCCAGCACCAAGGTTAGGTTTAGTATCTTCTCATTTCACAAATGAGAAAATCAAGACCTAGAGAAAGGTAAGACCCTATATAAAATTACACAGTATGGACTACATATAATATATTACATAGTATAGATTATTGCATAGTTACATTATATTAAGTAATAATTACATTATTATATGTAGAATTATATGTAATATATGGTCTATATTATTACAGTATGATAATATACAGTATGGCATAGTAAATATATAGTATATATGTATATGTGTGTATAGATAGATAGATAGTATGGGTTGTAAGGACATCCTATCTTCCTAGCCAATATTTGATTCAAATTAACAACCCAGGTCTTTGACTATCTGAAGGCAAGAGCACCGTGCAGCCAAAATAGCTGTGAAGTGCAGCTGTCTAGAGCAGATGCAAAGGGGTACATGAGGCCACAAGTACAGACTAGGGATCACAAGGAGAAGGGAGATGAGGGCCAGGTTCCAGTGCTTCAGGGAAATTCAACGTCACCTAGTTTAAGGACTGAAAGGAGGGGAGATTAAGGGGAGAATGGAGCCCTTTAAAATTAAGATATTAACACTGGTAAGAACGAGAGGGACGAAAGGAGAGGAGAAGGGGGAGGAAGGAGAGAGAGAGAGAGAGAGAGAGAGAGAGAGAGAGAGAGAGAGAGAGAGACGGAGAGAAATGAGAAGCCGCCCACCTCCCCCTTCCAAGTCCTACACTGCTTCGCCTCTCACCAGAATATTCCCCAACCCCAGGCGCGACTCTCCATCTTCCAGAACGGGACTCAAAAAGAAATAAGATAGTAGAGAATAGATAGTATGAGGGGGCGTGCCTCTACTGCCATGCCACCCCCTCCCCCTTTCAGTGCTCAGTTATAAGTTGAGCCGAGCCCGATTCCATACGGTGGCATCTTCTGCTCAGCTGTAGATGAGCTGTCAGCTGAGCCTGCTCCAGCATCAGAAGCTGAAGAAGCAGTCTGATCCCTGGCATCGAAATCTCAGTCCCGACTCCCCAGACTGTGACCTGGGCCAGCGCGACCCTGATTAGACCCTAGCTGCACCCCTGACGGAGCCAAACTGGCTCCGGGCGAGGTCTCCAGCGGACCCCAGCCCTCTCTGAGAGAGACCCCTTGCTGACTCGAGAAAGAGCAGTCCGCACCGTCCGCCAACTCCAGGCGCCCCCAGACTTATCCCGGCAGATCCCAGGAAGCTTCCAAGCGCATCCCTTGTTGATCCCAGGAGCTCTCGCCCTCACTCCCTGCCTATGACTGCTCCCGAGTTCACCTCCTGTGGACCTTAGGGAAGCGCTTATCTCAGCCTTACCTCCCTCCCCATCCCAGGCTGCTGTAAAGCACACCCCTTGCAGAGCCCTGGGAAGCCCCTAGCTTCATCCCTTGCGCACCCAAGACAGAGCCCAGGTACACCCCTTGCAGACCCAGGGCATCCCTAGGTTTCACTCCTGCGGAACCCGTTGGTTCCCCGGCGATTGCGGTCCACTGTGCCTCCAGGTCCCGAGCAGGGATCACCGGTGCTTGGGGGAGGAGGAGCCGACGCCCTGGCGCGCCTGGTGGGTAGGACCGGGCCAGGGCCCCGGGCCAGTCCCGGGGCGTCCTGGAGGTCGCTGCTGCTGCTGCTGCTCGTGAGCTCGCCGGCCAGTGCTTGGTACAAGCACGTGGCAAGCCCCCGCTACCACACAGTGGGCCGGGCTTCGGGGCTGCTCATGGGCCTTCGCCGCTCACCTTACATGTGGCGCCGCACTGTGCCATCGAGCCCCGGCCAGGGTAACAGAGATGCGGACCGGGAGCTCTCTGCTTGGACTGACAACACCCCTGCCTGGACCAGCCTCTTGGCGGGTGTCCGAGGAAGCCCCTCGGAGGGACGGCGCAGGAGCCGCAGGGAGCTAAGAGGAGGACGCCCGACTGGGAACTTGAGTTCGAGCCGACCTGTTGGTAAGGGAAGGCTTGGGGACACGGCACCTGCAGAAGCCCCTCGGGGCCAGATCAGAGACTTTTCGCGGCTGGATGCCCATCCCCGACCCTCCAGGTACTTGAGGCTCAGAAGGGAGGTGGGACTGGTGGAGGCCGGGGGCATGGGTAACCCCGGAGGGAGAATATTAGTATGAGTGTGTTGGTCCCAGACCGTGTGAAAGTGTGACTGCATGTTTAGTGGGGGTAGGCGCAGCCCCAGTTCACTCCAGGGATATGTCTATGAGCCTGTCTGCCCAGTTGTCCCATGGATGTTCACCGTTGCTTGAGCCTCAGCCTTGAGCCCCAGATACCGGGAGAATGGGGCTTTGGGAAGGGGGAGGCTTGGAGATATGAATGAAATAAATGTTTGCCTGGAAGCAGGTACCTAGGGAAATCCTCTCCTTCCTCTCTGGTGGGTTCTAGCTGGAGGAGGGGAGGGGCACATGGGTCTTCTCTTTACTCAGCTCAAGTTCTTTGCTCCTTCCGTTACAGAGACTTCGAATAGGAGACACCTGTGCCCTCCATCGACCATGGTATTCCCAAACCTACAGACCTCTTCCTGACCCCAGTTTTGAAAGTCTCTGGATCCCAGGGCCTGTATTTCAGCTGCTGTTATGACCTGTTGTGGGGCAGAGGTTGAGAGGGTAGGAGCGGAGGGATCATAGAACCCTCAGGGACAGTGACTGAACACTTACTGGGGTCTCGTCTCCAGTTATACTTACTTCCCTCCCTTTCTCCCTTTCCTTGGAAGAATCATTATCTTTTCTGTTGGGGTCTGTGTACCTTCCCTGTCTCACTGTAGGAATCTGCTCTCATTAAAAATGACGATTTCAAAAGCATCTGACCTTCTCTGCTCTGCTGCTTTCACCCCCACCCTACTGCTGGTTCTGGAGGAGGCCAGTAGGGAAGGAGTCCAGAGTTCTTCCTTTCTTCCCAGTCTCTTGTGTACTTTGGTATATCGCCCTACAGTGTAAATAGTGGTGTTGTGTTCTGGTAAATGTCATCAACCCCCACCCCTTTCTCTGCAGATTTCCCCTCTTCCCTGGGGAAAAATTCAATTCTGCTCTCCCAACTCTTACTCAGGGTAGTGGTGAAGTTGGTTAACTACTGCATCTCCGTCCATCTCTCCCTCTTCTATGCTGGTTGGGTCTCTTTCTGTTCTAAACTGAACCAGAGAAGGGAGATGGGGAGGGTGGTCAAAGGGGCACTGACCAAGCATGTCTGTCCTGTCAGGGCAGAGATCTAACAGCTGGTCAGGGGATCTGGAGGGAAGCATGAGGGTGACATCTTCCCAGGTGGGTGAATCCTCCCTCTTTGCTCCTGAAAGGACTCAATCACTCCAGGCTATGCTGTCTCTTTCCCCTCTAGAAGAGGTCTATACCCCCAAGCCTCTTAAAGTTGCCTAAGCAGAGGTTTATATAATCAGAGCTGGGCTTTCCTTCCCTGACTTTCAGCTCCATTCAGTCTTCCTTCCCCAGAGCCCCACTGACTTGCAGAAAGGAACTCTGTCCAGGAATTACTCAGCTAATCCCAAGGGTCCTCTATTGCCTATTGAGGCACGTAATTAGTAAATTCTTGCCTATCCCATACCCATTCTGTCCCCCAGGTCACCCTAATCTCCTTTTCACACAGAGGCAGCACTGGAAGAAGACAACAGCTCACTCCCCAGGTATTTTTTTTCACTGTCTTCTCTTCCCTTCCAAAATTCAGGGACATTTTTGTCTCAGGTCTCCCCACAATCCTCCAGAAAGTTCCAGAAGAGGGCGCTGCATCCTCATGAAAATCTGCTTGGGGAGTTCATGCCTTGGTTCCAGCTCCAGCATGACATTTGAACAATGTGACCTTTGGTCCATAGGGGGTGGGTTCATTGCAGAGTTAAATCTGTACCCTTGTAACAAGGTATTTGAAAGCAGAAATGGTTGGGACTGAACCTGATGCTAGTTGGCTTGTGTCCGTCCCATCTGGCCCACAGGACTTCTTTCCTCATTCATTCAACACTTGCACTGAGCACCTGCTGTGAGCAGATTCCTTTTGCCTGGGGTTGAGGGTGGGGGAAGGAGGGAGAATGCATAGGAATAAGGTTTGGTCTTTGGAAAGACCCAGGCCCTACCCATAAGAAATTCACAGTCCAAGAGGGAGGATAAAACACAAACATAGCTCATAATATCATAAATCTATGAACTGGAAGGGACCTTAAAGGCCGTATAAGTCCCTTTCCTCTAAGTCCATTTTAGAGATGCGGAAACTAAGAGCCAGAAAAGTGAAGTGATTTGTTCAAGGTAAATAAGAAGCAGGATTCAAACCCAGATCCTCCCACTCCAGAACCAGGGCTGTGCCATGAACCTAGCTATATGCAATAATTCCACTCCTCAAACATTTATTTGGTACCTCCTGTGGATGGGCAAGACTTTCCTCCTGCGATGTCTCATCTTGGCTCAGGGATTGGTTTGGGGTTTTGAAGTCTATGTTAGCGGAGACAAACCTCTGGCAGGTCCCACTAAGTTGGAAAGACAGTGAGCACAGCCCAGTGTTCATCTGTATGGTCAGACCAGCCTAGTTGATTTCAAAATTGTTCAGCCAGAGAGTGATGGTTTTGTTCTGCCACAAGAATTCATGGAGACCACTGACTAAACTGTGAAGAAGTTTGCCACCTGCATTGGTGGAGGATCTACCTATGCCACTTGCTTCAGAGAATAAGTATAGAGACAGGAACTGGATCTATGAAACTCCCTCATTGATGCAAACCTGTGTCTCTTCTGTAATTTATCATGTTAGGCAGAGGCCTAAAGCTCTGAGACTCCAGGTACCAACCCCATACTGCCTCTCTTGATATCTCAGAACCTCAAAATATGAACAAGGTACTGTTCATACATTCAATGAGAATTATGGGGCTAGGGATGGAGAGATCGTATACTACTGTACTGAGGAGAATCAGAGAAAATCTCCTGGGGGAGGTGGCCTCTCAAGATGTTAGAATTTCTAGAAGGGAATATTCCAGTTTCATGAAGGGAATATATTCCAAGTGGAGGGTAAACTGCTTGCTCTTTGGATCATAGACTATGACCTGAAAGAATGAACCCTTTTCCCTCCAGAACTCTTGCCTCCCTGTCCTGATCCGTGAGTGCCTTACATCACCTACTTCATCTAGGCTGGCTTCAGTCTTGCTTCATTTGACTTCCAGACTCTTCCCAGGAGCCATTGGTTCCTCACCATGGAGCCAAAGAGTCCAGCTGCATGGGAGATGCCCTAGTCCAGCAGATCAAGGGAATCCCTGTTGAAGCAGCTTTGTAGAACTACTCAAGATGGGATAGGCTGCCACAGGAGATCTTTGAGGAAAGAAAAGCTGGATAATTACTGGCTACATATGTTTGAGAGGGAGATCCTTATTCAGACTAGACTAGAGGATCCTTATTCTAGACTTTGACTAGATGACCCCTAATTCCCAGCTCTGAGATTCAGAGATTTTGTGGTATTCTAGCTATATATATTCTATCTATAATTATACCTATCCTGACTGCCTGTGGACTTTGGCTGCTGGCCAGGTGCTTGAGTCTGTCCTTTTCTATAGTCTCTCTGCTGTGGTGTCTCATTCTGTCAGACAAGCGCCCTAAAAAATCTTTACATCTGCACAGGGTAAAAATCACATGATTCTGCTACATGATTTCAGTTTCATTTAGCTCACTCCACTGCCTGTTCCCTCAGCTGTTTTCTTGAAAGACCTCCAGTTGTCAGGGTTCTTAGCCTCAAACTTTGTGGCCTCCTTGAAGATGAAGGTCATTCTTCTCATCCATGCCTCCTTCCTGGGAGGAATTATAAACTAAACTTTGGGAGGGAATGAAGCTGAGATCAAGCCAAAAAAAGGTACGAAACTCAGTAGATCAAATCTAAATAGGTTTGGAGTTGTTTTTTCATTCACCTTCTCTGATTCAGTCTGTCTTAACCCCTTTTCTTATCCATCCCTATCCTGACCTCTCCCTGCTCTTCCCAGGTTGGGAGGGGAGAGGAAGCTCCCATTAACTTTTCCCTTCCTATCCCCTATCCTTATGGGGGGCAGGGAGAGTGCTTGGATCTGTCCCTAGGGACAATAAATCATGAACATTCTAAGGTGCTTAGAAAACCCCTCTTTCTTGCACTTTTTGGTCCTGGAAGAAACTCTGATCTAGAGTCCATATGGGGCTGAGAACCACAGTTTAAGAATTTCTTCTGAAGGCATCAAGAGCTGAAAAAGTTTAAGAAGTCCTGGCCTACCTGGATGAGAAGAACTTAAAGGAAGGTGCAGAACGCAGTCAGAGATGGTCCTTACTTTGGAGAGGCCAGTTCCTATGCTGGATACACAAATAAGATTAAAGAAAATCTTTTAAAAAGTCATCTCTACTTCCTTCTATCCTCCCTACACTTCCTCCACTCCACCCACCCAAGGTAGAGGTACTCACAGTGCTTCCTGGGACCTGACTCAGTTGGATATTGACTCTTTTTTTTGCATAACTTCAGTTTCTTCTCTCCAAAAAGTCATTTAGTACAGCCCTCTGCCTCTGACTTTTGGTTAATTATTCAGAAGAAACTGTTAACATCTCTGGCATCAAACAGCCTTGATCTCCAGCAGTTATGTATCCTCTTCCATTTACAGGCAATCTACAATTTTAGGAACACTAATCAACTTCCTGTTAGACAATTCTTCCTTACTTGTAAACAAACCATTCTGTCTCCCTCCACCTTTCCAGTCTTCTTACACCTTCTACCTCATCGATATTCTCTTCAGTCCAGCGACACCGGCCTCCTTGCACAAGATGCTCCATTTATTGATTCCAGACAGACATTGCCCATGAGCGATGGTTTTTAGTAGAGGTTGACCCAAAGAATCCCCTGATCCAGGGTGTAGCCTTCAGGTTAAATGAATGCTAAGGCTACATGTAAATATAAGTTGCATTTGAATGCAAAATCAGACATAATATGGTAGGGAAATTCCTTAGAAGAAATCTACCTTATCATAGAGTCTAGTCTTTCTAACTTGATCCTTAACTGGAGAGCTTCAGGTTATATGGCCGTGGTCTTTTTTAGAAGAGGAACCCCACCTTACCTTAATGAAATTCCACTCCTCATGTTTTCAGTCCAAAAATGTTGCTATTCACACATCTGGGCTCTCTGGATTAAGTCCATTGGCCCATTCTTCCAATTTGAGGCTCACTTTCTAATATAATAATTCATAATAATAAGTTTAATTATATAATATAATAATAATTATAAGTTTCTCTTCCTGTTCAAAGGAGGTAATGGGATAGAACTATCATAGATAATTTTTTCTTCATTACCTTCAAAATCAGAACAATTCATCCTGACACCTAGATCATCCCCCAAGTTCAGGAAAGATGACATTTTTCTCACAAAGAACTCTATTTGTAGAGCAAGAGAAGGCTTCCATGTAAGTTATAGAATACACATGAGAATATGTGATTCAGGGACACATTATCCAGTGTAGACAATATGAATCTCTAAGAGCTCAATGGAACAATAGCATGAGTTGTCCAATCAGGAAGATTTTTCTGGAGGAGACCCTTGAGCAGGTACTTGAAGGATTTTAATAGGCCTAGAGAAAGAAGGAGAGCAATCAAGTTGAAATGTGTTGTATAAAGAAATACCTAGAGGAACTGGATTTTCCAGCAGAGAGCCAGACCTTCCTCAGAGATTTCCTGGTTCCTTAACATGTTAGTCCTGATGTTGATTGCCACCAGTCTTTGCTTAGCTATAAGGAAAACGATTTCAAAGATTTTGTAGATGGTACCTGGGTGTTAGTGTTCTGTTTAAAGTTAAAGTTCTGTGTTCCATGAATATAGTAAAGTAAAGGGATCGAAACTTAGCACCCATGCCTATCATATCGCTTAACACATGCTTCTTAATTAATCCATTCATTGAACTTGTATGATTAGAAAGGGGAAGCATGATTGGCAAATGGGGAATTGCCAGTACCTCCAAACTATCTCAAGGAAAGGGGGAAGGTTTTGGGTATGGGCTTTTGAAAAGTGGGGGATTGAAATAGGAATGGACAAAAAACATGGAGTCAATTGGATCAACACAAATTTCTCCCAACCTTGTACATTAGCTCTGAGCATTGTGCTTTGCTGCAATTATTATTTGAAATATCTTGTTTCCTCTCTCTCTCTCTCTCTCTTTCACGCTTGGCATTGAACTTGAAGAAAATTCATTTAGCCCTAACAGGTTTCCAGTCTTTAATCAGTGGCAGAAAGGTAGAGGCTAACAGTTGTCTTTGGTTTTAGGAAACTCTCATCCCCAAGGAGTGGGATCAGGCGACCTCAGTAAAAGAAGTCCCCCAGGAACTAAGAAATACCTGACTTGTATACACTGGCCGTGAGGGTTCCCAGATCCCAAGTCTTTTTGCTGTCACAGAGAACAAAAATTTTACCTTACTCTCAAGCAGGGGTGTACTGGTAAATATTCAAAAATTTTGTGCCAAGCTCTCTTAAAAATATTGTACCGGCTCATGCTTTTAAGTTTAAGTTTCATTATTAATGTTTTCACCCTCATTTTCTTATGTATAGACAATCAATAAAACAATAAATCAAGCCCTGATTTGCAGCTTTTGCCAATTTTGGAAAATTTAACAATTGTCTCTGTGAGCTAGTTTGAACTGACTCCAGCACCACACAGTGGGTCTTAGCTCAGATACTTATAAAAGAGACTTTCAAAGGCACTTGTGATTTATTATTAGATTGGCAGCGACCTAGTATTATTAGACATTAGAGATAGATTAGTATAACCTCCTTATTTTACAAACAGGGAAATTGAAGTTCAGAGAGAAATGACTTATCCAAGAGCATTCAGGTAGGCAACAGCTTACTAGGGAATTAGAGAGGGAAGTCACATCAAACAAAAGGAAGTGCCAAACTTAAGAGGTTCCAGCTGCATAGACTTGGCTGGGTTTGTTCTCACAAAATCCTCTCTGATGATCTACAATCTGACCTCTTTAATGTCTCCTGGCTTCCACTTGGGGCCTGCCCAAGGCTGGTAAGGGGAGGTGAGGGAAAAGAGATAGGGGTAGACAACCTTCAAATCTTCAAACTCGGTGAGGAGAGACTGAAGTGTTGATGAGAAAAGAAATGGGGAGTTCAGATTTAAGTACTTTATAGCTTCTCAAACAGCAGGGTCTCAGGAAGGTCAAGAGGAAAATAGATCATTTATTTGATTATGGAATTTTTTAAAAATTAAACAATATTAGTAGGTTTACAATCTAGAGTTTCTTCTCTACTGAAATGATTTGATTATCTAGAATAGATTCTTACTTAATAAAAATTCCCCCTATTATTCATGACCATTATTTATGTCCCAGATCTGAGTCTCTCCAGGGATGGAGGGATTAGGGCGCTGGGGGTTGATTTCTGTTTTCTCTTCCAGTTCCATAGCCTGGGCAAAAACTGATCTGTCTCAAGGGCGGCGGCTGGCCCGGGAGGATGCTGCTCCCACCCCTCCCCCCTCCAGGGTCCAGAGAACTTCCCAAGCCCCCACCCAGTCTGTCCCGGACTCCCTACCCACCATGGGCACAATGGCCCTGCCTGAGCCAGGAAGAAACTCCCAGATAAATTTCCTCCTTGGTCCCTGAGGCTGGGAAGAAGGGGAGGCAGCGGAGGGTGGGGGTGGTTGGGAGGCTTGATGGAGAGGAGGTGGGACACTGCGGGAGGGAGGAGGGTCTTTGCACACTCTGGACAGAGGCCTCCAGGGGGCGCCCCGAGGTCACTTTTTGTGGCAAGAAAGGGCGGAGTTGCTAGTTTTTTTCTTAGACTCTCTTAGACACCCCTCGACTCCCGACCCCACCCCCTCCCTCGTCCCTTTGCTCTCGTGAAGGGACTGGGCCCCTTATTTTTATGCTTCTCCTTAGCTGCTGTCCAACAGCTTCTGGCCCCGGATCTCTAGTCTCCGTCTATTTCCCTGTCTCTTTTCAGTCTCTCCATTCGGATCTGTTTCGTTCTCTCCCTGCTGTCTCTGTCTCTGAGGATCTCTTTGTCTCTCTCTCCTGTGACTCAGCTTCTCTTTCCTCTCTTGTCTGTATCATTCTCTCCTCTGTCTCTGATTCTCTATTTCTTTTTTCTTATCTCTCCTCTGTGTCAATCTCTTTCTGCCTCTGCCTTTGTCTCTTTACCTTGCTCTATCTGTCCATTCCGGTGTTTCATTCTCTCCTCTCTGTCTCTGACAGTCTCTTTCTTTCTTTTAAAAATGGTTTTTTTATTTTTTCCAGTTACATGTAAAGATAGTTTTCAACATTCATTTTTATAAGATTTTGAATTTTTTTCCCTCCCTCCCTTCCTCTCTTTCCCCCTTTCCAAGAAGGCATGTAATCTGATATAAGTTATACATATGCAATCATAGAAACATGTTTCCACATTACTCATATTGTGAAAGAAGAAACAGAACAAAAGGAAAAAGTCACACACAAAAAACAAAAACAAAAAACAAAATGAAAATAATACGCTCCCATCTGCATTCAGACGCCATAGCTCTTTCTCTGGATGTGGATAGTATTTTCCATCAAGTCTTTTGGAGTTGTATTGCATCATTGTATTACTGAGAAGAGCTAAGTCAATCATAGTTTTGATTGCACAGTGGTACTGTTATTGTATACAGTGTTCTCCTGGTTCTGCTCACTTCACTCAGCATCAATTCATGTAAGTCTTTCCAGGTTTTTCTGAAATCTACCTGCTCATCATTTCTTATAGTACAATAGTATTCTATTACATTCATATACCACAACTTGTTCAGTCATTCCCCATGGGCATCCCCTCAATTTCCAATTCTTTGCCACCACAAAAAGTGTTGTTACAAATATTTTTGTACATGTAGGTCCTTTCCCCCTTTTTAACAGTCTCTTTGGGATACAGACCTAGTTGTGGTATTGCTGTATCAAAGGGTATGCTATGCACAGCTTGATTGTCCTTTGGGCATAGTTTCAATTACTCTCCAGAATGGTTGGATCTGTTCACAACTCCAACAACAATGCATTAGTGTTCCAATTTTCCCACATTACCCAACTTTTATCATTTTCCTTTTCTATCATATTAGCCAATTTGGAGGTGATATCTCAGTTGCTTTTATTTGTATTTCTCTAATCAATAGTGATTTAGAGCATGTTTTCATATGACTATAGATAGCTTTAATTTCTTCATTTCAAAACTGCCTGTTCACATCCTTTGACTATCAGCTGGGGAATGACTTGTATTCTTATAAATTTGACTCAGTTCTCCATATATTTGAGAAATGAGGTCTTTATCAGAAATGTTTGCTATAAGAAATCGTTTCCTATTTTTCTTCTTTTCTTCTAATCTTGGTTGTATTGATTTTATTTGTGGAAAAACTTTTAAATTAATGTAATCAAAATGATCCCTTTTGCATTTCCTAATGTTCTCTACCTCTTATGTGGTCATTAATTCTTCCCTTCTTCATAGATATAACAGGTAAACTATTCCTTGCTCTCCTAATTTGCTTATGGTACTATACTTTATGTCTAAATCATGTAACCATTTTGATCTTATCTTGGTATATAAATGTAAGATGTTGGTCCATGCCTACTTTCTGCCATATTATTTTTCAGTTTTCCCAGCAGTTTTTGTCAAATAGTAAGTTCTTACTCCAGAAGCTCGAGTCTTCGAGTTTATCTAACAGTAGATTACTATAGTCATTTACTAGTGTGTCTTGTATATCTAACCTATCCCACCAATCCACCACTCTATTTCTTAGCCAGTCCCAAATAGTTTTGATTATTGCTGCATTATAACATAGTTTTAAATCTGGTATGGCTAGGCCACCCTCCTTTGTATTTTTTTCATTAATTCCCTTGATAGTCTCCTGACCTTTTGTTTTTCCAGATGAATTTTGTTATTTTTTCTAGCTCTATATAATAATTTTTGGTAGTTTGGTGTGGCATTGAATAAGTAAATAAATTTAGGTCGAATTGTCATTTTTATTATATTAGCACAGCCTACCCATGAGCATTTGCTATTTTTCCAGTTGTTTAGATCTGACTCTGTTTGTGTGAAAAGTGTTTTGTGATTGTGTTCCTGTAGTTCCTGGGTTTGTCTTGGTCAGTAGATTCCCAAATATTTTCTATTGTCTACAGTTACTTTAAATGAAATTTCTCTTTCTATCTCTTGCTGCCGAGCTTTGTTGGCAATATATAGAAATGCTGATGATATCTGCAGGTTTATTTTTCTGACAGTTTCTCTCTTTTTTCTATTTCTCTTGAGTCAATCTTTTTTTGGGTCTGTTTCATTCTCTATTGTTTCACTGTCTCTGACAATTTTTTTCTCCTTTCTCTTTTCATCTTTCTCCTATGACTCAACCTGTCTTTCCACTCTGGTCTGTTTTATTCTCTCCACTCTGTCTCTGATGATCTCCTCTTTTCTCTGTCTCTCTGCTTTCTGTTTCTGACTTTGTCTCTTTTTCATTCAAACTCCTAGTCTCTGTTTCTTTCCCTTTGTCTTGCTTTTCTTCTTGCATCTCTCCATCTCAATGCACTTGTACTTGCTCCCTAGAGTGGAGGCTTCCTGCACCTTGGCTAATTAGTACTCATCAGTGCCAGTCTATGCAGGAAGCCTGGCTCAGCTTCCTCTATTAGTGTGGGGGGAATTCCCGCAAACACTCCCTTCTCTCAAGGCTCCCCTACAACAGGCAGAGTTTGCTTTCCCCCTGCCCAATACAGCATCTAGACAGTGCTTAGAGACCAGACCTTCCTCTCCACACCCCTCCACACACACATACCAGAACACACACCTTTCTCAAGTGCCTATTTTTGTCCTTAATGGACAAAAGCCTAGGTGGGTGGTTCCCCTTACAATGGTAGGGACTGTGAGGATGAATTTAAAGTTATACACAAACCATCCTGGGATGAGATGACTTGACTGGTCACCCTTGGGAGGTATAACTGAAAAGATCTTTAGAGTGATTAGGACAATGGAGTTAGGCCTCTTGCCCACTCCATTTATGTTTCAGGTAGCCTGGCTCTTTCCTGACAGCTTCCAGACACATTCCTTAAAAAAAGGGAGGAAGTAATCCAGGACCCCAGTGGAGGAGGAAAGCAAAGATCGCCTTGTCTATTCCCCTGCCTCTGGTCTAACCTTCACCTGGAACGAAGACAGATATACAAAGGGTTCTAGTCTCTATGCCCCCCCTCCCTAGTTTAAACTTACTTCTCAGGATATATAACCCAACACAACATACCCACAAAGTCTTACATACACAATCATTCAACAAATAGCATATGCAGTTAGATTCATATCTAGTCACATACATGGTCACACAAATAGAATCACATAGAGTTAGTTATGCAGTCTCATACATATAATCAAAGACATTAATAATGTACTTATCTGTTGTCACAAAAAATAACTGCAGACACCTAAAGTCATTCACAGATGTTGAAATTACAGTCATACAATTGGATATGACTCACAGAAATATGTAATCACACGCATACACATCTATAGTCATATGGACATAAGCAAAGTCATACAGACACAACTACACACAGTGTCTTGAGTATACACAATCATTCATATGAAATCCTACCTACTGATACTGACATATAGTTATGTGGTATCATATACATACAATCTCACAGTTACAAACATACACGTAACACACAATTAGTGACCTAAACTAGATGTGGCAGTGGATATAGTACTGGACCTGGAGATGAGAAGACTCCTCTTCCTGAGTTCAAATCCAGCCTCAGATACTTAGTCACTTAAGTGACTTTGGGCAAGTCACTTAACCCAATTTACCTCAGTTTCCTCATTTGTCAAATGATCTGGAGAAGGAAATGGCAAACTGCTCCAGTATCTTTGCCCAGAAAATCCCATTGGGGTCACGAAGAGTTGGCCATGCGTGACTGAAAAATGACCAAACAACAGCAAACAATGATACACAGTCTTACGCCCAGCCTGGGCTGGTTCACACCATTCTCCCCTTACCACATTATTGAAACATTTGCCTTCAGTTCAAAAGACTTCAGATTCCTCCCCCTCCCCCCACCTTCAGACTAGGGACAGGGAAAGGGGAGGTAGTACACAGTGTGAAGGACTACTGCTTTGGACTGGAGGGACCAGTTACCCTTCCCCAGACTGTAGGAGAGATCTTGGTTCCCCATTAATCTCAACTGAGGGACAAAGAGCTCTTGTTTGGAAGCAGGGATGGTAACCAGAACCCCCTCAGGGAATGTCCTGGCCCAGTGGCCTCTGCTGAGCCCTGACAATCCCTATTCAGGGGAAGGAGGGAAGCTGTGACTTGTCTCATGTGTCTCTTCTGTGTGTTACAGAATCATAGGATTTAGCTGAAAAGGATCTTGGAGCTTATCCAGTCCAACCTTTCATTTTACAAATATGGATACTGAGGGCAAGAGAGGTGAAATTACTTGCTTAAGAACATACCATCAAGCTAACAACACAAAGGTTTGCAAAGCGCTTTATGTATGTTATTTTGTTTGATTCTCACAACAATCCTGGGAGACAGATACTTTTGTTATCATTTTAGGGCTGAGGAAACCGAAGATCAGTCACCTAAGCTGGTAAGCATCTGAGACAAGATTCAAGCTTGGGTCTTTTAGACTCCAAGTTCAACACTCTATCCACTGTCTCTCCTTCATGCCTACCCTGACCTATCTGCTTCCATCTGTGACCCAATCCTTGACTCCCTACCTACTGACCTGTGGGCCTTGATTTTCTCATGTTTGAAAGCCTTTACAAATCAGAAGAAACATGGGAGAGTTACAAAAAAGGTGAAAAACAGGCTTGTTCTGGTGTCTTGAGGGAAAGGTGATTAGTGAGTAACAAGGGGTGAGTCTCTTGAGAGAAAGTTGAACAATGGGTGAGGATTGGAGGTGTGGTGAAGATGACAAGGGAGCAGTTGGCAACAGGGAGTAGGATTAGGATGGAGATTGGGAGGCTAAAAGGCCAGGTGGTATGGCAGAAACAGCACTGGATTTGGTGATGGAGGACTGGGGATCCAAAATCTATCCTTGCCAGCTATTACCTGGGTGACCTTGGACAAATCCCTTCCCCTCTCTGAATCTCCTTTATTTCCTCATCTTTAAAATGAAGGGTTTCAATTAAGGTATCTTCCAATGGTAAAATCCTACTCTAAATTGAGAGGGAGGATAGGATAGGCCTCAGTAGGGTTAGGTAGATTAGGCCCTTTCTCTAAGAAGAGCTTGGCAAGTGGAGGAAGTGAAGTAGAGACTACCTGTGCCTTAGGGCTCTGGGAGGGTTGACAGGGAAGAAGAGGGTTGGGTTTAGAGAAGAAATAAGATTACTTGAGAGCCAGAGAGGGAGGGTGGGTCCTTAAGCTGGGCAGGCTGGGTTCAGTAAATATACTGTGAACAGGATAGAGGGAAGGAGTTTACTCTGCTTCAGCCCCAGAGGGATGATGTGAGTGACTCAGCTCAGAAGGAATGATAGAAAGATGAAGGAGCAGGAGCAAAGATTTTTGACCTAGGAAAGAATCTGGAGCCTTAAAGGGAGTTGTTGGGGGAAGAACGAGGGGAGGTCGAGTCGCAGTGGAACTGAGGCCATTGTGCCTGGTATTTCTCCAAGAGGACTCCACCTTCATCACTGAATCTAGCTTAAACCCTGAAGACATGGGCTCTAGTCACCAGTGAGTGACCTGGGTGGAGCTAGAACGAGCTCAATGAGGTATGGAGTAAGGAAGGCAGCAGGTCATGAAGGTAATCCTCACTCCATCCTAATGGCCCTGCCCGATTCATCACAGGAGTACAGGCCCTGAACTCAAGTATCTGGGGTCCCAGGTCCTGTTGTTCTGTTCCCCTTCCCCATTTGAGCTGGGCATGTACTCGAGGGTCCAGGACCAGGTGGAGGAATACATGCCAGGACTGAGAGACATAGCCCATAGAGAGGCAGACCCTATAGACAATGTAGTATGAGGGAACCAAAGTAAAAAGACCCAGGAGAACTGTGTTCAAATGTTGGTTGTGCTCTTTACTACCTATCTGAATTTGGGCAAATCCCTTCTGTTCTCTGGACCTCTAAAATGAAGTAGCATGGCAGTAGATGTTACCTAAGGTCCTTCTCAGCTTTCATGTTATAATGTTGGAGCTGAATCAGGGTCCATCTGAAAACAAACTCATTGGACCAGGCCAGAGAGAAATTGATGACTTAACGTCCCACCAGCATTAGCCTAAGTGGCTTTTATGCCAAGGTAAGTGTGGGAGAGGAAGTACCATGTGGAAGTCCATTTAGCCAGGGAAAATAACCCAAAAAAGGGGTGGGAGGTTGTTGCTGGGATGCCTAAAGATCCAAGACCAATAAGGCAAACAACGGTGCTGAGGTTGGGCGTGGGATAGCCGTTTGGTTAGTCTTTCCATTGGAAAGAAGCAGCTGCGATAAGTTGCTCTAATCCTCTGCCTTCATGGGGAATTGGCTGGGTCTGCTTTGTGGGACACCCTCGAGTCTGGTAAGATTATTTTTATCTCTGCATATCTGGGTTTGTGTATCTTTGTGAACTAAAGGAGGAAGAGAAGCCAGAGAATCCTGAGAAATCCTGGGAAAACCTGAGGAGAAGAGCGATAACTTGGGGGCTGTGGGATAGAGGCCTAAAGGGGAAAGGAGGTGGACAGAGGCCTCTACAGAAAGGAGGGACAATGAGGAAGGGAACCTGAGAATATGAAGAATGTAATATAGGTGGGAAAGACAGAGCCCCTGGTGGTGGTAGTGGAAACCAGGGCTTAGCCGTAGGGTACCACTGAAGGTAGATGGTGCTAACCACTAACAGCTCTCTTGGTTATTGGGCAGTTTAGAAATAACAGAGGTCAGTACTTGGTTAGCAGGAATAAATAAGTCAAGGTAAGAAGCTTTCAGATGGTGGGCCTGGGTGAGCTCCTCTGGAGTTCATTTGTTTTCTGTGCTTTTCCCAGGTGGAAAAAAATTTCTGGGCAAATCTGAAAGACTGGAGAACAGCTTGGAGGTTAAAGAAATTCTCCTAACACAGCAGGTATTACTGTCACTATGAACACACAGTCAGGGGTTACTCTCACTCACCCATGAGCACTCATAAAAATCCACTTGGAGGGGTCATCTGAGGGGCCAACATTTCTTCCTTTAATAAAGATGAGAACATAAACAGAAAGGCAAATTTTTACCCTTGGGGGGGCATATTAACTTGAATGAAAGAGGCCGCTTTTACTCAAGGATCTATGACTTTCTTAATGTACACTCTTCCTACCAATGACCCAGAATTCAAATCAAGTCTACACTGTGCTAAGTGCTGGAGAGAGCTGGAAAGGCAAAACTAGTCTCTGTCCTTGAGGAGCTCACAGTCTAATGGAGGGAGACAATATGAAAAAAGCTATGTGCAAATAAGATGTGAAGAGGGTAAATTGCAGATAATCTCAGAGAATTTCTCCATAACTTTGTGGCCATCTTTGAAAATTTTCATCAGCCTGAAGAAGAGATGAGAAAATGCACCTCTCCCTTTCTCCCTTCTTTGGTGACCTGGAGGACTATAGGTGGGGAAATAATTGCAGACTTGGTTGATGTCTTGGCTAGTTTTACCAAGGTTTTCCCCCCTCCCCCTTTGCTATTCCTTGTTACAAGGTATGGCTCAGTGGGTAAGAGGATGGAGGGGTATGTTCAGAAGATGATGTAAAACAAACAAAAGGTTGCAATAGAACTTTTAAAATTGTGGCCAAAATATGCATCTTCCTAGAACCAATCTGGTGATGAGTATCTCTGAACTTAGTGACGCTGGGCTTTGGACAACCAAAGTTAGTTACCAAAAGTCTATATCCTTATTCTTTTAAGTGCTCTTTACCTTTTTCTCTTAAGTCAGTTTTAGTGGGATCCCTGCAATCTTCAAAGCCTAATTATTAGGTTTAAATGAACAAGATTTGACCTGAAAAGCATACTTAGTTAGTAAGGCTGGCCCATTCCAAAGGACTGAGAAGTGAAAAATAAACAAACTGAGAACTGTGGAAGAGTAGAAGGGAGTGATGGGATATTGGCTGAAGGGGGAGCATGGCCGATGAAAGTGTAGCAGGAGGAAGAGGGGGAGAAAAGAGAAGGGAGACTGCTGTCTTGCTGATCTTGAATCGCAATTGCCATGGACAGAGCAATTTGTTCCCGTTAGAGACCCTAACTCACTCAAATCCAGAGCAGTGCTAGCAAGGATCCAGAGAGGTTCTCCAATCCTTTCTTGAGATCAAATAAATGCTAAAGCCCTCGAGGATGGGACTGGTCTGTTCACTATTATAAAGTGAACAGAGGTGGAGAATTCTCCTGAAGATTGAGCAGATTTTTATGTCTGACAAGAAAACTACCTGCAAAAAATGTTTCCTTTTTGTGGAATTTGCTCCTTACTCAGAAAAGAGAAGTCTTGCTTTACTCTGCATAGAGAGGGTGTACCAGGCCCTCTACCTTCTGCTACCATACTGAGCTGGGAGATTACAAGGGGACTTGCCAAATGATCCTGGGAAGGGAAGACTTAGGAGATGAAAAGTCAGAAGAAGCAGGTGGGATAGGGTTGGGAGAGGGTCACAGCCTCAACTATTCCCCAGCTGGGGAGGGTAGATGAAGTCTGAGATAAGAGAGTAGCATTGCAGGAAGAAAGAAATTCAGCCCTCAAAATGCCTCAGTGCGTGTATTTGAGAATGATTTGGGGACTGTGTGTGTGTGTAGGTGTGTGTGTGTGTGCATGTGTGTGTGTGTGTGCTTGTGTGTGTGAATACAAGCGTGTCAGGGAGTGTGGGGGCACTGAAAAGGAATGGGGAAATGGGCTTGTGGAGACAGGGTGGGTGGGATCTGGACTCTCAGGGACCTTCCTGAAAGATGGTGGGGATTTCTTTCAGGAATTGGTAAAGGAAAAGAAAAGAAGGAGAATTTCATACCAGGGAAACATATCAGGGATGTCAATGGAGTTAGGGTGAAAGGAGGCCTCAAGGTTGAAGTAGCAGAACTGGACAATGGACCTTAAGTTTTAAGTCACATACCAGGCAGCCTGTGATCAGATCCCTTCGGTGAGCAGTTGGCCACTGTGCAGGACAGGGCTTTGTGATAGAGGACAGACTGGGTGTTATTAGAGGGGAGGGGTAGTGTGAGGAGTATTATCGAGGGATCAGCCTTTCCTCCTGCTTTGGAAACCTAGGAAGTAGGGTGCCCCTTCCCCACCCCCTACCGACACGGTGTAACTCAGGGACTGGCCTGCTCCGAGGCAGAAGGACGGGCCAAACGACCCCTCAAGTGCTTTCCACAGGGTACCGGAGTCTGCAGGCAGCGCCCCTTCCCCCACCCTGCGGCTCCGCCCCCGGGCCTCCCACCCGGCGGGGGGCTACTGGGCGGGCCATCCGAGTCCCGGTGGGCAGGAGGAAAAGGAGGGGGTGGAGGAGGCGGGGCGGGGGCGGCGCCGAGCTGGAGCCCAAGCCCGAGCCAACCCGAGCCCGATCCCGAACCCGAGCCGGAGCGGGAGCGTAGCTCAGCCGCCACCGCCGCTCGGTTCCAGCAGCCGCCTCTCTCCTTGCTCCAGCTCCGGTTCCAAGCCTGGACCCGTCCTCGAGGCGGCAGCAATCGCAGCCTCCGGTCCGGTCCAGTGCTGCTTGGTCCGGCCCAGCATGGCAGCAGAGGCCCCTACCCCTGGTCTCAGTCGTTTCCCGGCCCGGCGCAGCGCCCAGCCCCGCCTCTGAAGGACTCCCGACGGAGGTCCCCGGGAGCCAGGCGTCCCTGCCCCCCAGCCCGCTTCCCTTACACTAGTTGAACTGCGGCCCGGACTTCCCGGCTCCTCAAGTTCTGCACTTCTCTGCCTCCCGAGCCGTGCACCCCGATCTCCAGCAACTGAACCCCTCCGCACTGCACCCCGGAGTTCCATCACCCGGATCCCTCAGCCTTGCACCCGCCATCCCCCCGGACCTCCCTCCTCCCTCTCTTCCAGCTCTCATCCCCTAACCCCCTTCATTTTCCTCGTCCTACCTCCTCGGTCCCTCCGGGTCCCAGATTCCCCCTGGACTTGCGACCCTTTCCCGAACTCTCCCGCCCCAGGACCCAGGACTCGGGGTTCCTCAGAGTCGCCCCCTCCCCTCCCCTGAGCTCGCGCCCCCAGCGGCGGCGCCATGGCCAAGGACCAACTGCGGCCCCGGCTGTGCCGGATGATCAAGGGGGAGCAGGGCTACGGGTTCCACCTGCACGGAGAGAAGGGCAAGAGCGGTCAATTCATTCGCAAGGTGGAGCCGGGCTCCCCGGCCGAGGCGGCGGCGCTGCGCGCTGGGGATCGGCTGGTGGAGGTGAATGGGGTCAACGTGGAGAAGGAGACGCACCTCCAGGTGGGCCCGAGATGGTGTGCCTGTGCGTGTGTGTGTGCTGTGCGTGTAGTGTGTGTGATAGACACAGAGGGTCCATCCTGTGTCTGTGTGATCGAGCTACTCTTGTATGAGCCTGTGTTGTCATATCGTGACTGTGTCGAGGTGCGATGTGTGATATTATGTGCCTGTGTGACACTATCTGTGTTTATATTGTGATACTCTGTGTCTATATGTGTATTACTATGGGATATTGTATGTCTTTGTGGAGGTCTGGAAGGGGGTAAGGGGAAATTGTCAGGAGCCTGGAGCATGATATAGTATGTGTAGCTAGCCCACTCTGTGTGATTGTGTGGGTCACTATTTTGACGATGAATTCCCGGCTGTATCTATATTTGATGTATAATACTGTATCCAGGTGATACTAGGTATAGCCATATGTGACACGATATAGTTGTATATGACTGTGACACTGTATGTAGATAAGTGTAGCTGTGACTGCATGATATTGTATCCATGTGACATCATGTATAGTTAGCTATGTAAACGGTGTATCATGTGTGATACCATGTGTGACCTTGTGTGATAATGCACCACATATATACACACAGACACTGTGTGATGCTATATATGTATGTACTGTGGGACACTGTAGATCTGTATGACCCTGTGCTAGTATGTTACATTATATATGACACTGTGTGATACTATAGATCTATGTGTGACAGCGTGATGTGACATTGTGTATAACTGTGACACTATCTGTATATGACTGTAAGACTTTTCTTGTCTGTTCACACTCTGTATCCGTATTTGGGTGTCAGAGACTGTTGAACACTGAGAAAGACATTGTTTTCCTCAAATGATTAGCCAGCTCACAGCTCTCACTTGCATTCGCCTGGGGAAAGAGAAAAGTATCAGGAATCAGGAAATACCTGTCCCTAGTATGGGTGTCCTAGCCACTGTCAGTGGGTCCTGGAGATGGGGGTCCTTGTCCTGCAACCTGGCTCTGTTTGGAGAGGACAGCTCTTGGGTCTGGACCGTGGGCTTTCCTGGCACCTTGACCCATTAGTAAGGTAGGGGTAGTACAGTTCTGTGTAGATTGTGTTTCCCAAGTGTATGTATATTTGTCTCTGTGTGTGTATTTTTGAGAGAGAGGACATAGGGGTATATAAATACTAGACTTGGATTCAGGAGCTCTTGTTCTGTTATTTACTCACTGGGTGACCTTGGGTAAACAGTTTATCTCCCTGTTTATCTGTAAAATGGGGATGATAATGTTAGGACTTCTGTCCTCACGGGAATGTCATGAGGAAAGATTTGCAAGTTGTTTTATCTTAGTTTTTCCTGGTTGTGTGCGCAGTGTGTGTATGTGTGTGCTGATTTCAATATATGTGTGAGACAATGTATATAGTCTAATCTTTAGCTCCAAAGCTAAAGCTCCAGATACACACCCTGGGACTGCAGCTGGGGCCTTATACTTTTGCTTGCTCTGTCTTGGCAAACTGCAGCAATCTTAAGCAGGGCAGGGGTGGGGTTGGGTTCTGTGTGCATCTCTCCATCAGTCCTAAGGGAGAGAAGCTTGGGTAAGGGGTTTGCCTTACAGAATCAAAGAATGATGAAACAACTGGAGGGTATTTGACTTGGAGAAAAGAAGACTGGGGTAAGGATCAGGAGAGCCCCCTTCAAGTACCTGGAGGACTGTCATATGGAAGAAAAAATAGACTAAATAGATCTGTTTGGCTCTAAAAGAACGAGGACAATGGGTAGAAATTGTAGAAGCAGAATTTACAGAAGCAAAGTTAGCCTTGAATAAAGGAAAAATTGCCTAACAATGAGAGCTGTGGCAAAGTCAGTGGGCTAACTCTAGTGGAAGACTTTAAACAAAGACTAGATGACTACTTGTCCATTGTGGTGTGGTGGCCTTGTATCTCTGGTATGGGGTTGGATTGAGTGGCTGATGGGGTTCCTTCCAGCTCTGAAATTCTGTGATCTAGGATTTAAGAACCGGAAAAGGACTTAGAGACCATGTAGTCCAGTAGTTTCCAACCTTTTTTTGTATAGAGGACACCCTTGGCAGTCTGATAAAAACCTCTTATTAACTGACCTCTTCTCAGAACAATGTTTTTAAATGCTGAAAATAAATAGTATTACAAAGGAAATCAACAATATTCAACTGCCGTTAACAAGTGTATATATACACATGTATATTTATATATGTACATATACATATAATACACATGTATACACACATATATTTATAAATATAGTTATACACAAGCATATGTGTATACATGCACATGCATGTCTATATGTAGGCATACAAATAGATATATACTCATATCTATATCTATATCTATATACATACATATAAATATGCCTACACATACACACATATACAAGTTCAGAGATCCTCAGTTAAAACTCCCTGATGTATCCCAACCCTCTCATTTTACAGATATGGACACAGAAGCCTAGCCAGAGTGGTTACATGATTTACTTAAAGTCAATTAATCATTCTGTGGCCAGACTTCAGTTTCCCTGCTGTAGAATGAGCACACCTCTTATTCCCAGGTCGGCTGCAGGGTGATGAATTTTATAACAGAAATACTAACAATTACATAAAGCTTACTATGTGCTAGGTGTCTTACAATTATTGTATCATTTGACCCTCACAACAACCCTGGGAGCTAGACGCTGTTGTTGTGATCATTTTACAGATGAGGAAATTGAGGCTGACTGAGGTGAAGTGACTTGCACAGGGTCACACAGCTAGCAAGTGACTGAGGAAGGATTTGAACTGAGGTCTTCCTGACTCCAGGCCCCTCAAATTATCCATTACACCATCTTGCTGACTTGTTGCCTTAGCAACTCTCCAAAACCGTTTGCTAAGGAAGGTTGGGAACCTATGGTAGGCAGAAGGACTACCCATACTGACAAAATTACAGATCTTGAAGTATTCATTATTCTCCTCCCCCGAAGGCTCATTGTGGTGTGGAGATGCCCTGGGGTTCTCTGGGATTATGCTAACAGAATGCAAGTTTTAGCAAGTTCTACCAAGCTGGAAAGACTTTGAATACAGCCCAGCAATGGACTGCTTATCTTTCCTCTAAGGATCAGTTTTAACTTTGCTAAAGCTGCAGGGTGAATTTTTCAGCCCTAGCAACCCCTAAGGTAGTCTTTTAAGGCATAGAACAAGATGAAATCTTTGTTGATGGAGGGAGCTCTTATGCTGATGAACTCATGGACCCTTGAATCACCGAAGCTTTAATATTACTTATTTTCATGGAAATTAACCACACAAAATCCCCATTTTACAGATGGGGAAACTGAGGTCCAGAGAGGATATGTTGGCCAAGGAAAGTCATAACAGTGAGTAAGTGTCTGAAATGGGTTTGGAGATTAGGTTTCCTAGAGCCAAATTCAGAACTCTTCAATGTTATCTAAGTCCCTTTAGGAAAG
The DNA here is from genome assembly GCA_023548195.1 of Bettongia penicillata ogilbyi. Lineage (NCBI taxonomy): Eukaryota > Metazoa > Chordata > Mammalia > Diprotodontia > Potoroidae > Bettongia > Bettongia penicillata. Next base: position 8,302,549 of record JAJHZJ010000612.1, on the reverse strand, counting down.
GTAGAAATAGGAATGGGTTAAGAGAGGCAGAGATTTGGAGTATCATGTTCCCTTTCCTGGGACCCTGGGATATGTATTAGCACAGTTCCTGGCACATAGTAGGTACTTACTACATATTGGTTGATGATTGATTTCCATGGAACCTATCCCAGCTTGAGCCTTTGGACATCAAACCATTAGTTGGCCTGGGACCACATAGGTTCGAGGGTAATAGGGATGCTTGTATGTAATGTGTGTATGTATGTGTATGGGGGTTCATACTTACAAGGTTTGTTTTGAATCCTTAATGGAATCATAGCTCTAGAACTCAAAGAGACCCAGGGGCCATCTAGTCCAAACCCTTTATTTTACAGATGAGAAAAATACAAAGCTTGTGACTTACCCAAGATCACACAGCTAGGAAGGGTCAGAGGTTAGATTTAAATTCACATCCACTGACTTTAGGATCAGTGCTCCTTCTACTGTATCATGAATGATCCCACTATGAGCATGCTCTCAGCAGCCAGAAAAGGGTCTTCTGCATACCCTGTGCTAGGATTTAGGCCTCTGCTCAGTGCTGAGTTGATATTTCATCAAGCAAGTCTCCACCACTGCTCCCCTAGGTCCCTACTTATTAGCATTTTTTTCTTCCTAGGAGGGTCTATGTACTGGGTCCCCACCCCTTGGACAATCCAGCTTTATCATGTGGGAGCCTCGGCTAATGTCACATAGAACCACATACAATCCCCATTTTACAAATGGGGTAACTAAGGTCCAAAGAAGATAAGTTGCTCCCAGGAAAGTGATAAAGTGAGTAAGTGTCTGAAGGGTTGGAGCTCAGGTTTCCCAGAGCAGGCTGTGGGGAAGGCCCTTGCTTCTTTGACCACCGCTCCTCCCTGAATGTCTGCTTTGGAAATTTCGCGAGTCAGTATTCAGGAAGTGCCAAAAGTGTGCATGTGCATTATGTCATTACCTTCCTCAAGCATGCACTCACATTTACATCGTCATTCTGCTTCATACACAAATATTCACTTGGTCATCTTTCTATGCATCGTTGCACACTCGCTGTCATGGAAACCAAGATGCACTCACAGAAATACACGGAAGGGCACCGACTGTGCTCTCACAAGAATCCCCTCTATAGCAAGTGCACATCTAGCCTCTGCCTGAACACCTAAGTGTGTATGAGAGGCTCACTATCTCCTGGCATAGCCCATTCCACTTTGAGATAGCTCTAACTGGGGCAGCTAGGTGGTACAGTGGTTACAGTGCTGGCCCTGGAGTCAGGAGGACCTGAAGTGAAATTCAGCCTTAGACACTTATTAGCTGTGTGACCCTGGGCAAGTCACTTGTCCTGGGCAGACAGAGAGGAAAGACAGACAGAGAGAGAGACATGGAAAGAGAGAGACAGAGACAGAGACAGAGAGACAGACAGAGACAGAGAGACACAGAGAGAGAGAAAGACAGAGACAGCAAGAGAGACTGAGAGAGGGAGGAAGAGGGAGGGAAGAAGAGAGAGGGGGAGAGAGAGGGAGAGAGAGAGACAGACACACAGACAGACACACAGAGAGACAGACACACAGAGAGACAGACAGAGACAGAGAGACACAGAGAGAGAGACAGACAGAGACAGACACACAGAGACAAACACACACAGAGAGAGATAGAGAGAGACAGAGAGAGGCAGAGACAGACACACAGAGACAAACACACACACAGAGAGATAGAGAGAGACAGAGAGAGTACTCTAATTGTTAGGAAGTTTTAACTTAGCCCAGATCTGCCGTCTGGGGCCAAGCAAAACAATCTCATCCTTCTCCCATCTGACAGCCTGGAGATGGATGATGTTCTAGGTTAAACATCCCCAGTTCCTTCAGTCCATTCTTGTAGAACTTTCATCATCTTGCTTGGCAGTTTGTCTGTGACCTTCCTAAAATGTCATGTACAGAAATGGACATAACCCTCCAGAGGGAGTCTGACCAAAACAGAGGACGGTGGGCCTCCAATGTCCCTTATCTTGTCTACTTTGCTTCTGCTAAGAATAAGATCACATTGTCCTTTTCAGTTGTCGTGTCCCATCATTACTGGCCCATGATGATCTTGTCCCCTTTCCCGACATGAATTGTTTTTGACCATGGTTTTTCCATTCTGTGCTTAGGGTTTTCTAAAATCTGATTTTAGGCCTTTCTGTTCCATTTCACTTAATTAGATGTAAGCCTACTGTTCTATGGTATTCCTCTCTTTGTTGGGACTCTGATTGTTCTGGGTTGTCTACCTCTCCTGGATCTGCTTCATTTGTAACTCTGATAAGAGTGCCATCCAGGCTTTTGCTCAAATCATTGGTATAGCTGTTAACAGAACAGGGCCAAAGACAGATCCTTGAGGCACACTCCACTGGGGACTTCCCTCCAGGATTTCTTTCTCATCCTATCTCCCACATGGACCCCAGAGTTCAGTCACACACTGTCTGGATGGCACCCTACCAGGACAGGCATGCTTATTCCCATGCTATCTCACCTCCCCTTAAATGCACCTTATATTCACATACTCTTTGTCATCTCCACACAGATAGGCAGATTTGTTTGTACCCTTATTCCATTGTATACAACGATGGATACATTGTGGTTCTGTTGCATCGACGGAGTCATGGGTTATTCAGATACAGTGGATAGAGCATGGGGTCTGGAGTCAGAAAGACCTGAGTTGAAATCCAGACTCTGATACTAGCTTTGTGACCTTAGGGAAGTCACTTAACCTCTGTTTGCCTCAGTTTCCTCATCTGTAAAATAGGGATGATTGTTGGTTGTTGTGAGGAATATATGAGGTAATTGTAAAGAACCTGACACAGAGCAAGAGTTATATAAATATTAGCTATTATTACCCGTCAATCTTCTCCCCTCCCCAACCCCCCAAGTCCCTCCTCTGAACTTCCTTAGCATCTAGAGGTATCTAGTTGGCGCACACCTGCTAGATCACGGGACTGAACATCAGGAAGAACCACCTTGGACGCTTATTAGGTGTGTGACTGAGCAAGTCACTGAAACTCTGTATCTCAGTTTCCTCATTTGTAAACATGAGAATAATGATGATACTTCACTCCCAGAATTGTTGTTCTGAAAAAATGAGCTAATGTTAAACCATTTTTGTAGTACGTAAAGTGCTCTATAAATGCTAGCTATCGTTGCTGCCCTTTTCCGTTTTCTCATGCTTCCTCACGATGACTTATTTACTCTGGGATGGGCTAGGCACCTAGCCAAGAAACCTGTGCTTCGGCTTCAGCAATGCCGCTGACTCAATGTATGCCCTTGGACAGGTCTCTTGCCCTGTCTGGGTCTCAGAACTGTGTTCTTTAAAATGGGAATTGCAATCCTTGCCCAGCCTCCCACAGAGGGGGATAGTGTGAGGAGCTACTTTACAATTATAGTTGTATATTGCTTAAGGGATATTGCTATTACTACTGGATTGGGAGCTCCCTGAGGGCAGGGATAACGTTCTGTTCTCTGCCTAACCCCAACATTTGAACAGGGTCTAAAGTGTAGCTGGCATGTGTGCTAAATGAGAGAAGCCACCAACACTTGTATATAAGCACAATTCTGTGTGTTTGGTGGGAGGGAAGCTTGACTACCTGCTCCCTGCTCCCAAAGAAAAGCTTGACTTGCCTTGCCTGGCTCCAGGGATTGTGCTCCAATGGTGAATCCCCAGCCTTGGTTTCTTCCATCTTGCCCAACTTTCCTCTAATTTCTGGCATTGAGATCCCTGGGGCTAGAGCAGGAAAAAAATATTAGGACCAGCATTTTCCTTTTAAAGACACAAACTTTAATCCTCTCAGCTTGATATCCTTTTGACCAAGCCTGGTTTCTTCTTTTCCTTTTTCAACTGATGAAACTGGGTGATTGTTTCAGAATTGACCAGTAATCTTCAAGGTGTCCTGTTGGTCAGGCCTTAGGAACAGTCTTTTTTTTTTTTTTTTTTTTTTTTTTTGAGACATACAGGGTTAGGTGGCTTATCCAGGGTCACACAGTAAGTATTTGAAGCTGGATTTGAACTCAAGGCTTTCTGAGCCAGGCTATATGCTCTATCCATTGCACCATATACCATCCCCAGGAACAGTCTTATATGGAGGCATCCGTCCACACACTGTAGGGAATGACACAAAATCACAAGTAAGTCGAAGTATGACTTAGAGGTCATAGGTGGCTCAGTGGTTAGATTGTTAAACATGGTTGGAGTCAGGATGAGTTGAATCCTACCTCAGACATTTACCAGCTAAGTGGGCAAGTCATTTAACCTCTCTCAGCCTTAGTTTCCTCATATGTAAAATGGGGATGATAATAATGTCTATCTCACTGATTATTGTTAAGATTAAATGAGGTCTATAAAGTGCTTCCCAAACCTAGTATTATTACCAGTGAGAAAACTCTAGCCTAGAAAATGAGGTCACACAGCTATAAGTGACAGGAGAGTTTTGAACCAGGGTCTTCTGTCTCTTTTCGCTATACTAGGCTGCCATCTCATATGCTTTCCAGATGATGCTTCCCACTGAGAAAGAAATCTTAAGGAGTGTTCTGAGGGGAAGGCAGGTTAGGAAAGGAGGGGCCAGCTTGGGTAGAGACACTCATTTGGTCAACAATCATTGATTATGTGCTAAGCTTTAGAACATGCACAAGAAAGAGAAGATGGGATAAACTCTGATAGACCCAGGGGAAAAGGGGATACCTAGATAAATTGTGAAATTTTTTGAAAAGCATTCAGGAAACTCCCCAGGAAGCTGCTCCATCAAATTTCTAGGGAATGCAGCCCAGGGCTGACCACACTGGGACAAACCAAGCCTGGGCCTTTGAGGCTTCTCTGAAATGGGGGGTGGTACCCCAGGAGGGTAGAGTCCTAGGGATCATAGTATTTTAGACGAAGAAAGGACTTTAGATATCGTCTGGTGCCCTTTTACAGACTAAAGAAATTGAGGGTCAGAGATGAGGAGAGATTTGCCCAAAGTCACCCAGCAGCGGATGGATTTGAACCAAGTTTCTTTGTACCCAAATCTTGTACTGTTTTTACTACGCTATATATTTGTGGGAGAGGGAGGGCAGTCTATACACTAAAGTACCTGACTTCGGGGATAGACTTGGTCACTTGGTGGAGGGGAGCAGGTGCCTGGATGGGGCATAGATTAGGTGAGCAGAACTCCTAGGGTTCTGTCCCCTTTTGTCCTTAAAGCTGCTTCTAGTCACTGGTTTCCAGCCACCATTCTTTCCAGTGCTCTGGCAGGGGAAGGACATTTCAGAGTGTGGGAGTGGGGGACTGGCCTAGCCAGGAGGGGGTGGAAATGAGGAAAGGAGCCCTCCACAGTCCTCATAGGCAGGATAGGGTAGAGCCAGTCATGGCCAGGCGGGAATCCTCACCCATCTTCTCTGCCCTGGGAGCTGGGCAAGGCGGGGACAATGACTGTCCGTATGCGCATCTGCCCAGATTCTAGCCACTGCCTGGACTGGGTGGATGACCAGCTGGGCTTCTAGGCCAGTGAAGAGCCTTTGGCCTGGACTTTAACCTACCTCTTCCCTCCCTCAGGTAGTACAGAGGATCAAGGCTGTAGAGGGTGAGACCCGGCTCCTGGTGGTGGACAAGGAGACAGACGAATACCTGGCCGGCCTGCATCTGATTTGCACAGAAGAGATGGCACATCATGGGGTTCTTCCTTCAGCTTCCATATGCCCCCAGGATAATGGCAACTTGTGGGAGCCCCACCCAGAGACCCGGCCCCCAAGGGCTATGGGGGGCAGCTTCAGCAGCCAGAAGGTAGGACAGCACTCCTCCAGGAGGGGAGTGCTCTGTGTTGTCTTAGCCGCTGTCACTGACCTGGTCTCTGCCCTCAAGCTCTGGTTTCTTCCTGGGGAGGTGGGGGTGGTGTGGTAAGAATAATGCGTTTGGATTCAGGAGACCTGACTTGGAATGCCCCTTCTTCCTGCTACGAGCTTCATGCCTCATCTCTGGGCCTCAGTTTCTTAATGTATAAAATGAGGAGATTTGGAGCCTATGATCTCTAAGGCTTAGTTTTAAACCCTCTGATCCTCTCTCCAGAGATGTGCCAAGTCTGCTGGGGCAGCAGCCTCTCTCTGGGCTTTCTCAGTCTCTGCTGAGCCGGGCAGCTCCCTCTCCACTGGGAGCTGCCAAGCTTAATGCTGGGGCTGTTTTCCCACCCCCATCCCTCTGCAACAAGCACACAAGGACAGATGTCAGTAGAAGTTGCCTTGGCCCCCAGAGCAATGGCTGCCACATGGGGGTGGGAGAAGAATGCAGGCGGTAGGAGGCTACTCATAGCAGTCTCTGTGTGGATGGTGTGTGGGTATGTGAGAGAGTGAGAGTTGATGGTTCTTCTTTGGGGTGTTGGGGGCAGTGTGTACTGTGAGGAGGAAAGCTGGTCTACACGTTCCTCTATGCATACTCTCTGTAAGGAGGGAGTGGTCCGGACCATGGGCACATTCTGGGCAGAGTGATTCCCTGCCTCATCCCTACCCCATCCCCTCTTCAGAGCCCAGTGTACCATCCTCCCCCAGCTGAATGGGTCTCAAAGTTGGGCTCCTGATGTAGCTAAAGCTAAAGCCTCCGCAGAGGCGGAGGAGGGGAAGAATCATGGCTCTAGGCCTAAGGTTCTTAACCTGAGGCTCACAATCTCCAAACAGTTCATGGATGGATTTCAGTGGGGGTTGAAAGGGAGGGGGGTCTGTGAACTTGGAACTTTTGATATTTTGATAACTATATTTCAATATAATTGAGGTGAAATAATTTGAGTTCATAGGCTTCATCAGACTGCCAAGGGCTCTGTGACACAAGAGATTAAGGACCTTTGTTCTAGGCAGAGATCGTCGAAGGGATGGGGGTCTGGATGCTGGCAGTCATTCTACAATGGTCTGGAGTTAGGGGCTAGGATCCAGCTGTGGTTCAGTTTGAGCTCAGTCAGGAAAGTCATCGTGAGGCAGGTGGACTGTGTTCTCAGCTGCCGCAGTCCCTCGAGTTGCCTTTCCTGGTCCTTATTGTTCAAGAAAGGGGGTCAGGACTTTGAAGGAAACTCCCCCCTCCATTGTGAGATGAAAGACCTCCCAGGGCAGGCCATAACAAACTCTCAGGAAACCAGGCCTGAGCTTCCTGGGGCCCCACCCTAGACGCACCCTCAAGAGCCAGGGCACTGATTTCCCTGCTTAGAAGCTCTGTTGATTATCTTCTCTGGGCTTCTTCTTCTTCCCAGACTGACCACACCTGGCTGTCAGGTGAGGGTCTCCCTTGTGCCTTCTCTTAACACTTCCAGCCTCTAGTTTCATCTCTTCTTTCTTTCTTCTCAGACTGGAGCCAGGAGGGAAAGATTTTGTCCTTACTAAGTCCAGGAAGGCATGATAATAGAGAGCTATTTATGTATGTGTGTGTCAGTAGAAGTACGCCTGACTGAAGATGGGTTCTTGATTGTGCCATGGGTGGGAAACATGTCTACTAGCTCCTCTGCACCACATTATCAGTCTTTCACATCCCTCTCCCCACCTCAGAACTTTTCCCATCTCCTGGGTTCCTTTTCTGTTCCAGTCAAACTAGATTCCTTAAAGCCCCGTCTTACCTGCCCCCTCCCCATTAGACTGACTTCATTCCTCCAGGTAAAGCCCTTCTTCCTTTCTGCTTAGTCAAACCCCACTTCCTCCATGAAGGTTTCCCTGATCCCACTGACCTCCCATCTCCGAGCTCCCAGAGCATTCACAACTGCCTGTTCTTGTCCTCTCATCAGTTCTTATGTTTTCCCTACTCCTGGGTATGAGTTCTCTGATGGCAGGGCCTCAGTTTGCTCCTCCTGTCTCTTCCCTGAGACTGTATAGCTAGCTAGGTCAGAACCTTTATCTGCTGTTTCCTGACATCATAGTTGGGCATAGGGGTTGGGTGCTCCAGGGGAGGAATCTGGAATATAAAACTTTAGAGCTGAAATAAAATTTGGAAACCATTGAGTCCAATCCCTTCATAGACTGAGTTTCAGAAAGAGAAAATGATTTATCCCAAATTATTTATCAGATGACTAATAGAGGAGAGATGGGAAGCCCAGGTTTCTTGAAATAGTCAAAGTCTCTTTTGCATAGTCCAATCTACCTCTGAAAGAAATCCTGGTAGGAAGAGCTATAGTAAGAGGGACAGAGTGGCAAAAGTCTGGGGACTATTGGAACCAGAATTGGAAGGGCTTTTTCAGGATCCCCCCTTAAAGCTGGCTCCCCCCCATAAAGCACATGACCGTGGGCAGGTCCTCGGCCCTTAAGGAGGAGGAATATAATCTCTCTCCTCTCCCAATTTATTTGGACGTAAATGTTCCTGGGTTCACCTTCCTGTGGAAAAATCCACTAGCCCAGGCTGTTCAGACCTTATCTATAGGCTCCAGAGTCTCTGCCAGGAGGGCAGCACCCCTTGGCCAGCTGGGGCTGTGTGAGAAGGCACAGGGTCATTCTGAAGTCTCAGGAAGCCATGGGGCGGGGGTGCTTCCTCCCAAGTATTTTTAGTGCAGCACAAAGGCACGGGGTCCCTCTGCCCTTTCTCGTGAAGCCTTGGATCTGGACGGGGGGTGGGGGAAGTGTTAAGGGAGGAAACCTGGGAGCAGGGGGTAGGGCAAGACAATGACTCTGGGTGTGGGGCTCCTTAGACTAGAGAGTCAGGCCATCCCAGGAAAAGGTCATCCTGATCCTCCCACTGCTACAAAGATGAGGACATAGGTCAAGGAGATTGCCTCTCCACCTCCACGTTGAAGAGTGGGGTCCTGAGGGGCCCTGAGTTATAGGTATCCCTGAGCGTGGAGCAGGAGTGGAGTGACTCAAGCCAGCCCAGCTCTGCCCTTTAGATATCACTGGGCCAAGTGCTGAGGGACCTCCTCAGGCAGGATGGATTTAAGGGCTGAGATCACCATTATCACCACAGGCCAGCTCTATATAGGTAGAAGGTTTTACAACTGGTCCTGCTAGCCCGGACTTTGTTAGAGCTAATCCCTCCTCAGGTTCTCAGGATCCAGTGGGTCTTCAGCCTTTTTGGACCCCAAGAAGACAGAGACTGCCTTTAATTTGTCCCAACTTCCCTGATATCTTCCGATGATAATCGAGGGCTAATTTGGGCAAAGTCACATCTGACCAAAAGAAGGGCCAAACCCTGTTTTCTGGGTGGGGCCAAGACATGAAATTTCCATGTGCCTCTATTTACCCCTCCCAGGATGGGAGGACTGGAGGAGTAGCCATTGCCTTGGCAACCAGCCTCCTGTCTATCTAAGGGAAAATGGGCTGTTAAGGTAAGGTAATGATGAGCTAAGCAAATTCCTTCTTATTCAGCTTCCTCTACTCTCTGGGCCAATTGTAATGGCCTGTGGGGGGTGGGGACCCCAAGAATTAAAGGAAGAATCAAAACTCAATAGTAAAATATATATTGTCATTATAAAATATATATGATATATATTATCAAGTTGGGGTGGATGAGGGTTCAGATGCCCCAAGACCAGCCAGAGTCCAGCTCAGTGTTTGTCTTTTCTTCCCTCTGCCTTCAAAGGTGCTTTTCTGGCCTTTGAAAAAAGGGTGGAAAGCTGTCTTTATTTATTTATTTTTATTTTTATTTTTATTTTATTTTATTTTTTAATGTTTTACAATCATTTCCTTAAAGTTAAGATTTATCCCCCCCACCCTTCCGCCAATACCCCCCTCCCTCCCCATGACAGCATACAATTCTGTTTAGGTTCTACATATACTTTCCTATTGAGCACATTTTCACTATATTCATGCTATGTAGTCGAACTAAAATAAATGGAAGAAATCATATAACAAATCAACACATAATACACTGAAACACACACACACACAAACATGATCTGCTACATTCTGCAAGTGACTTCCACATTTCTTTCTCTGAGTGTGGAAGGCATTTTGCCTTAGAAGACCGACATTAGGATTTTTTTTTTTTCTCAGTAAGTTCTTGTGTTATTACAAAGTTCCAAGTCTACCAGAAAAAACTCTCGCACACTGTGGTCGTTGCTGTGCACAAAGTTTTCCTGGTTCTGCTCCTTTCGCTCAGCATCAGATCATATAAGTCCTTCCAGGCCTCCCTGAAGTCTTCTTGTTCATCATTTCTTATGGCACAATAGTACTCCATTACATTCATATACCATAATTTATTCAGCCATTCCCCAATTGATGGGCATCCCCTTGGAAAGCTGTCTTTAATAAGGGAGGGGTAGTGGTGTTATCTGTGTTAGCAGTAACTCTAGGAGGAGGTCAGGACTCGGGATAGCCTGTAGAGATGGGAGCTGTGTACCAGGGCCATCCCTTGAGATATGTTTGGGATGTGGACTTAGGGGTGGGAGACGGTCGGTATTTTCTATGAAGTCCAGAGAGGCTCTCAGACTAAATGAGACCTCACCTACTTCCTCCCCCCCACAAAAAAAAAAGGCTCTAAGGAAGGAAAGAAACAAGAATTTATTAAATTATCTACTATGTGCTGGGCACTATGCTAAATACTTTACAAATATCTTGTTTGATCCTTGTAACTCCTCTGACAAGTTTTTGCTATTATTCCCATTTTACAATTGAGGACCCTGAGATAGATGACAGTTCAGTGACTTTCCTCAGGTCACATGACTAGGAGATGTCTGTGGATGGGGAGGAGGGAAGGAAGGGTCACCCAACCTGAAAGGGCAGAGATGCTTTTCAAGTCAAAGTGACCCTAATCACTTTATCAGCAGATCTGCTATGTGGGTGTCTCACTGCATTGGCAAGATGGGAGGTGGGGGAGTAGTTTCCTCTATCTCCATTGCGGTCTTCTTGAGAATAGGATTAAAGGTTTCCCTGGGTTTGTTTTTCTAATGCCAAGTCAGTTCCTAAGCATTTCCTAGCTACAGACCCAGCAGCATTAACCAGAGTGAGTAGGTCCTTTTCCTTCTGTCTGTACTCCAGACCAACTTCAAGCCCATAGGGAGGGTGGCCAGAGACAAGGAGAGCAGGACGGGATTTATTCCCTCACCACAGGATCCCCATAGGCTGGATTTAGGGCTAACACCATCCCAAGGTAAGGTATGAGAGAGAGTTGACAGAGATTCAGAAGAGCCATGCCCATATCTCAGAATGACTTAACATCCAGATACCCTTCTACGAAATCCCTGGGCTCTTTGAGGGTGGCAGAAAGAGCTGCCCCAAGGAGGGGCCATATGTTCTGGTTTCCATATCTCTAGGCTGCTTGAACTAGGGACTAGACCAGATCACCCTAGGAGTGCCCCATGGGTGAAGAGTGGAAGGAGACAAGATGGGAGATATGTATTGTCCACCCCTGAAGCTGATGCTTCACTACCTTCGCGCCCCGCCCGCTTCCTGAACCTTTATCCAGGAACAGGGCTGGGGCAGTGGCTTCTTTCCTTTTTGGGGAGGGGGTGGAAATTAAGGCCCCATGCTTCAAACTATGAAGTCCCTTCCTTGCCTTGTAACTAGTTGGATTCGGCTCTGGGCTCAAAGATTTGAGAGTTTGCCAGATTTATCCCAAGCCTGGGATATATGACTTGTGTGAGAGAGGTGAATCCATGCCCTCCCCCCAAGTCCCCTGAAGTGACTCAGGTCCCAGAGCTCTGGACTATCAGACCCCTCCAAATGACTCAGATGCCCCTTCCAAAGCCCCCCAGTTCCTCCAAAGTGACTCAGTCATCTCCTCCACCCTTTCAGCCGTTATCTTTCCCAGCCTCTCCTCAGACAAAGGGTCTGGCCCCCGCCCTGCCTGTCCCAGTCCCCTGGGTCCCCCAGGATCCCTGGCCTGGGGGAGGAGGTAAATAAGAGGCTGTCTGTGCTCAATCGGGGACAGAAGGTGGAGGCTGGAACTTGCTCACTTGTACTCTCTCCCCACGGTTCAGCCGTGTCCGTGTATCTGTCCAGATGGCTCGGTCTGAGATTACTGCCCAGTCTCCCAGAGCCCCTCCAAGGAATGCCCCCGGAGCAGGCGTACAGGTCAGGTGGCGTTGAGTACCATGTGTAACCAGGACTCTGGGCTAGGGTGGGGATGATCAGGAACCTTAGGATAAGGCACATGTCTGAGCTTGGAGACAGACATGTGTAAGTAGAACTCTTCAACCAGGGGCATGTATGACCAGAAGTGCCAGGGCAGAAAAAGATCCATGACTAGGGTCCTCTGTTTGCCCATAAGAGATTAGGAGTAACCAAGACTAACTGGGACTGGGAACTCTGAGGAGAGGAATCTGACTGGTCTCCCAAGCTGGCTACAACGTGAGTTGGGGCAGCTGGTCTGGACTATGGGAGATTTGCAGTGGTGGATGGGAAATCATCAGCTTCTCTGCAGCCACCCTGTCCATCCCTTCTTGAAGCCAAGCCTCTTTGGCATCGTGTCTCATTCTTTGCCTCCTGTGCACTGTATTCACAGAGGCCTTTGAAACCTGAGAGAGCAAGGGGTAGAGGGTGGGGGCTGAGCTTTAGACTCTGCTGTGCATCCTAGGGATGGTCTTTTGTTCTCTCTGTGCCTGGGTTCAGGGCTGAGGATCAGGATCTTAGCTGTCCTATTCCTTGTCCCTCAGGCTTTGCTTTGTATGAGCCCTGAGATCCTTACAAGAGAGGGAGGGAGAGGTCTTAGGGGGCCTTAATATCTATGCAGGGGTCCTAAGCATTGTCTCCTTTGTGTCTTCTTTTTGCTTTGGACCTGTTCCTGTTCTTGCTTTCCTAAAGGTAGGGGGTACCTGGGGTCAAGACTGTTCCACTCTCTTTCCAGGGAGAGATCTCTTTTTCTTCAAGACCTGGTGGCTTAATAAGGAGTGTACTATATGATGCTGATCTCCCCTTCAAATTCAGGAAGTGCGTGTCCCAAGTCCAGATTCTTCTGACTGTGTCCATGCAGACTGGGTGTATGTGTTGGGGGGTGGGGATGCCTTGTGGAGTGACAATGAGGGCTTTTCTGTTGCCCTGGGATGGGTATTTTGTGAGTCATCATTCCCCTAAGGGAGGTGGGATGCTGTCATACTGAGCCTCCTGTCCCTTCCTTGGCACAGTCAAAGGCTTTGGACAATGGTTGCCCCAGTGTGTCCGAGGCTGGGTCCGCCTTCCTGCCGGGCACACAGCTGGCCATGCAAGGATCCAGAATGATGCTGGAGTGGAGACAAGGGGGATACTTCAGTGAGTCCTGGGCCTCAGCTTGCCTGTCTGTCATATGGGACTGAAACTAGGGATGAGAGACATCACTGGGGCAGGTCTTCAGGGCCAGATCAGGCTGACCAGGATGGCAGAGGGTGGGGCAGGCAGTCAACTGAGCTCCCTGTTCAGCAGGAAACTGGCTTCCATGCTAGGAGTCAGAGCCAGAACTAGGCCAGGAGAATGTCAGTAATGTGCCTTGGCTGGGACACTCCCTCCTGCTGCATTCTCTCCCAGCCTTCACCATCCAGAAGGAAGCTGGAAATGAAACTGGGGACTGCCCACTGCTCATTTGGCCTTGGGCTCAACCCCTCCTCGTGTCTCTGGAGAAGGGGAGATGAAGGTATAGAAGCCTTGCTCTGACAATCCCTTGATAGCACCAGTTGGCTCTGAGTTTTTTGTTCTGGGATGGGCTGTTCCAGGATGGTGTTTATGTGTGCATAGCCAGGGACTGAAATAGGGTAGGAGAGTAGTTTGGCATATGAGGTGTCAGGGTCAGACAACAGGAGGACTTACCAGCTCTGCAATATAGGCGTGGGAAGTGGAGTTTGCTTTCCCCAGGAAGGTTGAGGGAAGGGAATAAATAGCCATGATGAGTGGATGCCCTTTTGGCTTAGTACCATCTTCTGCCCATCCTTATCCCCCACCAGCTCCGTGCTGGAAGGAAGAGATGTTAGGGCTTGTATACTCCTTGGACAGTCATCTCCTCCCCCTCTATCCCTGTAGCTTTCCCAGCCAGCTTAGCCCAGGAAGGACTGACCCCTGCACGCACCCTGGCTTCCTGTTTCCCCTATTCTAAGGCATATGCTAGGGGAAGAGGACGCTGAGGCCGTGAGAAAGTTTCTGGGTGGGGAGAGCCTCTGCTGGGGGGGTGGGGGTGGCTGTGTTTGCACATGTGTGTGGAATCTGTGGGGCATTTTTCTGTCCTCATTCTCCTTGACCTATGTATCACTGGACCATGGACTGGAGGGTCAGTGTGGTGTGCTAGGAGGAGCCCTGGGCCTAGAGACAAAAGAGATAAGAGGTCAAATTCTGCTCCTGACCTGAGCTAAATGATTAACATCTCTGAGTCTGTTTCCTCATCTGTAAAATAGGTTAGGAGAGGATTCCTGGAATAGTGAGTAGAAAATCCACCTCAGAGTTAAGAGACATCTGGGTTCAAGCCCTCCATGTGACACTGAGTACCTGTATGATTTTGGGCAAAGCCCTTGACCTCTCAGTGCACCCAAACAACTCCCCAGTATCATAAAACAGAAGAATGAGTAGCTATCTGCGCTGATAGAAGGATTTTCCTCATTGGGAGTTCCCTGTACCAATGAAATGTCAAATCTGGTTTAAAAAAAAAAGGAAGAAGGATAAAAAAGTCAGGATAATTTCTACAGATCAATGAGATGTAAAGCAAAATGTATTGCTATGCAAATCTTGACTCTTAGTAACAGCTGACATTTGAATGACACTTTAAGTTTTATGAAGCAATCTACATGCATTTATCTTGTTCCTCATAACAAATCTATGAGAAAGCTGGTGTTATCATCCCCAATTTACAGATGAGGAAACTGAGGCTGAAACAGCTTGTGATTTGTCCAAGGTCCAATGAAGTAGAAAGCCAGCATAGTGTAGTGGATGGAGATCTGTCCTTGAAGCCTGGCGTACTTGGGCTCAAGTCTATATACTAGCTGAATGACCCCTGGGTACTCAAGTCATGAACCTCCTCATGGCATTTGGCCAGAGGTGTCAAACATTGACCTGAACAGAGGGCCTGAATTCAGCCTACAACCGTCTTTGAGCGCAATGGAAATCAGATTTAAAGGTAAAATACAAAACATAGACAATAGATTACATTTTAAAATGAAATTGATGTGCGGCCCACAGAGATCCTCATGAGAGGCCCTGATTCTATTTGAATTTGACATTATTGCTTTAGGTAAAGTTCTAAAATTATAAATTGAGGGGAAGGGGCCAACCTGCACAGCTGGAGGGAGTTTCTTTATGGGGGGAGTTCCATTTACATCCATGGACTCACAGCTGGTCCCAGTCCCCATACAGCTACAGTCTGAGATACAATCTGAGACAAGGGCTAGCCACCACACCTTCTAGGGCTATTGTGAGATTCAAATGAGATAAAGCATCTATTGTACTTTGCAAACCCCAAAATTCAATTTAAACAAACGTTAGCCATTATTATTGCTTTACCCCTTCCTTCTGGATATTCCCTTCCGATTTATTTTTGAACTACAGGATCTTGGTTTTGGAACTGGGAGGAATCTTGGGAGATCACCCCTCATTTTATAGGGGAGGAAATTATGGTTTTTTTAGATGCAGGATGGGGAGCCTTCGACCTTGAGGCCACACGTGGTCCTTTAGGTCCTCAAATGTGGCTAAGGGCTCTACTTGAGGACCCAGAGGGCCATATGTGGTCTCAAGGCCACAGGTTCCCCTCCCCTGGTTTAGAGAGATTGAATGACTTGGATAAGGTCACCCAGCTAGTAAATGACAAAGGTGGAATTTGAACTCAGGTCCAGCTGCACTATGCTGTCTCTGTGACACTCACTCTCTTGGTTATTTGTCTTTCTTCTGGATTTCTTCAGTGGTTCATCATCTTGTCTCCTACTTCCTAAACGTAGACTGTGCTAAGCACTCACTTCATTCTCTATATACTTTCTCTGCCTTGGCAACCTCATCCATGTCTATAGCTTAGGTAATCACCTCTGATCCTCATGGGGATCTGGACACAATTTTAATCTCTCTCCAAAACTCCAGCCCTGAGTCTCCAGCTAATGACGGGACATCTCCACCTTCATGTCCCATCAAACGCTGCAAAATTCACTCTATCCATGAAGGCCCTCATTCCCAGCTTCACTCCCAAACCTGACCATCGCTCTGACTTCCCTCACTCTCTTGATGGCACCACCAGCATGCTCCAAGTCGCTGAAGTTCAACATCTTGCAGTCCTCCTCCAGGGGTGTTCTGGAGTCAGCTCAGGTTGGCTCAGGAGAAGATGATTATTGAATTTTCGGCATGAGCCTTTATACCTCAAAAATCTACAAACACTACAAACCTGTCTATCTAGACTTCAGAAAATGGGGGAGAAAAGGTTAATAATGAAGATTCAATTTAAAAGTATGTTCAATATGCATTTTTTTCTTGTGGACTCTTTCCTTTCCTCCTTTTTTTTTTTTTCTTTTTTTTTTACCAAATCACATACCAAGAAGCAGCTTTGTGGCATAATGGATAGGGCACCACCCCTGGAGCCTGAGGATCTGAGTTCAAATCCGACTTTCAACATTGACTAGCCATATGACCCTGGGCAAGTCACTTATCCCCAATTGCTTAAAAAGAATCATACAAGTGCATTCATTTTGCCTTTCCTAGTGTCTGTTTCCCCTTTTCGCTGCTACTGCCCTTGCCCCTAATTTAGACTCTCATCTCCCGTCTGGTCTGGACTATGGCATGAGATTTCTAGCCTTTCTTTCTTGCTAGTTACTTCTAGTCTGAACCATCCTGTGCAAGTTGCCGGGTTAATTTTCCTAATGCACAGCTCTGAGTAGGGAGTTCCTCTGCTCAGAAACCTTCCAGTGGTTCCCCACTGCCTGCAGGATAAAATCTAGGCTCTTCAGCCTGCCTTTCCAAGCTCTCCACTGTCGGCTCTTCCCTTGTAGTTCTAACTACTTTATGGATCTGATCTGCCCCAAGCTTTCCATATTCCTGGAACATTTCCCTCAGTTTCACTCTTGAGTGTCTTTCTACATACCTGAAATATCTTCTCTGGCCCTTCCTTTTCATCTATCAAAGGCCTTTGATTTTCTGAGGACTAACTCAGGCATTACACTCTCCTTGAAATATTTCTTGATTCCTTTCTTTGACTTGTTCCTCCCCCCCAGAAAATAATTACAGCTAGGCCCCAATTAATGTATATTTTGAGTCTTAATGAATTCTGTGAAAGGGTCACATTATTTGGATTTGCGCTGCATATTTCCTTGGGCTGGAACCATGGATATATTGTATCCATGTATAACTTTGAATAGTACAAATTCAAATACATGGGAACCACTTGGTGAGATTCATCATTCCATTAATTGGGACCTAGTTGAATGACAGTAATAGCTGACATTTAGATAACCCTTAAAGATATTTCCTCATACACTAGCCTTATGAAGTGGATAAAGGAATTATTATTATCTTCACTCTACTTTTAAAGAAAAGAGATTATGGGAAGTTAAGAGACTTGTCCAAGGTCACACAGTAAATGGCGGAGGTGGCAGTAGGACCCAGGTCTCCTGACACCAAATCCTATCTCATACTCACATGGCTATTCTGTGCAGTATCTCTCATTTGTGCTCCTATTTTCTGAGGTCATATAGATCTAGAATTTCAACCATGTAAGGAATTCCTGCTGTCAAAACTTCTTCCAGCAATGTAGATCAACGTCCTATCTGTAATTTATATTTAAGGGAAGTACTGAGAAGTTAACCAGCTTGCCCTTGGTCACACAATTAGCATATGCCCAAAGCCAGACTTGAATCCAGGGCTTCCTGACTCCCAGGCTGACTCTCTATTCAATACACCAAGCACTTTGTGCCTCTCTTATGTACTTATCATAAGAGAACAGCTTTAGTCAAGTGGTAGGGACCGAAGCCAGATTCCTGGCAGTTGAAAAATAAGTGGGTGGTAAGGAGTGAGTAAGCAGGCAGGTAGTGAGTGAGCAGAACAGTGTAAATGACTCTTGAGATGCTTGGCCATGAAAAGAAGGAGAAGGAAATGGGGTGAGAGTAATAGAGGATGCAGATTTTTTTTTCTAACAGGAACAACATGAGTGTGTTTATAGGCAGAGAGGAAAGAACCAGTGGAGAGGGAGGGATTGAAGATGTAGAAGAGAAAGGAAATAATTGATGGAGTAAGGTCCTAGAAAAGAGGAAAGGGGTGGATGGGATGAATAATTAACCTTGAGAGCAGATATTAGGAGAAAAACTCATAGGATAATGTTGGGATTTCAGAGGTCCATCTAGTCTCAACCTCTCATTTTTACAGATGAGGAAACTGAGGCCCATAGAGGTTTAGTGACTTGCTCAAGGTCCTCCCACCCCACCAACTTGCCATGAGTTTGGGTGAAGTTATGGAGAAACTTTGAGGGGGAGGAGATGGCCTTGAAAGAGCAGGTGGAGCAGGGTGGGTGGAGAGGTAGGCTAAAGAAAGATTTGGAACAGTTACTGTGCAGCTTTGCTCAGTAGAGATGAACAAAAGGGTTGCCCTGAAGTTGTCAGGTGTATGTCTGCAATACAGGTGTGTGCATGTGTGCATGTGTTTCTTTGGTTGTTTATTTGGCCATGAACATGGGTATTTATATTCATGGGTGTATGGGATTCTCTAAAGAACCTTTGAGATATGGCTTTATGTCATAAACCTTGATCAGAATTATGTATATATATGTGTGTGTATATATGTACATATGTGTATATATTCATGGACATATATACACATATGCATGTGTATACACACAAATATGCACACATACATATATGTATGTAAATATGTACATTGATATATTTGTTTTTATATCAGCTTCATTTCTCAGTATATCTGTCCACTCCTTTCAGAGAGCCATCCGAAAGTAAAGAAGAAAAAGAAAAACGGTAATTAATCAAGAAATCAACTGAGTTTTGACTGTGGTGTTCTGTACCCCCAGTCCCCACCTCCGTGAAGGAGGGAGGGAGGAGAGAAGGGAGGAGCAAGCTCATCTGCCGTGCTAAACCTGGTTCACTATAATTATAGTGTTCTGTTTTGATTTTTTTCTTTCTTTTTACATTATTCTATCATTATGTTTATTGTTTCCCTGGTTCTGTGGACTGCATTTTGCATCAGTTATCATCAGTCTTCCCATGATTCTTCTCGATATTTGTCGTATTCATATTTCTTACAGCTCTGTAATATTCTGTTACATTCATATACTGCTGTTTGTTTAGCGGCTTCCTGGTTGATGGGCATCTACTTTGTTTCCAGTTCTTTGCTACTACAGAAAGTGCTGCTATAAATATTTTGGTGTATATGGAGCCTTTCTCTCCAGCTTTGCCTTCCTCAGTTGTCTATGCCTAGAAGTGAGTCAACCCCCTTCTTTTAGCAACAGCTGGAGAATCTCCCTCTCCTACCTCCAGGAGCGGTGTGGGTTAGTGGAATGCTCATGGGATCCAACTGCAGATCCAGGCACTCACTACTTGGGCGACCTTGGGCAATTCAGTTCATTAGTAGGATATATTCATTTATTGTCTCATTCTTTGCACTTAGCACACACAGTGCCTTATATATACACTGATGAATGTTTTTATTACACTTTAGTTAACCTCACTGAATCTCAACTTCCACATCTGTAATATGGGAGACAAGCTTCTACTTACAATACTTATTTTACAAGGCTGATGTGAGGAAAATGCTTTGAAAGCCTTAAAACGTTGCAAAGGAATATGAGTTGCTGTAATTCTGGATTGATGACTGAGGAGGTAGAGTGTGTATAGTCTTACGGACTGTAATTTCCATATAGCTCAGCCCTCAGCTTTACAGACAAGGGAATTAAAATTCCACTGCTCCTCTTCCAGGCTGGGCCAGTGAGCCCAATCCCTCTCCTTCTGAGACTCAATTTCCTTGTGTATGACTGGAGGGGGAGGGACTGGGGATGTATTCCCCCTACCCCCACCTCTTTCTACCTGTTCTCTCTGCCCAGCCCCCTCCAGTTGGCCGGAGAAATCGGAGCACCTGGTCTGCTCTGGCCCTGTCTCCTGGCCACACCTCGATGTTTAATTCAGCACCTGCCCTGCTGCCTCTGAACTAGCGGAAGCCACTGTTGCTT
The DNA here is from genome assembly GCA_023548195.1 of Bettongia penicillata ogilbyi. Taxonomy (NCBI): domain Eukaryota; kingdom Metazoa; phylum Chordata; class Mammalia; order Diprotodontia; family Potoroidae; genus Bettongia; species Bettongia penicillata. The sequence goes on along the minus strand of JAJHZJ010000612.1, from coordinate 8,282,566 downwards.
GTTTGGGGAGCCAAGGGGTGGGAAGGGGGAGGCCCTGCCCCCCCTTCCCTGGGGGGCTCTCCAAAGTCAGGGTGGTATCTTGAACTCTTGATGCTCTGAACTAAATGCTGCGTCCCTTGAAATGGCATCCCTCAACCTCTGAGTACTCCAGGCCTCTGTCCCCCTGACCACCATCTTGTCGGTCCATCTGTCTAAGGAAGCCAGACATAATGAGGAAGGTAAATCTAATGATCTGATGCCTAAGACTTTTATGATGTGTGCCAATTATGATGTTTGGATTCTCCATTGTTTTGGGTAAGCTGGGATCCAGATTCCCTCCTGGGATCTGATAGACTAGGGTCTGGTCAAGTCAGGGGCTGTTGCTGATTTGGGTGGCAGGGGTAGTTAGCAGTAGTCAGGGCAAGAGGCTGGGGGAACGCAGAGGGTCCTGAGGGTAGGGGCATGCTATGCTGGGAGATCCTCCCTTCCCCACATTTTTCTGTCTCTAGGCTTGTGGTACTGGTAAGCTCTGTGTGTGTGTGTGTGGGGGGTGGTGGTGGTGGAGTGGGGGGAGGGGAACTGACCAGCTTAAGTCAGCTGGGGGAGGCTCAGTCTGCTGTTGGAATGTTAAGAAAAAACAACCAAAGGTCTAGAGCCAGGATCCCAGAAATGTCTCCCTCCAACACACATGAACACAGACAAACACGGATCCACTTACACATATACACATGCATAATGGGTCTGTAGAATGTCAGAGCCAGGAAAGATATACAGACCATCTAGTGCATCTGCCTTAGCAGGGAAAGGGAGGCTCTGAGAGGGGAGAGAGCAAGAGTTGAGGACTCTTTCCACCACTTTGTGCCATCACACACAGAAAAATACACAGTTCTTCATTACCCACATGAATGTGGACAGATAGACAAATGCTTAGAACTGACCGTATCTTATTAAGAACCTGGATCGAGGGAGGAGGGTAAGGGAAAATTTGCTGGATTTGGGAGAAAGAGCTGAACCCAGGAAAGGCCACAAAACAGTGAGTGCAAGAGGCATCTTTCCCTCCCCTTGCCCTGGCCTGTGACCCTGCATTCCTTAGCATAGTTGTCCTGGTGTATATGCATGTGGAGGCACCCAGATGCTGACAGCTGGAGGGGAGGCTATGCTGACAACTAGCCAGCCTTTCCTAGGTACCAGGGGATTCCTGGCAGGAAGGAGGGAGGTGGGGGTGGGAACAGGGCACAACTGGGATAGGTGTTGGCTGTTTGGCTTCCAGTGTGTGTGTTGGTTTGGCTTCCAGTGTGTGTGTGTGTGTGTGTAACTTGGGGCCTGTCCATTGTTCTCAGCCGTTGGGAGGGCAGTGGGGTGTACAAAGATGCCTATCTACCTATCCCATGGGAAAGCATAGATTGAGAAGTCAGAGCTGGGTGGAGTCTTGTGGGTCTGGGTATAGGGGGATATTTAGGTAGCCTCAGAAACCGTAACTTTGAGCCATGGAAGAGCTAAAGGACCATGGGTCTGAGCTGAGGGGTGAACCGTGGGATCTGGAGCATCCCTGGGTCTGACTTGTGTCTGAGGCCATGCTCAAGGCATCCCTATTTGTCTATCCGTTTTTTTCCCCAGGATGTGCCTGGGACTCCCCGGGAGCTGCGGCCACGTCTCTGCCACCTGCACAAAGGTCCCAATGGCTATGGCTTCAATCTGCACAGTGAGAAGTCCCGACCTGGGCAGTACATTCGAGCTGTGGATGCTGGGTCACCTGCTGCCCACTCTGGTCTTCGAGCCCAGGATCGGTTAATCGAGGTGAGCTCAAGGGCAGTTGAGGGACTGTGCTAATATCCAGAACCATGGGTTGGTCTGTCTCTGTGTGTGCGTTTGTGCATGGACCCATATCTCTGGGTCTCTGTTTGAGGAGCTGGGGGAGGAGGAGGCTGACCTGCTGTGTTAGGAACTTGAGCTGTGTGGCATTAGTCATAGCCTTGGCTGCGTTGGTGGCTCTAATAAATATTTGATGTTGAACCTGGTGCTGGGGATGGGGGAGGTGATAAATAGGGTCTCAGGGAAGTAGGGTAGGTGGAGTAGGCCTAGCCTCTGACTCTTCTCACCTGGCATCTCTCGGCTCTCCTCTGCCTTTACCTCATGGAGAAAGGCTCTGACTTTATATCCATAACTGCAGCACTGAAGGTGACTGACTTGACTGTAGATCTCTGTTTAATGCCCCTTCCTTCTTTTTCACTCCCCAAATCTAGCCTCACTCTTGTCCCTGGTCCCACAGGTAAATGGCCGAAATGTGGAAGGACTTCGCCATGCTGAAGTTGTGTCCAGCATCAAGGCCCATGAAGAGGAGGCGCGGCTGCTTGTGGTTGATCCTGAGACGGATGCCTACTTCAAGAGACTGCGGGTGGTGCCCACTGAAGAACATGTCACGGGTATGGGTGTGTGTGGGCAGTACAGGAAAGAGTCAGAGAACCCAATCCCTGGCCTATTATCATCTCTAGCAGGGACCACTGGTCCTATCTAGGATAAACTTGGCCCTGTCTCTTCTATGAGCATCCTTCATCCCATCTGTCCTGAGGATACTTAGCTTCATCTATTCTGGGCGCCCTCAACCATAGGCTCGTCTATCCTGGAGGCTTTTTGCATTGGTCACCTTAGGAATCCTTAGGAACTGATCTTTTCCATCCTGAGAACTCCCAATCGTATCTCTTTCTATCCTGTGGATTTCTAGTATTTGGGGAATGGTTCCTCATAGGTGAGATACTAGAGTGTTTTGGGTGGGGATAATATTCTGAGCCTCCCCAAACTAACCGCATTTCAGTGATGGGTTCTGTTTGGCCTCTGCAGGTCCACTGCCTTCCTTGATTACCAATGGGATGAGCCCACCCCAGGTGAGCAACCAAGTGACCAAAGATCCAAGAGGAATGCATGTGGTAAAGAGAGAGGGGGAAGGAGATGAATGCCAGGTCTAAGACACTGGGCACCATAGCCTTTTGGGATTTCAACCCCACCTGAATCTACAGTGGGTATATGCCATGGGACAAAGGATGAGAGACTGGATGCTAGGGTCTTTCTGATCCTTGCTTCAGCTCAGATTTCCCCTGTAAGATTTCACCTTTCCTTGCCACAGAGAAGAGGAAGTATCTCTAGAGTTACCTCCTGATGGGCCTTTAGGAGGGCAAAGCTTTGGTGTGTGTGTGTGTTTGTGGGGAAATCACACTCAGCATCGACTTTTAGGACTCAAGGAAAGGCCTGAGAGTGATTAACCCCTCTATTTCCCAGGTCAATGGTGGCTCAACTTGCTCATCTCGCAGTGACCTGCAGAATGTGGACAAGGACACAGAGGTAACTGACCAGCTGATCACCTGGGCATCACCACAGCCTCTGCAGCTTCCCTTTCTAAATAACCTCCCTCCCTTAGCCACCCTCACCCTCACTCACCTCTGGACTTTCTTCCTTTTCTTTCATCTTTCAGGCTCACCCCCTCTCCTTCGTCCCCCAAACTAAACTCTCCACAACTGACCCTGATCCTCGCTTTGTAGGAGTTCTCTTTGTCAGTTCCCTTCTTCCCTTCATCTATCCTCATCCCTCTGTCTACCTTGCCTCTGCTCTTTGCATGTCTGCTTTGACCGCTGGACATTGAGCCAGATGTATGGTCTGAGCCGATGGCCTTGCCCAGGAGAACCACTGGCAAAAATCCCATAGACTGACACCTAGATATCTTAAAAAGAGGATGGGGATGAGGGCAAGGTTGGAGAGCTGTCCAACAATGGGAGAGACTATCTCATTATATGAAAAATTCTTTGGTATGGATGACTGCTTGTCTGTTCTAGAAGGAACTCTTGTTGAACTAGGTGACCTTTGAAGTCCCTTTCAATTCTAAGAATCTGATTTTTGGGCAACCCCACATTGACCCATAAACTGTTACAGTAAAAAAATTAGAGAACCCAGATGAATGAATGAATTAAAAAAAAATTATTATGTGTGTACAGGATGCAAAATACTGTGCTAAATTGGGGATACAAAGAGAAAGATAAGAAAGTCCTTGCTTTCAAGGGGCTCACATTCTAGCACAGGGAGACAGCATAGATAGGAGGGTTCAGCAGATGGCAAGGCTGAGGGGTTATTAGGGGAGCTTAAGGTAAATGGCAGTCAATCTTCTTTAGGGCCATTTCTGTTGATAAAATTATATCCATTTCTGATGTTGAGCCATCAAATGGTAGGAGATAATTTACAGATCGGTTCATCAGTTCCTGGAAAATTGGAAGCTGATTTTGAGTCCTCTGCTTTTAGCCAGATAACTTCTGGAGGGAGGAGCTAGTTGCCCTCCTCTTGCAGAGTTCCCTGTTCAGATGGGCTGGTGACCCATCATCCTCTGACAGGGAGGGTTCAGCTCATGACCTAAATGAGTCGTGAGACCACCTGTGTACTTTGTCGGTGTGCGTAGGTGTGCACGCACCCATTCCCGGGAGGAGTGCATGACACAGATGGACAGCTGTAGGATGAGTGTTGAACTTCTGTGTGGGTGCACATCCCATGTTGATAAACAGCAACCAGGTGGCCTATTTCTCCACTCCCTTTCTATTAAGTAACGACTGCAGAGGTGGAGGTTGATACCTCTGGGGAGTACCCAGTGGTTTGGACCTCTTTTCTCCATCTTAGGTTTGTCTCTGCCCCCAGGACAATGACATGGCCAAGAGGGACCCATTCCAGGAGAGCGGGCTCCACCTAAGTCCCACTGCAGCAGAGGCCAAGGAGAAGGCCCGGGCAAAGCGAGTCAACAAGAGGGCACCGCAGATGGACTGGAACAAGAAGCGAGAGATTTTTAGCAACTTCTGAAGTCCGGTTCCTTCCCCATCCCCCACAGCCAGTGACTCCTCCTGCTTCTCTCTGAAGGAAGGGAACTAGGGAACTCCCTGCCAGGAGTCACAGGCTCTGTGCTCAACTGCCCCCACCCCCTTCCTGAGGCCCAAGCTCCAGTATATCTCCAACCTGTGTCTGAAGAGCGTCTAGCTGAGGTTGGGGTGGGGGGGAGGGAAGAACTTCCTCCTGGTCCCAAGGATTTGGCCTGGTCTGTTCCCCTCCCCAAGCCTCACTGCCTGTCTGCACCCTTGTTGCTGGAAGAGCCACTTCCTCCCATCCTCCCTACCCCCACCAGGGCCTCAGGGAGGCAGGACCAGAAAACGAGTCCTTTCAACTCCAGGAGCCAAACCTGACCCTGGGTGCTGGACCCCTGCTGAAACTCCTAGTGCTTCTGATCTCCTCGGGGATATATTACCTGAGAGAGAAATTGAGAGAGCCAGAGAGAAACAAAGAAAGACAGAGGCACAGAGAGAGAGACCCTTTATTATTGTTTTTTTCCATTGGCCAGTGGATTTAAGGGAATTTTTGTGTTACACATGTTTTCATTTACTGCCAGGAATCTCCCCTCCCCCCATAGGGACACACACTCTCTCTCTCCCTCTCTCTCTCTTTCTCACAGGCAGCAAAACAAACCTCTGTGCAGTTCTTTCTTTCCCCCTCTCCTCCCCCCAATCACTATTCTTCTCCTGTTACAGTCACCGGGACCAGGGGACCAAGGCCAGAATTGGCAGCTGATGAGCCCTGCAGGTGGGTGGGAGGGAAGGACGCTCGTTTGGGGCACTGAGCCAACCTTGCCCAGTCTGGGGTCTCTCAGGAGGTTGCTCCATCTGGGAATGCTGGAAATAGTTCAAGGGACCAATCTAGGTGCCTGGAGGCAAGTAGGGGCCCAGAACTGAGGGGCCCCCTACTCTGTCACCTGGGTTTCTCATGAGCTTGGCTGCTTGTGCTCCACGTGGGCCTAGAACCTGGGTCAAGCCTTGGGCACTGGTGGGCCACAGGTCCACCCTGCTCTGCATGAGCCTCATTGGGCAGTTGGCTGCTGCACCCACAAGCCCCTCTAGCACCTGTTCTTGAATGGGCTGAGCTGGTGACCAAGATACCTACAGCTTCTGCATCTCCTGCCCTTCTCAGATTGGCTCCTTCAATGCTTCAAGCCTTCTTGGCAATTGCCACCCCCTTCCTTGGACAGCCTCTTGCCTTGGAGCCTGGAGGGCTAGTAATCCAGACCTTTGGGGAGTTTATTTTTTAATACACCAGTCCTTCCAGTTGCTGACGATTTGTGTAGAAGACAGATGTTTGGGCTGGGGATATTTCCTTTAAACCCATTGGGGTCAAATATTAAAATGCCTTTGGGATCTTCTCCTCTTCGTAAAGTCACTGCCAGCTGGAAGCCTCTTAGTCCAGAGCAACCAGGATAGTTTTTGGAGAAGGGTCTGGCCTGGAGGAAGGTGGTGCCCAGGGGTCTCCTGGGGAAAGGTCTCTATACTGTTTTATAAATGTAAAAGGTGCCTTAGGATTCTCCAGGGTGTCCCAGTCCATTCTGGGAAGGCTGAGCTCTGGGAAGTGTTTTAGGAAAGTGCTCAGGGCTAGGGGGAAAAGTCAGATCTGCTTCGGTAAAGTTTGTTCTAGTTTGTGTGTTTGTGCGTGTGTGTGTGTGTGTGTGTGAAGGACTGATGATGGAGTGAGGACAGAATGACGGATTATCATGGTAAGGTTGGGGACAGGGGTTTGAAATGCACATTAGCAACTGGGGTCCCAGATCTGATGAAGAGTTTGTATTTTGGGGTTTTATATCCAGCTGTTCCCTGAGGAACTGGGCCACTCAATTGACTGGAGAATGCTTTTCTGGTTGTTTGGTTCTTCCAGAACAGACAGCCAATCGACAGTGAGTCTGGCACAGAAAACCTGTTAGGAGTTGAACTCACTGTTGCATTGTGGTATTGCTCTAGCCTCCAGGTGTAGGGCGTGACCCTGCTGAAGACAGGGTCTTCCTTCCACGTAAAAAGCAAGATGCAGAGTAGACTGTCTCCTTTTCTGTGCAAGGGCCAAACCTGGTGGGCACACCCTTACCCACTGACCTCAGGAGAGTTTATGGTGGCAGTTACAGTGGGGAAGGTAGAACCAAGGTTGCTCCTCAGCCGAAATCAGGTATGCATGATTGCAAATGCAGAAGTAAGCTGCCCGCTGATAGTGCACCCTAGGTCACCTATCTCTCTCTTTCTCGTAGTATCAGAGTAATAACTCTTTCTTTCCCCTCCCTCCATTTACCTTGAAAACCAAGGCAGTATAAGCTGTTGGCATTGTTAGCTGTAATGTGCACTGTTAATATCAATAATAAACTTGGAATTGCCATGTACAGTAAAGATAGGCTGCTAAGCTGGAAGCAAGGCTTGATTTGTTTTTGTGTAATCCAGACCACAAGCACCTGGGGTGAGGGCCAGACTTCAAGCAGCTTCTCCCATTTTGGAGGGAGAGAAGAGGACCCTGGGCTCACTGAACTGCTGTGACTTGGAGTTCTGAGACAATGCAACAGGAAAACAGGTGTCGGGCATTTCTTCCTTCTAATGGCAACTCAGCCCCAGGCAAGTGTGGTCAACCATGCCTGCTGGTCTTTTTTCTTCCTTTCTTAACCTGCCAGGTTAAACTGCAGACAGAAAAGAAGTTGGGTAAATGTCTTAACTCACAAGGGAGGCCCAAGGACTACATGGGTTCCCCCAAGGAGCCCTTGGACCTTTTGGTGTGGTAGAAAGTACTTGGTTTGGAGTCAGAAAACTTGGGTTCGAATCCTGAATCTGCTATTTATGACCTCTCGGACCCTGGACAGATCTTTTTGCTTCTCAGGGACTCAGTTTGCTCATCTGTAAAATAAAGGGATTGAACTAGACATAGACAGCTAAGGTCCTGCCAGTTTGAGATCTATCTATGATCTTAACTTCTGAGTAGGAGGGTCCAGCTCTTGGAAGCCTGGGGGAAAGCATTTCAGCTGGGTCAGGGTGGGGTTTGGCCAGTCAGCTGGAAGCAAAGATAACATGGGGGTTTGTTTCCGGCCCCTTAGACCATGCTGCCAGGGGTCCCATGGGGATCTGTCCAAACAGCCTTCCCAGAAGCTAGCTTTAGCCCTATTTCCCAACTTCCTCACTTACTAGTTGGCCCATGTGCTCATCTGCTCTGCCCTGCTGTGTGTCCCCTCTTCAACACAGAAATCGTCACGTGTGGAACCTTTCTAGAAGTCACTAACTCACTTATCCTCAGTGGGGTATGGAGTAAACAGAAGGGGATGCTGATGCCCCCAAAGCCAAAACTTGGCCTCAGTCCCCTCTATTCCAGCTGAGGTTTCCTGAGATTTCCTGTCTCCTCAGCCAGCAGCTCCCAGATAATCTCTCCCTGGCTCAGCCTCAGCTCCTGGCCCCTAAAGTAACCCATATTTCCAATCACAAAAGAACATCAAACTTTATTAAACAGACCCAATGTGGGTACAAGTCTTAGGCACTTGATGGGAGTTCTGACAGTGGCTGGCTGTCCACCTGACTCCACCCGCCCATACCTCCTCATTGAAGGGATCTTGGAGGCGACCTTCTTCAAGACCTCTGTGCTGCTGGGCACAAGCCTCGGTTGAGGCAATCCGCACACCGAGGGTTCACTGGCAGACAGGTCTGCTGGCCAAAGCCCACCAAGAGCCAGTTAATCTCCTTCCACAGCTGCCTAGAAGGGGAAAAAAAATCAGATTCCATAATGCAGCATGTGGGCCAGCGGGTACGAGATTAGAGTGAGCCCTCCCTGTTTCCCCCACCCATGTATCCTCTTTGAAGCAGATGGTCCAGCCTGGGCTCTTCTCTCAGGCTAGCTATACTCTGGCCCAATGGGAGCCTTCGAAATAGCTCTCCTTGCTCATATCCATCACTGAGTTTGAAGGTTGAGAGCACTCAACTGAAGAAATCAGAATTGACTTGGCTCCTCTAAGGGTCATCTCAGGCCAGCGCCTGCCTCTACAAACCTTGGCAGCCAGTCCTCCAGGGCAGCTCTGGTTTCCTCAGGGTACTTGGTCTCTTTCTTGGTCCATTTCAATCTGTTGGCGATCCTGTGTACGTGTGTGTCCACTGCTACAGGGGCAGACACGGAGTGGGGTTAATTAAGCTCATGTAGAGGCATCCCTTTCTGTCTCTGTTCTGGGCCCAGAACACTTCCAGGGCCAGATTCCCCTGCCCAGAGCCACAGAGTCACAGGGGAAGACAGTGGAGTGTCCATTATCATCTTAGTAACAGTGATGGCCCTTCATATCTGTAGGGCACTTTATAAAGCACTTATGAATCCATTATCTTACCTGATTCTCAAGGCAATCTGTGAGGGAGACTAGCCAGGGACTGTTATCCCTGTTTTAGAGATGGGATTCCTAAGGGCCAGGAAGGTAAGTTACACAGCAAATTAGTGGCACAGCTATTTTTCTTTAAAAAAAAAAAAAGGTTTTTATTGATATCTTTGTTTTTCAATATCACCTACCTTTCCCTGTGTCTCTCCCTTTGCTCCTACCCAGGGAGTCATCACTTATAACAAAGAATATAACAAGGAAAAATAAAAGTTCAGCAAAACTAGTCAATGCACCAAAAAAATCTGACGTGCTATATAATGTTCCACGTCCATGAACTGCCTCCCCTCCCCTCTCCTCCTGCCCACCTCTGCAGAGGAGCAGGGAATGGGGAGTGAGGAGGAGGGGGAAACAGGTTTTTCTCCTAGTGGCAGAGCTGAGAGCACAATTTAGATCTCCTGATTCCCAGGCTTGGGATTCTTCCATGGGACCATATTGATTCTCATCTTTGAGTTTAACCACAATCTGGCTCAGATGTCTGGGGTTTCTCCTAAAGTCTCTAGCAGGGGTGGAGAACCTTTGGCCTTGAGGCTACATGTAGTCCTCTAGGTCCTCAAGTGGGGCTCTTTGACAGAATTCACATTTCACAGATTCTGTCAAAGGGTTGCACTTGTGGGCCTAGAGGGCCATATGTGGCCTTGAGGTCACAGGTTCCCTACCCCTTCTAGGGTCTACGGAGCTGAACTTGGTGCTATCAGGGTTAGAGGCAGAGGAGGCACCATCTGAATCAAGACTTTTCCAAGTGGAATATGCCTTGTCTTCTTCTATCAACAGACAGAGATGTCTGAAGTGAAGGGCTGATCAGAGAGAAAGAAGAAGCTACCCCTCCATAGGGCCTGGCCTGCCTAGGAGGGGTGGCTGGTTGCTCCTACTGTCCCATCCAGTTCCCACTGCAGTCAAGGGCAGCTATCCAGGGATGTCAGGATAATCTAATGAAATGAAGTCCCAATAGTCACTGCTTAGGGACTTTTAATTGAATGGATCCAGCCCAGAGCTATTTACTTTGCCTGCAACGTTCAGTGATGCTGAATTGCTAAACCAATATGAATTATTCACCCCCCCCCGGAAAGCTGGGAGCAAACCATAGCACACAGCCCAGAAAGCCTCCTCCCTCTTTCCTTGACTTGCCTCAGCATCTACCTCCCAGTCACCCTATCCTCCCCCACGATGCTAAACCTCCATCCTTGACATGGGTTCACACCAAGCTCCAGAGAATGGGATGCCCCGAATGAGCACTGACTTCCTTTCTTATGACTAACCTGAGTGTCCCCTATGGCAAATGAATATGGAATAATGCTGTCACCCCTCAATCTCCCTCTTCTCCAAGGCAGCTCAGATCTTAGCTCCCATAACTTTTTCTCATTTTGCACCTCTCCTGTGGGAATCCTGTTAATCACATCCGGGTCTCTCTCCTCAAGCCTCATCCTCACTATCTCAGCAGCTGAGAAAGCCATAGACAGTGAGCTAGGGAGGGCCAAGCCAGGATGAGCAGTTCAGGGGAGGTGACCCCAGGGATCCTCTCCGGATGCAGAACTCCTCTTCACTTCCTGTGCAGAGCTGTCAGGCTGCTGGGAATCAGCTTTCTTACCCTTTTTCTCCCCCCACTCTCTCTTTCTCTGGGCAGTTTAAATTTTTTCCATAAAGAAACAATGTGTGTATGGTTCTGGGGTCCATCTGGTGCAAAAAGCTGTGTCAGCAGCTTGTCAGAGTCTGGGAGGAGGCTTCCAAAGGCCCCACACTCCCCAGATGAGTATTACAATCCAAGGAATTCTGAACCAACGCTTGGGGTGTCTGGTCCTGTGTCCCTGCTGAAGAACAACTCATCACTCTGTGACTCTCCCAGGCGGATGGGGAGGGAGGAAGCTGATCCAACCTTGCAGTCAATCTGCAGGCCTTCAAGAACCCTCAGCTCCTGCCTGCCTGCCTGCCCACCTGCTCCGATCAGGGCAGCAGCAGTCATCCCTGCAGCAGGGAATGAGATCACCTCAGTTGGGGAGGCCAGTCTTGCCAACAGAACTGTCACTAAGCAAGATGGCTAGGGCAAGGAGGTCACAAGGATAGCCAAGCAGGGTTGAGCTAGTTCCTACCTGGGCCAAGATGGAACTTTAACTCCTTCCTTACCCAAATGCTGCAGCCCTTCCCCAGCAGTGGGAATTTATTGTGGACAAAGTGCTGGGAGCAAGGGAAAGAGTCCCATGACTATTCCATCCTGGGGGCTTGAGGAAGGAACAAGCGCCTTCACACCTAGTGAACAGACCCTCCCTCCAGCCCAGAATTCCCCTCTTCCTTCTTTCCCCTTTCACTCCAGGCAACAGTAGAGGCCCCAAGGAGCCTCTCTGGCCTCAGGTCATTTATTTTCCCAACACAGCTTAGTGCCAAACAGTACTGTAACCTGAATTGCACCCAGGGCAGGGCGACGTGTTGAAATCCAGGACATTCCTTCTTTGTGATAAGCCAGCCTGCAGAGCTTGCCAAAGACAGAACTGCTCCACACCCCCCTACCCCACTCTGCTGCCTGTGCTCAAACCAAAAAAATAGCCCTGCCCATTTTAGGAAGTAGCTAAATGGTTAAAACCAGACCTGCTATCCAAACAGCAGGGTAGGTACAAGCCCTCCCCTTTTGGCTTCTTACACTCTAAGACAACAAACATTTGTGGGGTGCCTACTGTGACAGCCCAGGGCACTTCCTACTGTACCATGCTGTGGAGGCAGCCTGGTACAGGGTTCAAATCTCCTCTATGACACTTACTACCTCTGTGACTTTGGAAAAATCACAATGTCACTGGCATTAGGTTTCCTCTGAAAACTGAAGGGGCTGGACCAAGGAGAGGGCCTTAAAGGAGTATGAAATGAGGGTGGAGATGAGTCTTGATTCCTTTCAGCATGAGATTTCTAAGCCTGGAATGCTTGGACCTCGATAAGGAACAGAGCGTTGTCTACATCAGAGAGCAGGGATCTGGCCCTGGCTCTGCCATGTGTTTACTGTATACCCTTGGTCAAGCCCCATCCTCCCTGTTTCTTCAACTTCAGGATGGATTAGATGACCTTTAAAGTTCCTTTGAGCTCCAGTGTGCAGCATCCCTTCCCTCTCCCCTCAGTGTTCTAAGTCACAGTATAATGGAGTCAGACAGCTAGTGGAGTAGGTTCAGGAAGAGCTGAGCTTGACTCCTGCCTTATATATTTATTAGCTGTATGATCCTGGGCAACTCATTTAATCTCTCTAGGCCTCAGTCTCCTCTACTGTAAAATGGTGATAATAAACAGCATCTACCTTGCAGGGCTGCTGAGAGGTTCACATGAGAGAAAATAGGTAAAAAGCACCATATGAGTAACTTTATTTACATGGCACTTTAAGATTTGCAAAGCATTTCCCTCAGAAGCCTGTACAGGCAGTATAGTATTTTTATGCCCATTTTACAGATCAGGAAACAGGGTGAGAAGTAAAGTGATTTGTCGATGGTCACAGAAACATGAGAGCGGGGACCTGAACCCAGGTGTCTCACCTCTCACCTGGACTAGCGTAGTCACCCCTTTAATAAGAACGCAGACTTGGTGTGAAGACAGGGATCTTAAAAATCATCTAGTCACAGGATCATGAGGTGGGGCAGGAAAAAGACTTTATAGGTCATTTTGTCCAACCCCGTCACTTTACAGACGAACGAACTGAGAACCCAAGAGATCAGGCAACCGAGCTGCCCAAGGTCACACGGGGCGGGAGTCAGAGCCAGGATTTTCACTTGGGCTCTCTGACATTGAATTTCACAGCACCCACAGCCCCTCCCTTGACTTGTTCTTCACCAGGCTGCCAAAGTCATCTTCCTAATGCACAGTTCTGAGTGTGTTCCAACCCTAGTTCAAACACCTTCAGTGCTGGCCCACTGGTGACCAAGCAAAATGGAAGACTTTGGTCCTGGCAGTCAAGGCCTACCACAACGTGCCCAGCCTTATCGCATCTCATGCTCCCTATTTTCTATATAAATTTGACCACTTCTGTTGACAGGATTTAAAGATAGAAAAGACCCTAAAGACCATCGAGTCCAATACCTTCATTTTACAGATAAACTGAGGCCTAGAAAAGGGAAGTAAGGACCCAAGGTGACTCACACTATACAGAGTAGAGCCTGGATTCTAACCCAGGTCTCTAACTTAACCCCAAAGCCCCTTCTGCTCTAATATCCTGCCTCTGACCTATCCCACGCTTTCTGCCTCCTGCTCTCATGATCTCCTCCCAGTCTGTCTGTTGGAATTCTCCCTGTCCTTCAAGGCCTCACTCAGGGGCCTTTTCTTCTAGAAAGCCTTCCTGAAAGGGATCGCTCCCTTTTCACACCCCAAACACCACCATAGGGGTCCCTGCTGTGAACTTACGAAGTCTATCTCGTGTTATAGTGATTTATACAGCTGCTTTAGGCAGGAACCAGGTTTTGGCTCATCTTTGGGTCTCCACCATTTTGCATGGAGCATCATGGCCGCTTTAGGTGTGTTGGCTGAATTGATTTCATCTGTATAGAGCTGTTTTTAGGGAATCTGGTGTCCTCCCTGTGGCAAGGGAAGACCTCTGGACATCCCAACTTGGAGGCTGGGGCTGGGGAGATGAGGCGCAGCGCCTGCAGAGGAGTCCAGTGACTGGACGCCCCCTGCTGGACTCACCTTGCCTGCAGAGCTTCACTCCTGCTTAGCTACACACCTAAGATGACACAGGTCCCAAGATTTAGCACTAGAAGCCACTTTAGAGATCATCCAGTCCAGCCCCCTTACTTTACAGAGAAAAAAAAAACTGAGGCCCAGGGAGAAGTGATTTCACAAAGGTCACATGGGGATTAAAGTGGCAGAACTAGATTCTGAAGCCAGCTCCTCTCACTTCACACCCATTGCTCCTTTTAGTGCCCATATGCTCGGCAGCAGGCTGCACTGTGGAGAAAGAGCACGTGGCTGGGAATCAGGAAGAACGTAGCTCTGATTCAGCCTCAGACACTTCCTATCTGGGTAACCCTGGGCAAGTCACTCGTTTGCCTGCCTCAGTTTCCCCACTTACCTCCCAGAGTTGCTGGGAAGCTAAAACAAGGTAATATTTGTGTAGTGCTTTACAAAACTTAAAGTGCTATATAGATACCAGCTGGCTAGCTCAGGAAGGAAGAATTATTGTAGACAGCTTAACTGGCTTTGGTGTGGAAAAAAGACCAGGCAGGCGCAGACTGAGAACTGAGTATGTGGATATAAAAAGGGGAAAAATACAGGCATTGAAAGTCCTTAGATAAAGATGTCCTACCAAGGTCTCTGTGAAAACAAAACAAGATGTTCCAATCCCAACCCACCTCCCCCTTGCCTGCCATGATTGACTTTGTCTCAAGTGAACCGTGTTCTAACATATTTCTCCGAAGACTGATGGACACTGTAACCAAGAAATGGAGATGTCAAATGCCTGTGGCAAACCAGGGAATTGAAACTCTCTCCCCATGACATGAAAAGGGTTTTCCGTCCATGACAGACCTAAGAGGCTGCCGCTGGAACATATCTCAAATCCTGACTTTCTCAAAGTGCTAGCCAATGGATCCCTTTTGTCACTTAAGGAACTGATCAGGACTGTGATCCCTGGAAGATGCGAAGTGACAGCCAGCTCTTTTCCCTCCGAGGCAGGAAGGAAGCCAGCCATGCTGCCCAGGCGGATCTCACACTGCAGGGTGTGCTCAGAAGGGCCAGAATGTTCACATTTGGGGTGGATGTATGTGTGTTTGGGGAGGTGATGCGGGGGAGATGTAGGCATCTAGATCAATTTGTCCATTACCCACTTTTCAGATGAATTCAATCTCTCACTCCTATCTCCTCCAGGGTCTATGATGTAGTCTGTGTCTGGAGAATTCACACACTAGCTTGGGGATCAATTGTCTCGCTTCTTTTTCTCTGGGAAACCAGTGGGAAGATGATCTGATTTTGTCTGGGAGCTTCCCAGCTGTCACCTAGGACTTGGGAAGGCATAGCCCGCCAATCTTTCCAGTGCCAGCCAGTGCCAGCTTGTGGCAACAGAATCACCAGCCCCTGAACAAAACTAGGAGAATGACATTTAAACACTCATTTCCTGTGTTTCTCCTGTCTCTAAATGGCCCTTTCAAAAACCTCATTACCAAAGCTCCCATCAATCTATTAATTCCATACCCTTTTTCAAGCAGCCACCTCTCAGAGAGACAGACCTGGGCAGAAAGGACCTGAGGACAGAGTCAGAAACAAGCCTCAAGTGCACGTTGTAGTATCATGCGGAATCCAACCATAAACACTGGCTCCAGGTCAGGGGAGAAAGAACTGACTGCCCAGGTCCTACCTGTCTCTCTACTTCACTGAAATGGCTTCCCAGGCAAACGACACAGCAGACATCTTAAATGCAAAACCGTCTGCCTCGAGTGTCCACCTGGTAGAAGACATATGGGAGAGATAATTCCAAGCTAAGCTGTGGGATAAAAGAAAGAGGGTCACTCTTCATGAGACAGGAAGTCTAGCTGACTTCAGAGCCCTATTCTCACCCTCCTTAAGGCTTGTGTCCAGAACCTTGAGATGGTCCTAGAACCAAATGCCTGAGCTCTTTATTCAGGGCATTTGTAAGGATGTCTGAGGCTGCTTTGTAGGTTATTCATTTAAAAACAAATGTAGAAGAATCCCTGCTGTTCACCGAGCAGGAGTTCTTAACCCCTTTTGTGTCTTGCACTACTTTGGCAATCTGTTGATGCCTAAAGACTCCCTTTCAGAGGAGTGTTATTAAATACATAAAATAAAACGCAGAATCATAAAGTAAACCAATTAGTAAACCGTAAAGTAAAACAGTAAAATAAAGATGTAATTTTTTTTCTCCCATCCAAGCTCATGGACCCTTGGGTTGAGAATTCCTGGTCTAATGGGCCTGCTTCCAAAGCCTCCAGCCTGAAGCTCATTGGCTGATCACCAGGAGATCTCGGTTTATGTGGTAAGGGAGAGGCTTGAATTCAAATCCTAGCTTTGACTCTCTAGTTACGTGACTTGAGGCAAGTCATTTAACCTTTTGGCTTCACTTTTCTCATCTATAAAAATGGCTAAAATGCTATTTTTTTACCACCTCATAGGCGATGAGGGAAGTAGTCTGTCGATCTCAAATAAGGCGCTACATAAGATGTGCATTGTTAACGAGCATTACTGAACGTCTCCGAGTCTCAGTCTCTCCAACAATGGGCTGTCTGGAAGAAAAGTTGAACTAGGAGATTCTACAGCATTTTGAAAGGCATGAAGCACTATAGGCTCATAAAGTATATTACTAACAGTTAACTACTCACCTCAGTTCAAGCTACTCAACATTCCAGGTAGGCCCATGCTCCCTAGGGGTTGAAACTAGTTGGGGGGAATGGCTAAAATGTCACGGAGGAATGGAGACTCAGGTTTCTCTTGAGTTTGAAGCTTAATTCATTTTGTTCCAAAGCCCTAGGTCCTCTGAGGCACAAATAAAGAAAGATAGGGAGAGGCCCTCACGCTCCAATCTTTCCTACTACCAAAGTCATTTTCTCATAGACACTTGATATAAACATGCTACCCCTGCTGCTCAGAAACCTTCAATGATTCCCCACTGTCTACGACCGGGAACCTTAACTCCTTGGCTGGGCTTTCAAAGCCTGGTCCCTTCCTACCTCTCCAACTAAAGGGTCTACTCTACATTAGAACTGCACCAAGACTTTTGAGACACTCTCTCTTTCTCCCTTTGCTCCCCAACATACATCTCTTCTAGCAAGGCCTGTCTTCTATTTGTTCCCTACATGTAGCACTTCCAAGATATATAGTATACTGAATGATACTTTCTACATTCTCTTCGCCTGTCCACATTTTCCTGACTTTCAGGGCCCTGATAAAATTATTCCTCTTCTGTGAAGTTTTCCCTTTTTACCAATGCAGGTTGCACTGGTGCCTCCTCCCTCTCTCCTCCAAGTTCCTCCAAACCTTAGTGTCTGTACAGTTCTTGGAAGCTGCCAATCACCCTTCCTGCTGCCATCATGCTGGCCTCCTATGAGGCCCGGGTTCTGATGACTGAGCCTGGGGTTTGGAGTCTGATGACTTGGGTGGGAATCCTAGCCCTGTTACTTACAAACCCGTATGACTGTAGGCAAGTTCCCCCAATTTCCTTGGATCTCTTAAATGAGAGGTTTTCCTATGTAATTGTGTATCATTTCTTCCCAACCAGACTCTGATTTCCCGCAGGGCTCACACTTTTCTTTTGCGCAGAGAGGGTGACATATATAATTGTTAAGGAGGTAAAGACTTTTTGGAATGAATAACTCCCCCGTGTTTTGTCTGTTTTTATGATTGGGTGAAGAAGTTGGGGATTCAGATTCAGAGCTGGAAGAGACCTTGGAGATAATTTAGTCCAAACTCTCCACTGATAGAGAAGAACAGGGAGGTCCAACGAAGGAAGAGCCAATCATCATTAATAGCTAAGCTAGGATATGAAACCAGGTCTCCTGATTTCAGATCTAGTGCTTGCTATGCCAATGACTTAGATAAGACCAGCAAGGGTGAAGTGTGAAACTCTGAGCCAAGATTTCAGCTGAAATTCAGTGGCTCAGTGCATGGAGTGCTAGACTTGGAGTCAGACAGACTCAAGTTCAAATCTAGGCACGCAAGCTAGATTTTGTGTGACCCTGGCCAAGTCACTTAACCAATGCCTGCCTCAGTTTCCTCATCTGTAAAATAAGGACCATAACAGCACTTACCTCCCAGTGTTATTTTGAGGATTCTTAAGGCATATTGCAAACCTCAAAGTGCTATAAATGCTGGTTATTAAATATAAATGTCAGCTATACTAAGTCCCATTGCTTCTCTAATATCAATTTTCTTTCCTTGGCAACAAGAGACATGACACCTGTCCCATCTATCCCTCACAAGGAGGAACCATACCCACCCACCAGCAAGTAAAATGCCCCACTTACCGATGCCTGACACCTTGTCCCAGGCAATGGCCATGGCCAAATGAGCCATCTTGGGTCCAACGCCAGGAAGCGCCACCAGTTCTGCCACAGTGGTTGGGATGTCGCCCCCATATCGCTGCTTCAGGATCTTGCTTGTCTGCTTTATATACTGCACTTTGCTCTGAAAGATCCAAGCTAAGGTCAGTTCTCTGATAACAACAGGCCTCACTCTAGGGTCCCACAACTCCCATTCCAGGGACAGACAATGGCTGCTTGGTGCAGGCCAAAGCTTAGAACAAAGGTGGACTGGAGCACCAATTCCTCTCCATGGTAAACTGCCCTGATTTGGGTCAGCAGAACCTTTTCTTTTGTATCTTTGGGATACAGACCTACTAGTGGTATTACTGGGTCAAAGGGTATACACAATTTTATTGTTCTTTGGGCATGGGGTCCAAATTGTTCTCTAGAATGGTTGGATCAGGTCACAACTCCAACAACAGTGCATTAGGGTCCCTACTTTCCTACATCCCCACCGTCATTTGTCATTTTCCTTTTCTGTCAACTTAGCCAATTTGATAGGTGTGAGGTATTACCTCCAAGTTGTTTTAATCTGCATTTCTCTAGTTATTAGTGTTTTAGAGCACTTTACAGTTTTCCTATTTATATGATGGTGATATCCCATTACATTCATGTACCACCCAGATTTAGGGAGGGTGACTAGGAAGCAGTTTAGACAAGCCCAATCAAGCCCAATCCTTTCTGGTCATCTGAATGAGGCAAGTGCCTCATGGGTTAGAGGCCTGGCTTTGAGCCAGGCGCTGCCAGACCCTGTCATACTATTTGATCCTAGAAAAGGACCCCAAGTCCTTCACATCTGGGTGCCAATGGTGCTGCAATCCCAGGGATCCACAGCGTATGGCAGATTTATTAAGAAAGCAGAGGAGAAGCAGTAGAAAAAACCCAGAAGAAACCACAAAAGCTTATAGTCTTTCTATCTACAGTTCTGTGCTGTTTGGGGGATAACCTTTCCTCACAATCAACTGTATGACAAAGGTAGTCCCTGCATTTTATGGCCAAGGAAACTGAGGCTCAGAGAGGGTCACATGGCCATTAAAGTAAATGCCAGCTAGCACTGGAACCCAGGTCTTTGGACTCCAAGTCCAGGGTTCTTTCCATTATGCCACACTGCCTGCCAATATTAGATTGTCCAAAAAACCCCATGAAGGATCACCGGCTTGGAGGGACAGTGGTAAGGACAAAGGAAGAAACTTGTTCCCCATAGAGACTTGTGTGGCTAGTCCCTTCAAGTTTTCCCTTATGGTGAATTCCGTGCCTAGAAACGTGACCTTGTCAGCCAACATCCCTTGCTGCAAAGGAGTTCCTATGTTCAAGGCCAGCTACGTGGCAGCAGGCTTGTGAGGCACCAATCTGGCCTGTAAGAAATTCCTGGTGTTTACATCTCTCTCCTGGCTTTCCTCATGGGAAGGGTGCCATGTGTACTGAAAGCTAACAGAGCCAGGGACCTTGAAGGTGAGGGGGGAACAGGAGGTTTGTTTGGTTGTTTGGATGGGTGTGTATTTGAGTTCAGGATATTTGGAGCACAAAGCCAGAGAGAAGTCAGGGTCAAGTTGAACAGGGCACTGCTAGTACATGGAAGCCTGGGACAGGGTCTTCCCCCAGCCTGACACAACAGCAGCTTCTGGCTGAGGGCCCATGACACTGTTAGCTCATCATTGTGAACAGTGTGATCTTGTCCTGATAAGCTAGAACATGAACTCCCCTGCAAAGTAATGGGAGAGAGACATGGGGGAAGGGTCAGTCTGGCTGACGTCTCACATCCCACACAAAGCCTGGCCTTTGGCAAGGTCTGTATGATCCACCAAGAAGCTGACAGGCCTGATGCTTCAAAACAAGGCTTTCTCCATGAAGATCCTGGGAAAAACTCTGGAGGGGAGACTGTGGGACTTTCAGGGTTCCTTTCATTCCAAAGCATCCTGAGTTTGGGGACATAAAGACAGAAAGCAGCATTTTCTCTGTGCCAAAGTAGGCTTGGTTCCTAAGCTGCCTGTTTACTGCAGTCCCACGAGCTACAGACACACAGCTGAGAGACCTGGGTGGGAAATATACCCTCTGAGGCACTAAACACAGAGGACTATTTAAAAACACATTTGACAAAATAAAGCCCACGCTCAATGCTGCTGGGAAATGGACTCCACCCTGCAGGATACCTCCTCCAGGAACAAGCAGAAAAGCAGAATTGGGTATATTTAGCTTCTGTATTTCCAAGAGCAAGGCTCTTAGGCACAAGGGGTAGACAGCCAGAGATGGTACCAGTGATTTGGGACTGAGGAGGGGGTTGGGGAGAGCTGTTGAGAATATCATCTACTTGTTTCGCCTGGATGAGGGGTGTGTGACAAATTCCATGGAGTAAACAGGGGAAACTGGGAGGACCAGCATGTCCTACAGATCACTGAAAGACAGGAAGGGAAGGGCCCAGAGACAGGGATGGTGAAGAAAGCCGGCTTGGGGGTAGGGAAAGCAAGAAGAATGGAAAGGACAACTGAGAAATAGTAGATTCCCAGATCTGTGCATCCAGTACCAACCACTCCCTTGACCTTCAGCCTCACATTTCCAACTGCCAATGGGACAGCTCTGCCTGAGTATCTCCACGGCACCTCAAACTCAACTAAACTTCCCTTTGAAAACATGACCCTTCCCCTGACAGGCTTATTTTTGCAAGACATACCTCCATTCTCCCAGTTACCTTGGCTTGAAACTTTGGGTTTCTTTGCCTCTTTGTGGCTGTCTCTTCTTTCCATCCCCATCTAATGGCTCCCATGCCCTGCAGGCCTTGACACTGCCTCCCGAACTGCCTACTTACCCCAAGGACCCCATGGGTATTGCACATGCACCCTCAAGACCAACAGATTCTTTCACTGGCCCTGTTGCTGAACTCTCCTATATGGGGTGTCTCCTCCTATGGACTCTTATTTTCTATTTTTATCAATAACCCCTGGCACATAATTAACATTTAATAAGCACACACTTCCTTCTTTTCCTTTATTCTTGTTCAGAGCTATTTATTCTTCTAATTCTTTCCTTCAGAGCCTTTATTTCACTTATTTCTTGCTACATGTATATGTATATATGTATGCATGTATGTACATATACATACACTCACAGATGTATAAATAACATACTTTTGGAAAAATCCATTTCTTTCTTTCAATGACTACATGTAGTTGTTATGGAGTTATCCTTTCCTTCTGGGGGGCAGCTAGGTGGGGAAGTGGATACAGTGCTAGGCCTAGAGTCAAGAGGCCCTAAATTTAAATCCAGCCTCCCATACATACTAGCTGTGTGACCCTGGGCAGGTCACTTGACTCTGCTTGCCTTAGTTTGCTCCTCTATAAAATGAGCAAACCACTCCAGCACCTTCACCAAGACAACCCCAAACAGGGTCATGACCGAACAACAATGCTTCCCTTCTGGGGTGGATTTTTGGACATCTCTGGATCCATGATAATTCTCTATAGTGGCTGTATCTTCTTTTGCTTCATCCTTCTATCCTTAGTTCTTGAATTAAGGCACTATATAAGGGTTGGGGAGTCCCCACTGTTGTACTTTCAGGTGGGCTGGTCTGCCCTTGCTCTCATCTTAGATCACCTGAGTTCCTGCTCTGATCTCTACCTTCCAGCGTCTGTGAAGTGAAAGCAATGGCTCTAAAAGGGCTTCTATGGTTGTACTCAGGACGGAGTCCTAAGGGCCTGGGCCTTTGGTGGCTTGGTCTACGAGCTGTTGTGCCTGGACTTGTCGCTGCTGCTTCTGGCCCCTTCAAAGGCTCCTGCTGTGGGTTTATGAGCACCCTGAGGCTCTTAGGGGGGGCCCTCTGGATAGAAAGCTTGGCTCTGCTCATACTGGGAAGTGGCTCCATGGTCTGCCTGAGTCAGGAGCCGGTGTTTTTGAGACACCCTACAACTGTTCTTATTTATTGACAGTGGACTTCTGGCTGCTTTTTTGTGCAGCTCTGTGGTAGATGGAGTCTCTGTAGGTTTTCATTGGATTTACTGATTATTATTTGGTATGATGTGGGGGGTTTTAGTGGGTATTTTTTCCCCGAAGTAGGTTTTGGGGAGCTCAGTTGACTGTCTTTTCAGGCAGCCATCTTGGCTAGAAATCCTTCTCATTCAATGATTGATTCATTCAGGCAGACATCAGGTCTTGCCAATTCAGAAGTGTCTTGGTACCAAGGTCTGTCTTTTCCTTTCTATTCCTACCTAAGTCATTATTTCCTGCCTCAACTATCATAACAGCCTCTTACTGGTCTCCTTGCCTCCTGTCTCTGCTTACCCATCTGCCCCAATCCTGCGACTTATTATCCTGACACAAAGCTCTGACCATGTCATTCTCCTGCTTAATACCAACAATGCCCCCCAATCTCCATTGTTGATTAGAAGATAAAAATCCAAACATTTCAGCTTACCATTCCACACTTTGACACCAATTTATCTTTTTTTCTATCTCTTTTGCTCACTCTTCTCAATAAACCAACTGGTAAGCATTTAAGTGCATTCCACATGCCAGGCACTATGCTAAGTGTTGGGGATGCAAAGCACAAAAACAGACCCTGTCTTATATTTCAGTGGGGGAGGGGGAGTAAAAAAACAGATACATACAAGACATGTACAAAGGAGCTAGAATAGATCTGCATAATTTGGCAGTAGGTAGGGGCCAAAATTAAAACAGGCTAAACTGCTTTGGGCTGCAGATAGATTTTTACTCACTTTCCAAGTAAAGATATAATTAATAATTAAACTACTTCTCAAAAATACTTTATCAGGACACAATCCCCAAACTGCAATCAGCAAGCATTTCTTTATGAATTCACCTTCAGTAGAAGACTTTTCGGCAGCAGCAATTTCTTTAGAAACCTGAAAACTAACTTTAGTAGCCATCTCATTTTCTGAGTTTATTTTCTTGAAAAACTGTTCCCCCCAATTGATAAATGGTGAAAGGATATGAACAAGCAATTTCCAAAGGAAGAAATTAAAGATATCTATAATCATATAAAAAATGCTCCGAATCACTTTTGATTAGAGAGATGCAAATCAAAACAACTCTGAGGTACCACATCACACCTATTAGATCGGCAAACATGACAGAACAGGAAAATGATAAATGTTGGAGAGGACGTGGGAGAGCTGGAACACTAATACATTGTGGGTGGAGCTGTGAGCTCATCCAACCATCCCGGAGAGCGGTTTGGAACTATGCCCAAAGGGCTACAAAAATGTGCATACCCTTTGACCCAGCAATATCACTTCTAGGACTGTATCCCCAAGAGATCATAAAAATGGGAAAGGGTCCCACATGTACAAAAATATTTATAGCAGCACTCTTTGTGGTTGCCAAGAACTGGAAATCAAACGGATGCCCATCAATTGGGGAATGGCTGAATAAATTATGGTATATGAATGTAATGGAGTACTAGTGCGCCATAAGAAATGATGAACAGGAAGACTTCAGAGAGGCCTGGAAGGACTTATATGAACTGATGCTGAGTGAAAGGAGCAGAACCAGGAGAACTTTTGCACAGCAATGACCACAGTGTGTGAGAGTTTTTTCTGGTAGACTTGGAACTTCGTAATAACGCAAGAACTTAAAAAAATTCCCAATGGTCTTCTAAGGCAAAATGCCTTTCACGCTCAGAGAAAGAACGATGGAATTCATTCACAGAATGTAGCAGATCATGTATGTGTGTGTATTATGCTTTGTTTTGTTATATGAATTCTTCCATTTATTTTAGTTTATCTACACAGTATGTACTGAAAACGTATTCAATAGGAAAGTATATGTAGATCCTATATAGAATTGTACGCCGTCTTGGGGAGGGAAGGGGGGTAGGTGCGGGGGCGTAAAATATCTAAGTATTATGGTAGTGATTGTAGAACATTAAAAAAAAATACCTAAAATAAAAAAAAAGAATCAAGGCTAAAAAACAAAAACAAAAAGCCAAACTGTTGTTCCCCACTGAGATTTTTTTTTCAATAATTTGGACACTTTGTTTTTCATTGGTGTCCAATTTGCTTAAGTCGGAATGTTTTACCTCAAAATGGTGAAAAAGATTGTATTCCTTTGAAACAGCTATTACTTCTTGGCAAACAAGGCACAATATTTTGTATCTTGTAGTTGGGGTGGAGGGGAGCAGAAATATGGTCAGACCTACACTTCAATTTTGTAGCTATGTGGAGGATAGATTGGAATGGGACAGACTTGAGGCAGGGAGCCATGCCAGAAGATCAGTGCAAAAATCTAGGCACGAGATGACAAAAGCCTGAACTTTGAAAGGTGTGAGTAAGTGGGAAGGGAACATAAAAAGATGTCGTGAAAGGAGAAATGACAAGGTTTGGCAACACACTGGATATGTAGGATAAGAGCGAATGAGCAGTTGAAGAGGACACCAAGGTTGCCAGCCTGGGTGATTTGGAGGATGGTGGTACCTTGGTAGTAAAAGGGTGGTTTGGAAGAGGGGAGAGTTTTTGGAGAAAAGATAATGGGTTCCATTTTGGAAATGCAGAGTTTGAGATACTCAAGAGACATTTGGTTCAAAATGTTCAGCTTGGTAGTTGATGATACATTCCTGGAACTCAAGAGACATGTGTGTGAAATCATCTATATAGAGATAACTGAAGTCATGGGAACTGATGAGATCATCAAACGAGACAGCAAAGAGAAGAAGATCCAGGACAAAGCCCTGGAGGACACCCACAGCTAGTGGGAGTAACACAGATGAGGATCCAGCAATGAGGCGTGTTGGCCATGTAGGAAGTGAAAACCCAGAAAGGAGAGAGAATTCAGGAGCATATGTTGGTTAACCACATCCAATGCTCCAGAGAAATTAAGAAGGAAGTGGACTGAATTTTCTATTAATTCTAGCACCTTTTTAGTTTGTCCTTTGTAATCTACCTTCACCTCAATCACATCTTAATTGGATAATTATGAGATCCATGATAACTTTGCAGAGAGGAGTTTCTGTTAAATGATGTCAGAAGCTATCACCTCCATCTTTGCCAATT
This sequence comes from Bettongia penicillata ogilbyi, assembly GCA_023548195.1. Lineage (NCBI taxonomy): Eukaryota > Metazoa > Chordata > Mammalia > Diprotodontia > Potoroidae > Bettongia > Bettongia penicillata. Next base: position 8,257,382 of record JAJHZJ010000612.1, on the reverse strand, counting down.
TTCAAGACCCAGATCAAATCAGAAGTCCTCTACCATTTTAAACCCCTCTACCCCCATCACTGCTTTTTCATGAAGCTTTCCTTACCTGCCCTCTTGGGAAAGGAACAATTTGTTACTTTGACATTCAATTCTTACCTACTATTGTCTCTAATTTTCTTCTGGTGTGAGACATTTTGCTCCTAATAGTTTGAATTCTCCGTTGTCAGGGACTAGTCTCCTCTATCAGGAGAGCTCAGTAATGAATTACTGATTGAGAGACCCCTTCTCTTTGTGCCAAGTTAGGGGGACTAGTCCCTGATGTACACTTACCGTATTAGTTCTTCATTTAGAAGGTATCCATTACTTTTCACATATCATAAAGATTTCTTATATACTTATTTCTCTGAATCAGTGTGCAAATATCCAGAGGGCAGGGGCAGAAGATATGCTATCTTTGTAGAAAACATAGTAAACTCCTAGTTAAGGAGGTAGGGGCTATACTGGATAGAGACAGCCATGGACCTAGAGTCAGGGGGACCTGAGTTCAAATCCAGGCTTAGACTAGCTGTGTGACTTTGGGCAAATCACTTAACCTCTGTTTGCTTCAGTTTCCTCATCTGTAAAATGGAGGTTAAAAAAATTAAAACTTAAATTAAAAACTTACTTCCCAATGAAAGAATCACTGTAAAACACTCAGCACAATGCTTGGCATGTAGTAAATGCTATATAAATACTTCTACTTATTATTAGTAGTAGTAGTAGTAAATTGCTAGGAATAGAAAGCTACCAGCTCTTCCGGTGTTTATAATGATGACAGTTATGAAGTCTTTTTGGCAATGAAAGTGCCCTTTCCAAAGCTGGCTAAACCTCATGTCATACCTTGGTCTTCTCAGCTCTGAAGATTCCACCTCATAGCTTTGGGAAAAACCACCCTAGTCATGGACTCACCCTCCAAAAGCCAACGGGGTAGATGAGCTGACCCAGGGTATTGTCATCCATTTGCAAGATGCTGTTTAGAGTCAGGCCTCTCTCCCTAAGCCGCTGCATGGCGGCTGCTGTGACCTGGTCTTTGGTCTGGCTGGACAGCATCAGTGACAGTAGCACTTGGTATCTCATCACCTGTTGGGCAGAAACCAGGAAAGGGAAGAAGTCATATGGAAGAGTAGACTAGGAAGCAGGTGATACTTGGAGCAATGAAATGAGTAAAAACCTTCAGAGCAGACCCTATACATCAACATAGCACCTAGCATTCATCAGAACCAGAGCTAAGTGGCAGTCATGAAAGGGATTCTCTGCAAAATCTGAAGCTTAAAGCCACAGTTTCCTCTGAGGTACCAAATGCGGTCATCACACAGGAATGTAAAATGAAGTGGAATTATTTTGCTCACCCTTAACAATATCAGGTAGCAAGACCATCTTACTGGTCCAAAAGAATGGCCAGTTTCTGAGGTCAGCTTCCTGCCAGGACACTGATTCTAGGTCTCCCTTCAAGGGAGTCTGACAAAATAAAATTTTTATTCAATAGAGGCTGAATCTGGTTTTGAAGTTAGGGGTGTCCTGGGAGTTGACAGAAAGGTACATCCCACCCTGAAAGACAGAACAGGCTTAGAGATCATTGAAACTTGACAAACCAAGGTGTATGGGACAGAGGTCCAGTCCAGCCTCTTTACCTCTGGAGGAGCATTTTGGTCATAACAGTGCTCAACCCCCATGTGATCAACAGGTGCATCTTTTGATTTCCTCATTTCTCGGATATTCTCCAGCTGGAGCCTCCAGTTCGGGGGTTCCCACTTGGGTTTCTTGGGAGTGCTGTCATCATTGTCCACATCTCCATCTTTACCCAAAGACTCGTAAGCCATTTCAAGTTTCACCTTCCGTTGTCTTCTTGGAGGTTTTGGTCTTTCCATTTTCCCTGCAAAGAGTCCAATCTCTAGTTCTGAATATACTCTTTAAAAACATTATTATTATTTTAACATTATTTTTAAAAAAATTTAAGTTTCAAATTCTCTCTCCCCCTCCAGCCCTTCCCGTTTTTTCCTTTTGAAGTGGGAGTGGGGTGGGGTGGCGTGGGCAGTCTGGTTCTCCAAGGTCAGAGATTGCTAGAATGGGTAGAAAATGAAGCTAATGACATAACACGGGATGGGCTTTTGGGCTGTGCTCTCTGTACCCCCGGGTAGAAAAGCCCCCCCCCCCACCTTAATGCTCCCCAAACCACCCAACAAATCTTTCCTAAGTCACCTACTGCAGCTCAACTCATTCCCAAGCAGCAAAGAGACTTATCTCTGCCTCTGTCCAACTCCAAGTGGGAAATGACTCAAACTCTTATGTTTGTCACCATTTGGTGGAAGCCTTATCCTAGATAAGGCAGGAAAAAGGGTTTTTTCGAATAAATAAGCAAAAAAAATTTTGGATAAACGAACAAATAAATGTCCACATACTTCTGAATCCCACCCACTCCAGTCCTACTACTTCAGGGCTCCTCCTACCCTTCTACGTCATAGTCTGGGGGGGTCTCTGTCCTGTCCCTCTTTCTCCCCTCATAGCCCCCTCCTCAGATTTCTCCCTCTCTTTCCTTCCTCCCCACCCCCCCCCCCCACCCCGCAATTTAGGATTCTAACATGGGTTCAAGTCCCTCTCATCAGTCCCCAGAAACATTTATTAATCCACTCTGGGGTCAGCAACTAGAGACACAGAAGTGGATAGGACCCTGGAGGTCACCTCGTCCCACTACTTCATTTTACGGAGAAGGACACTGAAACCCAATGTTACAAGGGTGGTGCAAGTAGCACAGGCAGATTTGGAACTCAGATCCTGAGTGTCCAAGTTTAAGGGTGAAAGGTGGGTAGAGGTAGGACACAGCGGCGCTACCTGCGACTGCCTCTTGGTCAAGGGACGATGGAAGCTTATCCTCCGAGAATGGCTGCTGCCCAGAGCAGCGGCTCATGCAGCGGGTCACCATCCTGGGTCCGGCTGGGGTGCTCATGTCTGACTACGCAACGTGGACTACAACTCCCGGAAGGCACTGCGGTTGCATCACATGACGACCAAATCCTCTACCCTTATCGCGCCGAGTCTCCGCCCACCTCGTTCATTTTCAGTGGAAGAGGAAGCTTGGCGAGAACCGGAAACGCAGGCCGGAAGGCCCAGCCACGTGACATATCCCGGCTCCTCCCCGGGTCCCTTGAATCTCCTCCCACCTCGCTCAGTTTCTGGGGGAGAGGGAGACGAGCCGACGGGACTACAACTCCCTGCAGGCCTTGCCCGGGATGCGCTTAGCGGGCCGCAGTTTTGCCGGAAGTGGCGGGCGCGCTTCCGGAAGGCCGCTGGGAGCTTTTGGGGTCGTTGCAATTCTCGTCAGCCCGGTGGGGGCTTCCCCAATCGGTGCCAAGGGTGGTTTGGGGTGAGTCCTGTCCGGACTCCCGGGCCCCGAGCCCCTTCCCGGATGGCGGTGCCCCAGGCCGCGGTGCCCAGGCCCGGCTCGGCGGGGCTGAGGCGGGGGTATTTTCCGGGGGGCTGGACCCGGGGCCTCCCCAGAAGGCCAGCGCTGCGCCGGCCCGAGGGTCTGCGGACCTTTCCTGGTTGCAGCCCCCCCCCCTCCCGGTGCGAGCCAGCCGTGGCTCCGGCCTCGTTGCCACCCTCACCCGGTTTTGGTCTCCGGGGTTGGGGCGTGGATTAGCCCCGACCTGGCCTGATGTGTGGCAAGAGCCGCGCTCGAGTCCGAGGACCCCGGTTCGAGGGTCTGCTCTGAGATTTAGTGTGGGTCCCCCCTCCCCAGACTCATCCAGACAAACACAGAACGTCCCCAGGTGACGTGGGGCGTGCCGTCTAATGCTCTGAAGCCTTGGTTTCCTTACGTATAAAATGGGGGCGCCATGTGCAGCCCCTTCCTCCAGAAGCTAGAGAGCGCGCTTATGAACCTTGAGTTACCAGTTCTTATGAGGAGACTTGTCCCGGGCTCCCCATCTCGCGGGGCAGTGAGACACACCCCCTCTTCTCTTTCCTCCTCTTTGTCCCCTCCCCACGCCCTGCCTCCCATCCCCCAGGGCACACCCACGGGCTCATCTTTGAGTGGGGAGCAAAGTCAAGTGGGAAGCTTGGTTAGCTCCTGGATCGGGGGGACTCAAGACTGGGGGGAAAAGTCACTCCCAAATGGTGTGTGGAAGTTGTTGTGTTGCAAATACGCGGGCATTGCGGGCTAGGCTACAATAGGGCTGAGATTACCTGTCTGTTTTGTTTGGGCAGAGGAGGCCTGGCCCTGTCTTACCTACCATGGCCAAGCCCCCAAGCAAAGATTCTGGGCTGAAGGAGAAGTTCAGGACTCTGCTGGGCCTGGGAACATCAAGGCTGCCCAGGTCCTCCGAGGGGAAGCAAACAGAGTTTATCATCACTGCAGACGTTCTGAAGGTGAGTGACCTCCCTGTTGCATTGTTCTGCTATTTCAGAAAGATATTCCTGAGAAAAGGGAGCTTAGTGAGCAGCTGCACTGCCAGAAATAGCCATCCAGCAAAAGCTACCTTGTCCGGACTCTTTGAGGATTCTGGTGATTTGGCACAGGAAAAATGAGTTAGGATTTCTATGAGGCTATGGATCCAAATATGCAATGGGAAGTTTATAGTAGTAAGGTTCTACCACTGGCTTAGGGTAGACGTCCATGACGCATCTTCATTTCAGGAAAGAACTGTGTAAAAAAACATGTTAAAAAAAAACCAGAGGTGCAAGTTTGCAGGAAACATGTCGAGAGCCCTGATAGAATGACTTTTCATGTGGCATGACTCATGGGGTAGATGGTGGCTTTGTCCTAACAGACCTAAAAGACTGAGATGATTGAATACTTTGCTTTCTCAACTTCTCTTCCCAGGAACTCAGTGTAGAGTGTGGCTTGAACAATCGGATTCGGACAATAGGTCAAATCTGTGAAGTAGCAAAAACCAAGAAGTTCGAAGAGGTATGTTTGTGCCCAGGGGGATACATGTGAAGAGATGTACTCAAACTCTTGTTAGAGTCTGAGAGCCTCTAAACTTCAGGAATTGCAGAGATCTGAAATGTCTCCACCTTCAGTGATAGGCAGAAAAGTTATTTAAAATATGAGTGATGTTCTGGTGGAACTGAACAGGCAGCTGAAGGGGAAGCAGGAAGGAAAATTCTTAGCTGAAACAGAAGTGTTTCTTTGGTGTAGGAGTTGTTTTACTAACCTCTGATTTGGTGATTATACCATTCTTTTTTTTTTTATTTGTTTTCAGTTTTCTACAATCACTTCCATATATCTTAGATTTTTTCCCTTCCTGATTGGACCATTTTTAACGGGAAGTACAGAGGGGAATTAGCCTGGAGTCTCTGGTTTCTTCAGATAAAAAATTATGGACTTATAGAATGTGTTTAGAAGGGATCCTAGAGATCCCATCTAGTCTCATCCCCACATTTAAAGAGGGAGAAACTAAGTGATTTGTGCTGGGTCACTCCATGAATTATTGGCAGAACTGTGACTACCACTAAAGTTTCTTGAAGAATTGAAGAGACCTGTAGCTTAATTTATGGGTGGTACAGGCTTGGAATCAGGAAAACTCACTTTCCTGAGTTCAACACTCGCCTCAGATACTTAGTAATTCTGCGACCCTAGGCAAGTCACTTAACGATGTGAAATGAGCTGGAGAATGAAATGGCAGACTACCCCAGTACCTTTGCCAAGAAAACCCCAAATTGGGTAACAAAGAGTGGTACATGACAGGAGTGACTACAAAAATAAGTTACCTTGAGTCGCTCCATTTGTGAGCATAGTTATAGAGGGTTTGTGGACGTTACACAATGAAAGGTGGATTTCTAGCCATTGCAAAGGAGAGAAACCTGGTTTTGTAATTCTGAAATGGAGAGAGCCTCCAATTGAAGCTGTTTTCTGCAGCTTTGGTAATGTCCTTACACTACAGGGGGTGGAAGCTGAGATTATTGAGACCAGAGCAGTAACCACCATTCCCTTTCCTCCCATTTTCAGCATGCAGTAGAAGCTATCTGGAGAGCTGTAGCTGACATGTTACAGCCTGAGAGGCCAGCAGAAGCCCGGCATGCTGTTCTGTATCTGCTGAAGGCCATTATTCAGGGTCAGGTGAGTCAGGCAGATAAGAGGCCATTGGCTTGCTGTAATAACTTGTCCCGATGTTCCCTTCCTTGTGTCCCTGTCCCTCTGAGTGAGCCTATGATGGGACTATAAAGCACTTTGCAGACTTTCTAGTACCCTAGTCAATGCCATGGGTGACGGGCACATAAAGTAGTGCTTGGCATTGAACTTGGTGTCTGGAAGACTGGAGTTTTGAATCCTTTCACTAGCCTAGTGAGGGAAAACCATTTAACCTCAGTTTCTTCATCTGTAAGATGGGGACAATAATAGCATGTACTTCACGGGGTTGTTTTGAGTGTCAAGTGAGATATGGAAATGACTTTGCAAATCTTTACGTGCTGTGTCTCTGTTAATTATTGTTATTATCAGAAGTGAGAGAGTTAGCACAAGCTAACTCTTCTCCAACTCTTCTCAATGACTTTTCATACCACTTGCTTTTTGGGGAAGTATTTTTGGTAACTATAGAAGAGGAAATCATCTCTGAAGAGTAAGGAAGCTAAGAAGGCTATTGCTAATAGTTTTCTTGGCCTTAGCTTGACTACTGTTACAATAAGTTTATTTGCATTATCCACTTATGAGTTCTGGCTGAAGAGAGAATTCTGGAAAGGTCTTAAAATGGGGCTTGGGTAGGAAATGACTCCATATTTGAAGATCTCAATACTTAGTTCTGTGCTTCACTCACAGCCTTAATAGCTCCTATTTGTGATCTCTGTGTCCATTATGGAATTATTAGGCATGTATATTATCAGTGGCACAGAAAACCCATGAGAATGAAGTCTCATGGATTTACAGATTTCAAGTAGAAAGAGACCTTAGGCATACTTTGATCCAGCCTCCTTGGTCTATTGTGCAATGCAAGAAACAGGTTCAGAGAAGGGAAAAATGACTTGCTTAAGGTTCCATGGAGAGTAAATGGCAGAATGGGAGTGACATTTTTTCTTTCCCCAGGGAGATCGCTTGGGTGTTCTCAGAGCACATCTCTTTAAGGTAATCAAGAATTACCCATCCAATGAAGACCTCCATGAGAGACTAGAAGTTTTCAAGGCTCTCACTGACAATGGGAGATACATAACATACTTGGAAGAAGAACTGGGTGAGTGCATCTGTCTGTATGTTTCTTCAGCTTGTATGAAGAGGAAGATGCTGTAGGTTGGTAGGCTACCCAGGAGGGGGCAGTAGAGCCTGTGGGTGTAATCAGCCAGCCAAGGTGGCTTTGGATAAATGTGTAATTGGAGTTGGAAAGGACTTTAGAAGTCACAGAGGTCAACCCGGACCTGACCAGGAAACGCCTCTGTGTATCCCAGCGAGTGATCATCAGCTCTCTCCTTGAAGACCTCTGGCAAGAGAAAACTTAGTACATCCTGAGGCAACCCATTTTTCTTTGGAACAGCTATAATTATTAGATTTTTTCCTTTATATTGGGTCTAAATCTATCTCTTCGTACCTTCCAGTCCTCGTTTCTAGCTTTGCCCCTGGAGTCCGGAAGAACAAGGGTTGTTCCTTTTCTGTGTGTCGGCTCCTCTCTCCTCCCCCGCCCTCCTTCTCTCCTATCTCATCTGATCCTCACATGAGTCCCTTCACCATCCTGATCAGCTTTTCTCGGACACATTGTTTGTGCATGTCCTTTCTAAAACCTTGAAAAGAGCTCTCCTAAAGCCCAGCACCCAGAGCACAGTAGGACTCGGGAGGTAGCTGATGAAGGCAGAGTGCACTGGGACTGTCACCATCCTTGTTCTGAGACACTGTGTCTCTCTTAATTCAACTTGAAATTGCTTGTCATACCACGCTGTTGTGGGTTTTTTTTTCAGTCGACTATGACCACTAGGTCTTTTTCACATAAATTGTAGGCCACAAAATTAGTCAGCTGGTGACTAACCTGGTGATGAGCCTCCTTGAATTTACTTAGGTTGGCTTCAAACATTAGACATAGAGTGACTGGACATGGATTTCTAGCTTCCTGGGACCTGAAGAAAAAGAGTAACAGCGCTGGTTCTAGCTTTGTTATTCTGAGGAAATCACTCTGTAAACTGTAAGATGCTATGCAAATGTGAGGTGTGATAATATGGAAAAACTCAGGTTTATGGAGTGCTGTATGGGTTAATAGGTACAAATGACCTAGTGACATGGTAATACACATATATTATCCCTGTGTCATAGGTTCAGAGGCTGAAGCTCAGGGAGGTTACGGGACCTGCCATAAGACACAGGGTTAAAAATTGAAGGCATTTGTCACTTGAACCCCAAGTGCCTGAATACCTAATTCTCCTGGGCTTTTTCTGCCACACCAGGAGTCAGAAGCCATTTTGTGGAGGAATGGTTTTTTGAAAAAAATCATTGTTACTGATAGCTTTTAGTTTACCTTTGTTGTTCCTGCATCTCTCCCAGAGTGCCAACCCGTTATAATAAAGAATAAAAAACTGTAAGAGAAAAAACGTTTAGCAGAACTAACTGTCGTATCAAAAAAAGGCAGATACTGTGTTCCACTTTCATGGGCTCTCATTTCTGTAAAGAAGTAGGGAGACTGCTACTTATGAAGAGCTACTTTTTTTATAATCTTAAAACAGATGTTCATGAAGAACTGTTTTTAAAAATATGGCACTTGTATATTAATTTTAATATTATATTGCTCTAAATAGAAGGTATTCTCCAAATCTGGCTGGTATAAAATCTTAGTGCAGTCTTCAATTGTGCTTTTAGTAGAAGAGATATTATTTAAGCCTTGTTGGTATCTTAACAACTTCCTCCCTGATGCACACATGCTAGGGGTAGACCACAGCTGAGAAAGGCCTGACTCCCCAAGTTAGAGTGAAAGGGGGACACTGGGGAAGTAGAGTGATCATGACCCTTCTTCTCAGCCTTGGAAAGTTCACCTTACCACATTTACTTGCTTTTCTGATTTTTCACTTTATAGTTCCCTTTAAGTTGCTCACATTCTGTGTGGCAGAAGCACATTTATTTTCCCACTGGCGCGTTAGTCCCGGCTGTTCATCGCTTTAGCTGGTTGTTACTTTTGAAGGGCAGGCAGGGTCTGGCTTTGAGTGGATGAGGTGTGGGGTGAGGGGAGATGGGGAGGAGAAGGACAAGGCAGCAGCAGGGCTGTTGGGGCACCTCACCAGAGCCTCTGCTTTGAGCAGTGCTGATGGTAATAGTGGGATGGCCGTGAGAACTCTGCTTTTGGCAGTTTGATTTGTCATATGTATTGATTTTGCTTGTCAGTGAGATGAGTCAGCACATAGGTCAACACATACTTATTCATTTATTTTGGTTAGAAGAACCCCAGATCTTTAATATCTGCACTCCTGTCATGGAGCTTCTACCTTAGTTCAGGCCCTTGTTACCTCTTGCTTGCAGTAATTGCCTCCTAATTGGTTTCCCTGCTGATAGTCTCTTATTTCTCCTTGTAGTGACCAAAATGACTTTCCTAAAGCGCAGATCCAACTATATCACACCCAACCCTCCCTCTCCTCTTCATCTTCAGTGGTCTCTCATTTGCCTTTAGGATAAAATGCACAATAAATTTAACTTTTAAGCCTTCACGATGTGGCTTTCCAGTGCCTTATCAATTTTATCTCAGGCAATCAACAAATACTTATTAATCAGCACAGAGCATTTGTTAAGAGCTTGGTATGGACCACGCCCTGTGCTAGACGCTGGTGATAGAGATAGGAGTGACAATCCTTGTCCTGAAGAACGTAACATTCTCCTGTGGCAGGGGTGCTCACCTACTAGTGCCGGATATATTTTAAAATATATAGTGCCGGATATATTTAAAATATACAGTGCCCTGCAGTGGTTTGCAGGGCACTAACAAATGGGGAAATTAGGAAAGGGCTCTTGGAAATGTTCTTTGAGCTGAGCGTTACAAAGGAGCTTGGGTTCAAAGATGTGGAAAAGAGGACTGAGAGCTCTGCCAGAGTGGGACAGCTTGGGCAAAGGCACAGAGATGGGAGATGGGCTTATGCAGGAAGAATAGTGAGCAGTCCAGTTTGCTTAGAGTAGACAGTGCACAAGGAGGGAAAGATGTATACTGTGATCTGTCCGGAAAGATAGCTAAAACAGGGTCATGAAGGGCTTTAAATGCCAAACATTTTGTATTTTAACCTGGAGACAGTGGGGAGCAATGAAGCTTCTTGAGGAAAGGAGTTATTGAGGAGGTAGAAGATGATGACTTTTTAGATGCAGGGTAAAGGGGGAGTAAATAAGAAGGAAGATCCCTTGAGAATGACTCTGAGATTGCAGATCTAGGGAGTTAGAAGAAGGGCTGTACCCTCAACAGAAAGAGCAACGTTGGGAAGAGGGGTCCTTTGAGAGAGAGATAAGAAGCTGTCTTTGCCATGTTGAGTCTGAGCTGCCTGGGACACCTCCAGATGGCGGTGTCAAGCAGGTAGTTGGAGATAGCCCCCTGAGGCTTAGGAGAGAAAAAAAGGTCTGCAGATTTGGTAAAGTATCTGCTTAGGGATGGTAGTTAAATCCTTGGAGCCGATGAGATGACCAGGAGAGAGAAGAAGAGAGTTTAAGGCAAAGCTCTGGTCTACGTTTACAAACAGAGGATGGGACATGGATGAGGAACCTTAAAGGAGGCAGAGAAGCACTGGTTTGATGGGTTGGAAGAGAAATTCAAAGGCAGCATCACAAAAACACAAGAAGAAAGTATCAAATATTTGTTGAATTTGGGGAAGTGGAGGCCAGAATACAAGGGGTTGGGTACTTTAGCACCTATTTCTTAGGGTTGTGCGAGAGGTGCCATCCACTAGAGGGTTTCCCTCCGCTAGGAGTACCCACGCTGGTGAAATCATTGATAACCAAAACCCCAAAAGTTTTGTTAATATCTCCTGAATGTAGTTGGTTTTTTAAAGCTACATCTAGTGATAAGTTATTGAGGGTGTTAGAAACACCATTCTACGTGAGAAATTAAAATTGGATGGATGAGAAAGAATTCTTGAAGCTGCTTAGAGGCTAACCAGTCTCATTTCCATCTCTTCCAGCTGACTTTGTCCTTCAGTGGATGGATATTGGTTTATCATCAGAATTTCTCCTGGTGCTTGTGAACCTGGTCAAATTTAATAGCTGTTACCTAGATGAATATATTGCTTCAATGGTCCAGTAAGATAACGATTTCATTGTTTTGGTTACCATGCTCTTGATGATTTTGGGGGTGACTTTTCCCTCTCTGCCTTTGTAGATTGAGTGAATTCTAGCTGAGGGAGGGATGGTGGTAGAGCCCCAGAGATCAGTAGGAGAAATACAGGCAGCTGCTTCTTACTTGCCTGAGTGTTTAAAGGGTGACTGGGCATAGTAGTTTTAGTGATGGCACTCTAGTTCCATCTATACAGGATGAGTTGTATTTCTTCTTTCTGCAAAAATGTTCCTGGTACTAATGTGGTGTTTTCCCCCAACAGCATGATCTGTTTGCTCTGCATTCGCACAGCATCTTCTGTGGACATAGAGGTCAGTAACTCTGCTCTTTAGTTTTTCTGATTATCTATATTCTACAGAACAGGCTTTGGGTAATTAGAACTTTTCCAGTGCTAAGTTTTCTATTAGATCGGGCTGCTTTACTAGTGTGAGAAGTGAAGGGTGATGGAACAGTGCTGGTAGACTAGAAAATAGCATCAAGAATATTTGGATTACTTACTTCCTTACTCATGTGTATTACACCGTATACTTTCCATTATCCTGTGAGAGAAGGTGTGTAATGATTTTGTCTTCGCTTATTGTCTTCCTCCATCTTCCTTCTGCCACAGGTCTCCTTGCAGGTCCTAGATGCTGTGGTTTGTTATAATTGCCTGCCCTCGGAGAGCCTCCCTGTGTTTATTATCACACTGTGCCGGACCATCAACGTCAAAGAGCTCTGTGAGCCCTGCTGGAAGGTTGGGATTTTTAAAGCTGTTTTTCTGGGAAAACATTTTTCTCCAGTATAAAATAGTAAGCCAGACACATGGATTGAGGGTGGGAAAAGGGCCATCTTGTTTTAAATGAATTCCAGTTTAGATCTTCATAGGAGCTGCATAATAGCCTATTTGATGGAAATTGGATAGCATTTTGCCAGTCTGGGGAACTGAGTTTATTAACCTACTCCTAAGATTTGAGGCTCCTACTGCTCCTGTCTTTATGATGGAAGTAGAAACAAAAGGATATGGGAAGTCACCAAGAGCTTAGATATGCCGGCTAGTTTTATTGCAGTGATTTTTTTGCAAGGGTAGGAAAGAAGGCAGCACTTTTGAGGTCCCAGAGAGACATACTGGTCATTTTAAAAATCATATCTGCATGTACTGAAAAGAAATATACTTTATTCTACAGCTCATGCGCAATCTGTTGGGAACCCATTTGGGCCACAGTGCCATATACAACATGTGTCGTATCATGGAGGATAGGTGAGTAAAGGCTTATCTTATTGGGTTGGTACTAAAGAAGAATGAGAGACCAGTGATCATAGCATTTAAATAAATAAAATGAAAGCATGATTACTAAAGGTTTCTTCCTTCATTGTGCAAAACCCATTGATGTTTCTGCTGCTTTGGTTTAATTGTTTCATAAATTCCATCTTCACTTGCATATAGGACCCAAGATTTCTTTTTTTCTCTTGTTTAGTGGCTTTTATGTTTGTTCTTTTTATTCTTGAATCCCAGCACTCTGTAATTTCCTTTTTTACCTGTAACTGTATAACTGTGTAACTTTGCTTTTGGCTTTCATTTCTGTGTCCTTTCTTCCCTGCCATGACCAGCTCCCATTTCTTTCCCTGGTCTTAGCTTCTGTTCTTAGGAGTACCATGTGACCACCGGAGAGACTGCTAAAGGTTGAGTAATGACACTTGGAGGAAACATAACACTAATCTATCTACTGAGTACATAAGTGTTTTGTACCTCCATTATAATTGTATTCTGTGCTTGGAAAATGGTTTTAGAGCCTACATGGAAGATGCCCCTTTGCTGAGAGGAGCTGTATTCTTTGTTGGGATGGCTCTCTGGGGAGCTCACAGACTGTATTCACTCAAGAACTCACCTACATCAGTATTGCCTTCTTTTTACGAGGTAAAGTGTTTCTCATGATAGTAAGAATAAGGGCTTACATTTGTATAGTCTTTCCTATGTGCCATACCTCTCTACTCAAAAATGAAAAGGTTTTGTTTGGGGAGCTTAGCATCGGGGCGTCTGAGGTGGTGTCTCTAGATGCCTGCTTTAGTTAACTAATGTTCGTTGCTTTAAAACGTGATAAATTTTGTTTTGACATAGGCAGAACCAAACCATGTTATAACTTTTGTATAATTCCAAGTTACTTTCTAAAGTTGTAAGACTAATTCACAGTATCATTAGTTCATTAGCGTGCATGCCTTGTTTCCTGTAGCCAAATTTGGCAGCGAGGTGGTGCAATGGATTGACCACTGGGCCTGGAGTCAGGAATATCTGAGATAAAATCTGATCTCGGCTCCTTAGTAGCTATATGTGACCCTGGGCAAGTCACTTAATCCTTATTTGCCCCAGTTGCTCATCTGTAAAATGGGGACACACTGGAGAAAGAAATGGCAAACCATTCTAGTATCTTTACTTAAGAAAATCTCATGGAAAAAGTCCATGGAGTCACAGAGGCAGATGGGATCGAATAACAACAAATTTCCTGTAGCCCCTCCAATATTAGATACTTCCCTGCTTTACAGCATCTGCCAGTGTGAGGTGAGGTGATGTCTTAGGGTTGTTTCACTTTTCATTTCTCTGGTTCTTAGGGATTCGGAATATTTTTTCAGATAGTTGTTGATTGCTTGTATTTTTCTTTTGATAACTATATAATACTTTGACCACTTCTTGTTGGGGAATAATGACTTTCAGATCTTTTCACTTAAAGATTTGGATGTCAGATTTTTGTCAGAATGTTTAATTAGATTTTCTCCCAATCCATCTTTTCTTCTGGTTTCATTGATTTAATTTATGCAAACCCTTCTTTATAAAATCGTCATTAGTGATATTGTTCTTTAGTTCTCTTTCTTTATCTTATCCTTTCCTGGCTTGAGTATTGGAACTCATTTTTCTCATAATGAAGTCTAATAGAGTGTTTTCTTTACTTTCGAAAGTACCTTACATAGTAAGCCTGAGGTTTATTTGTTTTATTAACTACCTAATTAGCTCACTTTTTTGAATTCAGCAACAATATAGTAAATTTTATTTAAGCTTCTCTCTTTATTTTCCCTAGTGACATTTATTTCTGTCTTTTTAATATCAAAATCACTTCCAAATTTATGTCCTTATTGAATCTGACCACGTAAAGCAAGATAAATTTAAGCAAAATTCATCCGTATTCCAATGTTCTAATCAGTATTCCTCATGCATAATCATCCATCTTTTTACTAAGAGGAATGAATTGTTTTTTCTTCGAATATACCCTCATCTTATCTCTCCCTCTTAAAATCCCTTCTTTTACTTCATCATTGTACTTAAGAGCTACCTTTTACAGTTCTATCTGCATGACTCCTTTCCTGACCACTTGTTGGTTGTCTTCCCCTCCCAATTTATTGTGTAGTTACATTATGTTTATTTAATATGCAGTTTAGTCCTCTGTTAAGAGACTTTCATTTTTTTGTCTTTGTAGCTGTAGTGCCTGGTGCAGAGTAGGTATTTCATAAATACTTGGGTTGACTGACTGACTTTTATCTGGGATCAGAATTGGTCTCTGCAGTTAACCTTAGTTTAGCAGCAATTTAGCATTCTTTTCATTTACATTATTGTAGTCATCACTGTGTATATCATTCAGTTCCCTTTATTCTGAGTTCATATCAGTTTTCATGTTTCTCTGAATTCCTCTAGTAGTCATTACTTATGGTATAATATTCCACTGCACATATACGTAGATCCCTCTCTCTCCCTCTCTCTGTCGCAGTTTGCACATCCATTTCCCAGCTGATGCGTACCCCTTTGTTTCACATGTTTGGCTGTCACAAAAAGTTCTGCGAGCATTTTGTTACATGTGAGACCTTATTGTTCTTGATCTCCTTTGGAGTGGGATGATTAAATCTAAAGGTCTGACTTAGCAACTTTTCTTAAATAGTTCTAAACTGTTTTTCAGAATAGTTGATCCACCAGTAGTGTATTATTAATGTGTCTGTTTCCCTGTAGTCCATCCAGATGTAATTATTGCCATTTTTAAAAATCATATTCTTCTTTGTGGCAAAAACTTGAGTTATTTTAGTTTACATTTTTGCTATTAACGATTTGAAGCCTTTGTTCATATGAATGCTATGGCATTTCTTTTGAGAACTATTTTATTCTGTATTTGTGGGAGTTTCCTATAGGTCTTGGACTTTCATCAGAAATTTTGATGGGAATTTTTTTTTAACCAATCAGCAGTAATTGTCTTATTCTAATTATATTGATTTTGTGCAAAAATCTTTTTTTATTTTTATGTTACCAAAATTGCCTATTCTGTTTGTTTTTTATGATTAACTTTCTCCTTCATTTGGTTATGGATTCTTTCTCATCAATTTATCTCATCTCATTGTTTCATCCATCACAAGAAGCAGCATGATGGTAGAGCAGGGGTGGGGAACCTGCAGCCTTGAGGCCCCATGTGGCTTTCTAGGTCCTCAGGTGCAGCCTTTTGACCAAGTCCAAGTTTTACAGAACTACTCCTTTTATTAAAGGATTTATTCTGTGAAGTTTGGATTCAGTCAGAGGGCTGCACTTGAGGACCTTAGAGGGCCACATTGGGCTTCAGGGTCGCAGGTTCCCCACCCTGGGTATAGAGGATAGAAAGCTGACCTTGGAGTCAAAAAGAATCGAGTCTGAGTTCCCACCCTGAGGCTTATTGGCTGTGTGGCCCTGGACAGGTCATTGAAGCTCTTAGTGCTCGGGCACCTCTAATTGTTTTTTAATGATATGCCCTTTTACATTACTTAGGTACCAACATTTTGTCACATTGCTGCATCAAAGCTTCTGGCTGCTTTTTATGGCTTTTAGAGTACTTTTACTTCCATAAGTTTTTGATCCTTGCAGCAGCTCTTTGTAGGAAGGTCTAATAGATATCACTCCCATTTTTAAATAAAAACGCCAAGGTCCCCAGAAGTTGAGTAATGTTTCCCAAATTAAGGTGTTGAGAGAAGGCAGATGAACACTGGAAACCATTCCATGCCAGTTCTTTCCATTGGCCTGTGTTGTTAGGAAGGGGTGTTGAATCTATAGTTTGCTCATGATTTTCAGCTCACCCACCCTGATTCTCTTTGTATGTAGGCTTTGGGACCCACTTATCTCCCAGAATCCAGAGCTTTGGGATTGAGCAGAATCCATTCCTTTGTGAAGTGACTGTTACTGGTGACAGCTAACCTTTTCCCCATTCTGGATAAAGCTTCAAAACTAGATTCTGTTCTGAAAATGAACTTTTGTATTTGCAGAATGATCATTCGACTAGTATCTTCTGTGCGGCAGGAATTGACTAGGGAATCGTGCAGGGTTCTGGGCTCAGCCCCAGGGACACAGATATAAAGAAAGTGAAACAAACCCTCATTTCGTGGAACTTAAATTTTGTAGGGGGAGAAGAGAGATGAGATGTGCTTATATAAGGATATACAGAATAAATTAAAAAACATACAAAGAAATTGCTGAGGATGAGCAGTAGCAGTGGGGTGAGGGGACTGGGGATCGAAGAAGGTCTTTGTTTAGAAGGTGGTGCTTGAGCTGAGTCTGGAGGGAAGAAAGGGATTCTCTGAGCTTGAGGGGAGAAGGGATTGAGGCATGGGGAATTGCCTCCCATGTGTGAAGAACAGGTAGAAGACTTGCACAGTTAGACCATAGAGTGTGAGAAAGAGTGGAAAGACAGTATGAGACCAAGTTGTAAAGGCTTTGAAAGCCAAACAGGAGTTTGTAGTTTATCCTAGAGACAATAGTGAGCCACTGGAGTTTATTAAACACATATCTGTGCTTAAAGAAAATCACTGTAACTGCTGTGTGGAGGATGGATTAGAGAGGGGAGAGACAAGATGGGGAAACGAATTAGGAAGCCATTGTAGTAGTCTAGGCAAAAGATGATGAAGGCCTGAACTAGTGGGCTCTCTATATAAGAAGACATAAGGGAATGTGTAAGGGTATGCAAGAGGCTGGAAGTTGAAATGTCCAGATTTGGTAACTGGTTGTATATATGGAGTGAGGAAGAGTGAGTAGTCGAGGATTACAATGAGGTTGCAGACTTGAGAGACTGGAAGAATAGTGTTGTTGACAGAAATTGGGAAGTTTGGAAGAGAGGTGGGGAAAGGTAAGGAATTCTGTTTTGGACATTTTGAATTTTGGATGTCCCTGGGAAGAGCCTTTGAGATAGCCAATGAACATTTAGTATTGTGAGACTAAAGCTCAGAGAGAAGGCTAGGGCTGAATATTTAAGTCTGTGAGTCCACTCTATGGAGAGGATATAAACCTATGGAAGCTGATGAGATCACCAAGAGGAAGAGTATAGAGAGAAAGAGAAGGAGGTCCAGGGTGATGATCTGGCAAAGGAGACTTAGAAGGCATAGTGTGACAAATTGCAGGAGAATCAGGAGAGAGGATCCAGGAGAGGAGGGTGGTCAGCAGTGCCAGATGCACTGAGAAAGGACTGAGGAAAGACACTTTAGACTTCATAATTAAGAAATTGTGGGTAATTTAGGAAAAGCAGTTTCAGTTGAGCTAAGAGCCAGATTATAAAGGGTTGAGGAGTAAGTGGGAGGCGAGGAAGTAAAGACATTGAATGTAGATAGTTTCTAGGAGTTTGACAGAGAAAGGGAAGAGAACTACAGCTTGAAGGCATGGCAGGATCTTGACTAGATTTTTTAAAGATTGGGGAATCAGGTATATTTAAAGGTAGTAAGTAGGGAAGAAACTAGTAGATAGGGAGAGATGTAAGATTTGATAGGGAATGATGGAAGAGGTAATCTACTGGAGAAGATGAAAGGGGATGGGATCAGGGGTATATACATGTAGAGGAGTTAGTTTTGGCAAAGAGAAGGGCCACTTCGTTATCTAGGTGGACAGATAGAGACTAGAGGAAAGGAAGAGGGAGTGGAGGATAATGTCTAGGATGATGCAACATCACATGAGTTAGGAGTTGTGCCTTTTCAAGGATCTGGCCCCCATAATCCTGAGGTATGATGACGACAGGAGCCTTAGGTTGGTGATGTAGAAACTGCTGACTTTGGAACATTGAGTAGGAAATTGTTTTCTAGGCCATGACTTGTCCCAATGAAGTGGTGTCATATGAGATAGTCCTGTCTGTGACCAGACTTGTGAAGAAGTACAGGAAGGAGCTACAAGCAGTCACGTGGGACATCCTTCTGAAGATTATGGAGCGGCTACTACAGCAGCTACAGGTAAGTACTGAGGGAAGGGTCCAGCCGAAGTAATGAGTGTTCATTTGTTCTAATAGACATGTATCCACGTGATTATTGTTCCCCTGAGTGGTTGTTACTGAGGTTGCCCTTTTTCTTCTTGTTCAGGTTCTGGAGGCTCTTTAGGAATCAGTTTCAGAATCTGTAGTAGATGATCTTTTATAAACTTTCCATGAGGACAAATCTTAATCTTTTGAGAGTGAATTTAAATTTTGGAAATAAGCCATATTCAGAGCCAAGTTCAGTGAATTAAGTGGGTAATTGTATTGGGAAATGCCTTTTTTGCCCAAAAATGAGTTGAAACAAGTAGAAGATCTAGAAAAGAGGTACCAAGTTCCTGGGAACTGGGCTTGAAACCGAATTCTGTCCCTGGTTGGTTGGCATTATATAGATAAGAGAATTAGTCTAGCTCCTTCATTTTACATGTGGAGAA
Source organism: Bettongia penicillata ogilbyi (assembly GCA_023548195.1). Taxonomy (NCBI): domain Eukaryota; kingdom Metazoa; phylum Chordata; class Mammalia; order Diprotodontia; family Potoroidae; genus Bettongia; species Bettongia penicillata. Next base: position 8,238,524 of record JAJHZJ010000612.1, on the reverse strand, counting down.
ACTGAGACTTTGCAAGATGAAGGGAATTACCTGGTGTACCATTTGGACAAGAACTGGAGAACCAAGTTTTGAGCAATAATTTTCCAAGTCAACCCAGTGCTCTTTCTATTGCTTTAAGGAATTTCAAAGTAATAAAATGAGTTTTCTTGTGGAATTCATAAATTGGCTCCGAAGGTCACTACGAGAAAGAGTTCAGGCCTGGCCTGAGCAAAGTCTTCTTTGTTGCAACCTCCAAAGGGGAGTACTTTGAAGGGGACAGCACTTGTTTGCATATATAAAAGTCCTAATGACTGAAAAAAATGGACAAAACTAGTTACATTAATTTATAGTCATACTTTGTAATTTAAAGCTGCACTTCATATTTTGGTTCAGTGGTTGCATGGGATTTAGTGTTTAAGTGAGAAGAATTTTGTATATCACAGAGTTGTACAGACAAGAACAGGCCTTTAGGCCTCAGTGTTATGTGTAATGAGAACCAAGTAGCACTGATACTGAAGTGCTTTTTGAGTTGAGGAAAGGCTTCAGGTAACATGGCCAAGGGAATTCAGCTTTGCCCACAAGCTGGCTGACTGTTCTTTAGAAGTATTAGTAGTATTTGTTTGCTGCTACTTAGCGTTGGCTGCTCCCTTACTGTTCTCAGGGAGCCTGCGTACAAAATCCCTGGCCCAAATGTGGGAGAATGGCTATCAAGGAGACGAATGTGTCTTAAGTAGCACATACCCTTAGTCAAAGTCAGTTCTTCTGCTTCTCTTTCCCTCATTACTGGCTTAATCATCTCTTACGATTATCTTGGGCTACGGAGGAGAAGCAGAAAATGGCGTGAGGTAGTGAGGTGAGTTGTCACTCACCAGCACAGCATTAGTGCCTGGGCCATAAAGCGGAGCATGGTATGCAGGATAGATGTGGTTGATGTCAGGGCTGTTTGTCTTACACTTGATCCGTATAGCACAAGAGTGCAGCAGTCCTGGAACAATAGAAATAATCTTCTCTTCTTGATTCCACATAAACCACTTGACAACTTTGTCTTTCAGAGTATAGAGAGCCAAGAGCTCAAAACCATTGTTCATGATTTGTTGACCACTGTAGAAGAGCTCTGTGATCAGAATGAATTCCATGGCTCAGAGGAGAGGTTCTTTGAACTTGTCGAGAGATATGCTGATCAGCGACCTGTAAGACCATTTTCTCCAAATCCCTCTTTCCCAGCCCTGCTCCCTCAAGCCTTTTTTCCCCCTGGAGCCTTTTCTTTTAAGATTCTTTACTACTGGAAGGATGTGTGCTCTGGGGGAAGGGGAAGATGGTGGGAGGCCATCTGGGTGGGATGAAGGTAGGTAGATGAGGACAGTTTGATGAGAGGTCCCATCTCTGAAGGAGCCACTGCCCAGGAACCTTTGGTAGCACATTTGTTTGGCTGCCTGCCTGCTCTTCTGCACTCAAATTTTGCAGGATTTGTGTTCCACTGGGGAATTATAGCAGGATTTCTATGAAACCTGATTATCATAAGTCAGTTGAAGGGCATTGAGGTAGCCTCACCATCAATTTCCTCCCACCTGTGTGGAGGAAGTTGAAGGGGCCAGCTCTGAGATTGTATTGCCACCCTGGAGCTCCTGCCTCTTAGCACTTCTGCTTCCCACACTGCATTCATTTTTTTCTAAGAATATACAACTTGAGGCTAAGATTTTCATACTTTTTTCCCTTTAATTTTCATTGCTGCCACCTTTCTGCCTTTGTTCTCAATGAGTCACAGGTGGTGGTGAATGCCAGGAAGTTAATCTAACCTGGCAAATTTGTGTAACTGCCCAGATCAGCAGCAGGGGGACATGTTTACTTGACAGCTGCTTCTGAGAGAGGAAAAAGATTTGATAGCTGAAGCAATTTTATTAATACCAAAGTATCCTTCTTTTTGACAGGAATCTTCCCTTTTAAACTTAATAACATACAGAGCTCAGTCTATTCATCCTGCCAAGGATGGCTGGATTCATAATTTACAGTTATTAATGGAGAGATTCTTCAGGTAGGTAAAATCTTCAAAACTGTTTTTTTCAGAATTTATCTTATATCCTTAAATTTTAGACCTTGGGGGTAGAGCATGACAACATTCATTTTAAAAGGCTGGGCCTTGATGTTGATATTGAATATGGTTTTATGAATTTTTAATAACCGTAAAGGAAGACTTCTTTTTTATGAGGAAAGATTTGCTTTCCACTTGGTCAACTTTCAATTTATAAAGCTGTTGCATTAATTTTGGACACTCAGAAACAAAACTCATTGTTTGAAAACTAGCCAGAATTTATGCTCATACACATTTCTCCACTGTTAAATTTGAATTCCCAATTCAGCAGTTGGGAATCTACTTGCAGATAATATAATCAGAATATAATCTGTTTCTAACATGGACTGTCTGATATTTGACTAAGGCCTTTACTTTTCTGGCTCCTTTCAGTGTCTTCATGCTCAAGTGTAGTATGGTCACTGCTTGGTGAATTCTAGAGGTCTAGAATGTGCCTACTGAAAGTTACTGTATGCTATATGTTGCTATATTATGAGAAAGGTGGGAACATCTGTTCTCTTGTCTTTGTCTTCCAGTAAACTTCCTTCATTTGCACTTGCTTCTTCTCCCTTCAGGAATGAGACCCGCAGCGCTGTGCGCATCAAAGTCCTGGACGTTTTGTCCTTTGTTCTGAGCATTAACAGCCAGTTTTATGAGGTGTGTATTCCATTAGTGTTCCTAGCGAAGCTCAGCTTATGCTGTATGGGAACGAGAGCAAGATGAGTAGAGGCTGCTTGTTCCTCCTTCATTCTTAAAAAAGATCAGTGATATCATGAGGGGGATGTCTTGACTTTAGAGTGAATTGGATTTAAGTGAGGCAGAGCTGCACAAGTTGTCAGCCTCATTTTCTTCTCTAGAGTCATCAAAGTCCAGTGGCAAGACCTAAGTTAAGATGACTTGGTGAGGCCCAGGATGCAGTGGGTGACCTTGGCCTTTCTCAGTTAAGGTCCTTCGCAGGCCTTTGTTGAAGTTTGGCCAAAGACAACATATCAGGGGCAGCTCAGTGGTGTGGTAGCTTTAGCACTGGGCCAGGAGTCAGGAATACCTGTGGCCAAAGCCTGCCTCAGACACTTATTAGCTGTGTGATGCTAGACAAATCACTTCACCTCTGTTCACCTCGGTTTCCTCATCTGTAAAATGGGAATGAGAATAATAGCACCAACTTCTCAGGGCTCTTAGGCATATCATGAGATGTATTCGTAAAGCACTTAGCACTGTGCCTGTCATAGTAGTTCTTTATAAATGTTAGTTGCTACTTATTAATACCTTCATCATCTCTAATCATTGAGTGCCCTCTTCTGCAGATCGCAGCTACATTCTACTCAGGCACTTTGGGCTCTGCATTGCTCTGGTCAGGTGCTGTTCCTGCCATTATAGCATTACTGTATCTTTGTGATGGCCTAGTCCTTTTCTTTATTGACCATTTTCATTTACCATTCAGTAAACATTACTGGGAGTATACCACGTTAGGCTCTAAGGAGAGCACAAAGATATTATAAGCTATAAATAAGATATATTGTAAGATACACAGTCTACCCTTTGGGAGATCACATACTAATTGGTAATCACCTAGAATTTAGACCTTCTAATACATTTGCTTTATAAGTCTTTCTGTGGAAATCTGAGAAAAGAAGGATGTAGGTAGTTTGGTCTAGGCATATCTTTTTTTGGCCTGTCCAACTTGGAAGTTTTGATGCTTGCTCCTCTTTATGTATCACGTGTCTCTCTGGTGGTCAAGAGGTTGTTCCCCATCCTCTCTGCTGAATGTCTGGTAGGTATAGCAGGGCACTTGCAGAGTGACTTGGGAAATAGCAGGTACTTGTGGCTGTGCAGGTTGTGTCCTCTGGAGGTCCTTATGTGGTACTGTTCCTGTGAGGGCCATTCTTTTTTGTCTGTTTTTTGGCATCATTCTCTTAAATCCTGATTTTTTTTTTGTAAAGAAAAGACTTTGGGAATATTTGTCTGGGTTCATAAGGTTCCTAGTAGAACACATATTACTCCGTGATGATTGACTGATTGACTTTCTGAAGTCTTGAATAAGTGCTGCTTGTAAATGAGATCTTATAAGCTAATGTAATGCACCATCCTAGACTTTGCTTCTGTGTTGTCTTGTCGTAGGAGGAACTGATTAACATGGTAGTCATCTCACAACTAGCCCACATTCCTGAGGACAAAGACCATCAAGTCCGAAAACTAGCTACTCAGTTGCTAGTGGACCTAGCCGAATGCTGCCACACTCATCACTTTAACAGCTTGTTGGATATCATTGAAAAGGTAGGACCTTCTCAGAATTGGGGATGTTACTTATGTCAACAAAACGTGGTTGAGGCAGATCAAGCCCATCTGATACAGACTTTACTTCAAACTCAGACAGTGAATGCATGTATGCCTATGCAGTCTCTGAAGACCTTGTCTTAATTGACACTCTTCCAGAGGCACATGGGGTCCAGTTCCATGAACACATTTCCTTGGTCCTCCATTCTAACATTGAAGGTCTCTAGGGGTGGTTGATTTTATTGACACTGATACTAGAGCTCTAGAAGTGGGAGGGATTAAAAACATTGATTCTCATCCCATCTAGCTTTTTTTCTCTCTTAATTTGTTTTTGAATTTCGTGGAAATCTTGAACAGTTTATTGAAGTGAGGGAGAGACTGACTTGGTCTGCCTGGTAACTGGGAGCACAGATTTGACAGATACTGAAGTAATGAATTGTGAGGTTCAGCATTAAAAATAGATTTTTTTCTCTTAGGTGATTGCACGTTCCCTTTCTCCTCCGCCTGAATTGGAAGACCGAGACTTAGCCTCATATTCAGCTTCCTTAGAAGATGTGAAGACGGCTGTACTTGGTCTTCTGGTTATCCTTCAGGTAAGTTCTCTAGAAGGGAGCTTTAGAAACTTTCTCCATTCTTTTCTGAAAAAAGTTTTCTAGTTGTATATGATAATCTGATTGCTTTCTCAGGATTTCATTTGGTTAAAATTTTATTTTCTGGGATTACCTTCCCTTCAAAGCTGTCTGTGAAGGTGAAAAAGTCTTAAGGATGATAGACCTCATATCTTCCTAAGTCAGTGCCCCAAAGTACTTGATAAATGGTGTGTATAACCATTATGGTCAAATCATTTTAGCCGAGGTCAGAAAGATCCATGCCTTCCTTGTGTCCCCGCTTGATGGCACAAGCAACTTCCAGTGGTATGGCATTCATGTCTCTTCTGATTCCCTTCCCATCAGCTTTACAAATACAAGAAAGTTTTGTTGGTCCATTTCATGAGCAGATTTCTGGGTGAGGGCCTAACTCTACAACAGTGATCCTTTAACTCTCTTCCAGCTTTAGGTGCTAATTCTATATTAGTGATTCTCTTTTTGTATTCTAGTGACTGTTTAGGTTCTTCTCTAGGTGGCCCATGGCCTTGCCCAGGGGTGGGGAACCTGCAACCTGGAAGCCACATGTGACCCTCTAGATACTCAAATGCAGTACCCTTCATAAAAGGATTTGTTCTGTAAAACTTGGACTCAGTCAAGAGGCTGCATCTGAGGATCTAGAAGGTCACATGTGGCCTCGAGGCTGCAGGTTTCCCACCCCTGACCCTAGCCTCTTAATGAATACCAAACAATTATTTTCCAGCACAGCTGGGGAATAAGTTATTCTGATTAATCCAGTGTTCCTTTTAATATTATGTTACTGTTTGCAGTCACCTATTTTCTAAGAATTAGAAAAGACCAGTATTTACTTCTTAAATATGATGTGTTTCCTTGAGTCAGAAAGAACTTCAGGATCAGTTATTTGAATTTTAGTTTTCATTACATATAGCAGCATTAAATTAGTAATAACTTATGTAGAAAGCTGTAAGATTTACAAAAGTGCTTAATGTAAACCTCATCTGATTGAACCTTATTGCAACATTATGAGGTAAATACCTCATTTAGCCCATGGGAATAGACTTAGAGCGTTTAAATGATGTGCCCATGATCACAGAACCTCATAAATTTGGAGGTAAGATTTTTACTCATCATAAGAGCCCTAGGTGTCTGTGATGCTAGACTGTCTACAAGTACAGATATAGGAGGAAGATGTTATGCTCAATCTTCAAAGATATGCTTTGGGGAATTTTTGGGGAATAAATCAAAGCTATTCCATCCTTCTCTCCTAACTATTCCACTAGATATTACTTTCCCAGGGGTGCTGTCTTAGCTCTCTGTAATCATTTACTCCTACCTTGAAGAAAGCAAATATTCTTGTTCTGGCTTGGGAAATGCTGGATAATAATGAAGTTCTTCCAGTAACATTTATACTATGAATACTCAGTATGTCCAAAGTGGAGCTTTTTTCTCCTAAAACCTCTTGCTTCTGACCTCACAATTTCTAGATGCTACCGTTCACCCGTGCTTCCATATTTGAAACCTTGGTGTTATTTTCAGCTTTATTTTTCTTTTTCCTCAAATCCACTTAATCAAGTTCTCTTGATTCTGCCTTCCCATTATCTGTTGTCTGCATCTTTATTCTCACTGTCACATGGCCTCATAAGTGCCCGTGAGAGCTAGCCTTGTCGCCTGTCTCCCTACCTCCATCCACTTTTTATCTCCTCCAGTTTCTTTATCTCACCATTGAATGGTTCAATTTCCATAAACATAGATATACTTATTTCACTCATCTATTCAATACATTTAAACAGTTCCCTAATTTCTGTGGAGCAAAAGTTGAATATCTTAGCTTGGGATTCAAGGCTTTCAGCAAGTTGGTGCTACCTATTTCAGGGGCAGGGAACCTGCAGCCTGGAGGCCACATGTGGCCTTCTAGGTCCTCGGGTGTGGCCTTTTGACTGAGTGCAAATTTTACAGAACAAATCCTTTTATGAAGAGAATTTGAAGTTTGGACTCAGTCAAAGGGCCACGCTTGAGAACATAGAATACCATGTGTGGCCTTGAGACCACAGGTTCCCCATCTCTGCACTAGCTACACTTTTTTTCTTTAAAAGAAAATCCTGAACTTAACAAACACTAAATAAAGGGAGCATTTCCATATACATTGTAGAAGAGGAGGAAGAAATCATACATAAAACTACAAACCTCCATGAAGGGCTTGCATTTCTTTTCAGTGTATGATAACTTTACCATGTAACTTCCAGTGCTCTTCTTCTTGTCTTGGGATTCCTTACGGCCTTTCTTCTGTTCTCTTATTTAGTTTATTTATTTTGTTTGGCATCCCTTCTCCTCTTCCCACTTATCCTCTCATAAGGGGAAAAAAAAGGAAAAAAAATCCTGGTAATATTTGCAGTCAAATAAAACATTAGTTCTATCCTAAAATGAATGTCTCCTTGTGTACATTGAGGCCATCACCTGTCTGTCAGGAGGTAGGTAAGCATGTTTTGTCACTAGCACTCTGGAGCCGTGGTTGGTCATCACATGATCAGAGTTCATAAGTCTCTCCAGGTTGTTTTTCTCGACATTACCCACTAGCTGTCTCCCAGGTTTTTGTGAGGAAAGGGCTATATGTAAATCTTAAAATACTATATACATATAATTAATTATTATTTATCTGTCCTTATTTCATACTACTCCCCTCTACATATTCTGTTTTGTCCAAATAAGGCTTGTTAGCGTGCTGTTCTTTATGATCTTTTCTAAGTTTGGAATTCCCTCCTCACTGCCGGATATCCCTGTATTAATGGGATGTTGTCACACCTGTTAAAATGGATAAGACTTAAGGAACTTGTTCAACTCTTACTCATCCATTAACATTCAACTTAACTTTAACCTGCCTCCCCTAGGAAGCTTTCTCTGATTCCTTCCCAAGATGAGAATGATCTTTCCTTCCTCAGACCTTTATTCAGTTTCAGAAAACTTGTATTAAACTCCCACTATGCTTAAGGTAAAGGTACTATGCTGGGCAGAAATGCAATTCTTTGCTTTCAGAAAGCTAACGTTCTACTGAAGAAGGATTGTATCATACAAATGGGTGTAGTACAAGGAAAGGAATTCTGAGAGCCGAAGGTGTCACAAAGGAGATGGTACCTGAGCTGAACACTGAAGGCAACTAAAGCTTCAGAGGGACAGAGGGGAAGAGGGAATGTTTTCTAGATATGGTAGACGCTAGTAATGCAGAGAGGGAGGCGATGAAATGCTAACATTAGGGAACAACTAGTTAGGGTTAGATTATAGTGTATTTAAAGGGAAGGAATGTGAAATAAGGCTGAAAAAGATAGGTTGGAGTCAGATTTTAAAGAACTTCTAAATGCTACGCCCAAGAATTTGTATTTTATCTTAGAGGCAATGGGGAACCACTGAAGATTTTTTTAGCAGGACAGTGGTCAAATCCATGCCTTGGGAAGTTAATTTTGGCAATAGTGGGAAGGGTAGATTAGGATAGTGGGGGCTGGGTCAAGACTCAAGGCAGGGAGACCAGGTGGGAGGTTATTGTAATAGTCTAGGTGAGAGGTGATAAGGGCCTTAGAATAATAGCACTGTGGATATGAGAGAAGCAGATGGATGTGAAAGATACGGTGGAAGTGGAAGGCAAACTTGGCAATGACTTGGCTGTCTGATGGGGCTAATGAGGAAAGAGTGGAGGATGACTTGAGAGGTTTCAAGTCCATTTGGCTTGGAAAATGGTTGTATCACAGCAGAGATGGCAGTTGGGAGAAAGGCAAGTTTTCTTAGAAGGTGGGTTTAGGATGTAGTCAAATTTAAGACTTTGGCAGGATATTCAAGTGAAGATTTCCAGTAGGCAGTTGGAGACAGGTTGTGAGACAGAAGTTCAGGAAAGAGAAGAGAACTGGAACTATAGATTTGGAAGCCATCTGTAGAAAGAGGATAAATGAGTCCGTGGGAGCACATGAAAAAAGGAATGCAGAAACATGGGGAAGAGGTCTAAAAACACGGTCTTGAGGACATTAGGGGACAGGAGATGATTCATCAAGGGAGGTGGAAAATGAGCAGTCACACAGGATGCAAACTGCGAGAAATTGGCGCTGCAGAACCCAGGGGAGCAAAGGATTTTTAGGATGAATATTAAATGCTACCCGAAGGTCTCAGAGGACTGAGAAAAGGTGAAGGATGTAGTAATTAGATTACTACTAACCTCTGAGGGAGCAATTTTTGGAGAGTATTGTGTTTGAAACAGATTGTAAAGTTTTTAAAGTAAGTAGCTGGTGAGGGAGTAGAAATAACCTGTGTAGTCTCTTCCTATGAGTTGAGCAGTGAAAAGCTAGGATTAGGGCTTTGGGGATGGGGTGGGGATATGTACTTTTGTATCACAGTTACAGTGTTTGTGTTATCTCCAGGTTTTGTGATTATAAACTCTGTTACGGGGGCAGGAATTGTGCCTTACCTAAATTTGTATCTTTCCTAGTAACTAGCACTGTGCTCTACCATGGAGCAGGTACTCAATAACGTATTTGTGGAAATGAATATCTACATTCTTTTTGGTATGAATGGATACTTCATGAAATTTCTTTAGAAGGTAGTACTTTAAACATTGTCATCAAAATCAGACTCATCTTCTCTCAGATTCTAGTGCAGAGATTCTCAGACTGTTTGGGTTCAGGGTACCTCAGCGCCCCAGCAATTTATTTATTTTTTTATTTTTCAGTGCTCTTAGGCCAAAAGACATTGCCTAACAGTACTGTTTATTAAGTAGTTAGGTCCAGACAATAAATGCTTGTGTCCTAACAACTTAGTAGCCATTTGAAAAAATAATACACATAAATTGAAAGAAAAAAATGATTGTTTTATTTCATTCTGAAATCACAATTACTTACTAGTGGGATAAGTATACTTGTTAGGCACCGCACAGCTTCCAAAACCTGGGAATCAGATTAGCCACCATCTACCTTCATTCTTGTTCCGCATTGTTTTTTGCATGCGGTACTTTTTTTTATCACAGCAACCAGCAAAAAGAAATTACAAAAGTATGTCACAAACAAGAAAATTTGAGAAGTTACTGGCATAGCTGAAAGTCCAAATAAACAGTAATGTGTCTCAAACATTTGAGAACATCACCTAAAAGAATATAGCGTGATCTAATGTTGAAACTGTGTACCACCTCAAGCCTGTACTTCTTCCAGACACAAATGTTGATCTGTTGTTTTTCTCTTTTTCTCTTTAAAATATCCCATGGTGCCCTGAGGTTCTAGAGAATGAATTTCTAGGGACAGGATATCTAGGGCCATGGAGGTGATTCAAGAATCGTTGGTCCCACCAGCATAGTCAGTGGGCAAAAAAAAAAAATTGAGAATTTCACTAATCTAAAGGGAAAATACTTTCTGCCCTTGCTCCCACAGAACAGTATGCCAAGTGAGTATTTTTGGGCTCCATTGTGGTTCCTTCTTGATGAAAACAGATGAACATTTTCACTGTTTAGCTAACTATTATGTTATTTTTCCACAGACCAAGCTCTATACCTTGCCGGCCAGTCATGCCTCCAGAGTGTATGAGATGCTGGTCAATCACATTCAGCTGCATTATAAGTACATGTATAGGCTTCCAATTGCCAGCAGCATCAGGCTTAAGGTATGAACTGGCCTCTCTGAGTTAGTGGTGGAGTCCAAATGGGTAACTGAAGGTCTTAGATGAATTAGAGAATGTCTGATGTCCAATTTTGCAGCCACAAGAATGATTGCATAATGTTCAAAAATAGAAGTCCTGCTTAGCCTGCAGGGACTATACAGTAATGTAGAGCAGGGGGAAATGTTCCAAGTGATTTTCTTCTCCATATCCCTTTCCTGCTAATTGCTGTTTGCTACCAATCCCGTAACTAGAACTAGGTGTAGATGATACAGAGCATGCCTTTCCTCAGCCTGACACTCCCTTTCACATGAGAAACATCTTTCTGGTATGTCTGTTGCGCCTGACAGCTGACTCTTGTAGTGGCAGAGAGAGTGAAGCCTGGAGAAGAGGAGGAGATCTCGAGGGTGCGCAGTCCTTAGCCACAAATACCTCTGCCCTTGTAATGGCTGGGGTTATATTTTTTAGTAGGTCATTGTTGAAGCTTTGTCAGTCAAGGGAGGATAGGAAAGGAAATTGTAATCAGAGGCTTCCCAGGCAGCTCTGGTCATGAAGCCCATCCCTCCCTGTGATGGGAGCTGGTATGTCTACAAGTACTGGTCAGCATGACAGAAGTTGTGATCCTGCTTTAAGGAAGGACTCTGGCCTTCCCCTTGAATCCTCTGTTGCTGAGAGATGGGAGTTTTGCTGACTTAAGTGTAAGGAGCAGTCCAGTGACTTGTTCACAGGCAAATGCATTAGCAGCGCTCGTAAGAGAACATGGCAGCTCCCCTTTCTGGCTGAAGTTGCCATCTTTCACCTGGAGCTGAGGGTCCTTCATCACTTGAGCCAAACGCTCATGAGCCTGCCGTGGGTAGTTCGCCCTGTGCTGTATCCATTGAGCCTGGAAGTCGGCAGAATGTGGCCCATTTTGTTCTTGTGTCTTTGAATATTAGTTTTCTCTGAGTTGTCAATTGATTCTCTTCCAGGCCTTTGACTTCCTGCTGCTGCTCCGAGCTGACTCGCTCCATCGTCTTGGCCTTCCCAATAAAGATGGTGTTGTGAGATTTAGCCCCTATTGCCTCTGTGACAACATGTATGTTTCACATCTTGTTGCCTTTCCCCTCAAATGCCAATTTATCTACCTTCCCAGATTGGTGACTAGCTAGACTTACCATCTTCATTAATTCTGTGCTTTATAAAGGACATATGGGTAGAGTAGATGGTGTCTGTGGAGTAAGCTATAAGGTTCAGGTTCTGAAGCTCCTGATCTTTCTCTTCCTTTGTTAGATTGATGCTAGCACTGGGGTTAGCTACGCAGATCTTACACTAGCAGCAGCCACCTGAGGGGGCATTTCTTCCTGTAAGATCGTTGACAGGAGTACCTCAGGGTGGCTGACCAAGAAAGGGGCCACAGGATCTTTGTTAATGAGTAACTGCTTTGGGTTCTCCCCACTCTTCTCTTCGGCCCCCCCTTAGAGAACCTGAGAGAGGCTCTGAGAAGAAAGCCAGTGGTGGTACCCTCTCTCCACCCACGGGACCTCCCAGCATTGCAGCGCAGGGTGCGTCTGTCCGTTTGGGCTATTTGCCCTATTCCCGGTTCTTTGGGGTGCTACTTCAGTGTTTGAAGCAGGTAAGTAGTTGTTCCTTTTACCGTTAAACTTAGCTTTCCTTGGTTAAGGAAGCAGTTGAGAGTATGTGTGGTCTATAATTTAGACTTTTGCTTCAGAATAAAAATATGCTGCCCTAAAAGTGCTTCCTTGTGATTGAAAGTGATCTGGATGGGTTGTCTTCACAGTTCTTTCTTGGATATTAACTGTACAGGATAAAACTGTACAGAATTGATTGATTGGATGGACGTTACTCAAGAGCATTCCTAAGACTTCAGTGACATTCTGAGGCCCAAGCATTGAGATTGGAGTCTGATTCCTTGTGACAGATTTGCTCTGAATTCCCATGCATGGGAATGTACACTTTCAGAAAGTGTTATTTGGATAATAATAATGCCTACCTTTGAGAGTCATGAAGCAGATGAGATGGTGATTGGAAAGTGCTTAGCCCAAGGCCTGGCGCGTAGTGGGGACTCTGTCAATGCTGTCTGTTTATGCTTATTATCATTGTTGTGGTTAAGCGCTCATGTGCTGCTAAAGAACCAGTTGTTACATTTTCTTGGTTAATACTGCTGGCAAAGAGAAAACCAGGCCTGGTGCCCTGGTGAGGGCCCAAGGAGCAAGAAAGGTGGTGTGTGTGGGGGCCTGGGGCGGAGGCCGCACTTGGTGTCACACTCATGCAGGTGAATACTTGGCTTATTCACCCCTGGGCAAAGCCAGAAGCACCAGGGAAATCAGAAAAGGCTTTTCACTTACTGGATAAGGAGCTTTTGGTGTATAGCCTAATTTCTCTCACCTGGTTCCATTTTCAGGAAGCCTTTTCGTTCTTTCAGCAGTGTGGCATTGCATAAGATCATGGGCACTGAGAACAGAAGTCATGATTTTTTAGCAAGCCTATCTCACAGTGAGACCAAGAAAGAGCCGTGCAGGATTTTTAAGTTAATGTCTTTAAACAAACCTGAAATGATGACACACATTACATCTTTCTCGAAATTTTTTAAATTTGGTATTAACTGTTCCCTTCCTCTCTCTTCCCTAGGAGACTGACTGGAAAGTATTGAAACTGGTTCTTAGTAAGCTGCCTGAGTCCCTCCGATATAAAGTTCTTATTTTCACTTCTTCTTGCAATGTAGACCAGCTCTCCTCTGCTCTCTGCTCAATGGTAATGTTAATCATTTCAGATATCTGTAAGGTTTTTTACCATCCCTTGATGGAAAAATCTGTGTTGGAGGGGGTCAGTAGATGACTTTTCTTCAGCAGGAAGACTCTGAGCTCTCGAGGGCAGGCTACTTGGCAGGGAGCACAAGACAGTGGTTCAGAGCCCAAGCTCTTTCATTAACAGACCCATGTTGGCTTTGAGCCTTGTTTGAACAGGACCTGCACCAGCAGTCAGAATAAGCCTGGGTGCTTTGATCGTAAGGAAGATGCTCTGGGTGTAGGCCATTCTTTTCAGAGGGTGAGATGAGCGTGCTTACATCACACTACCGTGAGGCAGATCAGTTGAACTCGAACGTGTACTGTATGAGGACCAGTACAAAGAGTAGACATATTTAGCCTGGAGATATTTATAACAGTTGTTGAGGAAACAGTTTGAAGGGTCGTCATGTGAAAGGGATTAGATTTGTTCTGCTTGGCCCCAGAGGACTAAATGAGAACTGTCAGGATGCTACAGAGAGACAGACTTAGACTTGATATAGGTAAAAAACTTACTAACAATTAAAGTTGTTCAAAATAGAACGCGTTGTCTTTGGAGTTTAGTGAGTGCCCTGTTCCTAGAAGTTTTTAAGGACATGACCCTTTCCAGGTTATGTCATAGAGGAAATTCAAGCTTCAGATAAGCATTGGATTAGATGACCTTAGATATCCTTTCCAGTTCTAGCACTGTGAGTCAGAAGCCTAAACCTGGCTTGACTTCAAATTAACCTGCCTTGCAGAGTGACCAAAGGGATTGTTTGAAAGCAAATTAGCAAGTTTCCCTTTCGGGCCCTGTTTTTTCTGGCATTCTTTGCTTCTGGGCTGATTTTGGCAGCCACTTTCTGGATAGAGCACATGCTGTACCTGATACCTCTCACCCTTCAAAGAGAATTTATGCCCTGCTGGAGCCTGGTAGTATTGGTAACATTGCAACCCTTGGTGAGAAAAGACTTTTATCCTAGGGCTCTGATTCTTCTCATGCCTTAAAATCTAGCTGCTTTCCCTTGCCCAGCTTGTCCACCCCTGAACTCTCTGCCATCAATCTTTTGGGGGATGTGTGCTAATGAGGACATGTCCCCTATTAGCTTTCAGATAAAAAGACTCCTGAACGACTCTATGGCACACCTGATGGCTTCTCTCGGACAGACCTACACTTGGCTGTAGTTCCAGTACTGACAGCACTGATCTCTTATCATAACTATCTGGATAAAACGAAACAGGTACAAAATGGGATAGAGTTTGTAGGAGAGAAATAGTTTAACTTCAGTCACTTGAATGACAGCTCAGATTAAATGAAGCCCAACATTCTGCCCTCTGCCACCCTTCCCCCTGCTTGTTCCCATGTTCCCTTTGTGTTTAGGTGCTAGAAAGCACAGCCTTTGCTTCTGCAAATGGACCTGACCCTCCTTCTCCCCATCCTCTTGGGTGACAGGTTGTCTCTGCCTCTTGAAAAACTTTGTGGTGGATGGGTACTACTTGATCCTTTCTGATAAAACCCGGCTTTGGCCAGAGAACTGTAATCTCCCATCCTGAAAGATGTTGCCTTTACCAGTGTTTGGCTTTATAAAACCATTTGATTTTAGAAAATGTCCACCTTTAGCTACGAGATGCTTGGAGAGCCTGAACTTGTTAAAATGAAGAACTTTCAGAAAAGTGAAGTGGTTGTGTCTTCCCTTTTTGTGTTATATCCCCTTCCAGCGGGAGATGGTGTATTGCCTGGAGCACGGCCTCATTTACCGGTGTGCTAACCAGTGTGTTGTGGCACTGTCAGTGTGCAGTGTAGAAATGCCAGATGTCATCATCAAAGCGTTGCCTGTCCTGATTGTGAAGCTCACTCATATTTCAGCAACAGCCAACATGGCTATCCCACTCCTGGAATTTCTTTCAAGTAAGTGGTCCAAGGAACAAGACAGAACAGATGTCTTCCTGATGCTGTCTTGAGACTCACATTCATCAGGATCATGGTCCAAACCAACCTTTTTTGAGGTGCTGAGGGCTCACATCAAATGGCACTGTTGACCTCAGAGCTTTTGAGACTATCTGCTGAATGCGTTGTGTGCCTCCTGTCCTGCCTGTGCTCCCTTGGCCTAGAACAGCCTTTCACACTTACTTCATGTAGTACTTTATACCTTTCTGGTATATTGCTTGTGGAGTATTGTGCATTGTAATCACCTTTGTTTGTGCGTTGTTTCCTTGATATACTGTAAGCCTTATGGGGGCAGGGAAAATGTCTCTAACCTGAGATCTTTTCTAGCACAGGTCTCTCTACACTCTACTTAATGCTTTTAAAACATCTTTCTGAATGACTTTGGAACACTTTGAACCTCTTTGGCTGGGAATACTTTTGTTGGCCCATCACATGTGTGCATACAGTTGTGTATGTTTGTGTGTGCATCAGTGTGTACTGGTTGTATGTGCACACCACATATCCTCTCATTACCAGCAGCTTCAGGCCAGCCATGGCTTTGTGGTTCCCATTTGATGAGTCAAGGCCCAGATTTCCTGACCCCCTTTTTTCCCCTGTCATGTTTCAGCTTTAGCCAGATTGCCTCACCTCTACAGGAACTTTGCTGCCGAGCAGTATGCAAGTGTGTTTGCCATCTCCCTGCCATACACAAACCCTTCCAAGTAAGTTCCTTGCTTGCTACAGCGTGTGAGGTGCATCCATTATAAATTCAGCTGCCATGCTTTTTCTCTGGAAATAGCGTTTCTGAGTATCTACAGGTGGAAGATCCACCTTAATGTTAAGAATAAATGATTTGCCAAAATTTACTTATGATTAGCCCTTTAGAAACTCGTTATAGCTTTTGCTTCTCTAGTTTGCTTTTGGAAATTCTTAAATGCTTTTTATTCTTGATTGCTAAGACTAAGCTCCAGTTCTTTCCTTACTTCCCTCCTTTCTTAGGTTCAATCAGTATATCGTATGCCTGGCTCATCATGTTATAGCCATGTGGTTCATCAGATGTCGCTTGCCCTTCCGAAAAGACTTTGTTCCCTATATCACCAAGGTATAGCTATTTCCTGGTCCCCAAGTATGTGTAATGCCCTATCCATGCCAGAACAGCCCACACCACTGAGTACAGCTAAGGGATTGCTAGAGAGGGATAGTAGATGAGAAAGTGGTATTTGAGAAGAGTGGGTGTTCCAGGGGTCATGGGTCTGTATCATGCCATAGTTCTGCTGAACCAGATTGAGGTATTTTGATGGTTCTCTCTAGTGCTCAGCCTCCTGCGGCCCATGTTACTCTTCTCTGAACTGGATGGTTGGAGTGCCAACGAGTGTATTTAATTAGCACAGTCTGATCAGACTGAGCTGCCATTATTTTAGAGTCCATGACCTTACAAGTGTTCTCAGAAAATTCAGTTAATGGTTGAAAATAGAGATGTGGATCAAGCCATATAGCTTGGGAGGAGCAGTCCTTATTAATGCGCAGTCCTCAGGTGTTTTCCGTGTCACTGTTAAAGTCATCCTCTCCTATAGGGTTTACGCTCCAATGTTCTTCTGTCTTTTGATGACACCCCTGAGAAGGACAGCTTCAGAGCTCGGAGCACGAGCCTTAACGAGAGGCCGAAAAGGTAAAGGAGTCTCTCTTGGGGGTGGGGAGGGGAGGTCATTGTGTGACCTGGTCTTCTCCTTGTAGATTGAGAGGACCAGAGCGGTTACTTTGCGTCTCGTTGTGTGTTTAGTAGCCTGAAAACGGAATCATGATCTAAGTTGGCTGCATTGTATATATAGAGATGCAGAAAGTGTTTGACTGAAAGCAATCCCCTGTGCGTGAGACCCTGAAGCTGCTGAGGAGATGGCCAGTGCAGTACTCAGGGAACTGTCCCGTGCTGGATGTCTAGTGTTTTATTGTGTGCCAAAGTTAAAAGGCCCCTAGTTTGAGCTAACACACCACCTCTGCTTTTCTAAAGCTTCGATGATGTTGCCTAAGGCACCTCATAAAGGGGCCCACGAAAGGTAGCTCTCCTGACTTCTCTTCTGAGACATGGGAGGTGCTCCCACAGGGCTGAGCCTTGGGTTAGTGTAAGCAGAAAGCTGCCCTGCCCTTCTTCAGTGACACAGAAAAACCACAGCCAGTCTGAGCAAGGAAGAGGTATGGGGCTGTGAATGCCCTCCCTTTCTCAAGTCATAAAAGTTTCCAGATTGGGCCCTTTGGCCCTGCCTTGGAACGTGTCTGGAAAGGGGCCAGCTGGCCAGTGCCCTGGCACTCTCTGCCCCGGCTGTCCATTCTACTCTGACTAGGGAAGATGCTCGCCTTTGTCATCAAAGCTCCTCTCCCGCCTTCTAGATTGGCAGTGAGGCTTCGGCCACTCCTTTTAGTTCACGTTTGCATTTCATTCGACATTCCCTTCCTGCTCCCTTCTGCCTCCCCTCTCTGCCCCAAGCTTTTTTTGCCCTTAATAGGTTGGAATACTGCATTTGGAAGTATGACCAGGTTATTTGGGGATAAGCTTGAGAAGATTCTCTAAAAGCCATGAAGCTTGTAGAGGGGAGTGGGCCTCATTGTGACCTGATGGGCAGCCAAGGCAGGAAGCTCATTTCCAATCATCTTGTGTCCCTGCCTAGGAACTGGCCTAATGAGCCTTCTACTCCAGTATGTCCCTCCATTAGGTTGCTAGCATTTCTCTTCATGGTAAGGAGCCTGGGCCTTCAAAGCCTGTCTGACTCCAAGGTTTGGTCCTAGGTCTTAAAATGTTTCCCTGGTCAGCGCAGTGTCGTATTCCATCGCTCATTCTGACCCATGCCTGTTTAATTTGTACTAACGTCATTTGTTTTTATGCCATGTGTTCAATCTTTTGTGTTTTCTTGGTCATGTTACAAAATGTATTTTATGCCTTTGTATTTTTCCCTTTTTTTGCAATAACTTTCCTTTTGGCACGTTTCTTTGTTTTGTTGGCCTCACCCTCGGGGATATCCCCATCTTGACCCTGTGAACTGTGACCTTTCAACTTCATTCCTCCAATGGTTCCTTCCCTTCCTGTGAGCTGTGCAATCATCATTCTTTGGGGCTTGGTGCTTCCTCACCTAGTAGTTTAAGGATAGCCAAACCCCCCAAGCAAGGCTTGAATAACTCTCCTCCCGTGAAGGAATTCAAAGAGAGCTCTGCAGTTGATGCCTTCCGGTCCCGCAGCATCAGTGTGTCTGAACATGTGGTTCGCAGGTAGTGGTGCTTTCATAGGGAGGGGGGCGCACACCCTGGAGCTTGGCCCTTGCAAAGTGTTGCAGCTGGGGTGGGGGCAGTGGTGCATGGGGGCTTCTTGCATGTCTTCATAGAAGGTAGAAACTAGAGGTCTCCTGGGTACTAGTTCTGGAGGGTCACAGAGTATGTGGTTGGGCATGGTCCAGGCTGTAGTCCATTGGGGCTTTACCAGCAGGAATGCACCCCCTCTTGCAGAGGAGAGCCTGACAGTGAAGGATAAAAAGGTTGCATTCTGTTCCAAACACTCATAAAAGAAGCTGGGCATAGGGGCACGTTGATGAATTACTGCCTGGGGGAGGGCCCCGCGGAAGCGGAAGAACTTTCTCTCTCACAGAACCAGAGGCCTGGGCAGAAGTTTCTTCAAGGCCTACTTCCATGGAGGGAGAATTAGCATTTGATATTTTCAACCAGCTGAGAGACTGTCCAGTGGAAAAGGGGGTCTCTTGATCCTTTGCTCTTTGACCTTTTCCCTCAATGTCAGGTCCTCTTGAGTGTTATTCAAAAAAGTCTATATTGTGTTTTATAAGCCTAGCAGGAAACAGCAGTAGTGTTGTCTAGCTATGCATGTGTGTGCATGTGTGTGTGTGAGCGTGTGCACATGTTTATACGTGCATGTACGCACATCCATGGGAGAAGTCTAAACATTTTTTGTACTTGGCTTTATCCAGGCTTGTTCTTTCCCTGCCATTGTCTATCTGTGTCAGAGACATGGCTAAAAACATTCACTCAGAGGGAGATTAGCAAGAAGGGTGTGTGCAAGGTTTTCTCGAAAGTATTTACATAATAGAAAGTGCCCCGATTTGTACAATAAGAACAGATCTACCCCCTCTGTCTCCTCTGGAAAATGACCCCTCAGAACTGCAGGGATGCCTACTACCTTGACCTGGGATTTGAACCTGTATTACAAATGACTAGTACTCACATCTTGTTGCCTTTTCCGCTCCTGTCCCATTCCCCTCCCCCCCCCCCCAGTCCATTCCATCTGAATGAGACCTTGGTATGGCTCTGTTATTAAGCATGATGTCTCTTCTACTACCTTCATACAGGTAAAAACAGTAACTCACATTTCTGTGGCATCTTAAGATTTGCAAAGCATTTCCCTTTCCCTCATAAAACCTCTGTGAGGTAGGCAGTACAAGTATTATTAGCCTTAGTTTACAGAAAAGTAAATTGAGGCTCAGAGATGAAGGGATTGGTCTAGAACCACAGAGCTAATCAGTGTGATAGCTGGAACCCAAACACACTTCTTGTGACTCCCAAAGACCAGTATTCTTTCCACTGGCTGCAAAAGAGCATGAAGTTGTTGAGATGAAACATCTCCAATGACCTAGTGTACATTTCAATTTCTATTCTAAGAAATTCTTTATCTAAAGGCAAAGTTTGTTTTAAGGATCTTTGAATTTTCCTTTCTAGTAGTTTAGGCAGCAAAAGCTGTTCTTTGCATCATAGATATGTGAGTCAAGCAAGACATTATTTTGCTTCTGAGGAAATAGGCCCCTGTGTAGGAACTAAGTCTGAATGTGGATGGGCACTGCCTGTGACCTGACCTGTGTCAGTGTCTTCAGCACAGACACGGTGAAGGCAGGATTGCTTATGTCAATCAAACACTGGTTTTGTGTGCAGAATGCAATCTTTTGTTAATGAATGTACTTCAGAGTTCTGATTCTTGTGCATGACTAAACCTCTTTCTGCGATTAAAATGATTATCAAACTTTAACAATGTGCTTCACTGAGATTTGACACCCTGCCTCACATCTCTCCTAAAGTCTGTCGTCTAGCTTGGGTCCCTGGACCTTCCAAGATCAGCCTTTTCCTTTACTCTCTGGGATGATGCAGTTGGTGCTAACTTGCAAAGATGGGGTCAATCAGAGAGTGTGTCCTGTGGTTTGGCTCTTTATGGGCATGGCCAGAGGGCCCACCCCCTAAGCCCGTGCATGCGTTACAGCTTTAAGCCAGGTGGCAGGCAGCGTGTCATGGTGTGTCCTGGCCCTCCTGACTTAACTTCTTTGGCTCTTTTTTTCAGCAGGATACAGACATCCATCACTAGCTCTAGTTTGGGCTCTGCAGATGAGAATTCAATGGCTCAGGCTGATGATAACCTAAAAAACCTTCACCTGGAACTCACAGAAACTTGCTTGGATATGATGGCCAGATATGTCTTTTCCAACTTCACAGCGGTGCCAAAGAGGTAGGAATCAGCAAATGGTCTTTGGCAAAGTCAGAATTGAAATGAATGTGTCTTCAAAGTGAAAACTAAATCTAGCCATACCACCCCACCCTTTCTCACCTACTTCCCTTATTAGAAATCAGAGACAGGTATACATTTGATGCCATTGTTTTTACTTAATTGGTAATAGGAACTTTTAAACTCAGTCCATTTTCCAATTAACGTTTTTCTGAGCAGAGTGGTGATAAACTTGTCCCACTGGCATTATCTAGATGACTTTGCCCAGGTGTCCCGGAGAATTATGGTAGTTGTAGTCGCACCTCTGTGCTTCTGAAACTCAGAATTGGGAGGGATTTGGGGGCCCACCCATACCTGAACAATAATCCCTTGATCTTATTTATGATAGAACCAACAAGTGGTCATTCCACCTTATATTTGCAGAGTGGCTATTCTCTTGTTGTCCCAAAACACCAAATCCCTAGAAACTGAATTTCTCTTTCAAACGTTTTAGGAAATACCCTTCCATACTCTCTGGGTTTTTATCTTTACAGGTCTCCTGTGGGAGAATTTCTTCTTGCTGGAGGGAGAACCAAAACCTGGCTGGTTGGGAACAAGCTGATAACTGTGACGACAAGCGTTGGCACTGGGACCAGGTCCCTACTAGGTTTGGACTCTGGGGAGCTGCATAATACTGAATCAAGGTAGTTTGGAAAGATACCATTTTTCCTGTTACCATTTGAGTAAAAGGCATTTATTAAGTACCTGCTCTGTGTGGCCAGGCACCATTTTAGGCACTGGGGATAGCAACTTGCCTAATCTCTCTACTGACCTCCAGTTGAGCATCTCCAACGACCTCTTAGATATCTTGAATTAAGTGTTCTGTAGACATCCTAAATGTGGTATGTCCAGAACATTATCTGTCTTCCTCAACTCTTCCCTTTTGCTAACTTCCATGTGCCTATGGAGCTACCACCATTCTTTCCATCACCCAGGCTTGTAACATAGGTGTCATCCTCAACTCCTTACTCTCTGCCACCCTCCTCCCCTGCCAGTGTCCAATCTGTTGCCAAGGCCTCTCAATTTCATCATTGCAGCATTTCTTGAATATGCCTCCTTCTTTCCTCCAACACTGCCATCCCTTTAGTGCAGACCCTCATCACCTCATGCCTAGACCAGCCTGCTAGTGGATCTGCCTGTCTCAACTCCACACTCTAGCCCATCCTCCATTCAGCCACTAAAGGGGTTGTCTTCCCCTCCTTCTCCCCGCCCCCCTTGTTCAGTCAAGTCCAGTGGCATCTTAGTATCTCCAGGATTAAATGTAAAATCCTCTTTTTGACATTTAAAGTTTCCCTAACAGCCCCTCCTACCTTTCTAGTCTTCTTACACATTCCACAGGTTCTGCTGTTTGTGACACATGATTCTCCATCTTTTGACTCAACAGTGTTTTCACTGACCATGTCCCATACCCTGAACTTATTCCTTCCTCATTTCAGCCTCTGAACTTTTCTGATTTTCTTCAAGTCTCAGCTAAAGTCTCACCTTTTACAAGAAACATTTTCTTGTCCTCCTTAATCTTAGTCTCTTCCCTTCAAGATTCTCTCCAGTTTACCTGTACATATCTTTTTTGTACACAACTGTTTGCATGTTTCTTCCCCCCTTAGACCATTAGCTTTTTAAGGGCAGCAGCTATTTTTTGCCATTCTTTGCATTCCTAGTGCTGGACGTAATACTTGGCACATAGTAAGTCTTGAATAAATGTTTGTGGACTGATTGACCTAACTGCTATCAAGCTAGTTTACACACTATTTTATCCTTGTATGTGTTTGTATGTTTCTTAGCATAGATCCCAGTTCACAAGTGAGACAGACAAAGGAAGCACCAGCCAAGTTGGAGTCCCAGGCTGGCCAGCAAGTTTGTCGGGGATCTCGAGATCGTGTTCGATCTATGTCAGGTAAGCTACCTTTTTTCTTCTTTCTTTCTTTCCTGGCTTAGATGGGTGCAGATGCCCAGTTCTTCAATAAAGAGGGGTGCTCTGCAGTGCCAGCTGCAATGAAGATCAGTAAAGAAGTGTGGGATCGATACAAGGGTTGTCTGAGAACTCGCTGGACTCCAATCATGACACTCCCGGTGCTTCCTGGGAAATCATCCCTCTGATTTCACCATCTGAAATGAAGACAGACCCCTTTGACCTTGTATCTCACGCTTCTTAAATACACTGCCATTGTGTGTGGCAGCCTACGTATCCCATCTTCCAGCTCTAAAAGTCTTTGGTTCATTTTTTTATTGTGATGTTTCCCAAGAAATTCTCTGGCAGAAAGAAACTCAGATGTGCTTATACTCTTGTCTGTAAAGCATCTCTCTTTTTCTCTCTGGTAATTTGAAAAGTGAACCTTTGGGTAGGGCCTATGGTTGTAAGTACTCCTTTTTCCTGGAAGCAGCACAACTTCCTTCTTTTTATTCTTTAGCCTCAGGTTTCCTGAGCCTGTCCATGGCAATGTTAGCTAGTAGAGCAATAGGCTATCATGGAGAGAGAGAGGCCCTTCTCCTTTTTTCCCCATTATAATTTGATGTCCTTTGTGTGGCAAGAATACTAGGTATGTGGGATCCTAGTGCTTGTCTGCGTGGCAATGGCTAATAGATTTAAAGGTATATATTTCCTGATGTTGCTTGGCAAATTGGTACCACTCACTGGTTGGCTGTGTTCGTGTCTTGACATTTAACACAGTTTTTCTTTTCTTCCTATTACCAGGGGGTCATGCTCTCCGGGTCAATGCCTTGGATACTCCAACCTCCCACTTCCCAAGCAGTCCTGCTTCTCCGGGGTTACAGAGCACACCCACCACTCGGACAGACAAGGCTTCAGCCAGTGCCCAGACCCCTTTACAGAAAGGAAAGACCAACCTGGCTGCCTACGTGCCCCTCCTCACCCAGGGCTGGGCTGAGATCCTGGTCCGGAGGCCCACAGGTATTCCCTTGTCCTTGCCAAAGTATAGCTTCCTGGCTTATCCTCACATTAGCAGGTGCCTGCCTCCTGGTTGGTTCTGTCACTGACAGAACTGGGCCATGCCTTATTCTGCCAGGATCCTAAATTGTTTGCTCCCTCCCAGGAAGTTAGGAGAGTAATATTCCAAAAGAGGATTGATATTGGAATACTAGGTATTGGTTAATTATGAAGCTGTGCACATATTCACTGGGATACTCAGAACTACAAGGCAGTGAGTGAAGAGATCCCAAGAAACCCTGGTCAGGTAGGAGGTTTGGGCGGCTGGTTTAGCAACTTCCAGGCAGCAGCCTTGGGTCTTATTTCAGTGCCCAAAATAGATTTAGCAGTTGACTAACTGAAAAGAAACTTAACACAAACCTAACTGTCTGGTGGTCTTGTCATGTTTAGGGTACCAGCAGCCAGGGACCCTAATCCCCTAGGAGGAATAGAGCCTACAAAGAGCCTTCCTTAGAAGCAGAGGGTAACTTAGACAATAAGAGGCAAGAATCAGAGTGAAGTTTTACACATTATGTCCTTGGGGAGACCACATCAGGAAAGTCTTCCCGACCAGCCAGCCTGGAAGCTGACTGAGTCTGAAAAATCCTCATTGTGCCAGTTGATGCACTTACTCTGAGCCAGGTTTAGGTTCTAAGCACTCAGTACAGATGAAAAAACAATTTCTTGCCTGAGATTGAAGTAGGCTGAGAGTATTGAGACCTTTCACTTTGGGGCCATCTGCCTTATCCACTTTGCTACTGCCTGCAAGACTCTGGAGGGAATAGAAGGTCTGTACCCTGGCCACTCATGGCTTCATTGTGACAGTAGCTAAATCACTTTCTTTAGTCATTAGGCTAGAAGAGATAGAGGAAATTGTGAATCCATTTTTGAGTTTGGTACATGGGCACTGCTTAAAATGAAAAATGCCTAAATTAGCTGAAGAAGACTCAGTTTAATAATAGGTGGTGGGGGGATTTAGGAGGAAGGGCCCTGGAGTTAGGAAGTGTAAGACCCAAGTTCCAGTTTTGGCTTTACCATTAAGTTGCTATGTGACCTTGGGCAAATTACCTCACTTTGCTGAGCCTTGGTTTCCCCTTCTGTAAATTGAATTGGTTTTTAATGAAATTATTCTTTTAACTCTTAAGAGTCTGTGATTCTTTGATAGATACTTGATGACCAGACTCAGACTGCTGCTTTATCTAGATATAGGGACATGATGACCCTTTTTCCTTTTTAAAAGACACTTCTTCTTCCTAGGGAACACCAGCTGGCTGATGAGCTTAGAAAACCCTCTAAGTCCATTCTCTTCAGATATCAACAACATGCCACTACAGGAGCTATCGAATGCGTTAATGGCAGCTGAACGTTTCAAGGAGCACCGAGAGACAGCCCTGTATAAGTCCTTGTCAGTACCATCCTCCAGCCTTACCACAGGGACAGACAAGCCTTCTCTCCTACAGCGGTCCAATACAGGTGAGAAAAGACCTTGGCTAGACATGGGGACATAGCATGGGAATGCCTTTTGGGGCTACAGCAAGGCAGTCTCTGTCGTGAACCTGGTATCTCTCTTTGAGATCACATGGCACATTCATTGAATATCTTGCCTTGGTGCTTCATTGAAGAAACCACCTACTTGAACCAGGTCCCAAGGGAGAGACTAGGTGGGTGGAGGTTACTCCAAAGGTGTTTGCGTCTGGGTATATTGCCTCCTTTTATTTTTAGTCTTTGGGAGAATGAAGCATTTGGATGACTCTTGGTCCCCCTGGTCCTCAGCTTTTGTTTGGAAAGTTTTGTTAGAACCTGCTGTGGCAGATTAATGTGTGGGGGTAACCCCCTGAGGTTTGCTTTAGTTCTGTGATCTTCAAGACAGGAGGAGGGGAGATTAGTGCTGCTTACCTGTCGCACAACTCAAGCTGTCAGGAGTGTTCCTGTTTCAAACCAGTCTCTGTTCTTCATTTTTCTCCTTTGGAGCAGAGTCTGGTATAAAAAGACTTGAATGCTCAAGAAGCTGCACATGCCAAGATAGTGTCAGATGGATGGTCTTCTAGACTGCTCCTTGTCAGAATTTCCCCATTGTGCTGAAAGCTCTGGGCTTGCAAGAAGGAGGAGGAGTAGTTGTGAGGTAGAAGTGGGTAGAAATTTGTCAAGTCTCTGACCAAGCCCCAACGTGCTTTCCTTTGAGATCATTACCTGGGAAATGGGCCCTGGCCACATGGGCTCCAGGCACATGGAGGGAGGTGGGGGGCGGGGGTACTGCACCCAGCCACCTGTGGACAGGTTTTCTGTCTGCTTTGGAAAGTTTTGGATTACACTAAGTGTGAACTCTCTGAAAGGTGAACCTCTGCCTTCTCTTTTATAACCTTTTCTAGGAAGGCCTTCTGAAGTTTGTCTTTGAAAATACCAAAACAGGGATTTGTACTCATGCTTATTTAGGGGAACAAAAATGGGGTGGTCAGGGACCCAAATACCTGGCTTTACACTAACACTCCTTCAGTGAGCCCACACAAGGTCCTCCTTCCCCAAACAAGGTGTTGGGGTGGCTGAGGGTCCCTGCAGGTGGCTTACCCTAGCTTACTGTACCGGACTTTGGTTTGGACTTAAGGGCTCTTGGTCATTGTAATTTCTTTTCTGTGATATGCGTGTGTGTGCGTGAGACCATGAGCATGCCTGTGTGTTTGTGTGCGTGCGAGTGCACATGTGTGTGAGACCATGAGCATGCCTGTGTGTTCGTGTGTGTGTGTGTGTGTGTGTGTGTCTGGGGGGTGCATGTGTAGTCTCTCCTTCCTCTTTTATGTAGCTGCTCACGTGGTTCCCTTTGCAGTGGCCTCTTTCTCTTCCATGTACCAGTCCAGTTGTCAAGGAAAGTTGCATAGGAGCGTTTCCTGGGCAGGTATATTTCTATCTCTTTAAGGAAACAAGTATTTGCCATAGAAGAACACCTGATTCATTAGACACTATTTCCCTCATATTGTCACCCTCCCTTTCATGTCTCCTGTTTGTACCTGGTCTCATGATATTCAGTGAATGGGATCTTGACTAGCATGAAGAAGTCCATGCCAGAAACAGTATTTGCGATTGTTAGCCACTCAGAAGTAGTTCTTCAGCTGAGCTCCATTCCTGAAATGGAAAGAGATGCCCTTGTCAGACTTCTCAGGGCAATGGTCTGGCTTCTGGGTTAATCGATGTGAACGACAGTTGCCAGTTATTCTTCATTTACTCCTCTGTTGAAGGAGCAAAGGCCCATTGTCTTCTCTTCCCTGGAAGCTCAGCAGACTCTGTCTCCTCTCAGCTTGTATAAGCACCTGCCCGGTCATTGGCAAAGTAAAAAGCCCCCAAACCAAATTGGCCTTCATTTGGATTTTATCAAAATTTTGCATTGTGAAGTGAAGCCCCAGAATCTTGTGATTCTGATTCCCCTCTGGGTGATGAGCAGCTCTTGTAGCTCCCTCTTTCAGCGTGCCTCAGTCATCCTGGGAAGAGTGCATGGGTGGTGGTCCCCAGAGCAGAGAGCATGGGTGGTGGTTCCCCAGAACAGAGGCTATCCCGTGGCATTCCCACCATGGAATGGTCTCTGCCCTGTGGTCCCATGCAGCTTCCTCCTGGCTTGGGGTGTTTGCTTATCTCCACAG
Source organism: Bettongia penicillata ogilbyi (assembly GCA_023548195.1). Classification (NCBI taxonomy): domain Eukaryota; kingdom Metazoa; phylum Chordata; class Mammalia; order Diprotodontia; family Potoroidae; genus Bettongia; species Bettongia penicillata. Next base: position 8,211,217 of record JAJHZJ010000612.1, on the reverse strand, counting down.
TACCATGACCCCATGGCTATGTAGAACCTCCAGCTGTCCTGGAAAGATCCTGAGCCAGTTAGGAAAGCTCAATGACCGAGGCCTTGTGCAATGAGTTCTGGCTTGGACAGCTAACCAGATCAGCACGTTTCTTAGAAGGCCTGTGTGTGCAGCGCTAACTCCTTACTCGCTTCTGTTAAATAACTGTTCCTGGGAGCTGAAATCCATTCAGAAAAAGCTGCTTCAGCAACTTTCTGCTGATTTTTTTTTTAATATGCTCAAGTTGGTTTTACCTTTTATTTTGGAAAGCAAATCCTAGCTTTTCAGATGGGTCTTCCAGTTCTTTGTTTTAATCTTGTTACATGTCAGCCTTTTCCTTAGGACTAAAATAATAGAGAAACCAGTGGATTCTCTGAGTTCTAGAGGACTGTGTATTGTAGACTCAGGTTTCACTTAACTTCTCTACCATACACGAGATTCCCAATGGATTATGAAGAACTCATGAAGCTGGTTGAATTGACCATTACTCAGGTCTGCCTCCACTTGTTTGCCCCAGGATCACTCACAAGAAAGAGGGGTGGTGGTGCCAGTCTACTGCTAACTGCATGTCATTGAGTTTGACTAGTATACCTGGGCCTTGTCATCCCCTCAACCCTTGGGATGAGGCACATGTATATTGGTGCCTTGGTGAGGAATACAGGGTGACTCAGGCAGATGGCCGTAGACCTGATGTCTCTTTCCCCAGTTGCTTTGATAAACCTGGGCCAACCTGTTTCTCCCCACTCATTACTTCAGTCACAGAAAAGATATTACAGCAGACAGCTCTTTCTCTTCCCTTGTGTTCCTCACTGGGTAATAGGAAGCTGAACTGATTGATTTTGGGGGATGAGGCAGTATGACCATTCATTGGGCTCCTGAGTGAAGGAGAAGGGATCAAGGCCCTTATGAGGGAAGGGAGGGTGTGATTTTGCCCTTCGAAGGTCACATCTGCTGACTTTCTTATGGCTGTCCAGCAGTTCTGTGGTAGGGAAAAGGCTGACACTTCTGCAGAGCAGAAGGCGCCCCCCTGGGCCGGTTCACACTCTGATACTCACTTGGTTTTCTTTTTTATTTGTTTCTTGGTAGAATCTGCAGTTGTCCTTGAAGAAGGAAGCCAAACAGAGGTGGACTTGAGAGAGACAGATTCACCATCCGAGTCACAAGAGATAGAGGATTTTGAAGGCTCTCAGGCAACTGCAAGTGATGAGAGGTTCGGCAAACTTCAGGAAGTCTATAGCAGGGTGAGTTGTCAGGCTGTATTGGGTTGGACCTTCAGGAGAACAACCATTCATTCACTCCAGGTGTGTCTGTAGGTCTTCATCCACCCTTGGGCTTCTGCACAACTAAAGTGAATCATTCGTTAGCAAGCCAAAATGTCACCCTTGCATCTGTTAGTGAGTTTAACTCCCATCTAGAAGATGATAGAGGCCTACTTGAGGTTTCTCTGCTGTTGTATTGATTTGCCACCCAATCCTTGCTGATACTATTGTGTTAAGGCATTTGTCATCCAGAGAAGAATAGTTATTCTGGGCAGCTTCTCCCTGCCCAGCCTTCTCAGCTGGCCTTTGGGGCTTAGTATTCCCAGGTGACAGTAGATTTTTGAGAAATACAGTGTTATCTCTCATCCATATTGCATTTTGAACATTGTAAATGTTGGCTTGTGGCACTGTATTTTGCTGATGAGGAAATAGATGTTGGAAAGGGTCAGGGTCTCATGATGAATGAACAGTAGAACTGAATCTTAGGTCAGGTTGCTTGGGTTATGGACAACTTTGGAAAGACATCTTAAGTGATTTTGGAACAGGATCCTCTTCTCACAATAACTCCCTTTCCACGGGGACCATGTGACTAGAAAATCATCTGTGTCTCAACCCAGTCTCTTACAAATGACTTTGATTATAACTGCCCTACTACTTCTTTTCTAAACTATTATCACCTGAGATCTGTAGCACTGACCTGTGGTGGTGGTTTGGGATGCAGGTCAGGAAGGCAATTTCCTGACCCTTATTCCATGTTGCTCTCCTAACTTGTATTCCCACCGCTACACCCATCACATATGTACATTTCAGTAGGCTCTTGCTTTTCTGTCCACCCTATGGTTGTTGGGCCAGGGTAGCTTTGTGGTGCAGTGGATAGAGCACCAGTGCAGGAGTCAGGAGGATCTGAGTTCAAATTTCACCTCAGATACTTGACACTCACTAGCTGTGTGACCTTGGGCAAGTCACTTAACCCCAGTTGCCTCATCCTGGGTCATCTCTGATCATCATTCATCAGTCATCCTGATGAATATCTGGTCACTGGATTCAGATGGCTCTGGAGGAGAAGTGAGGCTGGTGACCTGCACAGACCTCCCTCACTCAAAACGAAGTCAAATGCAAGTCATGTCATTATTTATCTGATCGCATGGTCTTCTTCGGCAGCAAAGGACGAGTGCACACACACGGTGTTGGCTCAGTAGGGCAGAGCTCCTTTTTAGAGATCCTAGCCCAGACCACATGAGGGAGGATTCCAAGGATCCCCTCCTCTTTCCCCATGCTTTCAGTTTCTAGAAGGCATAAATTCCTTGGGAAAGAGGCTACCATATCTCTCCTGCTGGACTATGGAGTGTAGTCCAGGAACCTAAACTGAACGTAGCTAAAACCATATTGAGGGTTTTTGAAGTAAATGTTTTTCTTAAAACTCTTCTTTTGGATAATTTCATTTAGTCCTCTTCTACTTCAAGTCAAGAAGAGAAATCCTTCCGCTCTGAAGAGCTCATGACATGTGGGATTCCGATTGAGAGAGCTGTCTCTTCTGAAGATGGCAGGCCCATCGCGGATCACTCCTTCCAGCCTTCTCAGACCCTGAGCAAGTCCAGCTCGTCCCCTGAGCTGCAGACCCTGCACGACGTCCTCAAGGATGCCGAGGATAAAGGATATCTTGGGAAGCTGAGCACAGAAGTCAAGGCCAAGTCCCAGTCAGGGAATTTAGAAGGGGAAGGAGCCAACATCTGGCCAAGTTCTGGGGAGGAGAGCAGAGGCCTCGGGGCAGGCCGGCAAGAGGCTGCAGTGCCATCTTCAAGCTCACCACGTTCCCCTAGTGGTCTCCGGCCTCGAGGCTACACTATCTCGGACTCAGCCCCCTCGAGGAGGGGCAAGAAGATGGAGAAGGATGCCTTCAAGAGTAGAGCAGCCACTTCCAACACAGAGAAAGTGCCCGGGATAAACCCCAGGTGCTGTGCACATCTGACTGGTCCCCCTTCCTTTGTATTTCTGGGCAAGCCAGCTGTTCTGGTTCGCTTTGTTTTAGTCATGTCTGCCATCTTGGCAGTCCACTGAGCAACTGTGAGCAGCCTCATGCAGCCTTCACATGGCCTGGCCCTGGACTGCTCATGCCCACCCCTGGAGAGCCAGAGCAAGTATGGTCTTAGGTGGTGTGGCCTTTCTGGACAGCTACACAACAGTCTGCATGTGAACATTTGGGCTTAAGGCTGCAAGCTTGTTGCTGCTCCATTCTAGCTAGTTGAAGGAGCCAAGGGCCAATCAGTAGCTTGTTTGTAGTTGGGTGTGAACTAGCCCTTAGCTAACCCTTAGGGGTCATGACCTACAGTTTAAGAAGCCCTGATGGGGTATGAGTGGAAAAAGTTTAGAAGCCCTGCACTAGAGGGTAAGGTTTAGAAAAGAGGTAGGCTCTCCCCTCAGTTAAGGTCAGGTGAGGTGAAGAGTAGCCTATACTTTAAGACTTTAAGGTTGTACCTGAAGCCCTTGCTAACACTATCTGGAAGAACAGGGCCCCTGAGGGAAGGGCTTCTCCTGGGATTCTGAAACATGACCTCTTGGGCTTTGTGACCATGTCCTTTGAAGGTGGACACGACTGTGCTTTGGCCTTGCTCTAAAAGTTGCCATAGGAGATGGAAGCAGCTGCTCTACTATTTCCTTGTGGGATGTGTGCAGAGGCTTTCCCAGTCTTCACCCTCTGTTGACATGCCTTTCCTGTTTCTCTCTGTAGCTTTGTGTTCTTACAACTCTACCATTCCCCTTTCTTTGGAGATGAGTCCAACAAGCCACTCCTCTTGCCTCCTGAGGTAGGTGGACATCCTTCGGTCTTCCCACAGCCCTCTAGTCCTTTGAGGGATCCCTCACCTCTAGTTCTCTTGGAGGAAGGAATCCTAACACTTTCACTGGTCAAGTTTCCAGACTTCCCCTTTCTCTGACTTAGCTGGACTGGGGCCACTTGGAGTCTCCTTACTGTTGGAAGTCATAGGACCTGGCCTTTGGCACCTGGGCTTAGTCTTGCAAGGTGACAGGGTTCCCAAATTTCTTGGCTCAAAATGAAGTAGGCTGGCCAGCCGCACAAATCCTAGAGAGACAAGCCTGTCTCTTGAGGCAAAATCATCATGGAGATGTCCCTCCTCCCCCCCACCCCCTTCCAGGAGAGGACCTTTGCTTGTGACCAATCCCAAAGGAACAAAAGCGCAGTGAACTAATAGGCTTGTGACTGACTGTAGGAGCCCCATGACCTCTGTCTTCCAGGGTCCTGGCCACACAAGAATGAATTCACATCCCACTTGTCATCCTCCTCATTCTGTGGTCCTTGAGGCTTCTACCTGAACCTTCCTATTCCAGCCTCCCAAGCCTCAATCCTTGGTTCCTTATGCCTCACTTCTGCCTGCTCTGGGTTGCGTCTGTTTAGTTGATTATGAGGGTTGGAAGGTTTAGGGGAGACATGAACTCTGTCTCACCACTGGACTTACTACAGACTGTCGTCTTGATTGCAGACTTGCGAAAGGTCCGTGAAGCTCCTAGATCAGGTTCCTCCCTATGATACCCACAAGATCGCTGTCCTGTATGTAGGAGAAGGCCAGGTAAGGTGGCCTGGACTCAAGAAAGCTAATGCATGGCAGTAACAGCTACTGCCCTGTGGTACCCCAGAGGGCATCTTGCCTGAGGACAGAAGGGCATGCACTTCTCTCACAGTGGAGAGGCCTGCATCCATCCTGCCTCTGATCTGGCTAAGACCCTGGTGGGAAGAGGGTATATGAGATTGTATGTATCTGTGCACATGAACTTCTCCATCTTCAGGTTTTTCAGTCCCCTTTTGTTGTTGACTTTAAGGTGGATAATCCATTGGAAGGTACTGACATTAGAATCCCTTCTTCTGATCACCCTGCCTCTCCCTCCCCCTCCACATTGCATCCCCTTCCCCTAATATGCCCAAGATTTAAGAATAATAAAGAATTCAATGCTGAAAATCTATGCCAAGAGGTAGGAGGAGAGGATACCCCAGAGTCCAACAGGCCAGGCAGAAAGCAGTATCACCCACCACCTCTTTTCCCTGGTGCTTGAGTCAAGGCCCCCTGATCTTTTATCTTCTCTAGAGCAACAGTGAGCTCGCCATCCTGTCCAATGAGCACGGCTCCTACAGGTACACGGAGTTCTTGACAGGCTTGGGGAAGCTCATTGAGCTCAAAGATTGCCAGCCAGACAAGATCTACCTGGGGGGCCTGGATGTGTGTGGGGAGGACGGCCAGTTCACCTACTGTTGGCACGATGATATCATGCAAGGTAAGGAGCAGTTCTCTTTTCCGTCTCCCGGCTTGGGAAGGTTGTCAGGCAGGGTCTCGCAAAGGACAAGTTTCCTTAGTCACAGCAGGACAGAACATTGGCTTCCTCCTAACCTATAGCGTTGCCCATCTGCGCCTTAAGGCTAGGTCGCTTATGACCACGTCCTTGCAGGGACACGCTTCTTGGGGTCTGCGCAGTTTCCTAGTCAAGCTGGATCAGGTGCTTGGAGGGTTGGGGCTAGGGTGAGGCTGAAGGGTGCTTGCTAAGGGACGTTTTGTTGCCAAGGTCCCTTTGTACTCAGCCCCCACGGCTGGATGTGGGCCACATGGTGGTCTGTGGCAGCTGTTGGCACAGCAAAGAGAAGCTGGGCCTGAAGTCGGGAAGACCTGAGTTCATGTCCAAGTCACTTACTCTCCATTTTCCTTCAGTTTCCTCAACCGGAAATGGTGGTTGTTGTGTTTGTCCTTTGTTCTCAGTGAGGACCATGGCATCACGATGAGGATGTGACTTGCAGCTGACTTTGATTTGAGTGAGGGAGGGCTATGCAGGGTCACCAGCCTCACTTTCTCCTCCTGAGCCTTCTGGGTCCAGTGGCCTGATATTCATCAGGATGACCGGAGATGGCCCAGGATGCAGTGGGAAAGCCTGAGTCTTTCAGGCTAAGGTCTTATCACATTCTCACTTTGAGTGAGATAAATCCATTCAGTGAACAGGCTTCTTTAAGTAGTTACTCAAGGGATGGCTCCTTTAATAAAAAATTAAACTGGGAGGGGAAAACCTTTAGGATTCCTGGGTAAAAGAGCAACAATTACTGTTTAGTAGCAATACCTTTCAAAGTTGTTGTGAGATGGTATTTGTAAAGCACTTAGCAGAATGCCTGGCACACAGTAGGTGCTCCATAAATGCTTATTCCCTTCCTCTAAGGACCTCCTAATAGGAAGGAACTTAGTCATGGTGCAAGGAAACCAGACCATCCTGTTCTCCTGTAGCCCCCAATGTTGTATTACTCCTGGTCAGATGCCAAGTCCTTATCAAACTTTGTCAAGGGAGCAGCATGGGATGGGCCCCCGACCTCTTAAAGTAGATGACTTGGTGATGCCACCTTCCCTTAGCATAATCTATATCCAGCAGGACAAATTGCCATGGATGGCAGCTCTGCCCAGGACTGGCACTGATCTGAAGGGGAAGAATATAGAAAAATAAAATTACCTTTCCTTCTATTTCACCTTTCCTGGGATAACCAGGGGTCCTCACCCTGCCCCCATGAACACATCCCATTTACTTTAGGATGGGAGCATTGTGTTCAAGCTTCAGCTGCTCCAATGAATGGTCACTGGCACCTGGCATTGCTTGAAAGCAGTGAGTGGCATGTATGGTGCTGACTGGGCAGCTGACTCACATGCCCTGCTTGCCTCCAGTCTGTCCTGCTCCCCAGTCTCAGTGTATCCCCTTCATTCTGGTTCACAGCCATCTTTCACATTGCCACTCTGATGCCCACCAAAGACTTGGACAAATACCGCTGTGATAAGAAGAGGCACCTGGGGAATGATTTTGTGTCAATTATCTACAATGACTCTGGAGAAGACTTCAAACTGGGCACCATCAAGGTAACAGTCCTCTTTGGAACGTTGCCTTTTCCCTCTTCCACACTCTTTCCCCAAATTCAGTGGACTTCTTGTTACAGAATGGAAACAGAGGTAATAGAGCCCTACTGGGCTATCTCCTTGTGACTACTCTGCAGTCTCCTTTTCCAAGGCCTGGCCTAGGCACAAAGAGTTTTTACTCTTCTGAGATAAGTAGTCCAGTGCTTGGGGCTGCCTTCATGTTAATGGTGACTTCACATATCCACGAAAGAATTTTGTTGTTTCTTTCCAGGGCCAGTTCAACTTTGTCCACGTGATAATCACTCCTCTGGATTACGAATGTAACTTGGTCACATTGCAATGTCGGAAAGGTAAAGAGTCCTTTCTTTGCTGGAAGGGGACTTGGATAGCCCAACTTTTCCTATTCCATTTAGCTTCAGATATGCTTTTGGCCCGGGACAGGTTGTTGATAAAAGCTAGACCAAGCTGGCAACTCTGTGCTACAAGACCAAAGCGGTATCTGGCAGCAATTTTTGGGATTTGTGTAGGAATTTTTTAGACTACAGTCCCTAGTAAAAGGAACAAAATTTAAATTGGTTTCTATGTCTGAGACCCAGCCAAGAGCTAATAGTAGAGACCATGTGAGCAATGTTTGTAGTTTTCACCTGTCTTCCATTCACTTAGGGACCTCATGGAGATATGTGTAAGCCTTTGGATGTGAGAGCACCCTGAGTCTTAAGACCTATGAAGCCTGGCTGTGCAGTTACAGATCTTACAAACGTTTGTGTATGCTCCAACGTCGAATTTTCCTCCCTTAGATATGGAAGGCCTTGTGGATACCAGTGTGGCTAAAATTGTATCAGACCGAAACCTGCCCTTTGTTGCCCGCCAGATGGCATTACATGCAAATGTGAGTGTGGTCCACTTCAGACTGGCTTCTGCGTGGGGATCTGGGTGGGTTGAAAAAGAGGAATCAAGGGTAAAGACTGAACTGTGGCCAATATCTGGGTGGATCAAACTGGAGTGGTTTGGTCACCCGGCTTAATGTTTCACCATGTACCTGTGCTTAGCAATTGACCATTTCTCTTTCAAACCAGATGGCATCTCAAGTCCATCACAGCAGGTCAAACCCTACAGACATCTATCCCTCCAAGTGGATTGCCAGATTGCGCCACATTAAACGACTCCGGCAGAGGGTAGGTGAGGCGGGGGAGTGTGTGTGTGTGTGTTTGTGTGTGTATGTACACACATGTACTGCAAAATGTACTACAAAGAAGCCCTTTTTTCTAGGCTAAAGGATGGAGCATCTCAGTTCCATGACTTGCTTGATTTGTGAAATGAAATTTGCTTTCAGGTGTCAGGCCAAAGAAAAGAGTACAAAAACACAGATAGGGAGCAGTGACCATTAGGTACTAAAAGCAAGTTTAAAACATGGCCTCCTTAAAAATTGGGGTGGGCAGAACAGTGAGGACATTCTTTGGGGAAAATATCCTTCCAGCTGTGGGTGAACCCTCTTTGTTCCTGGAAATGCCAGGTGGGAGGAAGCATAATTCAAAGCACCCCTTTTCAGTTAGAACTTTGCTAAGCACACTGGCCAAAGGGAGAACCATCACATCCAGCAAGTTAATCTAGTGGCTCCGTAATAGATGTTTGAAACCCTCCTATGTCCAAGGAAGGCCCTGTGGAAGAGACAGGCGAAAATGCAAGGGAATTCAGGAATAGACACATCTTTTCTAGACTGACTTGTTCCTCATGTGTTTCTTAGATCCGGGAAGAAACCCAGTACCCGAACTCTGGCTTTCCCTTGATGCAGATGCATCCATCAGCTCACCCCAAGTCCCCACCCCAGGCTCCATCAGATTCCACTCCCACTTATGAGACTGGCCAGAGGAAACGGCTCATCTCTTCCGTGGATGACTTCACAGAGTTTGTATGAGCCTTGAGGGACAACAGTCTGTGATCACTTCCCAAGGTGGTGTCTCTAGTTCTGTTCCTGAAACGCTATAGGTGTTGGTGACTTCACTGCCTGTGTCTCAATTGGCATTTCAGCTGTTGAGCCTTGAACTGGCTCGCTTTCTCCCGTGAGATCAGACCCTCTGCCTTGAGAGCTGGCCGGGCTTGGCCCAGTACTACTGAAGCTGCTTACTTCTGACTGTATCATTAGCCCAATAATGAAGTCAGAACTGTTCATACGTGTAAATGAAATAAAGTGTTTGGCTGATCTGTCCTTGGGACTGAGGAGGGCTTAGCTTTCCCCTTGCATGATATAGCTTGTCCTGGGGTGTTGTGTGCCAGGTAGTTGAAGCAGATGAAGCCCAGACAGTAATCACAGAGGCAAGCATGTAGCAGTCCATAGTATTTATTTGACTTTGTCTTTTTTGTAATTGTGGGTTTATTAAAAAAAAAATGGGAAACGTTTGTGGCCTTGGTCATGGTCCCAACTAGAAAAGCAGTATATTGATTGCCCAGGCATACTGGGCACTGTTGCATCCTGGTAGCTAAGACACAACCAGTAATAAATAAGACACCATCTCTGGGGGCCTGCCTCGCTAGCCCTGGGTGGCCAGTCAGCTTGAGGAGAGAACTTGGTTTCTTTATCTTATTTCTTCCCTAGTCCTTTGAAACCTCCCCCTTTCTTTGTGCGCTCCCAAGCAGCTCCACAGCCTGTCCAAGACTGGAGGGCAGTTGTCCTGTCTGCCACTCCTAGAGTGGTCTTTGTGGTCCTTGCCCAGTGCTTGTACTTTCTCTTTCTTTCCCTCTCTCCCTCCTCTCTGCGCCCTGAACCCCCCTCCCAGCCTTAGGGAGCAGATACATGATGTTGACCTCCTTCCCAGGGCATAAGGCCCTTTTCCCTGTACAGCGCACCCTGGGCATGTCTTTCTCCAAGGGGTCTGGTCGCCTGTTTCTCACACACTAAATACACATGCACGCATATACCACACACACACAGACACAGACACACATACACATACCCTCTACCTAACTCCATCACTTTTGCCTTTGGCCCTTATTGATCCTGGCCCACCTCCCCAATTTGTGGCTAAAGCAAGATTATGTCTGGGGTCCTCCTACTTATTCTAATTCCTTTCTTTCCCAAACATTTTGGGCAGGTGGGTAGGACAAATAAGCTTGTTAAAAAGGATCGCCACACCCTCTTCCCTCCCTCCCAAGGCTGGGCCTGGCCCCCCAGGCCAGGTTATTGTGCAACAAGCAGAAGTAACGGTTAGGTCCCAGCCCCCAGGCCTCCCATGAGAAACAAACCCAGCCCCTCATTACCTGCTCCACACCCTGACCTCCCAGCTCACCGACCTGGGTCCTGCCCCTCTGGCCTCTGAGCTACTTCTCACCCCAGCTTTAAATGCCTTTGGGGAGCCCACGGCCCTGGCATGGGGCCCCAGGAGCAGCCTAGCTCCTTAGGCCCCCAGCTCTGGGGCCTCCACACACACCACTAACACTTTATATACAGCAAACTCAGTGAGGGCTGTGCCCTCCAGAACATCACCTTAAATAATTGGGGGGAGGGGAGAGGCTCAGCTACATGTGCTATAGCTCTCTCCCCACCCCAGTGCTATGAAAATATAGCGACATACAAAAATATATACATTTTAACCCCATATAAATTACTGACAATATACATATACATGGTGAGACAGTGGCTGGAATGTAAGTGTAGGGGATGGCAATAACTTAGGGGTTGGGGAGGCAGGCTGGGGTGCCTTTAGTGTGAGGAGGTGCCTGCCACGGGGGGGAGGTGGGGCAGGCACAGCCCCGCTGTACCTGAGGGCCCAGGTAATAAATTAGGGTATGAGGGGCGGAATCCTTAGCCCTCAAGGCCCCAACCTCCATCTGCTCTCTTCCCCCACCCCCAGGTTCTACTTCAAACACATGAGGATGAGGAGGAGAATCTGTTCCTCCATCCTAAGGGATCTGTCTCCCCCTACAACTACCATCACCGCAGTGAGCTCCCCTCCCCTACACGTGGTGGTCGCACCTTTGGTTCTCACTTATTTCAATTTTAGGCCTAAAAAAATTCAATACTGCTTTTTACCCCAGCCCTGTTCTGGAGTGTTGGGAATACTTGGGTCCCTGCCTGTTAAGAAAGCCTCCATTAAAGTGCTGAGTTTTGGAGCCCCTCCACCCAGGGTTCGAGATTCCTGGCCAAAGAGACCATGAGAGGGATCCGGGTGCCATTGTTTCTTCCTTTCCCAAAACCGTGGGTCCAAGAACATGATTGTTGTGGTGGGGGGAGGGAAGGGAAGCTAGAACCCCTGGGTGAGAGAGCTTAATACTGAGAGGCATCCCTGCTTCAGGTATAGGGGGCTGCAGCCAGGGACAAACTACAGCCCACATCCCAAGGGAAGGAACCACTGGGTTGGAGTGGGGCCAAAGGAGGTACCCTAGGAAGTGGTCTGATAAAGGGATTCAAGCTGGAGCCACACTAGTACCAAGGCTCCTATTCCACCCTGGCCAGGTTCCCCTCTATGTAAGGCTGGGGTGGATCTTGTTCTTTGCCCTAATCGATGCCCTCACAAGAGGTGAGCTAGAAGACTGGGCAGTTGCCACACCAATACCTCTGCTGGCCCGTGCAATCCTGGCTGGCAGAGTGGTCTGTGTCCCTAGGGAGGGGCCTGGGGAAGGTGAAGGTGTGGGAGGTCCAGGGACCCAGGGTGGGCTGGTCAGATGGCCACCGGATCTCCGACCTTGTAGCCCCTGCAGCCGCTGTTCCAACTGGTACACGTCCTCTGTGGCCTGGTTAAGGCGGTCAAACTGGGCTAGCAGAGCCTCAAAGACCGAGAGGAGGCGAGAGGGCTCTGGTTCCGGGTCTCCTCGGCCCCCTGCTCGGCCCATCAGCATGCTCATCCCATCCAGCTGACTGGAGGAGGTGGATGGGCGTGAGGTATCTGAGCCAGCGCTTGGCGGGGACACATCCTGAGATGATTTGGAATCACTTGATGAGCGGGAGGGCAGTGGTTCCATTCCCTCAAACCGGACCTTATGTCGAAACTAGGGAGAATGCAAAGGTCAGTCAGTCAGCCCAGTCCAAGCCAGGGGATTTAGAGCTACTCTGACATGAAGTAAGACATAAAATGACTTTGATGATGTAGAAGGTTAAAAGTTGTGCCAGGATTGAAAACTGGCTATCTATCCCTAGAAGGGCCCCCTCTTCTCTGAGCGTCCCCCCTGCCAGGGCTCCTCTGCACTCACCTCTTTGACCTTACTGAAACCCATCCAGAGGCGCAGGCGGCGCAGAAATAGCTCCACCATCTCATAATCCTGGGGCTCCCAGGCTGGACGGTACAGCTCTCCCCTAAGGGCATGGTAGCGCCTCCGCAGCACCACGGCCCCTAGCCGTAGAGCCCCCCACAGCTGCAGCACCATGAGGCTGGTGCACAGTAAGGGTGAGAGACGCCAGGGCTCTGAGGGACACAGATGGGGGTCCCCACCTGCCGGGCACAGCAGGAAGAGATCCCAGCCCATACTTCGAAGGGAGTCTGAGCAGGAGGAAAAGAGCTGTGAGGAGAGAGAAGCAGTGAGACTGGGGTGGGGTGGAGTACATACGAGGGAAGTCATGGACTGAACAGGCAGAAGGAGAGACTTGGACACAGCCAATGTGGGAACTTGTTTTGCTTAACTCTGCTTATTTTCTACAAGGTTGGGTTTTTTCCTTCATTTGAGAGAATGGGAAAGAAAAATAATTGAAAAAGTAAAATAAAATTAATATTTTTAACAAAGTAAATGATTAGGAAATCTCCTCATAATAGTAGCTAACACTTATGTGCCAGGCACTGTGCTTTACAGTCATTGCCATTGGATCCCCACAACAATGCTGCCAGGTGAGTGCTATTATTATCTTTATTTTACAGTTGAGGAAACTGAGGCAAATAGGTTAAGTGACATGCCCAGGGTCACACAACTAGAAGTATCTGGGATTGGATTTGAACTCGGTCTTCCTGACTCCAGACCCACTGCATCATCTAGGGGTTAAGGTGATTCCCACAAACTTCCATTTTTCCATCCTGCCCCTCCATCCTCTAGCTACTGGGGACCAGGGTATGGGATCAACAATGAGGATGCACTCATTGTCCTCGAGCCTCATTAGCTTTTTCCTTCCTCCCTTGGGAGAGGTGGGTGGCTCTCCTGCCTAGAGGGCAAGATGACTTACCATAAAGCCTAGTTGGGTATAGGCTATAGCCAGCACTAGGAGGGCCAAGCCAGCTGCCACCAACTCTCTCACTGAGCGGTAGAGGGTTTTCCCGAACACTGACCACTGGCGGATGAAACGAAGCTGCTGGGCAGCCTGAAGACAAATATAAAGCTGTCAGCAAGTGTGACAAGCCTCTGTGGGGAAGGAGGCAGGGGCCATAATGGGACCTCCCAGGCACCACCCCGGTGATTCCAGGAGGGAAAAAGATGAGGTGCACTTGGACTTTTGGGGGGACCCTGGCACGATGAAGGAGGCCCACCTTGATCATCAGCAGGAAAAGCAGGGATGCGGCCAGGCTGGCAAAGGCTGAGCTGAGCTGAGCCACTTGGTAGAAGCTGGTGAAGTGGTGGGGACGGCGTTTCAGGTAACGGCCCCACTGCTGGTCAGCTAGGCTCAGCTGGCTTAGGTGGATGAGCACTGTGGCTGTGGTCAAGAGGATCAGCAGCCACTGGCCCCAAGCCCGAGCCCGAACCAGGTATGCCTGGCCCTCCTTCTGCATGGCTAGGGCCTCCGTCACCACAAAGTACACCACAAAGAGCATCAGAAAAACCTGGTGGAGGCAATCAGCTCGCTGGAGGGGAGGCCCAGGTGAGCTGGGCAGACCAGGGGTGGGGAAAGGAGTGGGGGAAGAGTCAGGACCCATCAATCCAACGGGAGAGGAAAGGGAACCACCCAGAGAGGGGCATGGTAAGGACTGACCATCATCAGTAACTGCAGGGTGACGCCTGCGCTGAGCCGCTGCAGGGGGAAGGGGCGGACGCTGATGGCCGTCAAAGCACGTCCTGACACCGGGAACTCAAGGCGCAGCGTGACCGCAGCATGGAGCCCGACAGCTGGGCTGTATTGCGTGAGTTCCACAAATACCGCCCGGCTCCTGGGGACAGAGAGGCAGGGGCACAGCTCGAGGACCAGACTCCCAACACCCAACACAAATAAGAGAGGAAGGCCCCAGGTTGAGCCAGGCCCTGCCCCCTTCTCTGGGCCTCAGTTCATCATCGTTAGTTAGCATTGCTAAGGTCCACAAAGCTCTTTACAAATATCTAATTTTATCCCCAGGTAGGATATGCTATTATCCCCATTTTACAAATGAGGAAACGGAGGCAGAAATTAAGTGATTGCCCAGGATCACACATCTGGGAAGTGTCTGAGGCTGGATTTCTACTTGGATCTTCCTGACCCCAACTCTTTGTAAAATGAAGGGAAAAACTCCCTTCTCTTCCAGGGATAGTGTAAGTAGAAGGAGAGAAGAAATGAGAACTCTGAAAAGTAAAAGAAGGTGTACACATTTCCTGTTCACATTTCTGCCCCAACAGGGTGCAAGGCCTTGACCCTTTTTACTTCTCCCTGGGGCTCACATGTTGTCGATCCAATTATGTCGCTGCAGGAAGCCCAGCAATTCTCGACTCTCCTCCAGGCTGACTCCCAGTTCCTGGATGTAGCCGCCACTGTCGTAGACAGAGAAGTAGCCCCAGTACCAGACCCTAGGAGACAGAGGGTGAGAATCAGTGAGTCAGCCCTATAGGCCTGCAATATAGCCAGGGAGATGGAACAGTCACAGGGTCTCATCCTAAATGCCACGCTATCTGTCACCTAGAGATCTACAATCACGTGGTGACATTTCCCAGCTGAGGAGTGAGGGAGGATGTGAACTCTGTGCAAACTGTCCCTCCCTCGTTACACACATTGGACCTCTTCTGGACCACAAGAAAAAAACAACAGGGAACAGGTAGGCAGCAGGACTGATCAGCTTCGCAGCTAGTGTCGTGGTTCACATGTGGGCACCTGGAAACGTGGGGATCCATGCAGTTCACCCTCCCTGCCGAGGTTCCCGTGGAAAGCCTCCGTGCCCAGGTTCTTACCCTGCCAAGTCAGGCGCTGAGTAGGCCCAAGCCCTTGTCCCATTTGGGGAGCTGCTTTCCCAGCCAACCTCATAATCCTTGGTGCTGAAGCTGCTAGCTGTTGTGCACATTTTTCTTACAGTTCCCAGAGCATCTGGGCAGAATGCTGAAATGCAGTCAATCGATCATTCAACTAGCATTTACTAAGTGCCCACCATGTGCTACAAACACACACAAAAAATCAAACCCTCTCTCCTCTCAAAGAGTTCCCATTCTATCCATTTCAGGAGGGATAATGTGAATGGGTGAGAGTGCTTTGGTGAGGAAGAGGGAGAGGATAATGTTGAAATAGGGCTCCAAACAGGTGAGGAAGTGGTTCAAGAGAGAGGATGGGCAGTGGGGAGGGAAGGGATCACTGTCTTCAACTCACCTTCCTGCAGCCGAACTTGCCGAAGGCGTGGGGGCCCCAGCTCCAGGCCAGACTGGTTCCCATGGACATAGGGGAGCAGCACCCGTGACATCCACACCCAGAATTCATCTGACCTAGTCCGTACAACCCAGAAAGATGGAAGTTATTCTCTTCCACCAGCATCAGAGATGGTGACATCCATTCATTGCCACCTAAAAGTCCAGGTCTATGCCCAAGGCATTAAATCCTTTCCCAGGTTACACAGGTCATAGCCAGGTCTGCTTTCTGAGTACTCCTCCAGTCAGGACTTAACATCATCTGACGTCAGCAATGACCAGTCCAGACACAGCTCCACCTCATCCTCGTGACTGCTTTTGTGTCAGAGCTTTTGGTGAAACATGTAGGAGTCTGTGAATTCCCACAAGCAACACTTCTAAGTGGGAGCTATGTTCCTGGGAAGTTTACATTTTGGACTATAAAAGCTGCATGGGACTTAAGAAAAGGACTGGATTTCATTGGTCTTTACAGAGATCTGACACTATCTTTGGGGGATCTTGAGGGAATTCAGCTGGGTTGGGGTGGGGCAGAGCTGCTTATGTGGAAGCCTCACAGCTTAGGTCATCAAAGAGCAGCCCTGAGGTTTGGGGGAGGAGGAGGGAGATCAAAGGCCACCTCCTCATGAGTAGTGATCTCCCCAAATGTAATGAGGAAACTAGGGGAGCTAAAGAATCCAAGGATGACTTGAAGGTAGATGGAAAGGGAGCCAAATGTCCCTCTCCTTCCATCGTCACCAAAATCCTGAAACCTTTAAGAAGCCAGAGCCCCAAGCCTGGAGTTAGGAAGACCTGAGTTCAAATCCAGCTTCCTAGCTGTGTGATCCTGGACAAGTAAGTTCACCCTGTCTGCCTCAGTTTCCTCATCTGTAAAATGGGCTGGAGAAGTAAATGGCAAACCACTCCAGGATCTTTGCCAAGAAAACCCCAAAGGGGTTCACAAAGAATTGGACATAAATGAAACAACTGAACAAACAGAAATGAGAACCTAATTTTCAAACATTAATTCTCCTCTCTTCCCTCAAAAATAAAAATCCATTGCCCACCACTGGCAAGGGACACTAATCTCAAGAGAAAAAAATCTCAATGGAATAAAAAAATAATGAATCCTAAAGCAATTTGTGAAAGGAAACGAGGAATTGGTTAGAAAGTGGGTATTCAGGAAGCCCATTTCCCTTCTTCAGGAATAAATAACAGCCGGCACTTTACGGTCTGCTAAGAACTTGATGTACATTACAACCACCTTCCGAGATGAGTGCTACTGTCACCCTCATTTACAGATGAGGAAACTGAAGCTTAGCATCTAAGGCAGGATTCGAATGTAGGTCCTCCCAACTCTATGTCAGGAACTACATTGTGACAGTGACTTTGGACTTACAAAAGGAAAAGCTAGACTAAAACTTTTCAAAACCCTCAACGTTTTTTCTGTTTTCAAGTTCTAGAAACACCTGAGGTAGAGCATTTGTTCAAAGTGCTGAATGCTGTCTTGGTGGTATTTAAGAATACTGAAAAACCAAGCCTCCAATCATTTCCTTTCTAGGGTTTGGCTAGAGTCATAAGGGTGGGGAGCCTGTGTCCTCAAGGCCACATGTGGCCCTCTAGGTCCTCAGGTGCAGCCCTTTGACTGAATCCAAACTTCACAGAACAAATCCTGTTATTAAGGGGCCTTGAGGTGGTAGGTTTCCCACCCCTGGGGGATGTCACAGACCGGAGTTCAAATCCCAAACTTTAGGGGAAGGCTTAATTAATGTATTAATAATGTTTATCAAAGTACATAACTGTCAGGTCCTGGGACCCTCAAAGAATGGGGGAGAGTCCAGAAGGCCAAGATCTTCAAGGATATGGCTGTCTTTGACTTTGCAATGCAGCATCATCCTTTTTCAGCAAACCACACTATGGCTCACTGCAGAAGGTTCTCCAGAAGGACACCATTAGAGATATGTAAGGAATGCCATGCAGGTAACCAGACTCCCCAAAATGACCTTGTTCTACCTCAAAGGTCTCATGGAGCTTCTGTAGGCTGCCTATAGGTAGCCTCAGAATAGGAGAGATTGGTGCCTTCTTCTGAGTTATTGGCATTAACTTCTGCTCTCTTGCCTTCCCTCCCTCTCGGTACCCCAGGGGAGACTAGATTCCTTCTCTCACCCACGTTGGAAGTACCGTGGCCACTTATGGACTCCATCCTGCTGGGATTACCTCCAAAGCTTGGACCTCCTCTGTCTCCAACCTGAGCTGGTTCAACTCTCCTTAGGCAGTCATGTGAGGAGTCCTGCTCCCCTCCTACTTCCTAGTGCTCCTTGTATTGGTGAGGGACTTAGTATGGACACTACAACTCAGAACTCCCACGGTCAAGCCTCAGGCTTCTCCAGGAGCAGGATTTCCTGGCGTGCCACAGACTGCTATCTTCCTGTCTCATGTGCTGTCTTTCAGATTATGGCAACAATGCTACCTGTGGGGATATGACATCATTGGGCCCATCTTGCATGGGGTATGCCTGCATTATATTGGAAGGGACCTGGCATAGATACAGTAGGCACTTAATAGATGCTTAGTGATTACTGTTTCCTACTAGGGTAAAAGAAATGAAAAGCTGTAGTTAGAGACAGACAAGTTACAACCTGATATAAATCCAAAGGACTTCACAGTGAAAAAACAGATGCCCAAGGAGAAGGTTGAGGCTCTCCCCTAAAGGCATTCAAGGCAAGAGCTCCTCTTTGGCAAATACATAGGGAGGATGGCATATAAAAATCTAGATTCTCAGCCACTGTTCCTGTGTCCTGACTGGGATGCCCATCTCCCATCTCAACTGTGCCCTCAGCTGGACAACTGTCTGTACTGCAATCACCATCATCCCCTTTTATTCCCCACCCTACCTCCCTGACACATACTTTAACTGTTCTTACCCCAAGAGAAAATATTCCTACTGATGGACTTTGCCCTGTGCCCTCTGCCTTAGGTGATTTTCCTGGGGCCCTGTGTAAAGACGGGTGGCTAGATAAGATGAGCTTGGAGACTGTTCCAGGGTGATTACCTGGTGATCCCCAGAAAAGCCTTGCTGTCCAGTTCTTGCTTGATGGAGCTTTGCAGCCGGTAGGCATGGCTGTGGCTTGAGGCATCTCCGTAGTTAGTCAGGAGAGTCACCAGCAGAAACAGCATGTAGACCAGAAAATTCTGAAAATGTGGGGAAGGCTGTGAGTAGTCACCGAAGGCCTGAGAGAGCCCCAGATGCTGCAGCGGACATTAGGGACCTCCTCCCCTTGAAGCCCACAGCAGAAATTCAGACCTTACCCCTCACCCCTACCCTGGGGGCCAGGGAGCTGGAAATATTCATGCCTAGTCTCTGGCCTTCTCCTTGCCACCTGATGCCAGCTCTCCCGTTACCCAGTTAGCTCCAGAAGGACCTGATTTACCAGTTGTATGAGGTATAAATTGGTCTCGTTTCCCCGCTACCCCAACACTTTATTTCTTACTACTTTGTACATGTTGATTTTGCTTTATAGTGTGTGTGTGTGCACGCGTGCATGCGTGCACATGTGCGTGTGTGTGTGTATGAAGCACTAAGCTATTCAGCATAGCTAGAATGTGTAGGGAAGGGATGTGGAGATAAAACTGGAAAGATAGCTGATGGCCAGGCTAAGAAATACGTATTTTATTCTGTGTGCATTAGGGAGTTATTGAAGGCTTTTGAAAAGTGATAGAGGAAAAATAATTTGGCAACATGTAAACGGTGATTTTGAGAGGGAAAGATTCTGATCCAGGAAATGGGTGAGGAGGCTACAGTACCAACCCAGGAATGGTGTCACGTGGGCCCCAATGCAGAGTGGGGGATGGGGCCTTGGGGATGGAAGGGAAGGGAAGGATGTGATAAATATTTCAAAGGAAGAGAAGTAAGGAGACTTGGACACCGACTGGATGTGGGTGGTGAGAGAGGGAGGAGTGGAAGATGACACTTGGGGATCATTTGAGCCTGGGTGACGGGGAAGATGTTGGTGCCATTAATAGAAATGGGGAAGTCTGGAGGAGGAGCAGACTGTCTACTAGTACTAGTAGATGATGGTACTAGTCTGACATGTGGAGTCTGGGGTGGGACATGCAGGTGAAAAGGCCTTGAAGGCAGAATCGCCAGGAGCGGCCGGCCTCTCCCCTCCCTACTCTGAAGCCGAGCCTGCTGGCAGTGGCAGATGCGGAGACAAGGGCATATCTAAGGAGATGATCTGGCCAAGTCCAAGGTCACCTTGAGCATCCTGTGCAATAGCTTGACTTTACGAGCCTCCTCCTTGGCCTGGAAGAGGGCAAAGCCCTGGGGGGGCCGTACTCGGGGGATCCGCTCACACACAGGCTCCACAGCAGGACACTCTACTAGAGTATCGTCCTCTTCTGGATGGAGTCGCTTTGCCACTAGAGAGAAGTAGAGGGCTTCCAGCAAGACCTGGGGACACAAGCGACAAAGAGGTCAGGCTCCTGCTCATGGGACCCTTCCTTTCAATTTTCCATTGCTCTGGCCCATCCCCCTGGGCTCCAGCAGGAGAGGCATTGCAGAGCAGGGGACCTGGTGCGGAAGGGTGGTCAGGCACCTGCTCCTCCATGAGTGAGTGGACATGTTGGCTTGTGGGTGGGTGTGAGTGGAGACAGACAGAAGAGGGAAGGGGCAGAGGTGGAAAGGAGAAGAGAGAAACAGCCAGAGGCACAGGAGAGAAGAAGCGAACAGGGAAAGGAGACACAATCCACCTTGAGAGGTTCCCAGACCAGGAATGAGGACAGGAAGCTGAAGATGCCTGAGATGAGCCACATGACGCCGACGCTGGAGGTGAAGTCGGTGCCGATCCAGCCCGAGATGCCCACAGCCACCAGCACAAGCAGGAGGCTGAGCCCATGGGCAAGGGGGGCACACCACGGAGGAAGCAGTCGCTTCTGCAGACCCTCAGCCATCCCTGCAGGGGACAAGGTAGAGCCCAGTCAGAACACATACACATGGCTGGGAGGGCAGGGAATACTGGAAATCTTACCTTCTCTGGGGAACTTTGTGGACTGGAAGAGCTCCTGTGGAGGGTCCACGGGGGGCAGTCCTTTCTCATTCAGCCTCTGTAGCATCAGTGTCTCTGTTTTTGCCCCCAGAGAACCAGACCTGGGGAAAGGGTACAGGCTGTGAGCTCACCTTAAAGCACGGAGAATGACCACTGTTACTGGGGGATGGGGCAGGAAGGAGTGATGAGATCAGATGGATGGAAGAGGAGGTATCTGATTCTCTTTTTTCTCAAAGAAATTACTTCAAGAGCAGTTGCTTTCAGAGTCAGCAAATCCCTGGACTGGAGAGTGGGGGTAGGTTCTAATCTCAGTTAGACCTCAGTTGGGTAATTAAATTGTTTGGGGAAGATTTCCTTTTGGAGAAAAGGAAGGCACCCGAAAGCCTTCATGATGCTGATGCAGGAACCTCACTAAAATTTGCAACAGAAATGTTCACGGCAGAAGGATCCTAAGGCCCTGAGAACCCTATAATAGCCCTCCTTGCTGAAGCATGAAATTCAATACAAAGTGGATAAGCCTTTGAACTCAACTCAGGAGGCCAGTTACCAAGAGGCCCTTGGTAGCAGATGATCCCACACAGGTGGTCCCAACGACAGTCTTCTAACAAGGCTAGGGGGCATTCCTTTCACGCTTGGGGTCTGTGTGGTCTCGCTCTGCACAATCCAGGCCTCAAGCCGAAGACAAGCTCTTCTGCATAGGGATCTAATCAGTCAGCCAAAAAGTACTCACTAAGAGCCTGTATTATGTGACAGGCTCTGGGCAGGGCACAGAGGGACACAAGTACAAGGAATGAGACTATCCTTCCCAGTGAGGGCTCAATGCTCTAGGTAGAGACAGAGAAAATATATAAAGTGTGACTATGACAAGAAGAAAAAATACTGTCCTGGAGAGGCTGGCATGATGTTTTGTCCTGGCAAGTAAAGAATTCCCAGTCCCTGACTCAGGCTGCACACACATACACACGCACATGCACACATGTACACACACATGCATGCACACGCACACATACACATACATGCACACACACACACCACACACACGTTGGAGATCCAGGGTTTATTTACTTATTATATGCAAACACCCGAGGAGATTGTGGATGGGTTAGCAATCTGCTGTGTAGATGGCAGTTCTTTCTACAGCTTCTACCCTATGGATTGTTCCCCACATTTCCCTTTTTTCCCATCAGACTAACAATGGCAGGATAGACTCCCTTCCCAAATCACCGCATGGAAACATGCTAATCCCTTTGATGAAAGGAGCTAGGAAATGGTCATTAGAATCAGATTTAGCGCTCGTTCTCAGTACACCACAGACCCAAAAGCTGGGCCCAGGAAGATCTTGCCCCTCCCTGCCTGTGCCAACTCTGCCTCACCCTACAACATCCTGCTTCCACTTCACTCACAGGCCAGTGAGGAGATCCGTTTCCAGGTGGGTGTCTCTAGCGGGGGCAATACTGCTGGCTCCCTCAGCGAGTATCTGTCGGATCAGATCTTCATCTAGAGGAGGCAGAATCAGCATGAGTCAGGCCAAGACCTGTGACACTATCCATCACTCGCATTCTCCCAGCCCCCTCAAGGGTGAGCTATCACTTTTCCCAAATGACTCAGAACTGCTAGGGACATAACCAGAAAGACAGAAGGTCACCTATGGCTCAACCTAGAAACACACCCCACCTTCCAGGGAAAGCTGAAACAGGAAATCCTCCCTCCCCTAGGTTTTCTGCACCCCTGCCTTGGTTTTCCATCAGAATAGAGGGGGCACTATGATCAAAAAAACAATTCTGTGTCCTCCTTCATCTCAACCTGAGGGCTACTCTCACCTGAGGTAGAGAAGTACTTGGTCTGGGAAGGGGGGCTGCCCAGGGACAGACCATCTTCTTCCATGACCTCCAGGGCCTGAGTGTTCCCAGCCCTGGCTCGTACCAGCCTCTGAAGAGTGTTACCCATGATGGAAGGGTCACTGAGAAGGTCTGGCCAGCTCAGAGTGCCATCACTAGACTGCCAGTGCATGAGGCTGTGAGAAGCAAGAACACCCACCCGGAGGAACACGTGAGAATAATAAATACATGAACCCCACCGGACCATACCTAGAGGAACCCATGCCAAGGACAAAAGCCACGTACTTCAGCAGCAAATAGCATGGGGCTGTGGAAGAGCAATACCCACAGGGCACTTAAGGAAAAACAGACAGCTGCACATGCATGACGGGACGCCCGATTGCATGTTCACATCTGTGTGAATCCAACACCATTTTGCTCTTAGGGCACCCACCTTTTAGAATCATCCAGAAACAAATCTGTTTTAGTTTGTCCAGAAAATGCCTGTGGAGAAGAATATAGCACATCTCAGAGACATGATCTGGCCAGGGAGAATCATGGTCTTTGCTAACACCTTACAGATCCGTGAACATTTAAAAAATAATTTTATTTCCAGGTAATTGGTTTCCTTTGTAATCCTATGTGTTTTATTTTATGAATTTAAAGACATTAATCTGAGAAGGGAGTCAATAGGCTTTACCAGACGTGGGAGGAGTCCAGGACATACAAAAGGTTAAGAGCCCCCTGCCTGGGGTGGTCACTGGGACCCAAATGAAGAGCCTCAGCATTAACTGTGAGTTCTCACAGTAATGCTATATGACAATATAAGGGTTACAAAACTCTGCAAGGCAGACAAGGTACGTATTATGGTCTTCATTTTACAAATGAGGGCACTGAGGCATGGAGGGCTCATAGGTGACTCATTCACAGTCACACAACTAGAAAGCATCCAAATGTAGGTATCTGAAGGTTGGCTGACTGGGGAATGGGTGGGACTAGGCAGCTCCCAAGATTCCATCCAGCTTGAACATTCTGGGTTTCTGTGATTCTGAGGTCTCTGAGACTAAGGCCCTTTCCACGTGGCCTCTCAGTTATGGAACACTCATGGCAGGCTCCTTAGAACAAGGAGGTAGGTCGCATGCAAGGTCTATCTATGCCCAGTCCCCATCACCTCAGTACGGAGCCCAGACAAAGTGAGGAAGGAGCTGTCTAGAACCGATGTCTCCAGATAGTTCTCAATGTCCAGCACCTGCTGCCCCCCAGGACTGTGGTCAGGGCTTACTGACACCTGTAGGAAGAACGGCACTTTGCACAGTGCTGGGCACGTAGTAGGTCCATCATAAATGTTTATTGACTGACTCATGCAGCTGCTTTTCCCCTTTCCTAGAGATCAGCTCATCCAACCCTCTGCTTTGACCTAGCCTAGTGAGTTGGAGCAGGGCAGAGGACTGAATGAACTAGGACAGCAAGGTCCACAGATCACAGAGAACTGACCCCCAAATCCACTCTCCCAGCCCATCCCATTACTGTAGGTCCTGGTCCCTCTGTCCCATGTCTACCATGTTACTGGTCCCATTCTTACCTTGCTCCGGGACATTCGGAAGAGAAACAGGATAACCAGGTAGAGGGGGTAGACAACCACACTGGACACCAGGCCAACAGCCACTGTGTCCACACTTAATGGAATCAGGCTGGACATGGGCATATTGCTGAAGGAAACAAGCATATACTAAGCGCCTACTATATACCGGGAAGTGCTTTATACATGTTATTTCATTTGAATTCCCACAACAACTCTGGGGGTATTACTTTTATTTCCCTTTTACAGTTGAAGAAACTGAGGCAGACAGGTTAAATGGACTTGCCCAGGGTTACACAGCTAGTAAGCTGAGTCCAAATTTGAACTCAGGTCTTCCTGATTCCAGGCCCAGTTCTGAGGGTATTTAAGTCACTTTGTTATAAAGAAAAAGTTAAAAGCTCAAACACTCTTCATACAAATAGGGTCAGATTTAGATAACTGGAGAAATAAATATTCACTGTTCATGGTAGGTAAAGCCAATACGATAGAAAAAAATGACAATTTTATTTAACAAATCTACTCAATGCCATCCCAATTAAATTACGAAAAAATTGTTTTACTGAGTTAGAAAAAATAATAAAAAAATTCATTTGGAAGAACAAAAGGTTAAGAATTTCAAAGAAATTAAGGAAAAAATGTAAAGGAAAGAGATTTAGTAGTACCAGACCTTAAACTATATTATAATGTAAGAGCATTGTTGAAGTAGAAAATGGGTAAATTCTGATTAGTTTAAATTTAAAATTTCTTATATAAATAAAGCCAATGTCATTGGAATTGGAGGGAAAGCAGAAAACTGGGAAGAAATTTTCATAGTCAGTCTCTCAGATAGGATATGATTGCAATGGAATACTGCTGGGAGGTAAGAAAGGAGCTGGCTGATTTAAAAAAACATGGGAAGACTTGGATCTATGAAGGAAGATACTATCTACCTCCAGAGAGGGAGCTGACAAATGGAAATATGTATAGTATGGTCTTACATATATGTATAGGGGTGTGTACATGTATATGTGTATGTTTATAGATATGTATGTATATATATTCATGTCTAATTGTAGCCTTCTCTAGAGCTGGTGGGGAGAGAGGGAGGGAGAAAATATAAAATAAAAAGTGCACGATAGAGAAAAGAAAAACTAGAAGCAGTGCAGAGAAGTGGAGCTGCTCTGAAAACAACGTACAGGGCTTAGTACAGAAGGTTTTCATGAGATGGAAATTTCTTGTTTTATACTGAATCTTCTCTAATATTCTATTGTGTACATTTTCTCTTCTCATTTTGCGTTTAATTTTTAAATGTATAAAAAATTTTAAATTTAAAAAGAGAGAGAAAAAGGTAATAGGAAAGTAGGACAGGGGCCAGAGAGGTTTAGGTAAAACCAAAAGGAAAAAAGTCTCTGATAGTGATGTGGGCCAGGTACTGCCACCAGGAGAATGTGAGAGATGAGGAAATGTTTATCTTTGAAGGGCATGTATTTGGGAGAGGAATGGACCCCCTGGCATGAACTTTGGCCACTTCACTTTGGGGGATAGCACTGGGAAGGGGTTGCAGATAAAGATATTACTGTCCAGGATGGCTGGGGGGCAGGGGAGAAATGCCCACCTGTGATTGACATCTCCCACAACACCATACCACACAGCATTGGCACCTAGGAAGAGGCAGATAAGGAGGGTACAACAAGTGGCCCGCTGGACTCGAGTGAAGCGGCTTCGTGGGGGGCGGTCCCACAATGAGAGCCAGATGTGCTTCTCAAAGAAGCCTCTCTGGAGTTCTGCTGTCAGTAGCCGTGGGAACCGGCGCAGGGTGGCATCACCTGGAGGGCACAAAGAAAGCGGGAACGGAAAGGCACTGAGGTCAGAAGGGAGATGAACACATTCATTCTCAAACACACTTAGCTTCCCCCTCACATACACCTTCAATTCAATACAGTGCGGAGTAGTGAACAGAAAAGCCCTCTGGAGTCAGCAAGACCCAAGTTTGAATTATACTTCAGGCACTTACTCGCTGTGTGATGCTGGGCAAGTCACTGTGTCCGTTTTCTCATTTATAAAATGAGGGGACTGGGCCCAAAGAGCTGGCATCTAAAGTTCCTTCCAGCAATAAATCTATGCTCCTCAGTCTCTCATACCCACAAACATGCTTACTGTCACACACACACACAGACATACACAAGCAAAGGAGTTTCTTTCTTGGATGGAGCCAAGAAGCTGAAAAGTGAAAAATCTAAAAAATCATGAAAGGCATAGGGCTAAAATGAAGGGAAGGGAAGCTGGGAAAAAGACTTAAAGAAGGGAAAGCTTACTTGCTGCTAGGACTTCCTTCTCCACCAGACCCCCATTGTCCTCAGTCTCCACCGACAACCAGTCATTCACCAAGAAGAAAGCACTTCGGCCAGTCTGTAGATCCCGGACAATAATGTGCTGCAGGAACCAGGCTGGACTGAGCCCTAAGGAGAGAAAACAGGAAGCCATAGGGGTTTGGACCACAGCTCAGAGGAAGAAACAGGTTCACGGTGGGCAGAGGAGGGAAGGTCCCATCTGGTCAAGCCCTCTCCTCACACCTTTGTTGTCATGCCACACTCGGATCTTCCACACGCTTCCAAGGCTGCGCTGTGTGGCAATCTGGAAGATATCTAGACTATTTCGATGGAAAGCACTCTCTGCATCTAGGTGCCGGTGTCCACTTCGGCCATCTGCCCCATAGAGGGTGATGCCCACATGTGCTGTTGTGCCTAGACAAGGAGGGAGGGAAGGTAGAGAGACTTTAGCACAGAGAGGCTCAGGAGAGGGTTTTTGCAAAGGCACAGTGGAAGCCATCAGGGAGGGACTCAAAAGAGCTCTGGAGCTGTCCAGCAGGCGACGGGAACCTGGAAGAGGGTCAAGAATGATATTTATGAACTCATATTTCTACACACCAAAGCCCAGGATATAATAATCATATAATACACTATTATTGTTATTAATATATAAATATATAATCAAGAAAACTAGAGATCTTTGTGCAAAAAGATGAATTATACTTTTACAGGTATCACTGAGATTTGATGATGATCTACCCTAGGCAATGTAATGGAATATTGTTTAGCCATGAGAAATAATAAATATGAAGAATTCATAGACTTGTATGAACCGATGCAGAGCACAGGGAGAGGAGGATCAGGAGAATATTTATACAATAACCATACAAATATAATGGTAAAATAAACACCAGTGAAAGATTATAGAGCTCTGATCAATGTTTTGCATCACTGGATCATCAATGATGATTTGGAAGGGACTTTTGAGGTCATCTAGCCTAATCTCATTTGTTTTACAAATGGATGAGGAAACTGAGGGGTCAGAGTTGAGATCTGAACTGTGGTCACTTGACCCTAAACCTAGCATTCCATCCACTTCCTTAGGCTTCCTCTCAGTGGATCAGTGGTGAAGCATATCTCCCTTGCCGGGGAAAGCTTGTGTTCCCTGGGGTCTCAGCTCTCCTGCCTGGCTAAGCCCATTTTCCTTTCTGACTGGGTTACTAAACTGTTGGATTAGAGGAAGGTCAGAGACATTAATATTATTTATTTGGATTTATTCCAGTAAAGAGTCTTGTTATCAAGTCTCTTAAAATATCCTCGTGGACAGGATAAGGAGGTGTGGGCTAGAAGATGCAGTTGAGTTATATAAACCCCTGAACAACTTGACCCAAAAAGCAGTCATTAGAGAACTTCTTTTATCCTGAACAAAGATCTCTAATAAATGCATAACTGTAACTTGTCAACATTTTTATTAGTGACTTGTATGAAGAGATAACATGCTTATCAAATTGATGGATGCCTTGAAAGCTGTGAGACTACTGTGGTCTAGAGGAAAAACGACTGAACTTAGAATGAGAAAGACTTAGGTATAAATCTTGGCTCCACTACCTACTACCTGTGTAACCCAGGCAAGCTGCCTCTGCCTCAGGGCCTCCGGTATCTCCTCTGTAAAATGAAGGGGTTGGACTGGATGGCTTTTTAACGTCCAGATCCTATGAGCTTAGCTACTGAGTTGAATAACATCTAGAATCTAGAATCAAGATCTAGAATGAGCTCAACAGGTTAAAACAAATAAGTTTGTAATTGTGGTCTAAAATTAGTAAGATGAAATACAACATTTTACACATGGCTTAAAAAAATTAATTTGCAAACTCAAAATAAGAAAGGCAAACCTAAGCAATTAGGTCATTCGGAAAAGACCTGAGGACTTCAGTGGACAGAAACTCATTGAGTTGAATATCAATGAAAAATAAATTCAATCTCAGGCAGCCTTCATAGAAATTTAGCATTGGAAAAGAAGGGCAGTGGGAGTCCCACAGTACCTGACTGTGCTTTGGTCACACTGGAAGCCCTGGACTCAATCCTGGGAACCACATGCTAAGGAGGTTCTTGACAAACTGGATTACATTCAGACAGGCAACAAAAGGGCGAGGAGGCTCAGGACCTTGTCATAGAAGGATCAGCTGAGAGCAACTGGGGTTGTTTAGTCTAGAGAGGACTGAGGGGGTGCTACCTTCAAATATCTAAAGAGCTGTCCAGTGGAGGGAGGGAGTCAGCTGTGAGTCTGTTTGGCCCCAAAGGCCAAAACTAGAACCAATGGGTGGAAGTTACTCAGAGGCTGATTTCAACTTAAAATAAGGAAAAACCATCTAAGAATTAGAGCTGCAAGTGGAATGGTCTACCTCAGGAGAGTCTGAATTGCCTATTATTAGAGGTCTTTAATCAGAAATTGGAAGATTATTTGTCAACGATTCCTGTTCAAGTAGCACAGGATGAATGGCCTCCGAGGTGTCTTTTAACTCAGATTCTAGTTTTGTCCTCAAGATCTCAGTCCCTAAATAGGTGAGTAAAGGTGAGAAGGTAGTAAGCAGGCATGGTTCATAATAATAATAAATAATAGCATTTGTAGAGTACTTTAAAGTTTTCAAAGCTCTTTACATACATTATCTCATTTTATCCTCACAATGATCCTGGGATGTAAGTGCTGTTATTATCCCCATTTTATAGCTGAAGAAAATAAGGCAAACAAAGGCTGAATAACTTGCTCAGGGTCATAGAACTAATTAAGTGTCTGAGGTCACAACTGAACTCGGGCCTTTCTGATCCAAGGTCCAACACTTCATCCACTGTACTCCCCCACTGACTCTGTGCTGGGGCATTGAAGCTAGGCTGTCCTCTTTCCACCCCAAGTCCAGACCAACCCTTCCCACCACCCCCACCAACCCAGCCCCTGCCACCAGTCCAGCTGTGTCTGCCTGCTTTCACCTGAGCCCTGGCCCCAGCCAGTCTTGACGAGTATCTCATACTTGAAGCGACCATTCTTCCCACAGAAAGGGATGATGCTCACTCGGCTGACATCTATCAGGTCCAGTTTGCGGACGATCAAAGCTGTCACTGCATAGGTGACCAGGCACACAGCACAAGTCAGGAGCACAATATAGTTGATACCTGGAGCTGGGTCCTGTGCCAAAAGAAAGATTGTCAGGCTCAAGGCTGGCACTAGCTCCATCATGACCATCACACCCCCTCACCCCCAAGCAGTTGCCATCCTTCTTACTTTTCAGCCACACTAATCTCTTCACCTCACCTTACAATTCCCCTTCCCCCCAAAAAAGGTTCCTATTTCACTTTATTTCTTCTATTTTGGAGGCATTCAGGGTTGAGTGACTTGCCCAGGCCAGATTTGAACTCAGGTCCTCCTGACTTCAGAGCTCATGCGCTATCCACTGTACCATCAACCTGCCCCACTCTTTAATCTAGTCATTTGTTGTTGTTTTTGGATTTTGTCAGGGAGGCAATTGGGGTTAAGTGACTTGTCCAAGGTCCCGCAGCTAGTGTCTTCCTGACTCCAGGACTCCATCCACTGTGCCACCTAGCTTCCTGAAAGACTCCTATTTTAAATGAACTTAGAGACAGTTCTTGAAAGAAGCCTTGCTGTGAATCCTTTGTCAGGCAGAGAACATTTTAAAAAATTGAGTGACCCTCTTGTTAAGCTTTTCTTATCAGAATTTCTTGAAGCAAGGATTCTCTAAGTCTCTGTGTTGCTTGGTCTCCATTGAGCTTTAGGGGGCTGGGACTATTTCTTCTGATTCCAGGGCTGGGCACAGAAGTGTTTTTTCAGTTACTCACTGATTCATTCAGCTTCCCAGGGCAAAGTGATCTTTTCCTCTTGAAAATACTTTGTATCTACTTTGTATTGACTTTTTGGGGGTAATATTGTACCTACTTATTTTTTCTCAACTATAAAATGGGGATAACAACACCTCATCTCAAAGGGCTGTTGTGAGAATCAAAGGAGATAATATTTGTGAAAAAAGGCTTATCACAAATGCTTGGCACATATACTTATGCCAATGCTTATTCTCCCTTGCCCTCCCAGATTCATCGTATCCATGTACTGATCATAATTCTACCCCTTGAGGGCACAGACGGTTTTGATTTTATCCCTGTATCCCCAGCACCTAGCACAGTTACCTGTAGGTAGTAGGTACTTAATAAATGTTTTGGAATTGTACCAAACTGAAACCCCTGTCTCTCCCCTACCCCTATCCTTCCACTTTCCATTTTTACTCACTGCTAACATACCAGCTTGGGGTTAACCAAAGTAAGCTCATTTCCACGGAGCCCATTCTTCCACCCCAGGCTAACCACAGCATTTGCTTTAAGTGCAAAAGAATGGAGGTTACGCACAGGAATGATGAATTTGATGGAGCCGGGTGGAACAAAGAGGCTAGCCCCAAAGGCTGTGAGGTGGCGTGTGAGGCAGACAGCTTGGCTCGGGGAGGTCTCTTCCAGGGGTATGATGCCCTCTGTCTTCCACATCATCTCCTTCTCATTGAAGTACTGACAAAGTGACGTGTAGAGACCCACTGTCACTTCCACCTCAGACCAACGGAAATGGCTGGTCATATTCAGGTAGTAACTTGCTGTTGTGTCGTCAGTCCTAGAGGGCAGAAGTGGGAATAGAGTCACAGATCAAGGACCCTGGGAAAGGTGTCCTGGGTCATCACCCTATGGTCCTAAAGCTCTCATATCTCTTCTATCTCCACCTTTAACCCCTGGACCTCATTATTTCTGATGTGATTAGAGTATGGGGGTTCTTAAATTTTCATGTGTCATGGACCCCTTTGGGGGCTTGGTGAAACCTATGGACCCCTTTTCAGAAGGCATTATTCTCAAAAGTGTGCAAAGCTTTTCAGAATAATATGCCCCAGGATAATATTTTTAAATGCATAAGATAACATATACATATAAATTCCAAAGGAAATCAATTATGCTGAAATAGCTATTAGAATATTTCTAAAAATAAGTTTTTAAACTTGCTTTATAAAAAATCAGCCCCAGGATGAAAACCCACAAAGGAAGTCAGACTACTTTGGGAGACAAGGTGACAAAAGAACTTGACCGCAAACCAGGAAATCGAATTCTAACCCCAAACCGCCTGTGTTACCAGGGCTAAATCGCTTTTCAGCTTTCTCTTCTGTGAAATGGGGATGATGTTTTTCCTCACAGGGTATCACATGAAAACAGATAGAAAACTGAGACCACCCCTTAGAATGGGAAGTATTCTGATTTCTTCTCTTTTACTCACTTGTGCTTCCATACAACACTTCCCAGGGCTGCAGTGCAGAAAGGAAGCACTTACCCTGGAGAGATGAAGAAAGTGTAAGGCCTGTGGTCGCCTCCAGTCAACGCCTTCAATCCAATCTTCTTGCTGGCTGTGCAGTTGTACTCATTGGGCTGTGGGGCCGAGTGCAGATAGACAGCAAGGAAGGGTTCAGGCTCCTCTGATAGGTACCGCTCTGGGACATGGCACAGGGACAAAAGTTACCTTTGCAATGGCTGGGCCACCCAGCGAAGCCCAAGGGCTTGTGGGAGGCACAGCTCTAGCAGATCCTGGGACCTCCAGCACACAGGGCCAAGAACTGCATGTGAACTGATTTAATCTGAAACTGGGGCAACTTCTTTGTGCTAAGTCCAGGTTTGAGAGAGTGAGTATGGACATGTGTTTATGGAGAGGGTGGGAGGGATTCAGAATTTGAACAGTGGGCCTTTCATAGACAGTACTGTGAATGATCTACAGTTTTCTCCCCCTTTTTTTAAAAAAAGCAAATATTTATTAAGTACCTACTGTGTTCCAGGCACTACGCTAAGTGACTTACATATGTGATCTCATTTAATTCTCACAAGACTAAGAAATAGGTGCTATTATCACCCCCATTTTACAGCTGAAGAAATTGAGGTACATAGAAGTTAAGTGACTTTCTCTGGGTCACAGAGCTAGTTAAGCATCTGAGACAGGATCTGAACTCATTTCTTCCTGACTCCAGGCCCAGAGCTTCATCTACTCTACCACCTAGCTACCTTTTCCCTTTTGCTTTTCAGATGATTCCCGGGATACCTGGGCCAAGTTAGGAAAAAGTTGGAACCAGGCCCAGAGGGGGAGTATGTAGGTCTCTCTCCTTTCCAAAGTTGAAGAGACATTACTTTTGTATTTCCAATGAATATATATATATATATATATATATATATATATATATATATATACATATTACTTTATATTATGGAGAACCAATTGCTTTATTAATCTCATCCCATTAATATAGAATTTGAAGAAACATTTTATGTACATTATCTCATATGATCCTTACAACAACTCTATGAGATAGGGTGCAGTTATTATCCCCGTTTCAGAGATAACAGTTTCAGTAAACTTGTTCATAGAGCTGGTAAAGCATCCAAGGCAAGAAGTTAGCCCAGGTCCTTCCAAATTCTGAGTTTAATGCTCTATCTACTGTGCCATGCTGCCTAGTTCAGGGGAAAAAATAAATAGGCCTTTTTGCCAAATTCCAGAAACATGGTGGTGGGGCTTTTTTTAAAAATGGTGGTGTTAAAAACCCAGCAGCAGCTACAAAGAAATCAACAAACCACTAGACTGAATGAAGAGAGTTGAGATCTGAAGTCTTGATCCAGGCCAACTGGCTGGAATGAATTCGTGAATCAATCGTCTTGGGTAGACCATCTAACCTCTCTGCACCAACATGTGCTCATCTGGACAATGGAGATTTCACCTAGCGAACCTAATAATAATGGTTAGCAGCCATGATTTTCTTTTAGTGTAGCGTTGGCCACGTCAGTCTCTGGTAACTCCCTCTTGCCCCTTCTGTCTAGCTTTTCAAGTCCTCCTCAGTCTTGCCCTGACCTATCTTTCCAACCTCATTGGAATTCTTTATTCCTCACCCTACACTTCAGCCAAACTAGCTTTCGTTACTCTCAGCAATCCATCTCCGGTCTCTGTGTCTTTCTCTTGGCTGTCCCTCACGCCTGAAAATCCCTCCTCACTTTAGCCTCACAGTATCCTTCTCCTCCTTCAAGACAGCTCTGGCACCACCTTCCACATGACATGGTTCCTGATCTCCACAAACTGCTAGTGCCTCCTCTCCCTAAATACCTTATGTTCTGATACCTTGTGCTTGTTCTCTCCACAGTTACTCAATGTGTACTTAAATATGTTGTAGTCCCACATTAGGACGTGTGCTTCTTGCAAGAAGGAATGAGTGTTTCATGCGTCATACTTGTGTCCTCACCACCTACCAGTAGTGCCTGGCACACAGTAGGTGCTTAAAAATCTTGCTGATTTACTGGTTTGTAAGGTTTATAAAGTTTACATTATCTCATTTGATAATTATATTCTAGGACTGCTAAAAGGAAGAAACAACATAATGGATGTAAAATCAGTAGTAAAGGATAAAAAAAAAACCCCACAAGAGAAAAGAACCACTGCCCTTGAGGACTTGCCCCCTCCTCCTACAGGCTTGGACCCTCACGTTCCCTGCCATAGACCGTCTAAGAATGCTCACTATACCCACCGTTCAGCACAGTGTAGTTAAGCTGGAAGTGCAGACCAGCCTCAGGATTGTGGTTTTGGGGGTCAATAATGGCGCTGACAGATGTGCAAGGCTGGATGATGGCAGTGTCAGTGGAGAGGATTCGGTCCCCACCTCCTCCACTGGTGTTGTTAGACACCTTGACAGTGATGGCCTTCTCTGAGCCCAGCTGTTCTATTGGGATCTGGGCCCCCGCCTGAGTCTGGAAGGCCATGGAAGCCACTTTAGTGGACACTGTGTAGTTGCTGATGTAGCCAAAGGGAAAGGGGTTGGAGTCCACGAGGAAGATGAGCTGGATAACGTCAGTGAGGTCCGAGAAGGTGCTGTTGAAAGCAGGTGGGATGGAAAACTGGCAATCAGAGGTGTTCTCGTAACATAGCAGACTGAAGGGATCTGAACGTTTGCCTCGAGCCACAATCTCTTCCCCTGCCAGGGTCAGTGGTTCCTCATTCAGCACTCGAGACTTCATGAGGATTCGCATCAGGTCAGATGAGAGGTTATAAGCCTTGGAGGCTACCAGAAGGGTGTGGGGTTTGTTGCATAGCTCTGTAGACTCTAACCCCTGGGTATTTGAGTTCACCAGGTGAATGAGGTCACCTGAGGGAGATTAAAAAAGTGAGCCAATTAGTGCCAGCCCCATAGTGTGAGCCCCAGCATGCAAAGAACTCAAGGCTGGATCTTCAACAGAAGGGGTAGCAAGTGGAAGACAGGGCCACTAACTTTGGAAACCCTTAATTGGAAAGGGTGCTTTCCCTTTCCCAATTTCTTTTCCAGCCCTTTCCCTGGCCTCTGCCATCACCCATTCCCTATGGTGGGCCTCCCTCCTGGCTGACCAGTGATGTTGAGGATGTTGTCAGCAATGGCCGTGGGGGTCACGGTGCCTTGCATGGTCTCATTTTGCAGGATGGCCATCATGTTCTCCAACTTGTTCAGGGTTTTTTTCAGGCAAGAGTAGCATACAAACTCCTTACTTGCTACCTGCAGGGAGAGAGTCCAGTGACATCGGCTTACCTTCCCTCTCATCCTTCCACCCATATCCAGTATGTCTGAGCAAACAAGTGGCTGTGGGTATTTTTTTTTTTCAAAAAAAGGATATATGGGGTTCTATATTACGTCCTCCTTCACCATCATATTTATTAATCTTCACGCACAGCATGATCCTCCACTATTCCATATCCCCCCACACCTGGCTTCCTAACACTATTAATCATTACCTCCTCATTGTTCTCCATCCCCATCCCCTTCTCATTTTTGCCTTCCCTCCTCTCCCACTGTAGGCTCATCTGCTCATCATAATTTCATTTGTTCCTCTGTACCCCTAAGAGCTTACCCTAACACTCAGACAAGGTAAAATAATCAGAGACCTGAGAAGCACTGATTCAATTTGATTAAAAGAAACACTAATGAAAAGAGCCGTCAGCTACCTCTAGCCCTAGCCAGCTTCCCTAAGGCATCCATCCTACAGGATGGTCTGAGCTGTTAAGGAGGAAACAGGCGTATGGGGAGGGAGTTGGCAACTCAGCCATACCGTGCACTGGGCCAGGGCAGCTGAAATCTGCTGAATATCATCCACAGTGTTGACACGAAGGGAGACAAGGATCTCAGTAATGTTTTTTCGCATCAGCACACGGAGGTGCCTCTCATGACTGGCCTCTTCCTCTGAAGATGTCACCTGCTCATACTGATGAGACAGGAAGAAATAGATGCTTCATCAGAGCACAGAGAAACCTTGGGCTTTGTACACATCTCGCACACACCTCAAATTCCCCCGAGCAATTCATGATCTTTAAAACCAGCTTCAGGTCCATTGATGGAGGGCTGGGATTTTTTCACTTTGATCTTGCATACCCAGCCCCTAACACAGAGCTTAATAAATGGTTATTGACTGATTGATCTGCAGTGGTGGTCAGGGAATGCAGAAGGTGACCACTTGAGATCCCTCCTTTAGGAAATAAGTCTAAGTGAGCCAGGAAATGGTCAAATTAAATTTCAACCATGACATCAATCAACTGCTCTGGGTGCTGCCCAGTGTCTTGCTTCTTCCCTTGGTCTCCCATCCAGGGTAGGGGTGGAGATGGCACTGACCTCATTGAGGACGGTGATGAGGGCCAAGGAATACTCGATGACATGCTGTGGGTCAGCCTGTTTCACCAGCCCTGGCAGGACTGTCTCGGTCAGGCTGTAGAGCCAGTGGGTAAGACAGTGGAAGCTGGCAGAAGGCTCAGGCAAGGTAATAAGCAGAGACCTGGGAGGCGACAGCCAGGTAGGGGTGAGGATGAGGCCTGGGTGGCAAGGACCACCCAGGAGCAGAAGCTAGATCTCTAGGCTGGGCAGAGAAATGCACACCCCCAGCAGATCTTCCCAACCCTCCCCACTCTCCAAAAAACTGCTCCACCCACCCTCTTCTCCAGGAGATCTCCTCCCATGATTAGTTAGCCTCACTCCACATGGAATAATCATTTTATTTTCATCCTTTCAATGCTCACAAGCTCATCTTGAAACGCATCTGACTTGGATCATAGACGTAGAGCTGGAAGGGACCCTGAGGGTCATGAAAATCACCCCTTTCATTTTAATAGATTAGGTAACTGAGGTCTGGAGGAGTTGGGCAGCTAAGTTCATATAGATCGAAAGGGGCAGAATCAGGTTTCAAACCCAGATCCTCAGATATAAAATCCAGCATTCTTCCACTAAGTCAAACGGCTTGTTTATATACTTCTTTCCAAAGATCACATTTCCTCCAATGATACCTTATGCCATCTATCCCAACCCTTCCTCTCTAACCCTGCCAACTCCTTGGGTACATAGCTCAGGGGTTGTCCCACAAGGGGTCCTCAAATTACTCAGTACAGTGCCTGGCATACAGTAGGTGTTTAATAAATGTATAATGACTAACATACTGGTTGACAGACAATCTTGGGTAGGCTGGTGCCCTGAGGTTCAGAATGCCCCTTTGCCCCCTTACCTGTTCAGGGCTACCACAGCAGCGCCTAACTGGTCCTGTACAATTACAGAGAGATCCACGGTGAAGTGGGTCTTAAAGCCAGGGGGCAGCACAGCTCCATATGCAGACAGACTGCCTTTGTAGATGCAGAATTCCTCACAGTAGCCTTGACGGCAGCGCCGCAGAAGTAAGGAATACACCAGCGGAGCATCCTCGTCCTCTGTGTCCCGCCAACCTGGAAGAACCGTAGTGCAGCATTGGCCCACCAGAGCCAGGAACTTCTGATCACCCTACCCTGCCCTGCCGCCCCTGCCTCACCCTCCTCCACACTACCGCGGATACACCATGACAAGAGTCAGTACCCCAGGTGGAGAACAGGAAGGAAGATAAGGAAAAAATAAACACTTACTAAGGCCTACTATGTGCTAGGCACTGTACTAAAACACTTTACAAATATTATCTCACTTGATTCCCACAACAATCCTGGGAAGTAGACTGAGTAGGAAGGGGAGATGTGGAAATGGATCAAAACTGTAACTAGGAATTTGGGTGTCTTTTCAGTATTGAAATGGCTCTCAAAAGTCACTGGTGTGACTAAACTAATGATTAATTCCAATGGCTTTTCTTTTTTTTGGTTTTCACCCTCTATGACCTTTAATCTTGTGGTAAATTCAGCAGAAGGGCTAGAGAGAGAAGAGAGTTCACTCTTTGTTGGGGATCATGGCTCGGGCAGGTGGGCCCTGGGAGAGGACCAGGCTCCTCTGGGCTGGGGCTGTGAGACTGCTTCAAGGAGAAAGTACAACCCCCAAATGTCAGCCTCTTAGAGCAGTGGTTCTGCCATGGATTTGGCTCTGAGATGGAGACATTATGAGCTAAAGAAACTTTCAAGACAGTGATAAGACGAAGTAGAGTTATCTCATTCTATGAAAAATTATAGAACAAGATGGAGCTCAGTGATGGAGTTCAGAAACTGGATACGCTGAAATCCTATTCTTTCCTTGTTCCAGAACTCATCTTTCCCTCTCTCTCATGCGTCTTCAACTCAGCCTCTCTGCTGGCTCCTCTTCTACCTACAAACATGCTCAGGTCTCCCCACATACATACTTCCCCTTGATCCTTCTACCCTACTCATCAACTTTGTATTTTTCTCTTTTCACTATCAATCTTCTTTAAAAATTGTCCATGCCTGATGCCTCCATTTCCTCACTAACCACTCTGTTCTCATCTGTAGCAGTGGGGTTTCTGCCTCCACCATGCAGTCACCAGTGACCTCCTAATTGTCAGTCCCAATGGCTTTATAAATCAGTTCTCACTTTCTATGATCTTTAAGTAGCTGGGCACTCTCTTTTCCTCTTGGCCTCTGGGATACACAGTCTATTCATCCTTCTCCTTTTATCTAACCAGTCCTTTAACATGGCCCTTAACATGCATGTTGACCATATTGGGGAACCCAGGTCTATCACTGGTCCTCTTTTTCTTGACAATCTCATTTACTTTCATAGCTTCAGTCAGGCAGGAAACTCCCAAATCTGACCTCTTTCCTGAACTATGGAACCACATCTCCCACTGACCACATGGCATCTCCACTTGGAAGGCTCCCTGGCACCTGGAATTCAATATGTTCAAAACTGAGCGTGTCTTTACCCTCCCGACTTTCCTATTTCTTCCCATGGCATCACTTTATGCAGTCTCCTATGCTAGAAACATTGGGGTTACCTTTCACTCTCCCTTCCCTCTCATCTCATTTATCTAATCTGTTACCAAGCACTATTGCTTCTACTTCTGTAAAATCTCTCCTACTACACCCCCCTCTCTTTCCATTGCTACCATCCTGCTATAGATCCTCATCATAACATATCTCGACTATCACAACTGCTGCTAATCCATCACTGCTGGCATAATCTCCCGAGTGCATGGCTCTGGTCATATCCAGGGACCACCGAATCAAGTTCAAACTTCCTTCTCTGGAATTCAAGGCCCTCCCTGAAGTCCTTCACATTTCCAGCTTTCTCTTTCCCTGTATTCTAGCCAACGGACACTCTCTTGTCCTTTGCTCTCTTGCTTCTATCTTTGCTCCTACTGTTCCCTACTTTGATGTCTTTTCTCTCTTTCAATAGCAACCTTGTCCCTAAAAGCTTGCACAGGACTTTGCCGATAGCATCTAATGAACTTACTGAGTAGTATTGTATATTACAGTATTTGTGTTTTATTCTCACCTCAATCTCCCCATTCAACAATAAACTCCATGAGGGCAGGGACCTCATTTTATTTAAACTTAGCATTCACAATACCCCACCTCATAACCCCAAGATCTAATAGAGTGTCCTATAAGATACTCCTTGTTTACTGAATGAATGAATCAGAGGTGGTCCTTTGTGACCACCCAGAATTCCTGGGCTCTCTCCTTTACCCATTACCCCAATTCACTGTGTGATCTCGGACAAATTACTTGACTTCTCTGGGCCTCAGTATGTCTCTTGGAAAACACGCAGAATTCTTCCTGATCACATGAGGGCAATAAATGAAGAGATGGGAATATTCTGTAGGGTGAAAACTTTTGAGGGGGAATATTGCTGGTGGCTTGGGGGCAAGGAATGCTCTCACCTGTACACTCAAAGTGGACCT
This sequence comes from Bettongia penicillata ogilbyi, assembly GCA_023548195.1. NCBI lineage: Eukaryota > Metazoa > Chordata > Mammalia > Diprotodontia > Potoroidae > Bettongia > Bettongia penicillata. The sequence continues at coordinate 8,171,684 of JAJHZJ010000612.1, read as the reverse complement.
TGGTGGTGAGAGCCCTGACAGCCTCATGGGGGAAGAGCCGGCAAGAACCCCCAATGGGAGGGCGATTGGGGAACAGGTCAATGGAAGCAAAGCCTTCTTCCTCCCCAGAGCAGCCCAACACAGTCAGGGTGAAGGTGTAGCCCTCCCCATCACGGAGTACGCCTCGCCGCAGAACCAGTCGCATGCCCGAGCTGCCTGTTGATGTTGTTGACTCATCCAGTATGAGGGATTTGTTGCTGAATGTCTGGGCTGCCCATCGCTGCCAGGTGAGACAAATAACCATGGGTATATATACAAAGATATACACAAGTGATGGCTACATGCACACACAGGTACGCACACAGCCACACAGAAACATGCAGATTCAGACTCCAGTAGGTGGGAAGAAAACATAACTAACCATTTCATGTCCTGTCCCTGCATGGCCCCCTTCTATAATATTCATCCCAGACTCGTCCCTGGCTCCTTACCCCTCGCTTAGAGCCACTACTGCAATTGTGGCAGGTCCCCTCCAGGTAGACATAGGAACTCTTGCTCACTTCATACACTGATTGTGCTTTGCAGGAAACACATTCCAGCGACACAATGGGTACCAAACCATTCCTGATCAGTACCTAGAGAAAGGCGATATCCAGCACAGTGAGACAGTTGCCCTGGCCTGAAAGTCTTTCTTCCTCCATTGTCTCTTCCCTCCAAACTATCCTTTATATCAGTGCTAATGCATAGTAAAGCATGATAGGTCTTCTGCTGAGCTCCCCGGGGCAGATGAGAGGGAGTACCAATAGCTTCCCATCATTCATGCCAACAGATTATGACATACCCTAATGAACCTTAAGGGTACTCCCTCTATACCTGCCCCTCATGAGTCACGTCACTCGTGTCTATGTTCTTCCACAAACCCTCCACGGGGTGAGAGGTCCAGTTATTCACAGGCCACAATATCCAGGAAGAGAATCCGTAATAATATTCATAACCTCTGATATCTACGTAAGAATGTGCAGAGTAAAGGTAACACAGGAAAGTAACTCTAGGTCTGGTCTAAGGCAAGGAGGAAAGTGAGACCCTGTAGTATCCCTGAGACTTAGCAGGGTGTGACTCTTCCCTGGAATACAGCAATGGCTGGGCAAAGAGACCTTACTCAAAAACAAGTGATTGTATATGAGATGGTAGAGAAGCATTTTATAATAAGAAGCTGCACTTCTGTGTGGAAATCCATGAACTGGAAGGAGGGAAAATGAAAGTGAACATTTTGGGGAGGGTCAAGGCAGGGAAAAGCACAAGTAATCTCACACAGAGTTTTGACTATGTCCTCCACTAAAGCCTTACCTAAAGCCCTACTGTGTCATGGAAAGGACCCTATAATCATTTAAAAAAATTATACAAGCATCTTTTTGATATCAGTCTTTGATTTTTGATACTGGCATAATTTTATCGATATCATGTACATTTCCCATTTACATCTCACCTGAATATTCTCCCTTATGAATAGAATCATTTCATATAATAAAGAAGGGAAAAAAATTATTTTTTTAAAGGGGGGGGGGCCTTATGTTTTAGTACCGCCTACTGTGCCAGCAGAGGGCAAATGTGGGCAAGTCTTAGTGAGTTGGAAAGATTTAGAGTACTATTCTTGGCCAGAGGGAGTCACCAGCTGCCTTCAAAACTCAAAGTCAACAGGCTCAGATGGCAGCAGAGGCATAAGGCAAAGAAGGTAGACTCTGGACTCAGCCCCTGATACTGACTACCTGTTTTATCTTGAGTAGGCTGCTCAATCCTCATGGGCCTCAGTTTCCTCATCTGTAAAATGATGCGATTGTATTAGATAGCATCTAGCTCAAGATCTATAATTCTGTGATCCTAGGGTACAGAAAAAACTGGCAGATGTCATTACTGAACCATCATCAGGGACATGATGGAGCATGGGAGATGGGCAAATGCTCTCATTTTCAAATTGGGTGAAGGTAAATCCTTTCAACTATAGACTAGAGGAGCTTGACTTCAATTTCTGAAAAAACTATACGATGCCTTATTAAAGGGATGTTTTTTGAGCACCCAGAAAGGGATGTAGTGATCATGAAGAACTAATGTGGTTTCATGGTGGATACTAAGTTGGTAGATCAGGATAATGCTATGAATATAGTGATACACACACATAACACAAGTTCTCGTGATAGTCTTGTGAGCAAGCAAATGCAGAGAGGAGTGAGCAGTCAGGTAGATTTCAAAGTTTCTGAAAAAAATGAACCCAAGTAATAGTGATTAATGGGTCACTGACAACCTGGGAAAAAGTATTCCATGGAAGTGAGGTCCTTGACCTCATTCTAGTCAATATTTTTAATCAATTACTTGGATGAAGGCAAAGATGAGGGGAACAAGGGAATAAACATGTATTAGGTGCCTACTGTGTGCCAAGCTATGGGGGCAGTCAAGTGGCGCAGTGGATAGAGTACCAGGCCTGGAGTCCGGAAGATCTGAGTTCTAATCTGGCCTCAGATACTTACTAGCTGTGTGACCCTGGGCAAGTCTCTTAACCCTGTTTGCCTCAGTTTCCTCATCTGTAAAGTAAGCTGGAGAAGGAAATGGCAAACTGCCCCAGTGCCTTTGCCAAGAAAACCCCCAAAATGGGGTCACAAAGAATCAGGAATGACTGAGCCACAATAAGAGCTGTACTGCGCACTTTACAGATGTTATCTCACGTGATTCTCACAACAACCGTGGGAGGTAGGTGCTACTATCCTCATTCTACTCAATACTTTTATCAATGACTTGGATAAAGGCATTGATGGCAGCCTGATCAAATCTGAAGATGACGTGCATCTGGGAGGGCTGGCTAATATTAGTAATTCACATTTATATAGCAGCTTAAGGTTTACAGAGTGCTCTTTTAACAACAGCCTTGTGAAACGAGTGATACAGTTACTATTTCTATTTTTAAAGATGAGAAAACTGAGGTTCATAGCTAGTAAGTGGTTCAGGATTTGAACTCAAGTCTTCTGATCCTAAGTCCAGTGTCTTTTCCACTGCTTCACATAGTTTAACACACTAGATGACAGTCAGGATCCAAAAAGAGTCTCAGTGGTCCCGAACAACAGGCACACTCTAAGATGAAATTAAATATTCAGGGATAAACACAATGATTTATACTTGAGTGAAAAAAGAATCAGTGGGACCAGGACAGGATGGGAGGGGCACTGCTAGGTAATATTTGGTATGAAAAATATGGGGGGTGAGAGGTGGAGAAAACAGTTTAATGAACTTTTGGAGGTCCCATGAAATTCCTATTCAGGCGTGCACTGAACCAGATGACCTCTGAGTTCTTTTCTAGGTGGAGCAGTGATTGGAAGGCCAGGTCTGAAGTTAGAAAGACTTGAGTTTGAATCTAACCTCATACACTTTCTAGCTGTATGACCCTGGGCAAATCATTTTACCTCTACCTGCCTCAGTTTCCTCAACTGTAAAACAGGAATAATAAAGCCACCTATCTCCCAGGATCAAATGAGGCCATAATTGGAAAGCACTTAGCACAGTGCCTGCACATAGTAAGCACTGCAGAAATGTTAGCAAAGTCTAATGAGCTTACCCCTCCAAGGAAAAGCCAGCCCCCACTCCAAACTAAAAACTCTTCATTATCTACTTTGCAGGTCAACAACCCCTTCCTTCTTTGTCATCTAGCCAGGTCCTTTGCTAACACCGAGCTATGATGAGAAAGAAGTAGAATCTGTCCCAGAGACAGTCAAGGGGAGACAGCAGAAATGTGTTTGTTGGAATGTGAGTTTGTATCTGCATGCACCGCTAAAAAATGAAGATTTTTGGGTTGTCCATTATTTGGCCTTGCCCACACTTGTGTTTTCCTTTTCTTCTTCATGATTTGGCAATGTCACTTCCTCCCTAGACAACATAAATCATACTCCCCAAGACCTGTCCCCTTTCTTTCACCTTGTCAGAGAGAGGTCAGCACACTGGAGGGTGTGGACACACACTTCTAATTCCTGGACTTGGATACCGTTTTTTAGGTATGTTCACTCATCATTTGCGTAGGGTTGCCAAGGAGTGTTGCCTCCCTGGAAGGGGGTCCAGAGTAGTGGTACCCACCGTCTGATTTGTCACTTCTTCCTTTCTTCCTGCCTTCCAGACAGTCAAGTTGAATGTATATTCGACACCAGCTTCTAGCCGCTCCTTGGGAATGGTGATCAGGCTGCTTCCCCGAGGGCCAAAGTTTAAGGGACACCCTCCAGGGTGATTCTGTAGGCCACCAGATGGGATGGAAAGGGAAAGAGAGAAGCCATCAGACAGACAACCCTGCCCAAGAAGGAGAAGAGCAATCCTTCCAAACAGCTGTCCTCTTAGGGAGGAATATCTCCCAAGACAAGTAGTAGTAGCTGGAGTCTGCCCCAAGAGAGAATCATTCCAAAGATCTCCCTTCTCATTTGGACTCTATGTACAGGGGCATGGTTACTATGCAAAGATTAACCTTGGGTCTCCTGCCATCATAAAGATTAACCAGTGCACACAAATTTATATATATATATATATATATATATATATATATATATATGGCAAACTGTCTTAAACCACTGATAATGCCCCTGCCTATTCCAATCACCACCATCCTTTGGTTCCTATTGCCCCTTCCCATCCTCTGACTACGCTGAATAGAAATCCCACAGAAGCTTAACTGACCTTAGAGGAAGAGACGCAGGCCCAGTGGAAGCTGAGAAGGGTCTGATCACCATCTTCCAGGTTGGGGTCATAAGACTTGCCACCATCAAGCACTAGATCTCGTGTGTTGGACCAGACTCTATAGGAGCCACCATCAATGATAGGCACAAGTCGGCCAGGTGTCACCGTCACGTTGGCCTGAATACTGCGTGATAGTGGTGTATCCCCAAAGGACACCACAAACACGAAACAGTAGTCACCCACAGCCAGGGCCAGCCGTGGCACAACCAACTGAGGCCGGCTCACATCCACGCCGGGCAGTGGCACGTGGGCAGAGGGCTTGTAGTGTAAGCAGCTGGCTGCCCGGTATACTTGCCAGTGGTATTCAGTTTGGTAGGTGACACAGCCCCGTAAGTTGATATGTGCCTCGAGGTAGCTGCGTTGAGACCGACGCATCACCACCTGGGTGGGCAGGGCCACTTCCACCTCTGGCTCCTCACATTCCAGCACTCGTACCGTCACTGTGGCCTTGGCCACCAAGAAACTAACCAGGTTAGAGGCATTGACCTTTATGTTGTAGTCCCCAGGGAGTAGGTAAGTGTGGTTAGACAAGGGTGTGGAGGTCACTTGGATCTGGGACCCATCTCCAAAATCCCAGCGATAGAACACACTCCGGGGGCTTGGTGTGGTGGCTGCCTCAAACTGTGCTGATCGGTTTGTAAAACAGTTTCCAGGACGGAGAGTCACTGCCTGGATGAGGTCCTGAACCTCTATGGTCTTGGTGAGGTTGACACTGCCCAGGTCATTGAAGGCACGGACATGGATCTCCAGTCGTCCGGCCGCCACAGGGGTATAAGCAACCTCTCGGCCAGACAGGATGACCAGAGAGTCACCCTGAACCTTCTGCAGGGAGAAATACCAGGCATACGAGACTCGTGACCCCCTCTGTACCCGAGCTGTGAAATTTCTCTCCCCACCTGTAGGTATACCTAGCTCACAGCAGCTCACAATCTGTAGCCCACCAATGGCTTCCAGGACCGATATGCGCACCTGGACCTGCTCCCAGCTCACATGATTCTCTGCTTGCACAGTCACCATATAGTCACCCACTCTCGGGAAACTGTGGGAGAAGCTGGGCCCATCCAGAGCTGTGGTGACTCCACCACTGATCAGGAGATGGTAATTTACATCTGAGCCTAAAGTCAGGCGGATGCTGAAATGGACCCTTTCCCCTGGTTCTACCACCCTGCTACTTGCCCAGAGCTCTAGCCCCTGGATGGGATCCTCCACAGTGATACTGCAGCTGGCTGTGGTCCAGCTGACAGCATTGGAGGCATTAAGCCAGATAGAGAAGGCACCAGCATTGGGAAAAACACTCGCCATTCTTTGTCCACTCCTAGTGCTGTCTGGCAACTCCCAGGACCAGCTTACATTGCTCCCGTGCTCCAGACTCCCCCAGAAGTGAACAACAGAGCCTGAAACTACAAAGCTGCTACCTAACTCCCCACATCCAGCAGTGAGACCGGCCACAGGCTCCTGCACATCCACATGGGTTGTAGCATTGACTGAGCCAAGCTGATTCTTGGCTGTGACAGTGACTGTCCACAGCCCCGGGCTGGAAAACGAATGAATGACAAATTGTTCCGTGGCTTCCATAGGCACTCCCTCTTGCAGGAGCCAGACATAGGTGATGCTGGTGCCACTGGATAGCACAGCACTGATGTTGACAGATGTGTTAACAGCAGCAGGGTTGGGGGAGGCAGACACTGACAACTGCCCCACACTCTCGACAAACTCAAGTGTCCTGTTGACTGTGGCACTTCCAAGCATGTTGATGGCCTTTAGCTGGACATGGTAAGTGCCAGCTTCAAGAACAATCAGTGGGAAGACCTTGCCTTGGGCAGTGTGGATGAGGACACTCTCCCGCTGCACTGTCCAACTGTAGGAGATGTTGGTACCGTCCCTAACCGCTGCCTGAAGCTGGAGGGTGTGGTTGGTGGAGAAGCACCCACCGTCACCCCCACCCAGCATCTGTAGCCCCTCAATCTGCTGCAACACATAAATGAAGATGCTGTCTTGCAGGGAACTGACTTCATTCTCGGCAGTGACAATGATGTTGAAGGTTCCTACGGAACGGAAAGTATAAGATATGGTGGAGGAGCCTGGGATGGGGGTGCAGCGATCACACAGGACCCAGGAATAGTGCACATCACTCCCTGCCTGCAGTGTGGTGCTGAAACTCACAGAGCCATTCAACGGCACCACTGTCCGGCTGGCGTTGACACTCAGACCCTGCACCCGCCTCTTGACTGTTACATTGAGCTGTGCTTTGCTGTGACTCACCTCATTCCAGCCCACCACACTCACTGTGTAGCTGCCTGTGTGGTTGTAGGCATGGATGACCTGCAGGCCCTCTTGTCTCTGGCCATCCCCCAGGTCCCAGCTGTAGCTTGCTGGGCTCCCGTTGCCCATAACCGAGAAAAGATAGGGCTGGTTTAGCTCTAGCACATGAGAGCTGTTGACTTCGATGCTGGTGATGCCCATGGGTTCCTGAACCTCCACAAATGCTGTATCATTGTCTGAGGAGACATTGTTGGACACCGTCACTGTGACCAGATAGACTCCAGGAACCTTGTAAGCGTAGCTCACCTCAGTGCCTCCTGAGCGAGCAGAGTCATTGGCCCCAAAATCCCAAGAGTAGCGGTAAAAAAATGGTGGGAAGGCCTGGACCTCAAGCTTGGCTTCCTCTCCAAGCTTCACAAACTGTCTTTCAGGTCGAAGAGTGATGTTGCTGACCTCAGGTTCCACACAGACACTGGTAAAGTAATGGGCCTTGTTGACAAGGCTGGACAGGACCAGTGACAGAGGGAATATCCCACTGCGGGTGAAGTTATGAGTCACTGTGGGGTAGCCATGAACAGTGGCATTAGATGAGCCATCCCCAAAAGTCCAGTCAAAGACATAGTGTGTATAGTCCCCAGTCACATGGGCAGTTAACTGGACCTCAGGTTGCTCAGGGATGCAGGATGAAGGCTCTATCTTCAGCACTTCTAGGACAAAAATGTGGATGGGCAGGACCTGGGACAGGGAACTGACAGGGTTGGCTGCAGTCACCTTGATGGTGCAGTTCTCATCCTGTAGGTAGACATGCTGGACAGAGGCCTCTGGACCAGTCAGGACCGTGCCATCTCCCATATCAAAGGTCCACGTAATATTGTCCCCAGCTTCCACTGAAGCATTGACAGTGACAGCCATACCCTTTTCTATGGCTGCAACTGGACTCACTCGCAGGCCCTGAATCTCCTCAAATACTCGGACAAAGAGGTACGCCCTCACACTGCTCACCGTGTTGTTGACCATCAGGCTGATGTTATATACCCCTCTGCTCACATAGGTATGGCTGACCGTTGGGTCACTTTTCAGCACAGCTGGGGAGCCATCCCCAAAGTCCCATGTGTACAGAACACCAGCCGGAGAGGGCAACGGGCATGGGGTAAAGGTGATGGGGCGGCCGACCACCAGGGCTCCACTGTCTGTCTCCACAGTGACATGGGGCAAGGAAGCCCGGACACTCAGAGGTACCTGTTGGGTCAGATTCTCAAAGGTATTGAACACAAACACTGTGAGGTTATAGTCACCTAAAGGAGAGAGATATGGGAAAGAGAAGAATCAGTCAGTCACTCAGTAAACATTTGTAAGAACCTACTGTGTGCTGGGCACCATACTAGGTGTTAGGGATACAAAGACAAAAATGAAAACAGTTTCTGTCCTCAAGAAGCTTACATTCTGGGGCAGCTAGGTGTCGAAGTAGATAGAGCACTGGCCTTGGAGTCAGGAGGACCTGAGTTCAAAACCTACCTCAGACACTTTCTAGCTGTGTGATCCTGGGCAAATCACTTACCTCCAATTTTCTCAAAAAAAAAAAAAAAAAAAGGAAGCCCCTATTTTATTGGAGGAGGCAACATAGTACAGTGGAAAGAACATTGGCTCTGGGGGCAGAAGACTTGGATTCAGATCCCACCTCTAACACTTACTACCTGGGTGACCTTGGGCAAGTCACTTAACTTCCCTGGGTCTCAGTTTCCTCATCTGTAATATGAAGTGACTGATCTATATGGCCTCTGAGGTCCTTTGCAGCTCTAGTTCTATGATCCTATGTACAAATACAAGTACACTAAAATGTATGCAAAATAAATACAAGGCAGTTTTGAAGGTAGGCATGAGCTAGGGGTGTCAGGAAAGAGGTTTTTTTTTGGTAGAAAATGGCACTTGAGATAAGTTTTGAAGGAAACTGGGGACTCTACAAGGCAGAAGTAAGGAGGCAGGGCGTTCCAGGCAGGGGAAGAACTATGCAAAAACACAGAGATGGGAGATGAGAAGCAAGTGACTAGTTATTACATCTAGAGTATCCTTAGGAGCCCCAAATTCTGGAAATCACACTGGATTTAGAGGCACAGTACCCTCACTCCTCATGCTGGTAGGACAGTTTCTTCCTTGGGACTCAACCGCACTCTAAACTTAGAAAGGACCGTAAGTAGGGAACCAGAGGGAGAGAATTGCTGATTTGGGGGTACATGTTTAGGAAATATCACAGGAAAATTGGGAGGGGCAGGAAAACCCTTACCCCTGACTCCACTGCTTACCTGGAACATGGTAGGTATGTGTAACATTGTGTTCAATTAGCACTTGATGGACACCAGGCTCAGGAACCAGAAAGGACTCGTTGTATGGGGGCTTGAACTGACCACTCTCCTGCTCCCCATCCCCAAATGTCCACCTGGAGAAGGGGGAGGGGAAGAGGTCAGGGAATGAGCAAGTAGCTTGAAGCAAGAGAAGGGAGGTCAAGACTATAAGCTAGGCCCAGCACATGACTGACTGAATGTGGGAAAGGTGACACCACCACCTCCTGTCCCAGCAGCACAAGAGGCAATAATACCTGGAATTGATACACAGCACTTTGGAGAGGGGAACTACCCCCTCCCGATCAGAGGGGTAACACTTCTATCTCAGGGAAGATGACAAGGAAGGGGAAGAGGTATTAAAATGCTCATATGGCTCTTTGGAATTTGCTCAGGATGAACCAATTTCCCTGTTTCTGCCCCCTACCCCCCTGCAGCCCAACATGTAACCGACTACACTCAGGTTTTCTAACTCTGGTTGAGGAGATCCCCAGGATCTCATGGAGGCATGTTCAATGCAGACTATCCTGGATGTCCCCAGTCACAACTTCAGCAATGGCAGCCCCAAAAGGGAGGTACTGGGCCCATTGGCCATCAGGGAAACTGAGGCTCAGGGTGGCACAGGGGCTGAGCTGGAACATGGATCCAAGAGCCTGTGTTGCCAGTCCCCTGTGGCTCTGGGGGAAGACTCACAGGAAAGCTACTTCCACAGCTGAGTCCACGTGGACGCTGGCACCAAGCTGCAGCGTGGTATTCTGGGGAATGACGGCTGGAAACTCGGACACCACCAGGCCTCTCATCTTATTCATCTTCTCTACTGTGACATTGTAGTTCACGGTGACGTTACTCACATGGTTGGAGGCTGTCAGCTGTAGGACACAGGCAGGGCTGGGACCAGAGACCTTGAACCAGGTCCTCAGAGGGCAGGCAGGGGAGAGTAAGAGAAAAGACAGCCAGACAGGAATTCAAAGACGTAGCAACACACACACATACACACACACACACACACGAACAGAAGGTTAGAAAAAGACCCACAGAGCTCTTCTCCTCCTCCCCCTTCCCTCTCCCAACACTCCCAACCAACTCACTCACCCTTAGGTTTTTCAGGACCCTTCAGGAACAGAAGCAAAGCAGAAAAAAAAGCAGAGGTGAGATCCCAGGAAGCAGTTGCTGCATCAGCCTGTCCTGCTTAGGAAGCAGGGATGCCCAGGCCCAGAGCAGCCAGCCGGCCTCTCTCTAAAGCCCAGGGAACGCACAAGTGGCCGGGGCCCAATTTCTATTTACCGAGAGCTTAAAGACAGCAGCGCTCTGATAGATGACATTGAAGACAACGTTGTAGAAGGTCAGAGACTGTTTGTCATCAATGGTCCACTTAAAGACGACATCGGAGCCAGCATCAAGTACAGGGCTGTATCTCTGCAATGAAGGATACAATCAAGTTGGGGGGCAGTCAGCTGAGACCCCCTCCTACCAAAACAGGCCAGGAAGGGCATTAGGGAATCCCAGACTGTACCTACTTATGGCTCCTTTACCCAGTCCTGGCTGGTCATAATTCCTCCTGGCTCCAGTAAGAGCTATGAGGACTTTTATTCATTCTCTCATTCAACAAACATTCATTAGACATTTATCTGAGGACACAAAGTCAAAAATGAAATAATTTTTGCAGATGTCCCCCTCAACCAGCACATGCAGTCCTTTCTATAAACTGCCTGATGGGCTACAGCTCTTCTCCAACCTGACTCTCTGCCCCAACACCAGCCAGTCAGTTTATAACTGTGAGTAGAAAGAAATGCTCCCCACTTAGGACCAGCTAAACATACTGCCCAAGATTCTGGACCCCAAGGATCCAAGGACTAAGGCTACTGTTATTCCCAATCCCCTGAGAAAGGAAAAAAGAAGAATCCTTTTAAGTACATGGACTTCTATCCTCTCAACCCATCCGTTTCCTACTCACTACTAGGGTGCTCTGCAACACCCGGGTCTGGGGGTTTGGGGTGGCGCTGAGGCCCCGGATAGGCTCCTCTGCCTTCACTGGGATGCTGATGTTCTCACGGCTCACGTGGTTCTCTGCCACAATCTCCACCAGGCTTTCATCCTCCCCGAGACCATCAAGTTCAAATAATGCAAACCAGGTGTCATTGGTTTCCCGGATACAGTCTGCTGTCAACTGGGCCACCCCTGGAGGGCAGGAGGCTTCAAAGGGCACACTCTGGTTGCTGCCCAGTTGACTGGCTGTGGAGTTGACCCCTGAACTGATCTTCAGCACTAAGTAAGTCCAGTTGGTAGACACGTAGAATCGACCACCCTGGGGGGCAGGATGAATGACTCTGAGTCCCACCACAGGGGACAGCACATCAAAACTGCAGGACAGGTTGTGACTGGACACACCATTGTCCACAGAAGCTCGAACCACATAGTGCCCAAGGTGCTGTAGCCCAGGGTTAGAGGGCTGGCCAAGAAGAGGGGTCACCTGTTCTGTAGCAAAGAGCAGATGTAGGGCACAGGTGGTGCCATTGGAGGTAGGCACCCCAAAGAGGTGAGCAGGCAGCCTGTGCAGCCAAGTGGAGACATTGGCACTTAAACACTCAGACTGGAGGCGTAGTTGGGTAAGCGCTTCATGACGGGGCAGACAGTGGAGGAGAGCACCTGGGCCTGCATCATGTTGGATACTGAAGAGGTCCCCAGGAAGCAGAGAGAGATTCTTGCTGCTGAAGCTCACCTGGAGTGGAGAGCAGCACTATTAGATATGTCAGCCAGTCCAAGTGACCCCTACCATTCTGGGAAGCAGTTACCAGGATGTATAAGGGGGTTAGGCAGAACCTTCCTTGAAATAAAAGAAAGCATAAGATGACCTGGAAAAACTTCAGTCCTCTTGCCCTGATACCACCCTGAAGGGGAGTGAGGACAGACCCAGAACCTCAACTGCTCCTTCTCCCCCAACATATGTCTTCATTGCCATCCCAGTCAGGACTCTATCCCTGGGAATGTGGCATAAGAGCAGTCTGTTCCCTCAAACACAGGAGCCCTTAAAACTTTCTTGTGTCCTAAACACCTCTGATAATTTGGTGAAACCTATGGATCCCTTCTCAGAATGATACTTTTATGAGCATAAAGTAAAATACATAGGATTACAAAGGAAAATAATTATGATGAAACACAGTTTTTCCCCTCCCAATATATATTTTTACATGAAACTTAGTTTATTTTTTTAAAAAGCCTTGACTTTAACCAAATAAGACCAGAAATGTACTCTTTGCCTCTGCCTTTGCTTCTGGGTTGTTCTACTGTTATTTTCATGGTTGCTGTCAGTGTGTACATTGTTATGTGGACTCTGCATTCCTTCATGTAAGGCTTCTCACAAAACTCCACATTCTTCATAATATCACTGGCACACAGTCACATATTAGTTTGCCCAGCAGATTCCCTAATCCTTGAACAAAGGGGTTATTTCCAGGGTTTTTGTTCCTGTGAATTGTGTTTCAAAGAATCATTTTATAGAGGCAGGTGTCCTCCCACCTCACCACCACTCCCCTCCCTTCATCACAAATATTCTCAGGGTTCAAAATAGGCTTTTTTTTTTTAAACCGAGTTCACAGACCCCAAGTTTAGAACCCTTGCTCTAACAGAATAGTTCTCCTCTCCCCTCCCCTTCCTCCCTCTCCTCTACTCTTTCCTCTCCCCACCTTCAGGGCCCAGGTCCAGAGCTAGGGATACATACTGAGTACTGCAAGGAAGGGCCAGCTGGGATGGAGAACAGGAACTCCCTCCGAAGTGAGTAGTAGTTGGGCCAATGGCTGTCTTTTTCAGAGAAGGAATCATTAACACAGGATGATGTGCTGCAAGGACTGTCTAGGGGCAAGCACATATTTGCCAAAGGGCACCAGTGCTCCCCAGCCAAACACTCAAGAGGCACCCATGTTTGATTGTCTAAGGGTGGGCATGAAAGTTGGCTGGTGTTCTCGGGGATACCTGGAAGGAGAGCAAGAAGGTGATAGAAGCTGGAGGGTCTAATCTAAAGGGAAAATCCCACTCACACCCAACTAACCCTTCTACCCTACTCCTAAGAAGATAAACTGTTTGGTATCTTTCTCTAGCAATAAATAGCAAAGACCAGTCTCAGCACAGACCAAGTAGGTTAGGTGAAGGGGGAAAAAATTATGGGCTGGAATCATGACCCAAATGTACTCTTTCTGAATTATGCTGGACTTGTCTCATCCTTTCTGTGTTTCTGAGTAGATAAACATTACTATTATCCAAACAGTTGTGTCTAACTCATGGGCTCTAGTCATGCACAGAGGGACCAGGCCAGGCCTCTAAATCCTTTCCCTAGTGAGCCATACCCTTCCCCACCTCCCTCCCATCCTTAGGCCAAGCCATGAAAATATAACAGCATCTTACCTCCTCCCATAGGACGATACACCTGAAGCCTCATTTGTACAGGCTCTGTCAGGTCCTGAGTCCCAAACTCAGCAGCAGTGAGAAAACCCTTTCGCTGCAGCACCAGGCCAGGAAAAATCATCACCTTGATAGAGAGGGAAACGAATCTCAACATACAGCTAGAGACCTGTATGTTGCCAACCTGGATTGAATGGTCCTGTGTGTTGAAGACTCTGCTCAGAACTGGCTGGAAAGGGGAAAGAGAGAGGATCTGTACTCTTGGAGAGATCTTCGTATGATAGAGGGAGAAAAAGAATCCCCGACCTCAGGAAACTCCCAGTCTAAGAAAAGGCACTGCCCAGTGTGATGTATAGATCACCCTTGTCACTGCGGGGAGAGGAGAGCTCCTAATCTAACAGGACAGAGACTATCCTTGTCTTTAGGGAACCTTTAGTCTGACATAAACATGATTCCACTTTAGGGGAACACCCAATCAGAGGGGAGCGGGAGGGAGGGGAGACACTTCCTATTGTCAGGTAACTGCCAGTCTTATTGGGAGAGGAGGGAGGTCTCAGGAATCTTCCAATCTGATTGGGGAGGAAGAGTTCCCTAGGGAGGGATTCTTAACCTAATTAGAAAGACAAGGTGTGAACATAAGAAGATCCAAGAAGGCAATCAACACAGGGTGAAAGATGGCGGCGGGAGATGACAAATGCATGAATGAGCAGAATCAGGTGCGAGTGAATAAGCTGAGGCTTCCTGGAGGAGGTGAGCTTTCAACAGCCTTGGCAGGAAAGATTTAAGAGGCAGAAGCTCCCTGTTACCTCCACAGTCTCATGTCCTGGGGCAGAGAGGACATCCTGCTCCTCCAAGGGAACCAGGGGTCCTGGCAGATCCGAGCTGACATCACCCACAAAGAAATTCTCCGCATTAGACACAGCCCCTAGTAAGGAGAAGAGACTGCTGAGTTTGGTGCTCTTGAGGGTCACAGGGTCAGAAGGAGGTCTCCAATCTTGGAGATGAGGAAGGAAGAGCTTGAATGGCCGGAGAGAAGCAGGGGCCTGTATTTTTCTTTTGTTTTTCCGTGTGTGTGTGTGTGTGTATGTATGTATGAGCTCTCTCCCCATCTCCCAAACCGAATACCTGTGGGCTGGAACTCGCACACATAGCTGTGGGTGGCTGTACAGAGGTCGGTATTGCACTGGCCGGCAGGGCCCAGGCGCACACAGTGCTCAGCGTTGGCGGGGTGTGGCTCTCCAGGCAGCCAGTTCTGACAGCTCTCCAGGCTGAAAGCCTCTCCGTGGGGTGGCACCCCAGGACCCGTCAAGGCTGTGAAGCCGATCCATACATCGAGGCTCCTGTCAATAGTCAGGGTCCACTTAGCTATCGCCCCAGTGACATTTGAGACAGGGGAAGGGTGAGAAGTTCCCAAGAAGCCCCAAGAAACAGAGAGTTCTCCTGTCCTCCAGACCAGGAAAACAATTCCCTTCACATAGGGCAGAGGAAGGAATGATGGTGAGGGAAAGGGAAGCGGCTTTTCTTTGGCGCTTATTCATGTCCAAGTATAGACTCTGTGTGTCTCTGTCCCTTCTAAGCCTCAGACTCGTGACCTGGGTAGAAAGCCCATGTTGGAAAAATGGGGTCACTAATTTAAGAGCAAAGTCCTGGAGGATTATAGTCTATATAGCATGGTGTATAGCTCCAAAGTCAGTGCTTACGGGGACTCTGGGCTTAACGTCCACAGAGTCCAATCACAGTCAGGCCTCTTCTTTCATATAACTTCCCTGTCCCCTAGCTGCCAAGGCCTTCTCCAAGTGTTTTCTCCCAGCTAGCACTCCCTGCCACACCACGGCAGGATGGGCGTGTGCATGAATCACGAGGAAGGAAGCTTCTTGTCTCTCCCAAAGTGGAAGCGCCCCTTCCCAATCTTCCCCTATTCAGACCCATAGCTGTAGAACGGCAGTATGGACTGAGAAAGAGCAGCTCAGCTCTGGACTGAGCTATGACCTTAGGGCTGGGACCCAGGGTCTCCCGTGCAAGGTCCCCTTCTGTTGACTGATGTTCAGGGTTTGAAAACCTCTGTGTGTCCTGGTGGGAGGGAGAGAGGGTAGCATCACTAGGAAATAAATGGACACACACACACACACACACACGCCCACATGTATTTATATGGATAAGTGGCTTTTAGAAAATAATTTTGCTTTGTTTCTTGGTCTCTTGGGAGGGGAGGAGAGACAGAGAGACAGAGACAGAGAGAGAAGAAAACAGAATCAGAAAGCAAGCAAGCAACTAAAAGCTTCTTGCTAATGGGAACCACATTTCTGCTTCATTGCCCTGAGAAATCTGAAGCCTTCACAATGAGTGATTCCATGCGTGTCTTCTCAGAGACAGTTGGTCACACCTGCTTTCACCAGGACTTGTTTAAGAGGGTCTGAATATTCAAGCATACAGGGCCCAAGGTGGGAGAAGTCAGGAAAGGACAGACGCATCGTCACAGAGATCATACAAGTACTCAATACGAGAAGTTGGTATTGTGTAACGCTGTAGCCAAGAAAGAGATTCTTCTCTCCAGGGATGTGAGCCCTCAGGAGACACTTGAGATTGGAGGGTTGGGGTATAAATTCACGGAGAATATTGAGTGTGAAGTTAGGATGGGCCTGGGGTATCAGAGAATTCCAGGGACTGTTCCATTTTGCCCCATACATCTGGGAAACAGATTCCCCTACTGGGTGGTGATGAGGGAGGGGCTACTGGGAAACACCCCTCCACCCCTACATCTGGGCCATTCTGTGTGCTTTCCTAGACATGTTTATAAAAGCAGCCCCTGGCCAACATCTGCATCTGGTAGTGTTGACAAGAGCAAGCCATCAGGCCGGAAGAGTTCTTCTCCTCCCCAGGGCCAGAGCAATAATAGCCCTGCCATGGCAGTCAGCCAACTGGACAGAACCACCTCCGGACCAAGCTGCCCAGTCCAGCTGCCCCCTCCTATTCTCCCTCCTTTCTTCCACCTCAGCTCTCGTTCTCTCCCCTTTTCGCTCTCGGACTTCTCCAGTGGGTATTTGCAAAAGTTGACTACATCCAGGGACTGAAGTCCCCAGACCCAGTGTATACATATCTTATGTCCTGCTTCCTGGTCCTCTGGGAAATCCTCACTAGCAATTCCGTACCATCCTTTTTCCAGCAGTCTCTCAATTATCCATACTATAGTGAACAGATATGTTTCGGATAATCCAAGAAACATGTCTGTGGGTTTGGGGGCAGTGATTTATTTTAAATTTTATTTTTGGTGCACATTTTCCCCTCCTATCTCCCTCACTGCACCCCCACCCCAAGCAAGGAAAACAAATTTTAGCATTAGTCATCTCTGTGTATATATATATATGTATATATGCATACATGTGTATATATGTATACACACATATATACATAGACATATATGCCTTAATCTATACTCTGTGTCCATCCCCTACCTATTCAGAGATAGGTAACACATTTCATCACGAGTCCTCTACAACTGTTGTTGGTCATTGTGTTGATCAGAGTTCCTAAGTCTTTCCGATGATCCAAGACAATTCCAAATGATCCATGGTAAAAGTGCTACCCACTTCCCGAGAGAAAACTCATGAACTCGAAGTGCAGACTGAAGCATACTTTTTTTAAACTTGAATTTTCTTGGAGTTTGTGTGTTTTCTTTTGCAACACAGCTAATATGAAAATATGCTTTGCATGATTTCACATGTATAACCAATATCACACTGCTCGCCTTCTCAAGGGGTGGGGAAAATCTGGAACTCAAAATTTTAAAAAATGAACGTTAAAAAAAACTTTTTACATGTAATTGGAAAATATTTAACAAAATAAATTTTTTAAAAATTAAAAAAAAATGTCTAAGTCTTTCAGAGTTGTGCTATTGTGATCTTAGACAAGCATTCTCATCCTAATTCTGCCTAACTTAGAGGTATAATACTTATAACTGGGAAGTAGCTAAGCACACATTCCTTGCATTGTGTGGAAAAGGTGGGGAGGGAAGATAAGAGTGACCAAAAGTGGTTCCCTAATTTTTCAACATCTATGTGCTCAAATCCTCCCTTGATGCTAATAGTGGTAAGGACTTGACTTTGGGTTCCAGAGGTTATGCCAGGCTCGCTCTCTCTCTCTCTTTCTCTCTCTCTCTCTCTCTCTCTCTCTCTCTCTCTCTCTCTCTCTCTCTCTCTATTTATCTATCTATTATCTATCAACATAGAACACAGGCTCTGTCAAGTTAGTAAAATCCCAACTATGGGCCCAGTGACTATCTACTGTTTGATGAGAAGCCCAGCTAAGTTCAAAAAGGATCACAACCCAGTTGACAACAGGGTGATAAATTGTTTTGGTTTAGAAATTCTACCAACACACTGAAGGGCTGCAATCTATGTCACTAGAAGCAATACCCACATTGATGAATCAGTGGTTTCTGTCTGTTTCATTGTGGATAGTCAAATGAAGAGTCTACAACTGAGAGACTATGATGGCACCAGGCCCCTGCCTCTAGGGCTCCCTCCTTTATCTTTAGTGCTTGAGGAGAGGGGGAGCTGACAGTTGAATGCCTGTGTCTATGGAGCTCCTGCCAGATTTGAGATTTGGAGTTCAAAGAGCTAAGGATCTTTAGACTCACTTTAACCCTTCCTTCAGACTCCTAGGTAATAGAGATCCCATCCCCGGCCTGGAAACCAGTCCAAGTGGATTCCTTGTATCCTATCTTTCCCAGTCAGAGAGAATGCTACCCTTACCTGGTGACCTGGGAGACCAGGAAGTGTTGGATCTCAGGGCTGCCCACAATGGCCAGGTCTCCCCCACCCCAGGCTTGACAGTGCCTCTGGGCCTGGAGCCATGAAGCCTTCTCCACTACCAAGCGGTAGCAGTGACCATTCCCAGGGAAGATCTCGGTGTCTGAGGGGCAGAGGGGGTGGACCACTGTAAAAGAGGGTGGAAAGAGAAAGAGTAAATGTTTCTCTTGAAGGAAACCTGGGAAGACCCTACTGTAGCAGTGACCAAAACCCCTGGACATTCTGCCTTATGTCTTGGTCTCCTCCAGGGAACTGGACCCAGACAAGTAGGGGTATGGGGGGAGGAGAAGGGGGAGTGTCATGAAGGTTCCTTCCTGGCTATTCCATTATACTTAGACTTATTAGTAAGAACATGGTGGGTAGGGAACTAGGTTATACAGACCAAGAAGCTAGGAGGTAGGGGAAACTAGTAGAATTGGTGGGCTCACTTCCCTCAGATCCCACCCCAGGACCCTGAAAGGAGTAAATTTGAGCAGGAAGAAGAAAAAGGGGCATATTCCCATGGGACTGACCTCGGGCAGGCTGCTCGCTCTCTGCCATGATGCTATAGATGGCACTGAGCCCAGTGCCCCCTCTGTTTCGGATACCAAATTCAAGGCTTTCATTATTTCGTAGCCAGGATGGACACAGCAGCTCTAGTTCTGTGGGTACAGCCTCTACCTGCACCTCTGTCCACAGTGAGGCTGTCCTTGCTTCCCAGGTCAGAACAGCAGTCACATTGTAGTGACCAGGGAGAATAAATCGATGAGATGCAGCAGGGCCAGTGATCAATTCCAAGGCTCCATCCCCAAAGTCCCATCGCAAGTCGCTGGCAGGAAGTGGGGTGCTTACATTGAAGGCCACAGGGTGGCCAGTAGGCTGGGGGACCCCAGGCCCCAGGAGTGAGGCTTCAAGGGAGGCAGGGAAGACATTATGGAGAATAACAGGTACCCGGCATGCAGCAGGAGATGCCGTGAACCCAGGGCAGAAGAGGAGGCAACTGGAAGAGGCATTAGGGGAGTGTGCTTTACCGCAGAAGCAGTGGCCCTCCTCTGAGAGACCCCCATATTCCTGGCCGAGGGAGAAACAGAAAGCACTGCAGACATTCTGGGCCAGGACGCCATCATGCGTAGCAGAGAAGGTGACCAGAGTCACAGCGCTTGAGCTGTTCTCTTGGAGGCAGGCAATGGACTCCTCATCTGGCAGCGACAGGGAAACGTGCGGCATGAGGGGCTGGTGGACCCTTTCTTCAGGAAGCCTTCCTTGATTTCCCCTCCCCCATCCATATGCCTCCCTTGGTTTGAACCACTTCTTATTTTATGGACTCAATTTGTCCCTTCTCAATTTGCACTTGTTCCTATGAGGCTTTTTCAGTCTTCATTTTCCTGCCTCTGACCTACTTTTCCCACATCAGAAGCAACCCAAATCAGGGACTGGCTCTCCTCCTTCCTCCTGTCTTTCCCCCACAGGACCTAGAAAAGGATTCTGCCAGAAGGGAAACTCAGCATGCAGTGCCAATCGACCCCTCCAGGAAGCTTGCCCCACTCACCACAGGTGTCATCAGAGAAGGAGATGCTGAGGATGGGGACATCTGCCAGGTGTGGCGGCTCAGCACACTGAGCCTCCCTCAGCTGAACCACACTGACCTTCTGCTCATCCACCCAGATGGGAAACCAGGACAGGTTGCAGTCACAGACGAATGGATTCACACTCAAGTTTCTGCCGTAAGAGAAAGGAAGAGGATCAGGAGAACCTCGAACAAAGAAGAAATGGGGCAAAGGCAATCTAATTCAACTTTTCTCTCTAGGTAAATAGCCCACACTTCAGGGAAAATGGGAAGAGAGCTGATTTTGAAGTTCCTTAGGAATTAGGATTCTATCACCTCCCAGGCAGTGTCACCTAGTCCTGATGGTGGAGAGGGAATGTCTAATCTAAAATCCTCTGAGAATATTGCTAACAGCTCTCTTTTGTTTACTTTTTAGAGTGTGGGAATTCCTGGAGGACCCTGAACCATATAGAGAAGGGTGATGTAGGGAGAGTTGAACCCACACTGACTTAATCTTAATGTTTGGACCCTATAACTTGAAGCCATAGGAAATCTTCAAATATAACATGAAGCCCCAGAGGGTGAGGCAAAATCCCTGCTCCCTGCTCCATCTTGCAGCCTAGACCACAGTTGGTTCTCCCAACCACTCAAGAAGTAGATATGCAGATAAACTTCTTTGTCCCCCAGGAGCTGCACTCAGGGTCAGTCTAAAGGGAAAGGTGTGTGTATGTGTGTGTGCATGTATGTGCACATGTGTGTGCATGTGTGTATGTGTGCATGTTGGGGGAGGAGGTGATTCTTGAACTAATCAGACCAGTCATTATTCAATGAAAATCATCCCAGCTTACATTTCACTTAAATTAAATAAATTAGCAAATATTCCTTCTTCTAGTGTCGAAATCTTGTTGTTGCTGATGTCTCTGGAAGACAGGAAAGAGAAAGGTCTTTTAGTCCTAATGAAACGTCTCCCTCCCAGCACTGAGCACTGATGTGGGCCCTGTCGTGGGCCTAGCACTTAGCACTTGGTCTAGTTTGGTTGGTCCCTTCTTTGAATGCCTCACTGCTTCCTTGGGCAATCCAAAGCCCTTTCTGCCTTGTTTTTAATAAATGCCACTGACTTAGGAATTCCCAAAGCACTTACTTGTCTTCACCAGTCTAACATTTGGTCATCCTCAGTTCTGCTGTTTTTTTAATTGTTTCAGGTGTATAGGCTTGGTCTCCCCCCACTAGACTAAGGGGTTTCCTAAGGGAAGGGGATGTGCATTCTTCCCATATCACCTCTCATTGGGACAGGCACACAATATTTCAGGGATCTCCACTTTCAATGGAGTGGGCATTACTTCCACTTGGACAGATTACAGTTTAGTTTCTCTCTGGCTTAGATGATGACCACAGAATTGCCATGATTAAAAAAATATATCGCCAACTAGCCCACTGATGATGAACCTCTGTGAAGTTACCAAGGTTCATGTCCAGAGATTTGCCAGGGCTCGTGCTCCAATGCCATCAGCTCCAAATATTTATTATGTCCTTACTACGTGCCAGCCACTGAGCTAAGCACTGAGGGTATAAAGAAAAAACAAAAAGTTCCAACCCTTGAGGAGTTTAAAAGGGACATGCAGAGGAATGGGAGTAAGATCTGAGGGGAAGTCGCTTCAGAACAATTAAGTTACCTTTTTAAAAGAATGCCCCAACTCAGAACAATAAGGTTAATGATAAAATGGGTTAAACTTGCAGTTAGTTAAAGACAAAAACTATTGAGTGTATTTATTCATTTAATTTTCTTTGACTGATAAAAATATTTTTTAAATTAAATTCCTCTTTTTGGTTTTGATAAACCCTAAATCTAGCTCTTCTCTGGAGAGATTCCATGTGGGCTGATGTCTCCATCTGAGCCATCAAGCATTTATGAATGGGATGGATCTCACTGCCTGGTGTCACCTGACTTGTAGGACCCCTAAAGAATAGTCCTAAGGAACTGGGAGGTTGGGGAGGCAAGGCCTGGGAATGTTTTTTGAGGGGTGGTTTGGATTAAAAATGAATTGATGCCAACACAAGTTTTGGAAGCATGATAAGAAAAGAGTGAGGGTGGTCACAAAAGGTAGCCGGAGGAGGTCACATACAGTTGTACCAAGGCAGAGAGGTTTTCAAAGAACTCCGTCTCTAACGTGCTGATGAAGTTGTCGGAGATGTCCCTGGGGAAACAAAAGGGACCATGGATAAGGTCCTTGGGTCACTTCCATGAATCAGGCTCACAGCTGCTTCACTGAAGGTCAGGTTTCTGCTAGCATGCCTCGGAAATGCTGAAGACAGGCAGGAGGTTTCCTGTTCTCTTTTCAAGCCCATCCTTCTCTATGAGTGAGTTTTCGAGGAATGAAGGAAGGGAGGGAAAGGAAAAGGATGCAGGCTAAAGAACCCCCTCTATGACCCAAGGTGATAGAAATAATCCCAGGTTAAAGCAGAATCACTGTTCAGAGCCCAGGGAAGCTGAGGTGATCACAGAAGAACCAGCTCTGGTCCAGAGCCATGGAGCAGCTCAAAAGGAACAAATTCTCATCCTCAGCAAGAGAGGGCTAGGGCTGTTCCATGAATGGAGCTGAGAAAGGTATAGTCCCCTCAGCACCTCTGGCCACTTTGATCTCCATCCTTATAATAAATGCTCACCCTTATGAATAAAGCTCTTTCTTCACAACAGCACTGCATGGTAGGTAAGTATAATCTCTAGAGGAGAGGAGACCTGGTATAGTGGATAAGTGTTGACCTCAGCATTAGGAAGACCAGGGTTCGAATCTCACTTCTGACATACTGACCGTGTCTCCCTGGACAAATCACTTAAATTCTCACAGTTCCCAGATACTCCTCTACTGCAACATTGAAGGGAGTTTCCTTACAGGGAGTTCCTGGCACTCTTGGTTAACAGAGACGATCAGGACCAGCTGACAGGACTGCATGTTTCTTCTCAGCTCTATTGGTTCCTCTTTAAAGGTAAGTCCCTTCATTCCTATTGTCAAGTAACTAGTCCCAGCAGAGTGATTCCTCTGCCTCAATACATTGTCAGCTCAACCTGTCCCCAAGAGACTAAGCTACAGGGCAGTGGGAAGGGGCCAGGCTTTGATGCAAAGGTATCTGTTTGGGGATCTCAGGGAGACTTGTCTCCTAAGCTTAGTAAAGATGGTTTCTATTTCCTTTTCCTGCCCCATTCCTTTCCCAGTCTTTGTAGATTTTGTGACTGTATCAATCCCTACCAGAAAAGTAGTTTTTGTAACAACGGTGACAATTGGCCTGAGAATGTTGCTTTGAGTGACTCACTCCCACAGGGAGGATGAGAAGGGCACCTGTCCAAGACTGTTACTTCAGACAATGGTCCTCTGGTGGTGGCAGCAAAACCTCTTCCCTTCCCTGAGAACACTGATGGCTTTCCCCCCATGCCCTACAGAGGGAAGAGGCATCCATGCCTTGATTTGATGCAGATTGATCTGGGACCATTGACAACTGCACCCTTTAAAAAAATTATCCACTGGGGGATCTGAGATCTCACTGTACTTAGGACAGAATATATAACGATACTAATCACACAATAAATACAAGTACCCCTTTGGGGCCTTAAAACATGCATTTATAAAAAGTAATGATACAAAGTACCCCCTGAACATGACAGCTGCCTGCACTGCCTAACCTGTTCCCATTTCTTTTCCTCCCCTGAGAACTCTCATTTCCCTCAGAGAAGAGATGCTTTCCCTGGGTCAAGTTAGGGAGTCTCCCTAGAGACACAGCTGTCCTGGGTCTCCACAGCAACAAAGAGCTCAAATATTTACTTTCTCTCCCCAGTGACCAGGGCCAACCTTCTGTTAGAGAGGGAGAGACGTATGCCTGTGTGTGTGTGTGTGTGTGTGTGTGTGTGTGTATGCTTGTGTGTGTGTCTGTGTGTATGTGTGTGTATGCTTGTGTGTGTGTCTGTGTGTGTGTGCATGTGTTGGGGCAGAAAGGTGGTCTCTGGCTACCTGCCTTCTTTTCCTTCCACTTTAGCTAATCCTATCACCTGAAAGGAGCAAGTTGAACAAACTGATTACCGCAGGGGTGGCATAAAATGATTCTCAAAGGGATTGGATAAAATTCCAGGTGATAGATTAACAAAAGTGAAGCCAGGGTGGCTTGGAAAAGGATGAGGCATTTCCCCATGCAGTGCCCAGAGGAGAGACATCCCACCCCCCCAGCGCTCCCTTTGGGTGACCCTGACAGAACAGATTCCTGGGGAGCACAAAAGGTATGGCCTATGTAGTAACGAACACTCGCACTTATGTACAAAGCTCTTTCTTCACAGCAGCACTGCGAGGGAGATTTTATCAAAGTAATCTCTAGCCGACAGTAGGCCAAGGCATAGAAGCAGGTTCCAGAGCACCTCTGACACATGCTGGTTGTGTGGTCCCGGGTACCATCACTTAACCTTTCAGTTTCCCAGACACTTTTCAACTGCACTGATGAAATCATAGGTCCAGTCCAAAAAACCTCAACCAAACACAACACTAGATATTATCCGGATCAGAACAATTCCAGGATTTGCACAAATGAGTGTCTCAGCTGAGATCTGGGTCCAGGTCTGATGCCAAGATTCTTTCCAGTAAACCATATTGACTCCCAGAGGCCTAACCCAATTTCAGGATCAAGGAAGGGACTTTTTCCCTACGATCAACAGGGCTCATAGGCTCACAGATTTAGAGATAGAAGGAGTTTTAAAGGTCATGTGGTCCAAGCTCCTCTTTTGACAGATGAGGAAACTGAGGACTAGACAGGCTAAACAGTTTGCCCAAAGTGATGTGAGTACTAAGTAGCAGAGCTGGGATTTGGAATCTCCAAGAGATTCCAAGTTCAGTGTGGCACTGTAATACGATGCATCCCTGGGATCCATCCCTAGGGAGTCAGCATCTCATACAATACCCGGTACCTGTTGTTCAGTCATTTTTCAATCATGTCTGACTCTTTATGACCCCATTTGGGGTTTTCTTGGCAGAGATACCAGAGCGGTTTTGTCATTTCCTTCTCCAGCTCATTTTATAGATGAGGATACTATGGTAAACAGGGTTAAGTGACTTGCCCAAGGTCACACAGCTAGTAAGTGTCTGAGGCTGGATTTGAGCTTAGGCCTTCCTGATTCCAGGTATGGCACTCTATCTACCTAACACTACCCTACCACCCTGCTAAGCCTTTAGCAAATATTTGTTGAATGAACCTCCCTCCCTTGGTTCCCTCATCCGCTCCCTTTGCAGAGGTGGAGGACTAGAGGTACTTAACATTGCATATACTGACCAAATATGTCACAGAGCTAGAGTTGGAAGGGACCGTGGAGGCCATCTAGTCCAAAGGGTGTCAAACTCAAGTTGAAATGGACCCCTGTATGCTGCATATTGACTGAGAAAACCACAAACATTGTCTATGATGTATTATATTTTTATGTATTTTGTTAAACATTTCCCAACCGCACAAGCAAGGGTTTTGCAGGCCATGAGAATAACACCTTTGAGAGTCGTTGTTCAAATCCTTCATTTTACAGAGAAGGTAAACTGAGGTCCTGGATGCTTCAGGTCACACAACTAGTAAGCACCACAGGTGGGATTTGAAGTCTGGTCTTTTCATTCCAAAGCTAGCGCTCTTTGATGTATTTATTGGTAAGTTCTGTCGAAATGCCTTTTTTCCTTCCTCTCTAATTTTTTTATTCTTTGTTATAGATTCTAGAAAGCAGACTTCCTTACCAAGTCTTCAGGAGCCAGGCCAGTTTTCACAGAGACAAAGTTCTAGACTGGGAAAGACAGAAGACCTCCCCAAGTACCCCTAATGTCTCCAAAGAAGTCACTCCTGAATAAGAGAATGTCTTGGATGCTTCTGTCTTCCCTAGTTCTGCTATGTTCAAGAAAGAAGAGGTTATGTCTTCCCCACACAAAAACTAAAGGGGCCCTCTCACCCACTTTTGATGTTAAACTAAATTCCATCCACTCATGGAAAGTCCATCAACAGCCCTGTCCAGGATTCAGATTGTTCCCCCAAACCAGTGGTCAATACAGCTGCCCCTAACCTGAGGCTGGCCCTCTGTGTCTGCGTGGTCATCCTTGTCATTGACAAGATGAAACTGGGGTACAGCCAGCTGGGAGTCAGGGTCTGGGGCTTGGAAAAGGGATTCAGATGCTACCTGGCAGGCAGAAAGGAAGGTGGGAGGACTTTCTGCCCTTGGTTTCCTACCTGCCAGCCAAGTAGACAGAACAGGAAGCCACAAATGGAGGAAATGGGTCTACCTTGTGGCAATATGAGGAATTTAGGTTAGACGTAAGGAAGAACTTTCCAAATCACTGGCAAGGTTGAGGGAAGAGAATCTGATTCTTTGCAAACTGTTTCCTAAGGCAGAGCCTTATTTTCCTGGCTCAGAGAAGAAGCAGCATGGACTGGATGGACTGACCAGGTGATCTCTGGAAAAAACTTTCCCACCTGCTGATTCTATGACTGCAGAGCAGAGCTTTCATCAGAAATGACTGCAAGGAGCCTAATCACCAAGCAAGCAGTGATGGACAGAGAATTCTGAAAAGAGGGTGAGATTTGGAGTCAGAGGACCCCCAGGTCAGGTGCTGGTCACCAGCGTGACCTTATACAAGTCATTTCACGTTTCTAGATCTGTTTCCACATCTGTAAAAAATGAGGGTTGGTGATAGGATAGTGACTTCCAACGTCCCTCTCATCTCTAAATTCATGATTGTATGACACATCAGGAGGAAAAGGGTAGATAAGAAGCTGGAGAGCAGGGAGATGGGGACTCAGATGTCTGACACAGAAACAGTCAGGAAAGTCTGCATTTGGATGCTTGAGATGAAAGCTAAAGAAAAACAACATTGATGGGGAGGAAGATAGGAGTAGGGCCCAATTTCAAATGCAATTATGTGCTTTTCCATACTGGTTGAGGTTCTTTTTCAATTTTCTTGTATTTATTCACTTCATATGCATGCTTTTTAGGTAGATATATAGGCACTTACTTATTTTCCCCACTAGAATATAAGAGCAGGCTTTGTTTCTTGCTCTAGCAGGGAGCCTGGCACATAGATTCTTAATAAATGTTTGTGACTGGCTCCTCTTTTTTCTCTACCTACTTCCTAACCTTCCAAAGATTAGGAAACTAGATCTTCATCATTAACTAGAGACCTCCATCCCAGGGTACAACAGCCTCATGGGATGAGGTGAGAGGGATACTTCTTTTCTCCAGGAGCTTGTCGGCTTCTTCAAATAGTCCCTTTCATGGGTGCCCCCAAATCCCTCTACACCATTTCCCAAGGATCTCATCCCAGGCAAACCAAACACGAAGGGGAATCCCAGGTTCCCCACGTGGCATGATTGTCAGATGCCCAGCACAGCCTCCACTCAGTATTTGGGGAGACCAGAGAAATGTACTACGTTCAGCAAAATATGAGTTTTCCTGGCTCAGGTCTCCCAAAAAATACCTTTAAAAATCATATTTAAAAAATCCTATTCTCTGGAAAAACCATTATGGATGCCAGAGCCTGGACACTACATCACAGAAGCTCCAATATTCTGTCTGTTCCTTCTGCTGGTACTGGTGCCTGCCACCTTTACAGTCATGATAGGTGATGAAATCCTTTGCCCTTTTCCTCACTGGGTACTGCCTAATTTCTATAAAATACTCTGTGACATCATAGAAATAGAATCCAGGCAGAGATGACATCACTGCCACCCCTGCTCTCATTTTAGCTCTGGTACAGGAGGTTAACAGCCTCTGGGCCTCAGTTTCCCCATCAGTTCAACAGGACGAACACAGAAAGACAACCCAGATAAGCCCACAACACCACTTACAAGGTTAGATAAGGCCAAGGGCACATAGCTACCTGGGGAGCATTTCAACAGCTTATCTGTCACCCGTTACTCAGTCTCTGTTTATCTTGCTGCTAAATGGCCGGAGTCTTCACTGGCTTCTTATCCAAATACTGGGGCTGTACTATGTTCCAGCTTCCTGCTGAGCAGAACTGAATCCCCCTATTTGCCTGCTCCCTGGCCAAACAGTCATCAAATCCAAACAGAGAGCACACAGCACAGGAACCCAGATATCTGTCACCAATGCCCCAAGTATATCACTAAACCTCTCTGGCATTCAACCTTCCTTTCTGCCAGCCCTCCTGGGTACATCCCCTCCCACTCTTATCCCCAGCACTCCCCGTTGGACTAGCCACATCTCTGAGGAGGTTCAACAGTCATCCATTCAGGCTCTTTCAGCCCTTACCCCATATCCTGGACAGGCAGAAGAAAGCTAGAACCCAGGGGACCAAAACCAGAACCTAAAACTCCAACTGACTTCTCTCCAAGTACAGATCCAAGGTCTGGAAAAGGACGACAACAACTCAATCTGGGGTCTCTGGTGACCCTGGCTTGGCCCTATACTTTATTTATGCGTGGTGTATTGGAAAGAGCATGGCATGTGGGAACTTGCTTGGCTTGCGTAGGTGTATTTGTTACAAGGGTTTTGTTTTTCTTTTTTTTTTTTTTCTGGAGGCGGGGAAAGGGTGGAACTTGAGAGAGAAAATAAATGCTTGTTAATTAAAAAAAATAAAAACTGGGGGAATAAAAAGAACATTGAATTCACGAGCATAGAATTATCAGAGCTGGAAAGGAACATAGGGATTTTAAGATTCATAATTGCAAAAGAACTAAAGAGACCTGGAAAAGATCATTAGACCAACCCATCATTTTATAGATGAGGAAACAGACCCAGAGGGATCAGTAAATTACTTTGCATTTTCCAGACAATATGGCAATAGTCAGGATTTGAACTCAGGTCATCAGATTCCAAATCCTGTGTCCTTGCCAGGACATCACACTGCCTCATCTAGTCTAAGCCTCTTGGCTTTACAGAAGAGAAAACTGAGGCCCAGAAAGGGCGAAATGTCTTGCCCAGGGTCACACGACTTAGTGCCAGAACCAGGATGAGAACCCAGTTCTCCTGACTCTTGATTGAGGGTCTTAAGGGTCCAACAAGATAGCTATAAAAGCTCATTGTGGTATCATCAACATGTTGGAGATGATTACTTCTACCCAGGTACATTTGGGGGCTGTCTGCCTTCCTGAGGCAGGTACATTTGGGGGCTGTCTGCCTTCCTGAGGCAGCCACCTTTCACTCATTTGATCCTTCATCCTCTCTGTAGTTTCTGGCACTGTAGATCATCTCCTTCTCCTGAACACTCTACCCTTACCTTTGGCGACACTGCTCTTTCCGGGCTCTTCTCTTTCTTGTCAGACTGTTCCTTCTTCGCAAGCTCGTCAACGATGTCCTGACTTCCCTAGCATGAATGTGCCACCTGGCCCCTCTTCTGCTCTTTCTCTCTCTTTTCCTCCTCCTTCTTCCTTTTTCTCCTCTTCTCTCTTCTCCCCTTTTTTCTTTTCTCCTCTGCTCTCTTCTCCTCTCTTCCCCTCCTCTCCTCTCCTCTCTCTCTCTGATCCTACTGAATCCATTCTCATAGATTCAATTATCTCCATGATTCCATGTCCAGCTCTCATCCCCCTCTTGAGTTCCAGTCCTTATATCACCTTGTACGCTGGACATACACTTTCCCTATAAACCCACGTCTCCTCTGCATTTCCCTGTTTCTGTCAAGAACATGACCCTCTTTCCAATCACCCAGTTTTATAACCTTGGAGTCCTCCTTGACTCTTCTTCCTTCTTCCTCCCACATTCATTCAATCATTTGCCATTCTTATTGATTAGAGCTCTAGGACACCTCTCATGTATGTCCTCTCCTAGTTCGATCCCTCATTTCCTCACCCTTGGACTACTGCAAAACTCTCTGAACTGGATCTCTTGTTTCCAGTCTATCCCCTCTTCAAATCATCCCCCATACAGCTGCTAAGATCATCCTCCTAAATCTCCAGTCTTTCTGTATCATTCCCATGCTCATGAATCCTCCATGGTTCCATGTTACCTTTAGGATAAAATTACAATTCCTGTATTTGTTACTTTAAGACCTGTTCAATTTTGTTCCATCCTACTTTTTCTGAACATATTTCATATTATTCTCTCTCCATCATGCACCCTAAATTCCAACCTAACTGTCCTACTGCTACAGAGTATGATCTTCCATTTCCAACCTCTGTGACTTTGCATAGCCTGTCCCTTACACCTAGAATGCACTCCCTCCTCACCTATGATTCTTTGAATATAACCATTTTCCCTTAAAGGCTTAGCCCAGGTGACACATCCCCCTAGGAGTCTTTCCTAGACTTTCCCTGCTCCTGAAATTACCTGGTTTTGACTTTCTATACGCTTTCTATTTACTTATCTAATTATGTTATCCTTAAGGACAGGGATTGTTACTTTTTTTTTCTTTTTCTTTTTAACTTTCCACTCTTAGAGTGAATTGATTTCTGCTTAGGACAGAGAAGAAATGAGAAGCAGAGGCTAGAAAGCTACTTTGAAGCCAAGAAGACCTGAGTTCAAATCTAGCTTCTGATACATACTGGCTGTGTGACTCTGGACTCTTAGTAACTTAATCTTTCAGTTCTCTAGGCCAGGGATGTCAAATACAGGATGCAAAGGGTACAGAAAACAGACTAAAATGTAATTGGGAAATATTTAACAAAATAAAGAAAAATATGATAGAATATAAATAATGCTAGTGTGTGTGCAGCTGAGTGTCCCAGTGGATAGAATGCCATGCCTCAGTCAGGAAGATTCACCTTCTGGAGTTCAAATCTGACTTCAGACACTTACTAGCTGTGTGACCCTGGTCAAGTCACTAAACTCTTTTTGTCTCAGTTTCCTCATGTGTAAAAATGAGTTAGATAAGAAAATGGAAAACCCCTCTAGTATCTTTGCCAAGAAAACTCCAAATGGAGTCTCAAAGAGAAGGAAAAGACTGGAATGACTGAACAATAACCATGTTAACATGCAGTTTTTCTAAGCCTAGACGTGACCAGCAGGGACACTTACTAGGGTTTAGGGGCCCCTGTTTCTATTTGAGGTTAATACCACCACTCTAGACAAAAAGAAAGGAAGGAAACAAACATTTGAGCACCTACTATGTGCCAGACACTGTACTCTAAGGACTTTACAAATGTTATCTCATTCAATGTTGACCAGTACTAGGAGAGAGAGCTTCTTGTCTTAGAAGTTCCCAATGAGAAGGAAATCTCAGGTCTAGCATCTCTGTCTGACATCTACCAAGAGCAGGACAACCCAACGCACTCTGAAGGGGTTAAAGTCCAGGGCCACAGCAGAGACTGACTTCAAAGAGCTAGCTGTCAAGCAACTTTGCTCATCCCCTTCACAGTGCGGAGATGAACAATATATAATAGCACCTTGTTTTGTAAGGAACGCAAACCTAAACCAATGAGATAGGATGCCAAGAAGAGTAAGGGTCTGGCAGATGGTGTGGGAATAGGGAGGTGCAGTGGTAGGGGGGGGGCGATCCCAGCCTTTCAGATCCCGAGGGAAAGGATGAGTTACTGGGGGAGCTCAACTACCAGGAGTCGAGTGAATCCCCAGCTATGGTTGGTCTGGGACTGAAAGAAGGGGAAAGGGTGCTAGGTCAGGACCTGAGGCTCCCCCTCCCACCCCTCCACACTCAGACACCCCAAATCCGCTCCTCGGCCCCCTCCCCATTAGCCATCTGAAGTGCCCTGTTTGGGCTCCCTTCCTTAGTGCTGCTTTTGGGAGCCAGTCTGCACCCAGAACTAATCCCCAAACTCAGCCAGACGCCTCTGCTGTGCATGGACAATTTTCCATGTCTCAAGCTGCTTTTCCCATCACTGTTCTGGGGGAACGCCAAGGTCCCGAAGGGCCAGGCAACAGGCAGCCAGTCCTCCTCTCCGGGCCGCTCCCTCCGCTTCACTCTCCCGCCTCCACAAAGCGCAGCCCAATCGGCCCCAAGATAACGTCATGGGAACATGACATCAACCTTGGCAGCACACTGCCCATTCCTCCCCCCCCATATTCTGGTTAACATTATATGTTCTTTGGAATCACAGAGACAGGAAAAAGGGGGGGAAAGCCTACGATGCTACAAAAATAAAATCAGTAAAATCTCAGCATTGACTGCATCTCACGAAAACGAAGCCGACTTATCAGTCATAGCAGCAGCTACTCCCAGCGACAGGGGGCCCTTCCTGTACAAGGACCCCACTCCAGTCAGTCCAAGTTAAAAAAAAAAATCTGGAGGACTCCGAAGGGCCTTCGCTTCCCCCTGCAATCTTCACGCTTATAAGGATAATTCAGTCTGCGGTAACCCTAAACACCTCCCCCACTGGACCTCCTAGCCCTCCTCAAAACCTCATTCAGCCCATCCCCCAGTCTACACTTCCCCTCTCCCTTTCTCCTCCTCAACCTGGGCCAGGCCTTGCTAGGAAATCAGAAGCAGGACCACCCTCAGCCACGTGTGGTCAAGCCAGAGGCTGGCGGGGCTGGAGCTGGGGCCCAGACGTCCCACCCATTAACAGGCAGGTTAACCAGTTATTTACCCAGGCCTTGAGTGTGGGAATCAATCAGCCACCTCATCAACAAGTAATTATTAAGTGTTTATTATGACCGCACGCTCGGCACTGGGGATAGCAGCACAAAAAAAAGGAAGCGTCCTCTACTTGAAAGGAGCTCCTGGTGAGTTTTATATGAGAAGCGAGGAAGGAGTGAAGAGGGATGTCCTGGTATGGGGTGAGGTCACTAGACAGAACTCACTCTGGGCTCACATTTGAGCTTCCTGCTTTAGTGCTTCGCCATCATCTTCCGCAAAGTCACTTAACTCTGCTTGCCTCAGTTTCCTCATCTGTAAAAGTGAACTAGAGAAGGAAATGGAAAACCACTCTAGTATCTTCCAGTGAATGAGGCATGATGCCCCTCAATGGCAGCTTCACTGTCCCTCTTCCATACACTCCTCTATGGAAAAAGCAGGTGATTCAATCGGGTTAATGCCTGGTTCTTCCAAATCAACGTTGTCTTCTTACTAAGGAAAGAGCCTTTGCTCTCCCTGCTCAGGGTTTAATGGTGATTTTCCAGAACACTGACCAGATGTCAGAGCACAGGGCACTGCTACCTCAACCCTGGCAGAGAAGTGTCAGTTTCAGCTCTAGATGAGTTCTAAGTAGGAGGATGTTGGGACCGACTCAAACCAGCTCCCAAGAATATCTTCAGAGTGAGCATTTACACCTTGGGAATCTTCAGACGTTATAAATCCGGGCTTGATTTATTGCTTCATCGGTTGTGTAGACTTAGAAAAGTGATGGAGAAAACATAAATAGTTCAGATTAAATTTAAAAGTATGTCTTATAGTCTTACTGTTTTTTTCCCCTCTGGAGAGCTGGTTGTTACACATTTACCAGCACACTCCCAGTTACAGGTTCCTGGACATTCTCTCTTCATGTTTCTGACATCAGAGCCCACAGTGGCCCATTTCCTGTCCCATGAGAGGTTGAGGAGATGGATTTTTCATCAACCTAGCCTTTATAGTCCAATTTAAAACTTACTTTCTCCAGGAAGCCCTCTCTCATTACCCATTCCCATCCTATCTGTAGGCTCTTTGACTATCATTATGGATCCCCAGAACCACAGAATGTTGCTATTGTCATGCACTAACACTCACTTCACAGATGAGGAAACTGAAGCACTTAAGAGATTATTTGATATACTGAAAGTCATTCACAGCCATCTTGAAAAATGGTGGAGCTGCAATGGGAGCCCAGGACTTAGTTTGCACTCATCTACACAATTAACTTCGTTTTTTGGTTTTTTTGTTTTGTTTTGTTCCCAACCTTTGATTTCATTGAGTAGAGAACACTTGGTGAGGAAATGCCCTCTACCGATTAGAATCTGTGACTGCTCTGCAACTCAGAGAGTTGCCTGAGACCCTGAGAGACCAAGAAGCTTGCTCAGGGTCCCTGGGTATCAGTCAAAGGAGGGATCAGCACCTGACTTACAGGTTCATAGATTTAGAAGGGATCTTAGAGACCATTTATTCAGCCCAACACTCCCAAGGGTGCTTGGACCAGATCAAAATGTTGTTGGGAAATTTTAATATTTTTAATATTAATAATTTTATATTATTAATAAATTATTATATTATTATTATATTTATATTATTATTTTAATAATATATTATTATTATTTTATATATAATATAATATATTATTATTTTAATAATATAATATTATTATATTATTATAAAATTAATAAATTAATAATTTAATTTAATATTTATTTATATAAAATAAATATAAATACAATACAACACAGATGATGTAAATTTATGGTTGTCTAAGCCAACATGCTGCCCAAAGGCATCCATTTCTATTTGTGTTTTGATGCCACAGATTCTAGTCCAACATTCCCTATCTTACAGTCAAGGAAATGGAACCTAGAGAGATGAAGTATCTGGTCCAGGATCTGACCAAAGTAGCAGCAGAATTTGAATTCTGGTTCTCTCTCTCCAAATCTAGCACCAATATGATGAGATGCCTCTCTTTTGTTCTAGTAAGCAAACTCAAATGTCTTCTCAGTAGGTGTCTGTGTCCTGTCTTTTCAATTAGATGGCAAACTTCCCCATTAGACTAAAAACAAGCCAGGGACCATGTCTCCTATTTCTTTGGCTGCCTGCCCCCATAGCACTATGCATTGAGTTATGGCATGGGAATTTTATTTTGAACCATGCTGCTGAAGGGCCATCAGAGACTATACCCTGAGGGAGCAGTCACCTAGTCTGGATTGGAACTCATATCTACCTGATTCCCATCTGGTCCCGCACTTTGTAGATTTGCTTCTGGAAGAATTCTTCTGCTAAGAGGGGCCTTTCATTATTGACAGCCATGGCAGGAGGGAGACAGAGAGTTGCCTCTCCATATACCCATTTTAAAGATAGCTCTGGCAAGATCCCTGAGATTCCAACAAACCAATTTCTCACACTCAGCCTCAGTTTCCCTATCAGTTAAATGAGGAGATAAGACCAGATGAATTCTAGAGCTTTTCCAGTCAAGTTCCAAAGCGCCCCCTCTCTCCCACCATATACCCTCCTGGAGAGCTGGCCTCTGGCACACCTACTCATTCCCCAAGAAGGGCTGATCTTCTCTGGGGAAAACAACACAAGACTTGGGCTCTTTTCTAAAATCTCAAAATACTTGAGTCCTAGATTCAATGCAGTTGAGTCAACAGAGAAGTCCAGTATTGTGCTGGAACCTTAAGGTCTCTGTCATAATTCCTGAGGTCCCTCTCTCATCCTAGCACAGCCCAGGGAGACTTCCCTTCTCCTAGAATGCCCTGCACCAGAAGCATGGATGCTCTGGTTGGAACCTACTTATCAGTTTGAAAATTCCCACCAAACCTATGCTAATGAGGAAGGAGTGGGCACATTTGCCCACCTGAGGCTTGGATGTCTTCAGGTATGATCCCTGTCAAGGGGTTGCTAGCAAGTGGCCACGGTGTCACAGGGTTAGAACTGGAAGGGATGTTAGAGGTAATTTAATCTAATCTCATTTAACAGATGAGGAATGTGAGATCCAGAACGGTTGGGCAACTTGCCCAAGTTCACTCAAGAAATTAGTAGCTATGGGATTTGAACTAGTGCACCTTCTTGGGTACCATCTTATCTCTTTCTTTTCCTCTGTTCAATACATGGAGGAAAGGGGATTATAATCTCAAGAAAAGACGACTGAGTTTTCCCCCTCAACCTAACAGCTCACAAAGTCCTCAACGTTCTTTCTTGCATGTCGGTATCTCCAGGCTTGCGCTGCGGGGCCCTCAAGATCTGGGCCAGAGGTGACCAAACTGGGAAATGTGGAATAGCAGAGGTGGGGGTCTGGCAGGGGAGTTGTTTGGGGCTTGGCTCTGGTTTGGGGTGTGGCTTCCTGCTGGAGTCAGCCTGGACAGGCAGGCGCCCCAACTCTGGCTGGCAGCAGGAACAAGGGAAGAAGGAGGCACAGAGCCCTCAGCTCTCTACCATGGTTTGGTGATGGGAGAGAAGGCCACAGACTCACATAGAAAAAACCAGCCGCTACCTCTAGGCAATTTCTCCAGGTTTCTTGAAGCTTGTTGGATGAGATAGGGAAGGGAGTCCATCTCATCCAATCAGAAACGAAGGAACCAACATATTATTGTCCAAGGCTGGTAGATTCAAGACCAGCTAACTCTGACCATTAACTTTCTTCCTTTCTCACGTCACCTAGGGCTAAGATGAAGAGACAAAGGGTGATGTGACTGGAGAGAGGAACTTCCAGAACCCCAAAGGACTCTACAGATCCCTAACTTCACTTGAAGCCAAGCTTTGAAGAGTTAGGCCCTCGGGGTCTCTCTGATCTAGGAGATAGGTCCTGGGAGCTGGGGAAAAGGGCTATTTATTTAAATCTGCCCTTCACAAGAAACAGAGATCACAGGGTCATGGACTTAGAGCCAGACCAGATCTCAGGTTATGTAACCTCCAATATCTGCCTCTTATCTGTCCTTCAGAGTGCAGTTCGAACTGCAGCTTCTTCATGACCCACCTAAAGTGATTCCCTCAGATCTCCAATGGTTACCTCTGCTGGTAACA
This sequence comes from Bettongia penicillata ogilbyi, assembly GCA_023548195.1. Classification (NCBI taxonomy): domain Eukaryota; kingdom Metazoa; phylum Chordata; class Mammalia; order Diprotodontia; family Potoroidae; genus Bettongia; species Bettongia penicillata. The sequence goes on along the minus strand of JAJHZJ010000612.1, from coordinate 8,135,074 downwards.
CTTTTAGGGGACTGGATCACATTCTGTTCTGTATCATAATTTTTTGTACGCATGTCTTATCTGTCTTAATAGACTACAGTTTCCTGGAGAACAGGATCTCCCATTTATCACTGTATATAACATTCTACAGTGTTAGGTAAAAATCCTGCACACAGTAAGCACCTAAAAAACATTTGCCAAGTTGAATGTTTAGTGTCTCACAAACCTGACACAGTCAGAATGTTTCCTTTGAACTCAGCCTTGCTCTTTTCTAAGAGATCAAGATAACCAGAAAATCTGTTCACAACAGACTCCAAATAATGGATATGATGAAGAGGAACCCCATTCTGATGCCTTTTTACTGCCCCATCCCCACCTCCTCTTTAGTCAGAGTCCCAAGATCTCCAAGCTGAAACTTGACCTGAGAGGACGGCCATCCAGTCCAACCCACACCTGACAAACAACTGCCTCTACAATGTCACCAATAAGTGGTCTTTCAATTGTTTTGGGGGAAGCTCAAGCAAACCCAATACCTCCTGAGGTAGCCCATTACACTTTCAGGCAGCTCTATAATCATAAGAACTCATATGTATATAATAATGTCTAATATTTACATAGCGCCTTAAGTTCTGGAAAGCACTTTACATAAATTATTTCAGGTGATTCGCATAACAACCCTGGGAGGAAGGTTTTATTAATTATCCCCCTTTTACAGATAAAGAAATTGAGCCTTTGAGAGATGAAGTGATTTGCCCAGGGTCACATTGCCAGTAAGTATCTGAGGAAGGAAAGAAACAAGCACTTACTAAATACCTAACATGTGCCAGGTACCATGCTAAATGCTTCACAAATGTCGTGTTTGACCATCACAACATCCCAGAGAGATAGGTGCTATTATTATCATCCCCATTTTACAGTTAAAGGAACTGAGGCAGGCAGGTTAACTGACTTGCCTAGGATCGTACAAATAGTGTCTGAGAAAAAATTTTAACTCCAGTTTCCCTCACTCTTTCTACATACCACCTAGCTGCCTACATATGGGCTTTAGGATTTGCAAAATTCTCTCTCTATATATATATATATATATGTGTATACACACATATATACACACATGTATGTATGTACATATATGTATATATACATATACACACATTTACATACATACTCATTACACCATATTATATGGCTCTAATTGTTAGGAAGTTTTTCCTTACAGGAGGGAAAAAAAATCTGCTTTTCAGCTTTCACTCACTGTTCCTAATTTCCCTTAGGGCCAAACAGAACAAGTCTAATCTTCTTTAAGACAGTTTTTCAGCTAGCCTCTCACCAAGCCCTCTCTTCCCCAGGCTAAATATCTCCAATTTCTTTACTTGACTTACAATAGCTACAGAACCCTTCACAATCTTGGTCCCTTCCTTGAGGAAGCCATAGGTGCCTCACTCCCTCCTTAACTCTCTGCTTATAAAATGGAGATAATAATAGTATCTGCCTCCCAGGGAGGTTGTAATGGTTATAATGGCTTCCAACCTTACCATTCATGGAAACTGCTCTCTCCATAGGGACTTGTTCAGTTGGGCCTGATTCTTTGTGACCTATCCAGCTCTGACTCTGTCTTGCTCAGATTCTATCTGTCCGCTTGTCAATACAAGCATCACAAATGTTTAGGCTCCTTAAACGTCAACCCAATATGGCTAATCTTTAATAAACTTTGTTTTACTTTGACCGAAAGAAGGCTTGAGTTGAATTCATTCAGCAGGACTCTGTGTGTTGGTATTTTGGGGTCCCAAGCACCCCAAACCTCATCATTACAGCTCCCAAACTTCAACATATGGTAATTCTGATTCTTCGTCCATGGGGTTTTCTTGGAGTAGTTTGTCATTTCCTTCTCCAATGAATTAAGGCAAACAGTCACATGACTAGTAAGTGTTTGAGACAAATTTGAACTCAAGTCTTCCCAACTCCAGGACCGGCACTCTTATCTCCTGAGCCACCTAGCTGCCTAAATTACTGACAATCTCTTAAGCGCCAAATCTAATCACCTTTTTTTAATCTTTATCCATTTTGACCTCTCAGGAATCTTCTTTAGATCACCCACTTCTCCTTGGTATTCCCTTTTTTCTACATTTTCATGACTTTCTCCTGGTTCTCTTCCTACCTATCTGGCTGTTCCTTTTCAGTCTCTTGCTGTATGTCCATCAAAGTCATGCCTAATGGTCGTGGGTGTCCCACACAGCATGGTCCTGGGCCTTTTTCTCTTCTCCCTTTATACCAGTTCTCTTGGTGATCTCATCAGCTTCCCATGAATTCAATTATCATCTCCATGCTGATAATTCTCAGATCTATTTATCTAGCCCTAACCACTGCTCTCCTCCAATCTCACATCTCCCACTGCTTTGTGGATATCTTGAACTGGATGTCTCATAGCTGTTTTAAACTCAATGTGTTGCAAAGAGAACTCATTATATTTTTCCCCAAATCCTCCCCTCTTTCTAACTTCCCTATTACTGTTGAGTCACACAGGCTAACAATCAAGTTGTCATCCTTGACTCTTAAAATTGTCTCACCCCTCATATCCAACTTGTTGCCAATGCCTGTAAGTTTTGCCTACATAACATCTTTTGAATATGGCTCCTTCCCTCCTTGGGCACTGCCACCACCCTGGCACAAGCCTTTACACCTGAGCTTCTGCAAGAGCCTGCTGGTTTGGTCTGCCACCAAGTCTCTCCCCACTGTAGTTCATCCTCCACTCAGCTGCCAAAGTGATCTTCCTAAATCATACGTTTGACCTATGATCAGCTCCAGGATCAAATATAATATTCTCTGTTTGAAGTTTACAGTCATTCAAAATCTGATCTCCCCCACCCTTGCCCTGTCTTTTCACTCTTCTTACCCCCTGAGTCCTCCTTGCCTACCCACTCTGTGATCCAGTGACACTGTGATCCAACAACTGTCAAACAAGACATCTCCCAGTTTCAGGCATTTTCCCCGACTTGTCCCCATGCCTAGATTTCTCTCCTTCCCTCTTTATCTCTTACCTCCTGACTTCCTTCAAGACCTGATAGAAGTCCCACCTTCTACAGAAAGCCTTTCCTGACTCCCCCTTAATTCTAGTGCCCTTTCTCTATGGATTAACTCCAATTAATCCTATATGTTGTGTGTTTGTACATAGTAATTTGCACGTTATCTCCCCCATTCGACTATAAGTGCCTGGAAGGCAGAAACTATCTATTGACTTTCTTCTCCTTCCCAGGATTTAGCAGAGAACCTTGGCACATGGTAGATCCTTAATATATGTTTATGACTGACTCTAGATGCTCCCTACTCTGACAACATTCTTCCTAAAATATGGTTATAATTATAACAGCAACATCATGTAGTGGATAGAAAGCTGACCTCAGAGCTAGGAAGTTCTGAGTTCAGGTCTCACCTTTAATGTAAACTAGCTGGGAGATTTGCAAATCACTTTCAGTGAGCACTGCTGTAGGCCATTCTCTGAAACCAGAACTGGGCCAGCAACACTTCAGCTGAGGCCTGAACCAATTAAAATGGAACTGAGAAATATTTAGCAAAACAAATAAAATAAAATATAAATTACATTTTAAAACTAAGTCCATATATGACTTTGCGGATCCTTATACATAGATATTAGTGAGTTTGACACCACTGTTTTAAACCCTTAAGTATTAGGGAAGGTGCTGACCAGTACTGGTAGAAAGTTTCCTCATCTGGGAATTCCCTATACCAATAAAATCACAAGTCCTGTCCCTATCCCTAATGACAGTACTTTTTGGGGGGAATCAGAATAAGATTTGCCTTTGCCTTCCCCTTCCCATTTTCCACAATCTTTCCAAGATCAACAATCACATATGTTCAGTATTCTATAATTTAGTCTATCCAGGATTAGTGATTGGAACTCATCAGGGAAAACTGACTTCAACTCCCAATATTGGCCATTTTTATTCTACCCTTTCCAGTCCAAGAATCATTCTCCTTGACGAAGAAACCAGGGACATACAAGTTCAGGCTTCTTACCATCCTTCATTCTGAGAAGTGATGCTATCCTTTCTTTGATCTGTGCTTTTCCTCAATATAGTTAAAAATAACCCAGTCCTTTTTGTTCCTTTTAGCATGCATCATGAGCCTCAGATCATTCCAAGTTTTACCATTCCTGACACTATAATTAAAAGACCACCTCCTGATTTTGCATTCTATCTCCGTTACCTGACTCTGCTTCTGTCTTCTATATGTATCTTTTTAAAAATCAGAGTCGGCCTATGAATTTCTTTCGCATTTATAAGTGTCTGATATTTAGGCAACTCCTTCTTTTCTTCCTCAATGGTATTTTTTGTTTGAATTTTCAGAATTTCATTCTTGAGACATTCTCTTCCTTCTGAGCCTTTCATCTCTAGAATTTGGATCCTACATAATCTTCCTTTGAACCCTCTGAAATTCTGACTCCTCAAACCTAGTGCACTTGGCAGACTGGGCCCAGCTTTTGTCTTCTCTACCAGGAATTTCAAGATAGAATTAGTAACTTTCCTTTTCCCTCCCCTCCCCTCTTCCAGAAAGGTTACTATCGTTTCTACTTCAGCCCAAGTTTCAGAATTAGGTCCAGAATAATAGTTCTTCTCATTGCTTCCTCCACCTTTGGAAGGATAAAATTATCATTAAAGCAAGCCAAGAATTTATAAACTACTCTTCTTCTGGCAGAGAAAGCCTTCCAACAGATGCCCAGATAACTGAAATTCCCTCACCCCCACTCTGTCGTGTCTCTGTGCTAGTCTTGTGATCTGTTTCCCAAATTTTGTCTGGTTCCCCCAAAATTCATTTATTTCATTTTGTCTCTGTACCCATAGCACTTAGCATAGTACCTTGGACATGGCAGGCACTTAATCTGTGCTCTCTGGAGTGGATTAGACTGGATACCTCCTTCTGCCCTGGTGGTCTGTAGTATATGCTCACAGGACAATATCAATTCTATTTCTCCTTGGTTATTTTCCACCCTGAGGATCCTGCTGCAGCTGACACTTCACTTTTCAAAGCAAGCCATGCTGTGGGCTCTACATTCCCTGAGATCATGCATCCTGACCTTTACCCTAGAATTCACCTGGATTTTGACCTTTTTGTCCCTTTCCCTGTCCCCTTCTTTCCCTGAGAACTGTAATCAAATCAACGCTACCACTGCCTCTGGGTTCAATTCATCATCTTGGTGACTTCCTTCCCAAACCACACCTCCCTTCCCCACCAACCCCCTCCCCTCTCCTGGTATTGTCTCTCTCCACTCCTCACTAGAATATAAACTCCTGGATGGCACAGACTACCTCAGTTCTGTATTTGTATTTCAAGCATTTAGCACAGTGCTTGGCACAAAGTAAGTGCTTAATAAGTAAGTGCTTTTCATTCATTTACTACTTTCACTAATCTTTGCTAACTGCTTGCCGCCATATTGAGCCCTGCTCATTCTTGGATTTGCTCACATCACTATAGCTTCTTACTATACAATCCTGCTTCACATACTTCTCACCCCTAACTGCTCTATTCCTTCTTTATACAGTTTAATTCCAGAGTCACGGTCTAATCATAGGTCCCATATCACTCACTAAGTCTTTCCTATGTACACATAACCTATGCTGCCAAATTTGCCACCTTGCTTTCAGATGAGTTCCCTGTACTTCTGTGCTGAAACATCCATTCTAGAGTTTTACTGTTTTACTGTTGACTTCTTTCTTGGATTTTGCCTCAGCCTTAGTTTCCTCATTTATAAAATGAGTATAATGATAGCACCTACTTCACATTTCACTGTTATGAGGAACGAATGAGACAACCTTTGTACAGCACCCTGCAAACCTGAAAATGCTGTATATATTTCAGTCACGTCTGACTCTTTGTGACTCCATTTGGGATTTTCTTTGCAAAGATACTAGGATGGTTTGCCATTTCCTTCTCCAGTTCATTCTTACAGATGAGGAAACTGAGATAAAAGGGTTATATGACTCCACCAAGGTCACACAACTAGTAAGTATCTGAAGCCAAATGTGAACTTAGATCTTCCTTGACTCCGGACCAAGCACTCTAACCACTGTACCCTCAAGCTGCCCTAAACTGCTATATACATGCTAGTTATTTTTAGTATTATAAATTATTAGGTGATTCCACAGTCATGTTATGCTGTTTACTTCCCTTTGCAGTATTTAGTTTTTTTTCTCTACTTTTAGTTCCAAACTTTTGATTAGATTTAGAAGATTCAACACATATGTACTCTTCCCTGTGTCTGACAGAAGAGAAAGGCCTTGGTTCACCATTGTACCTACTGCCCATGTGAGTGGCAGCAGGCCAAAGTGGACCCTTTTCTGCTCAATGCCTACCAGCATCTACTTCTCTCTTTGCCATCCTTGGAACTGGAATTCCCTATTAGACTATAAATTCTTGAGGACAGGGACTCCTTTTTTTTTTTTTATCGTTTCTGCCTTTCTTTGTATCTTTAGAACTTAAAGCAGTGTCTGGCACATAGTAGACACTTAATCAATGTTTGACTTAGAAGAATGGAGCCTCAACCTCAACTCTCTCAAGGACAGGCTTAGAAATCTCCATGTCCTGGAAACTATTGGCCCATCTAGAGGCTGTACCTATTTTGTATCAATGAACCCTCTGAGTAAACGACAGCGATGCCACATTCTCTGTAACAGGGGGACTGGCCAATGAGGCTCAGTCCTGGGAGCATGTAAACTTGTATGCCTGGGGAGCCCGATTCCAAATAGTTGTAATGAAGGAAGGCTCTTTCTATTTCAGAATACGTGCTATACTAATATACTAAGACTGTTTCCTGTCCACTTACTGCAATAAAAAGAAAAGTCTTTTGATTGGCTGCTGTGTTTACAAAAGGCACTAACTAGTGGAATCAGGAAGGCTCCTTTTGCTTCTGGGATGCTCCTGTGAGGAGGATGACAAAGTATAAGCCCTTGGAGTGGAGGAAGGCCTTGGACCTTTATGTCCCCACCCAGGCTGCTGCCAAGTGGCCCAGGAGTTCATGGCCTTGATGCTGCCTTTACTTCTGTTATGTCTCTCCTTCGTGTTCCTAAGTGAAGGAATATAGGTATGGAACAGCCTGAGGAATGATCTAGTGAGTTTCAAGAGGTCAGGAGAGCTGCCGAGCATCCAGGAACAGGAGCCCATATCAGAGTTCGCAAAGGGGCAGGGGAATACAGCATAACCTTAGATGCATCAACCTAGTCCTGCTCCCTGTTCCAGAGTTGAGGTGGCTTCTTCAGCCTGTATTTATGAGTGTGAGTGTTCGAGGAGCATAAGTGAATGTGCGATGATGAGCATATGTGACTGTGGGAAAGAATACTGGAGAGGGAGTGAGGAGACTAGGTGTCAAATCCCATCACTCCCACTCGTTATCTGACTTATGGCAAAGATGGTTTACCATTCCCTTCTCTGGCTCATTTTATGAAGATGAAGCAAACAGGGTTAAGCGACTTGCCCAGGATCACCCAACTAGTAAGTGTCTGAAGCTGGATTTGAACTCATGAAGTTGAATCTTCCTGATTCTAAGCCCAGAGCTCTAGCTACTGAGTCACCTGGCTGCCCTTATCTGTGTGACTGTAAGCAAATCACTTTCTCAGCCTCAGTTTCCCCATCTATGAAATTAGGGAAACTAGATGATCTCAAGATTCTTCACAGCCCCAACTTCCTATGGATCTATGATGTGTGTGAGTACATGCATGTGTGTGTTTGGGTTTTTGTGAATTGAGTCCTATAGTGGAGGGAGCCATCCCCTCCTCGGTGGGGGGTTGGGGGGTGGCCTGGAGCTGATTGGCCACTGAATCCCCCAAAGGAAACATCTGCACATTCCAGACACATGTGGTAACTGGAGAGCAAACCATCCTGGACGTGAGAGTTTACAGCCACCAGGGGCCGACGCCTCATGCTGGCAGCCGGCTGTGGAAAAGTCATGTTTAAAATATTATTACAGGGGAAGGGCCGCCAGGGCCTCAAATTAATCATGAAAATGTCTTCAGAGAGAGCCAGCCCATCCGGGCGTTATGTAACCTCTCCACCTCCGGGCGAGGAGACAAGGAGCTAGCAGGGCTCCGGGACGTGGCCTGGACCCAGGCACTGCTCTGCCCTTCAGCAGGAGAGCAAACCTCACTGTCACAGGCAATGGAGGGGAAATGATGATTCTGTGTGAAAAGAGAAATTCCTCTCCGAGAAATGAGACTGGATAACCTACCTGTGTCCTGTACCCCTTGGCACTGGGAATTCTTTTCTTGGTGTCTAACTTTAATCCTCTCCACTAGCATTAGACCCACCCCTCCAGACGGGTACAGGAGGATGGGTACTCAGTGTCTCCACTTTGGTCAGATTCATCTAGCACTCCAGATCTTGGCTCCCCTTGGCTGCCTGCTGGAAGGGGTATTACTTCTTGTTTCTGTAATGTGAGTTGTATCAGAATGAGCAGATTGTGAAGGGTTCCAGGATAGGCTCCATATTGGCCAGTCTGGTTCCCCCCAAACACACACACACACACACAAACACACCCCACTCTTATATTTAACTTTACAAATGACCAAAGAAAACACCTGGGAAGTGGTCTAGGGTCATTAGAATTGATGATATGGAACCTGGGAAGGATTTCAAGAGATGATGGAATCCATTCTCTGAGGAACTGAACTGGCATAGCTTCAAAGAGCGAGGGGGAGGGGGTTCATTTGAAGTACCTTGAGGTCTTGGTTTTCTCATCTGTAAAATCAGGGGGTTGTATGAAAAGATCTCTAAGTACCCTGTTAACTCTAAAAGCTCTAGGATTCCATGAGAATTCTCTTCTCTGCTATCTCACCTCATTCCTACCGCCACATCTCTCACCTTGGTGACTATAATAGCGCCTGAGCAGACCTGATTCTCCCTCATCAGCCTCTCCCCATTCATCTGTCCTACCCATATTCTACTGCCAGTCTCTTCCCTAAAACATGTGTAAGAAGCACTTGTTTGCTGGTTAATTGCTTGGCGAGAGGAAAGGAATTGTTTCTCAACAGCAGGATCTTGGACTTAAGGATGGGGTAGGGAGAGGCTGAACTTGTACCAGAAGCTAACTTAAGGTATCTCAATATCTCCCTTTTCTACGAGATACCTAAGGGAAATCATGCTTTCCCTAAAGGTTTTCAGAAAGACCTTAATAAACTAAGTTCCTTCACAGCACTCTTTCTACTACTATCACATTTAAAACAATCATCAAAGCCCTAGGACATGATACCTCTTCCACTAGCCTCCCCCCACTTCAGTTTGCAGATCTGTAAAATGAGGAGGCCATACGAGATGACCTTTAAGGGTCCTTTCCAATTCTTTTTCAAAGTTCCAAAGACAAAGCTATTCTAAGATCTTTTCCCAACTTTATCCCCAATATAAAATACAGTTTTTTCACCAACCAAGACATAATCCCCTAGATGGGGAAGCAGGGAGAAAAGAAAAGGGAGAAGAAGAAGAGGTGGGAGCTGTCTCCCTTTACATACTCCTGTAAACTTTCACCTGGAAAGACCAGGATATCAAGTAACACCAATTCTTCCCTATCTTTGGCATAAACCCATAGACAAATCTACTTCCAAGAATGCTTTTTCCTTCCATCTGGCTGGCAGGATGCATTTCCTCCTGTTACAAGGATCAGTCTCTCCTAGCCAGCCCTCTACCTCACCTTCCCAAAGTTACAGTCTACTCATTTAGGGGTGGGGTAGCCACAGTCATATTACTTTCTCTTGACAGAGCTCTCCAGGGCAGAACGAGGGTCCTTGGCTCCCCTTCCTCTCTCCCGCTCCCCTTCCCAACAACTGCCGGGAAATCTCCTTCAAGGCTATTGACTTAAAGTTACTTCCATCTCCACAGTTCTGGGAGGTCTGTTACATAATCACCCAAGGTGATAGCCTACAGGGACAATTCTAAATACTCATCTCCTTGTCAGTAAGACAACTTTTCTCCGGAGATGTCAGCATATTTCTGCCAGCTGTTACAGGTCCTTTCCTTCCTCCCTAGTAGCAAGACTTAAAACAGGTCCCTTCTAATATCTCACTTTTCTGTCTCATTCTCAAGTGAAACTGGGAAAAAATAAAACCTAAAAAAGTTCTTCTTGGCTGCTCCTGACTAATTATGTCACTTTCCTACTCAAAAAACTAACTGCATCTTGTCATCTCTAAATATCTCCCATATCCATCCCTTTTCCTTCTCATTCCTGCCTTACCAAGACTCATACCACCTCAACAGCCTCCTAACTGGCATCTCTGCTTCCAGTTCCATCCTCAACCCCAACAATCTAATGATTCATTCACATTTTCCTTAATGCTTCCTATGGATGAGACCCTTTTCTCAGTAATAGGAGGAATGTAAGACACAACACCTGTCCACAATGATGTTGGCAAGTCACTTAACTTCTCTGAACTCCAATTTCCTCACCAGAAAAATAGGGGACAATAATGGAGGTTTTCAGTCTAGTACGAATGTAATGTGCACAAATTACCACAATGCACAAATTAGTAAAAGGCACCTAGGCAGGAAAGTATGGGACATGTTTGGAGACAGAAAATAATCCATTTAGCCACAACACAGAATACAAGGAGGGGGCAATGTGAGATAAGGCTTGAAAGGGGTCTGACATAGAGAGTACAGAACGACAAACTGAGGAATCTGACTTTTGCTCAGTAGGCAATGAAGGATACTGAGTAGGGGACTGTACTCTGAGCAGAACTGTGTGAAGATTAATCTGGCAGCCTATGTGGGATGAACCGGGTAGAAAGAAAGTCACAGCAGGAAGGTGCATTAGAAAACCAAGGCAAAGGTAATGAGGGAGTGAGACTGGGAGTTAGTAGGAGCTGAGGAAAAGAGAGGATAGAGGCAAGAGATCCTGCAGACAAAGATTCCCTGGATCGAGCATTTAGAATTGGAAAGGATGCCAGGAGTCATCTCGTTTTACAGATAAGGAACTGACCAAACTAACCGGATGGGAGAGAGGAGAAACAAGGAGTCCAAAATTAGTTAATCGATTCAACAAATATGTATTAAGTGCCTACTATGTGAAAGGTATAACATAAAGGTGCTGGGGATACAACCATCCCAAAATGGCCTGGTCCTTGCGCTACATGAAGTTACAGTTTACTGCTGGAGAAGCAGACACTATTAACACAGAGAGGGAGGACAAAGTGAGGGCAGGGAGAGAAGAGCTCTCTAGGCTTGGTAACAATAAGAAAGATATGTTGTAAAGGGGAATTTTTGATCAGGTATGAATTAGACTAAATGGCCTCTGAGGTCCCCTCAGTTCAGATTCAGTAATGAGATAAAGTGCTCTAGGAAAATGAGGGATTTTGATGAAAAGTCCAAGATATTTGCAAGAATCCCTCTGCGGGGCTCTTTGACAGAAGACACCCAACCACTGCTTAAATCCTTGAGGTTTTTGACTAGTGTTGGACAGCTCTAATTATTAGAAAGTGCTTCCTTATACTGAGGTAAAATCTGCCTCCACCCAAAGACCCCACTTCTGCACCCTGCACAATAGAGATCCAGCCATCATTGCCCCTTAGTTTACTCTTCTCTGTGCTAAATATGCCTTGTTCCTTCAAACCAGTCTTTCCTCACAATAACAATGGTCTCCATAGTGTGCCATAACTTTGAGTCAAAAAAGATGTCGGTTCACATCCTCCCCACTAGCTGTGTAATCATGCTAGTGAGTCATTTACCCTCTCCGAGCCTCCATTTCCTCACCGTAAAGTGTGGGACAATAATTTCTACTGTATGTACTTCTCAGGACTTTTTCGAGAATCAAATAAGGCAATGTACGTAGAATATGATTAGTATTCTTTGGGCTGTCCTCTCTTGGACACTTGTCAGTACTCCTTATTAAAATATGGAATCCAGAAACGAACACACCACATTCAAGGTGATCTGACCAGAGCAGAGTACAGTGAGCCGATCATTTGGGGGATCTTAAAAGCTGTACCTCCACTAATTCTGCCTAAGATGGTGTTTGTCCTTTAGCAGCCACATCACACTGTTGCTGGCTCACAGTGAGTCTGTGGTCAGCTAGAACCTTCAGGTCGTTTTGTACATGAACTGCTTCCAAGTCTGACAGTTCTCTGTCCTGCACTTAGGAAATGGATTAAAAACCAAGCTAAAGGAAACTTAAATGCAAGACTTTATGTTTAATCCTGTTAAACAACTTTGAAAGACTTAGGAACTCTGCTTCACACAGATGATCAGCCACAATTCCAGAGGATTCATAATGAAACATGCTGCTTACCTCCTGAAAGAGAGAGGCGATAGACTCAAGAGTACAAATTGACACTTCATTTTGGGGATATGGCCAATGGTGAAATTTATGTTGTTTGACTCTACATCTTTGTAAGAGTTTTTTCTTGCCTTCTCAATGGGGACAGGGGAAGGAGAAGGGAAGGAGGGAAAATGGACCTGAAAATAAGGTAAAATTGAATTTTTAAAAATTTACTCTTCTTAAAGTTAAACTCAAGGGTTCTAGCCCAGTGTTCTGACTTGTCTCCAAGACCTTTTTGAAGCCTGACTGTATTGACTGTCCCCCTCAGCTCTGATCATCTAAAATGATGGGGTAGCATTCTATGTCTTCATTTAAGTCATTGATTAAATGTTAACTGGAACAGAGCTGGGAGTAGATTACTAAGGATCTTCTGCCTAGGCAGCTAGGTGGTTCAGTGGATATAGCACTGGACTTCAAGTCTGGAAGAAATGAGTTCAAATTAGACCTCAGATACTTACTAGCTATGTGACTCTGGCCAAGTCACTTGACCTCTGTCTACTTCAGTTTCTTAATCTGTGAAATGGAGATAATAATAGCATCTGCTTCCCTGGGGTTGTAGTAAGGATAAAATGACAGAATATGTATAAAACACTCTGTTGATCTAAAAGAAATATAAATTTAGGCCAGTATTACTAATATTAATGGTCTACAGCTTCTACCTCCTTCCATTTTTTGAAAATGGGACATCTGCCCAGCTCAAATCTTTTGTCATTTCTTCTGCTCTACATGAGTTCTCAAAGATCAGTGATGGTGGCCCAAGATTACATCTATTAAACTCTTATGGTTTCTGGGGAATTCAAGTAAAGGGGATATGAACTCCTTCCATAAATCTTGATGGCTTCCCTGCTTCCTCCTCAACTGTCATGGACTTTAATTCTCTCTGTAATATTTAGAAGATCACAGAGTTTTGAACTGGAAGGGAACTCAGAGGTCAATTTCTCCTCACCCCCACCCCAATTTTTTAACAGATGAAGAAACGGAGGATTAGAAAAGTTAAGAGTCTTGCCCAAGGTCACACAGAAATTAAAAAAACCTTGAGGTTTCAAAGCCAAGGTTGGTTGACTCAAACAGCTCTTAGCTGCAGGAAATGGAAGGAAGATGGGAAGTAAGTGGTTGTTCTGTCCTTGGTTACCATTACACCTTCCCCAAATGAGGATATTTGTTTGTCTTCTTGTTTGTTGTTGAGCGTGGATCCAAGGCATTGCCTTGCTCATGTAACACCACCCTCAGTTATCTCAGCTAACTGGCTGAGACTCTGGACTCTGTTCTTACAGCTTCCTGCCAGTCTTTTGTATCTTTCCTTGGAGATATGCTCCTCTCGACACCCTTTGTTTATGTCCTTCTAAAAACTAGGCTGATTAGAACACCCAAGTAATCGCACCATTGTTACTGATATCTTTTCTCCCCATTCTCCCTCTCAGTAACTATCACTTGGTCCGAGTTTCATCCCTTATGAGCCCTGTTACGGTTTGTGTGTGTGTGTGTGCGCATGTGTGTGCTTCTCTGAACTGGCTATGATAATCAGGGAAGGCTTCATAGAGGAGATGGCATCTGTGTTGAATCTTGAGAGATGTGTAGGATTTTTTATAAGAACTTGGGGTATGAGGGCTTTCTGAATTGAGAGAGAAGACAGCAAAGGCAAAGAGGTGAGAAAATTACAAGAGGTGTCTAGGGAAAAGCAAAACCCACCAGGTGGGTTGAAGCAGAGGCTTAGGTGGAAATGCTGTTAGGGTTAGTCACCACATGGTCCGGTTAATTCCACCTCCATAGTATCCCTTGAATCCACCCTCTTCTCATTCCTAACATCCTCACTCTAGTTTGAACCTTAATGACCTTCTACTTGGATTACTAGAACAGCCTCCTAACAGGTCTCCCTTATTCTAGTCTATTCCCACCCTCCAAATAGAGGAGGAAGGGGCATCTTATTCAAACCATCTCTGAAAACGTATCCCCACTACAATATTCCCAACAAATAGGCATCTAGATTTGACTTAAAGGCCTCCAAAGAGGGAGAATTACCACTTCTTTCCCCCTACACCAAACCTAGATTTCTTTTTGATATTCAGTCATTTCAGTCAGGTCCAATTCTTTGTGGCCCCATTTGGGGTTTTCTTAGTGAAGACACTGGAGTGTTTTGCCGTTTCCTTCTCCAGCTCGTTTTAGAGATGAAGAAACTGAGGCAAACGTAGTGAAGTGACTTGCACAGGGTCATAGATCTAGTAAGTGTCTGAGGTCAGATTTGAACTCAGAGAGATGAGTCTTCCTGACCCCTGGTCCCGTGCTCTATCCACTACACCACTTAGCTGCCCAAAGCCTAGATTTGCTTCCTTGTAATTTCCACCATTGTTTGTGATTCTATCCACGGAAGCAAAACAGATCAAGTCTAATCCTAGTTCATCATGGTAACCCTTCAGATATTTGAAGACAGCTCTCATGAGTCCCCAAGTCTTCTCCTCTTTCCAAATATATCCTCAGTTCCTTCAGCTGATTCTCACAGAGGCAGAGTGCTGAGGCTTAGTGCTTAGCACTCTGCCTGGCACATAATAGGCTTTTAACAATGCTTGTTGACTTGATATGATCCCCAACGTGTAATATCCTGCTTCAGGAAAGGCAAGATGATGTTTAGTGGATATGTCTTGGGGAAATTAGTTTCAGTTCAGTCATTTTCACCTCCCATATTCTTTTGGAGTCTTAGGGAGAGATTAGTGGTGAGAGGCAAAGCTATAGAATGCAGCCTGTGCTCTAACCCAGTAGAACTCTATAGAGGCAAGTTCAAGATCTAGCTGACCTCTTAACAAGCGACAAAGGTATTCAGATTTAGTACCTAAAGATTTTCCCCTTTACCTTTCATGGTCTTTTAGCCCCACCCCTATCTCCTCACTTGGCACTACTCTTAGCATTCATGTCTCATGAACTCAAGGTCTTTCACCACCCCAGTTATCTTCCTTTGGCTACTCTCTACATCAGCCGTAGTTTCTTACAACGTGACTCCTGGAACAGAACAGAACACTATAGATGTGCTTTGACTAGGTTGCACTGTACCATGTAACAAGCCCCTCCCTAATCCTGGAAGCTGGGATTCTCTTAATGCTTTCCACGTTCAAAGGAAGTTTTTAGGCTGCCAAGTTATGCCCCTGACATATACTGGGACTATAGTACACCAAACCAATATCTAAGCAGCCCCCTCAAGTGTAAGATTTTACATTTATCTCTACTGAATTTACCCTAACTTTGCCACTTGTGATCTATGAGACTTTGATCTATGAGATTACTGAAAGTCTCTGACCCCCAACTTTGTCATCTGTCAAATCAGGGGTTTAGACTGGGAAAACTAGGTTTTTTTAGCTCTCAAATTATGATATTAGAGAGAAAGGAGAACAGATACAGGAGCAAGCATTTACTCAATGTGTGCTGTGTATCAGGTACAACACAGCCTTGGGAAACACTCCCTCACATACGGTGCTAAATTAATTTTCCCATAGTATCACTTTCTTAATGTCACTATCCTGATTCAAAAATATTCAGTGACTTTTCACTGCCCTCAGGATGAAGTAGGAAGTATAAACTATTCCATCTGATCTTCAAGGCTACCCATAATCTGACCTAGACCTAGACTCATATCCAACAAATCAGTTTGATTAAACAATTATTAAGTTTCTATCATCCCCTTGTCCTCAGTTTGAATGAATCCTCTTGCTTGGCTACTACACTGATCTCACCACTGACCTGCAAATGCCTCTGGGTTTTTCATGCCTCTTACTCATCCTCTTTTCCCTCACCTAGGGTACCCTTTTCTCCCTTTCTCCTATCCAAAAATCCTACCTTTTATGACTGAACACAAGCCTCACTTCTGTCACAAAGTCTTCCCTGATTTATCCAGCCCACACTGGTCTCTTCCTCTTCAGGTCAGGGCTGAAAGTAGCAGTGAACCTCAGTCTTCTTTGTGCCCCTTCTCTTGATGCCCGCAGTAGCTGAGCTGCTCATGCTGGTTTTCTGACCTCCTCTGTGCGTCCTTTTGTTGATCTCATTCTATCACTGGTGTCAGAACCATTTCCTCACACATTCCACTGATCATCACATCCTCCCTATTCTTTAGTTCAGTTTCAATAAGCCTTTCTTTTTATGAAGTAGCTACTGTTCCCCAGGGTGGCGTGCTGGGAGTTTGGATAGTAACTTTGGGATGGTGGCCAGAGCACTGGATTTGGAGTTGGCTGCTTGGGTACAATTTTCAGTTTTTGTGACTTCCTATTCATGTGACTTTGGCCAACTCACTCTACCTCTGTGAGACACAATTTCCTCATAGTTCATAAAATTCTACGAACTATGAAAAAAATTTAGGGCCTCTCCCTTCATGGAGCTTACCACCCAGCTAGCAGTAGGCTAAGACACAACTACAATGCAAAATAATATATGATAAGTGCAAAAGAGAGACAGAAGAAAAGTGCTCTGGGTGGTACAGGAGAAAGGGGTCATTGTTGAAGGGAGAAAGGGATCAGGGAAAGCTTTCGAAAGGGAATTGGTCTTTAAAGGATCATAGCATCATAGATCTCAAGGTGAAAAGGACTTTACAGGGCCCCTCAAGTCCAACCATCTCATTTTACAGATGTAGACACTGAGGCCCCAGGAGGTAATGGTAACTCGAGGCAGCTCATTGGCATAGGAGATGGACTTAAAGAGTTAGGGAAGCCTTGAGATAGAATCCTGTTCCATGCATTTCTTTCCCAACTAGATTTCTCAGTTCTGCTGGAGCAGCGACCATCTCCCATTTCACTTGTATCCTCCACCACTCCCAGCACGTAGGAGAGCACAAACACATTCTCAGCAGAGGCTTAATTAGCTAGCTAGCCAAGGGAATATAACTTCATCAGAGAGCCATCCTTTTAACACCACTACACTATACTGAACTTTATCACTTAGCTTCCACTATCAGTTGGAGCCAGTGCCTCAGCTGGATTGGCTGGGGAGGGGAACAAGTATTTATTAAGCACTGACTATATTCAGGCACTGCGCTAAATCCTTCACAAATATATTCTCTCTTTCTCTCTGTCTCTGTTTCTCTGTCTCTCTGTCTCTCTGTCTCTCTCTCTCTCTCTCTCTCTCTCACACACACACACACACACACACACACACACACCCCTATGGCTACGTGACTTGCCCAGGATCACATAGCTAGTGTCTGAAACCACATTTAAACTCAGGTCCTCTTGACTCCAGAACAGGGGCAATTCTGTCTCATTTGATAAATTAGAGCTTCCCATCCGTTATTTTGCTACTGATTTACTACCTTGTGTGTGTTTGTCCTTTGTTACCAAAGAGGACTATGCCATCAGAGAAATAATGACATGAATTGCACTTGACTTTGTTTTGAGTGAGGGAGGGCTGTGTAGGTCACCATCCTCACTTCTCTTCCAGAGTCATATGAATCCAGTGACCAGATATTCATCAGGATGTCTGGAGATGATCCAGGATGAGGCAATTGGGGTTAAGTGAATTGCTCAAGGTCACACAGCTAGTGAGTGTCAAGTGTCTGTGGTAAGATTTGAACTCAGATCCTCCTGACTCCTGTACTGGTGCACTATCCACTGCACCACCTAGCTGCTCCAAGCAACTGATTTAAGAGTTTTGTTTGATTGCAACAAATATTTATCAAGCACCTATTATTTGCCAGGATTCCACGATGAGAGAGACAGAGAGACAGAGAGAGAGAGAGAGAGAGAGAGAATTGCTCTCTCCAAGAATCTAAGTTGTCTTGTTGTCTTGGAAGGACACAACAGGTTGCAGAATTAAGAAATTTCAAAGATATTTGAGGAAGGAGAGAGTACTAACAGCTGGGAGGACCAAGGAACACTTTATAAAGAAGAGATACCTGCACTAAGCAGTGAATTAACCTGAAGAACCCAGGAGATATTAAATAGTGAGGAGGAAATGCTTTCCAAACATGACAGACAGCCTGCGAAAAGACACAGAAACAATAGACAAAATGTCAAAATTAGCTAAAATGCAAAGTACACAAAATATGAAATGAGACTAGAAAGGTAAGTTGGAAGAAGAGAACCTTAACTGCCACACTGTGGGGGCTCTACATTTTATTCTTAAGGCAATGGAGAGTCATGGAGGGTGGCTTTCTAGCAGGAAACTGACCTGGTCAGACCTGCACCTCAGAAAGCTAAATTTGTGGGGGATGGGCCAGAGTAAATGGTACTGGAAGCAAGGAGACCAATTAATTAGTCTCTTCAACAGTCCAAGAGAGATGACATGAACTTGAGTGATGGCTGTGTGAGAATAAAGAAAGGGATGAATTTGAGAGGGGCTGTGGATGGAGAAATGACAAGACTGGGCAAGTAATGGCTGTGGGAAATGATGGGAAGGAAAAATTCAAAGAGAATTCTGAAGTTAAGGACTCAGGTTACTTGAAGAATGGTGTGGCCCTCCACTGAAACAGATAAACTTGGAGGAGGGTCAGGCTTAAGGGGAAGGTCATGAGTTCCATTTTGGACATGCTGAATTTGAGGTGTTAACAGTATGTCATCTAATGATCCAGGGACACCTAAGTATCTTTTCTCAAGCACAGAAATACTCGTATTTATAGATAAACCTTCAACAATTCAATTCACCATCAAATGTTTATCCATTGCATTGAATCAATCAAAGCCCCTCCCCTCAAGGATTTTATAATTCCATTGGGGAGACAACACACATGTAAAAAATTAGGTAGTAATACAAAGCAGGACATCACAGAACATGTCTATGAGAACACAATTTAGATGAAATAACCTTATGAATGAACCAGCAAAGGGCCAAATGTTATTTTGCAATTTTGTGACTTGACAGATGAGTTTAGTTGTCCTGTATTAAAGATGGCATGGGAAACTGACCTTATACCATGTATTCTACAGAGGGGTGCAGACAAGTACCCTGTACCTCTTTAATTTACTTACCCACCCTTTTTGTTCTTGATTTGTACTATCCCCTAGTTTCCTTCAAGACTCAGTTCAAGCACCATCTTCTGCATGAAGCCTTTCCTAATCTCTTCAACTGTTGGAAATTTTTGTATTTATTTTGTATATATCTCTACATAGACATATCTCCTCTACAGAATGTAAGTTCATTAAGGGTAAGAAGTGTTTTACCTTTGTCTTGGTATCCCTAGGACCAAACATAGTGATTGAGTTTAGTTTAAGTTCCTTGAGGGCAGGGTCAGAGTTTGTAGCTTTGTACATGAACTCTGTTGCGCCTTCATTACCCAGCTCCTCAGATTTTGAACACAACCGATACTCAGTGACCATCTCTTGGATTGATCTGTTGCATTGGACCAGTGTGAGGCCAAATGATGGAGGGTCTCAAAGGTAAGGAAGAGTGGGAAGTGAAAAGCACTAAAGATTTTTTAATAAAGGTAGTGACAGGATGACGGTGAGATGTCAGGAAGATTAATCTGGCACTGTATGGGAGGAGATGTTTCCCAAGGCAGAGGAAAGAGCCATGGATTCAGATGCCTGGGTTCAGATCCCTGCTTAGGACCTTGAGCAAATCACTATCCAGTTTCCTCATCTATAAAATGAACAGATTGAACCAAAACACCTGTGAGGGGCTTTCTAACTGTAAACCTAGGATTCTGTGTTAATAAATTCTATAGGAGTTCAGAGGACAGAGAAAGAGAATCCTTGGGAGCTGTCAGACCAGGAAGAGCTTCCTGGAGAAAGCAGACCTCCAGCTCAACCCCCTGCAAATATTTATTAAGCACTATGTCTTCAGCAGTAGGTTTATGTATGTATGTTGGGGGTGGGAAGGAATCTCTCCTCCTCCTCCTCCTCCTCTTCCTCCTCCTCCTTCTTCTTCTTCTTCTCTCTCTCTCTCTCTCTCACAATACACACACACACACACACACACACAAACTTTAAAGTATCCCTAGGAATATAAAGGGTCCTTTGGTTCTATGATGACCTTGTAAATATCCATTAAATAGATTAAAACAGAAACTAACAAAGCCTTTCCCCGCTACCCTACCCCCATTCCCCCAGTAGCAAAACCAAACAGGGTCCCTGGGTTACTGTAGGCCCATATGTTATTGTAGCCACTGCTGCCTGCCAGTACAAACACCCAGACTTGACAGTCCAGCCTTTACAGCAGGGAACCCAGGTCTACGAGGCATCTCTGGCTCTAACTGGACACTTGGTTAGAAAAACCCACCTTTGTTAAGGGCAACTCCTGATTCACTTCCCTCCTGACCCCACCCCCACCAAGGAAGGAATTCCTGAGAGTGCCATTATTGATGTAAGGAATGGAGGAAGGCTTTAAAAAGAGAAGTTAGGAAAATTGATGTCAGAGAACATTGTCTTTGGGGAACGCCCCATAAAAACAGTAGCCATGTGCCTGTGGAGCTGCAGAGGAGGTACCTGACCTGGGAGAGGGAGCATATCCTCCACCCCACGTCCTCTCTCTGGAGCCTCTTCTGAAGGAGGACAAACATACAACCAAACGCAAGCACGCAAATTCACAATTACGCAGTTATAGTCATATTGTTACACGCCCAGTCTTCCTCCCCTCCCCCACCCGCATTCCCTCCACCATCATATGAACACACACAACCATTCACTGTTGTAGTGGTTGAGAATCCGCTGCTCTTTCTATTATTTTGGGGCCTCTGGAAAAGGGAGGAAATCCGCCCAGGGGAATGGAGAAGGTTTAGATCAGCCTTTGTAGCCAGTCTATAATTCTCCCTCCCCATTTAAACACAGATTGCTGGAAGCCTGAGCCCAGCCAGCAAAGAAAGGGGGTGATTCTTATGAGCTTTTGGGAAAACTAAAGGCGGAGAGAGAACTTTAGAACATGGGTTCTTTAATCTCAGGACCATGAATTGGTTTTTAAAAAATATTTTGATAACTGTATTTCAAAAATAATTAGTTTCCTTTGAAATTCTGTATATTTTATTTTACGTACTTAAAATATTATTCTGAGAAGAAGTTGATAAGCTTCTTCAGGCTATAAAAGGAGTCCAGGACACACACAAAAAGTTAAGAACACCTGCTTTGGATGGGAAAAAGTTTTTCCAATGATAATAACTTGACTTGAAATACAGATCTTGCTCATCCCCAGATAACCGACTCTTTCTACAGCAACATTTCCCCATCCCCCTCAAAAAATAATTCTATCCTCCCCACCAAATATCCTACCTCCGCCCAAGTGTTCATGGCCACAGCCACCCAGAAAAACTCACATCTTCAGCCAAACAAAAGTAAAAATAGGCTGCGGACTGAAAAAGGAGAGGGCCTTGGGCCAAAGCAAATAGCCTAGCACAGATATCCAACTTAGAACAGCCCTGTGAACAGCCTAGCTGGCACAGAACGCTGCCCCAGAAGCATTTACTACAGGTACCTAGGGTAGTCCCAGAAACCAGGTAGCCTTTGAGGCATTCCCCATTTTAATATACTGAAATGATTTCTGAGAAGTAGCAGAGGAAAGAGGGAAGAGACAGGAGGACCTGCAGGGTAGAACAGAAACACACAAAGCTAGAGGAGAAGGAAAAGACACATGACAAAGAGAAGGTTAAGGAACAGGAAGGAAAGAGACAGGTGAGACCAAGCAGACCTTCCCCTCCACTCCAGGGTAGAGAAAGCTGTCACTGGGCATAGCCTGGAGTCCCCCAAGTCAGAGGCTTTTAATCTATAGTTTGTGAACTTATGTTTTTTTTAAATAGATAACTACTTCAATATAACTGATTTCCTTTGGAACTCTATGTATATATATTTTTTGTAATTAAAAATATTATTCTGAGAAGGGCTCCACAGGTCCCACTAAACTGCAAAAGGGAGAATGGAAGGGGAACATTTATGAAGCATCCACTATGTGCCAAACACTACGCTAAACACTTTACAAATATTATCTCATTTGTACCAAAAACACAAAAAAGTGGTTAAAAACCCCTGCTCTAGGGTTTCTCCTTAGAAAACCAGTTTCTTTAGGATCTAAATTTCTTTAGGATCTAAATTGCCCTCCATGGCAGACTGTGGGAGAGATGGTGACTCTGGAGTCAGTCTGGATTTCAGAGCTTTTGGATATCTCACCTAATAACATTTTCACCTGGGAGCCGGGAGTCCCTTCTGTTCCCTCTGACAAATGGAGGAGATCCCAGAATTCCTTCTGTGTACTTGCCCATTTTTGACAAAGGCTGGCCTCACCAGCCTACATGGCCATGGAATGGGGGCTAAGTGTTATCACAATGGCATAAGAAAATGGCTTCTGCAAGGCTCCTGCTTAGCCAGCCAAGGAAGGATTATTCCCATCCCCACCTTTGGGTTCTGAGGGCCCAATCAACCAATCAGCAGTCAGGTTCTAGAAAAGTAAAAATAAATACAAAGCGAGGGAGAGAGTCATAGGGTCCTACTTCCTTCCAACCCACTAGAAACACTATCTGATTTGAATGGATGGATGAATGGATGAAAAGCATGCATTCAGCCCTTACTACATTCCTGGCACTGAGCTATACACCAGGATATAAATACAAAAGGCAAGATAGCCCCTTTCTTCAAGAAACTTACATTCTAAAGGGGGAAGGCAACACATAGAAATCTAGGGAAGAGTGATTTGGTGTGAGGAAATATAGGAATGATGACTAGAGCCACCAGGTAACTTATTTGGAGGGTTGTTGCAAGAAAGCATTCCATGTGTGCCAGGTCAGAAAGAATCACCTCTCCTAGGACTCAGGGCCCAGCAGAAAAGGAGGAGAAAAGTGTCCAAACTGTCATCTCAATGATAACAGCTATTAATTTACAAAGCATTTGTCATTTGATGTTTTCCATTTTCTACTGGAATATACAGACATTCCCCAAGTCTCCTCTTTCTTGATATTATGCCCCTAGTTTCCTCATCACTTATATTTCCCCCTTAAGGGAGTACCTAGTCCATCTAAATATATACACACCTGTTAGATGGACTAAGGGTTCCTCCACAATTGCAGAGACTGTGACTTTGGGATTTCCAAATTCCCAGGCTCCCAAGCAGCAGACAGGCTCCTTCGAGCCTGGCTCATAAAAGGGAGAGAAAGAACAAAAGATAAAGAGAAGAGGAATATAAGAGACAGGCTCATAAAAGGGAGAGAAAGAACAAAAGATAAAGAGAAGAGGAATATAAGAGAGCACTCTCAAGTCCAGACAAACCCATTTCTGCCACTCCTCTGGCACTGAAGAGATTAAACAAAAAGTCACCCAGTCTGGGGAAGGAAGACAATAAAATACAAATCCCTAAGCGGTACATCATAGAGGTGCCAACTGCCCAGGTCAGGAAAGGCAAAGAGCCAACGAGGGCAAAGATTGGAAACCAAAGGGAAATTATCCCCTAAAGCAGGGAGCAAGGGAGCTAAAGAGAACAGACCCTACAGTAACTCAAGGAGAAAAAAAATCTTCTCCCTCCAATGGGACAAGATCCGAGGAAATTTGTTCAGGTACCTTTCCACTTGACCCTTTTCACTCCCCAATTCCAAACTATTCCCTAAAGGAACAAAAGAGGGAAATCAAGGCATTGCTAAGCCAAGATGACACTCTTATTCAGGGACAGGAAATTAGTGAGGAGGAATGAACTGCCCAAGATGGTGCCTGGGGTGAACATGAGACTACCACCACAAAGGACTCCCATGTTGCCTGTCCATATTCAAGGAGCTAAATCAGTAGAAACCTCCTGCTCACACTCTCCTTATATAGAGAATAGATAGTAGAGGAACAGTCAGTGGTTTCATCTTTTCTCATCTGGACTATTATAATTGCAGTCAAACTAGTCTACCTGTCTTTAGTCTCTCTCTTTTCGAATACATCTTTCATCATGGTGCCACCTTTCTAAAATACTTCTTCGATCATGGCATTCCTCTCCTCAGAAACCTGCAGTTTGTCCCTACTACCTACCAAATAATGCATAAACTATTCTGACATTCAAGGCTCTTTACATGCTAGTTGTAATCAGCTTTCCAGCTACACCTCATATACTACTCCCCTTCACATGTGCTACTTTCTACTCTGACATTCTGAACTTACCCTCTCTCATTTCTACACCTTTCCAACATCATTCCTCAATGTTTGGAAGAAGCTTCTCTTCCTTTCCTCTCTACCCTTTCTTTTTTTTAAAAAAAGATAAAATAGACAATTTTAATTATATGAAAATGAAAATACATCTAGGATAAGAAGGGAAGTGGGAGATGGGGGGGGCGGGGAGAATCTTTGTATCAAATCCTCTCTACCTTTTCAAGTCCTTCTCTCATTCTTCAGAGAGATAGTTCCAAACTTTTTTCTCTCTTCAAACCCCAACCACATTTCCACATCCCTAAAGCGAATGATGCCCACTGGTTAACACCATGGGCCTCCTTTCAAGTAGCCATTAAGCCACTGACGACAGCTCTTTCAGTCTAGCCATTCAACTGAGTCCAAATCTGCCTAGCTATGCTATTGTCAAGCCCAGTCCACATCTTTCTACCTTTTTCCTATGAGAATACTATGATAATCTTGGCCAGTTTCTAAATTCTAGGTAAGTTTTATCAATGGCATTTCCCTGGTCTAGCACATAGTTAGCCTATCAAAAAAAAAGAAGGAGCATCAAGGTTAGTCTGCCATGATCTATTCATGACGAAGTCATACTGGCTCTCTGTAAACACTGCTTTCTTTTCTAGACGTTAAATAACCATTCTCTTAATAAAGTATTCTATATCCTTGCCAAGATCTGAAGACCAGCTTACTGACCTATGCTCTGCAGATGCCATCCTCCTCTTTACTCTGAAACTCAGAATAGTATTTGCTTTTTTCCACTCCTGTGACACATCTCTCACTCTCCATGATCTTTCAGAGATCTCTGCAAAGTGTACCCAAGAATGTAGTTTTTCTGATACTAGTGACTTAAACTTAAGAGCATCTTAGGACTCTTATTACCTCCCTTCTCATCTTGGCTTTAACTCCCTTTTGAAACTCCCTATGGCCAATTTTGTTTTTTGGCTTTCTAGTCCAGATTATTCTCCTTGGCAGAGAAAATAGAAGCAAAATTAGATCTGAGTAGTTCTGACTTCTCATTGTCATTTATTATCATCATCCCATCTGCCCTGCGCACCCACCCCTTCCTTAATCTCTTGCATCTTGCCAGCCTAGCTGAAAACAAAAAGAAAAACAACCCTTTTGGATGACCTTAGCAGTTCTCAAGAGCATCAGTTTTAGGCCCCCTGATGATACTGTTAAAGGGCCATATGATCCCGTTATATTCATTCATCACTATACTAGTCTTGCTTTCATATCTTTCCTGTAAATCTTTTTAAAATCTATATTAGTCAATGCGCGCATCCATATTTTTCTCTTTAGACTACTTCCCCTTCTTTTCCTCAGCAGAATTGATCCCCTTGGTGTATCTTTAGAATTTCACTCCTGACAGTTTCCAATCTTTCCTGGACTGACTTCCCCTATAGAATTTTTAGTCTGTGGATCCTATCCATCCTTTCTCTGAGCCCTTTGAAATCTGTTCTTCAAACATCTAGGATACATGTCAGACTATGCTAAACTTTCATCGCCTTCCCTATCACAAATTCTAAAGGGATCAAAGGTCACTTCTCAAGGTCATTTCTGTTTTAGCAACCAATTTCTCCTTGTTGGTGAGAATCAGGACCAGAAAAGCAGCTTCCCTCCTCCTTCCCCTGAATTTCAAAAGATGAAACTATGATTAAGGTAAGTCAAATTACAAGCTGCTCTATGTTAAGCAAAAAGACAACTTCAGCAGATGTTTGAATAATTGAAGACAACCCCCCCCATCACTATTATATCATGCCTCTGTTCCAGGTTTGAGATCTATCATCTGAACTCTTCATCTATTTCCTCTTTCTGTCTGGGTGGTCTATAGTATATTCTGATAACAAAATTGTTTTTCTTTCTGCCGGCACTGACCTTTTTGCAGATGTTCTCCACTATCTTTCACCTCCCTCTCCTCATTCTAAGATCTCTTATGAGAATATCTTTTTAATATACAAGATACTGTACTTTTCTCCTATCCCATTCTCCTTTTATATAAAGCTTACTACTCCAGAGCCATGTTCCAGTAATGGGTCTCATCTTTTAAAATTCAACTCAAATGCTATCTACTGCAAAAAAAAGCATTTCCAGATCACCTCCTTTAAATAAATTTCTTCCTTCAGAACTCAGATTCTCTTTGTATTTCTCCAATGGATATATCATGTTGTACTATAGCTCATTGTGAATGTGTGTCCCTTCCTTCTACTAGACTACAAACTCTACCTTGATTCTGTCATCCCTTTAAGGTATAGTCTTATATGTTGCCCCTCCTTTCATTGCTAAAGGAGTAGTCTAAGTCTACACTTGTTGCTTCCACTTCTTTACTGTCCATTCACTCCACTTCTTACTTCTCTGTGTAACATTGGGTGAGTCCCTTCACTGCTCTGGTCCTCAGTTTCCTCATCTTTAAAATGATAAGAATAGACTAGATGACCTCTGAGATGCCTTCTGATTCTAAATCTATGATCTGATGGTGTATGGAATGGCATAGGGTGCCCAAAATGATGCCCCCTCATCTGAAAATATCTCTTCCCACGAATGCCTAAATTTTACCACTGGGGATTCATTCTTTTAACTATGCAAATGCACATCTTCTTGTTGTGGGGGAGGAAAACAGAGACAGAGAGAGACAGAGAAACAGAGACAGACAGAGAAGAGCATTCAAAAACTTGCTGACTTTAGGATTTTGACTAGAGGAGGTTCCTGCAAAGATCCTTCCAGAAAAGTTAAGGCCCATCCTTTGCAGGATCTGGTGGCCAGAGATCAGATAGGGGGCTTGTACTACACTCAGTGGCTCCCAACCCCTCATGCTTTACTCAAAAGCCTTATCTCCATGAACTTCTCTGGCTCTGGGCTTCTTAATCGACACCCACTTCCCACACTCCCCCCCCAACTCTTTTTGGCAGAGGGAAGGTAATGGGAAACAAGAAGTGTCTGCAATGTTAGGAGGGAGAGAGGACTGGGAAGAGGTCCAGGAATTGCCAAATGGAAACTAATCTCAGCAGGAAATCATTGCATCACACTTCAGACACATTCCCCCAACCCCCTTCCACACTTCTGTGAAAAAATCTCCCCGATTCTTTAGTGTGGTACAATCCTGAGCATACACACACGCGCACACACACACACACACACACACACAAAACACACTTATGCATACCCTACATAAACCCCCTCTCCCACCTATCTAAAAGCATGGGAAACCTTAGTGGAAGCATCAATGGTCTGAACCCAAAGACATATGTTGGAGAGAGTGGAGGAGAGATTGAAGACCTACTCAGGCCCATCTCCTCCCAGGGCCTTTTTCTTCTCCCATCCTTCTCACAGCCTCAGACAAGGTTCCTCCAGAGGGGCAGCTGGGAAAAGATATGACAGAAAGGAGAGTCCCTTCCCCAATGCTCCAATTTTCTTGGGTGCCTGGGCTGGGGGCAAATCGACTCTGTCAGCTCCAGATGTGGGGGGAAGATGACCTCATTCTTCTCCACAAACAGAACATACCATATGGGGAAGGAAAAGGAGGGTGGTGGAGAAGAGAAGCAAAAAAGAGCTTACATTTCTAATGGAGAAGACAGCAGAGAACACTCCTAAGAAGTCAGGTCAGGAGGCACAGTGTCCAGGGTTCAGGCCCCTATTGAACTCTCTGGTCCTGAGAAAGTCCCACAGAGTCCGTGTGACCCTCTGGCTTCTCTCAAGGGCATCCAGAATTCACAAAGTCAATCCTCCTAAAATAACTATAAACAAAATGAATGCTGGATAGCCCCCTCCCTCAAAATAGAATTGAAACAGAAAAAAAATTTAAAAATTGAGGGTATTTGTTCTAAAGAAAATAAAGCAGAAGTAGTCACTATCTTTAAATCTATGAAAATTATAAAATGAAAAAACATTGCCCTTCCATTTACTGTATGCACATCAGTACAAAATTCATTCAAAGAGCAATAAGAGTTAGGTATAAACAAGAACTTGACCAAAGTGAAGCAGGTTCCTGAACCCCTTGCCCAGAATGTCTTTAAGAATAGGTAAGACTCTATCTCAGAGTCCTGAAGAATAGCGACCGGAAGGACCAGGCGACTGACCCTTTGAGGGCTTTTCCTACTGTAGTGGAAAGAAGTCTTAATTTTAAATCAGAGCACCTGGACTCAAATCCTAGTTCCTTCCCTTCCTAGTTCTGTCACTGTGGGCAAAGGACTTAACCTCTCTGGGCCTTGGTTTCTTCATCTGTAAAAACGAGGGAAGAGACTAGGTAGTCTTTAATGACTCTTCTAGACATAAATGGATGGCCTAGAAAGATTTTTAAAAGAACAAAAGACATTCTACAATTCTAGATCCTCCCCATTAAAAAAAAAATACTCTCCACTTGAACACAAAGATGGACTGGGCTATACTACTAGTCCTTGCTCCTCTAGCCTGAGGTCTCCAAAGCCCCTTTCTCCCCTTGGCATTCTCAAGCCCTGGGCCCCCATCCTTTAGAGGCTGCCAAACAACACGAACCTGGTGTTCAAGGAATAAATGACATGACCCTTGTTTTCCAAGAGCTCATTTTGGCACAGAGACTTGGACACATCCTCAAGTCTGCCCCTACCTCCAAAAAATGAAAAAATATACACAGACAAGTATACACACATAAACCTACATCCTCTGGCACACAGACAAGAACATACACACACACATGCAAACGTGTGTGTGCACACTCAGGCTCACATCTCTGGGGCCCAAACAGGAAGAAATATGTTTTCATTTCTAAGTCAGGGGTGTGTGTGTGTCTGATTGTACTCACATTGGAACTACTGGACAGTTATAAACTCTATTGGAAAGAGGAAACATTTATCCCTAGCCAAAATGGCTTCTCAAGTATATAACTAAAATGCAGTCACTCACACGCCTGCTTGTTGGGTTTCACAGTCTCCATGCACTTTCTAGAAGGGACTGAATCATGTCAGGCTCCTCAGGGAAGGGGCAGGGTGCCAGATTAACCCACCTTAACAGCTTCAGTCCAGAGGTGGGGCAGAATGTCAGTGGGAGTGCTACTCAAAATTCTGTCCTATGGCTCCAATGGGCAGCAGCAGCCCCAAAGCAAGTCTGACAGGAACACTAAGGTTTTGGGAAACAAGAGATAATATACACACGAGGAAAACATGGCCCTTAAAGAAATTCAAGTTAGTAAGTCCTGCTTCTAAGAACCGACTGCAATCCTTTTTGTAAGAGTGCTTCGGTTCATAATTCAAACTACATTCATTCTTTCATTCAATGAATATTTATTTTGAGGCCTAGCCTTTGGAGGATACTGGGGTTAAAAAGGCAAAAATGAAACAGATCCTGTCCTTAAGGACTTTCAATTCTTCTGGAGGAAATTGCATGTACATAGATGTCATTATAAAATACACTCAAAAGTATTGCAGGGCATCAAATACTAAGGGGAATCAGAAAATTACTCACGGGCATAAAAATACTGCTGGTCTCCCACCCTCAGTATTTACAGAGGGGGCTCATCTTTCCTTTCCACTACTAACACCCTAAGTACTAACCACTGCCACCAACTGCCTGGGAAAGTCACGAACCTTAGGGGTGTGAACACCATCTCCCAACCCAAACCACCCATCTCCTTCCAGTCCAGCCCTGAAGGCTAACATCCTGGGCAAGTGACAACACCCCTGGAGATGCAGCTTAGCCCCTGCTTCTGCAGAGGCTGCAGCCCTGGCCACTGACATCCCAGAGAAAGAAATTCTCATCACCAGCACCTAAGCCCTGCTAAATGGTTCAATATAAATAGCTGATATTAGGGGATGTGACATTAATGAAGAGGTGTTGCTTCTGCGTCCTAAGGAACATGGAATCTTCCCGTAGGACTTATGGCTGGAACCTTCCATGTTTATTGTCTTCCACATGAGAATGCGAGCTCCTGTCTTACTTTTTCATTTGTATCCCTGGTGATTAGCAAATGGCTTTGCACAGAGTAGGCATTTAAAAAAGGCTTTTTCATTCATTCATTCACTCATTCATTGCTCACTCAAATGTCACCACTTCCATGAAGCTCAAACACCTCACTTGGACTTCTCCTCTGCACTAATTTCACTCTTCTTTATATCACAGTAACTTAATACTTGTATCCTTCCCACGAGTTCTTTCTTCCAATCTTTCTTGAGATCAAGCATTTCACTGGATCTGTCTTTGCATCCCCAGTACCTGGTGCAGTGTCTCACATGTGGTAAGTGCTTAATGAATGTTTGTCAAGTTGAATGACTCTCAGAGACGGATCCTTCAAGGTATATGAACTAGAGGGCCCACTTTTAAAAGCAACCCAAAGCAGTAAGTAGAGTTGAGCCATTGCCACCAGGGTGCTTTCACCAACATTCAGCTTCCTTGCCTTTAAAATAAAGCAGCTGGACTAGATCAGGGACTATTAACCTTTTGGGTTTGTTTTTTTTGGGAGAGAAGACCCCTGGCAGTCTGGTGAAGTCTATGGACTCATAGATAATTATGATCCAGTGGATAGAGCACTGGACCTAGAGTCAGGAAGACTGAGTTCAAATCCAGTCTCAGACACTTACTAGCTGGGTGACCCTAGACAAGTCATTTAACGTCTGTCAGTTTATTCAACTATAAAAAGGGACAATAATAAACACATACCTCACAAGGTTATTGTGAGGGTCAAATGAGGTAATACTTGTAAAGTTCCTGGAATAGAATAGGTACTTATTCCCTTCCTCCCTTGTCAATAATATTTTAAAATAAAATATATTATAAAATAATGCTTAATAATAAAATATATTATAAAAATAAAAATAATATTTAATAACAAAATAGTCTAGAATTGCAAAGGAAATTGACTGTACTGAAATACAATTTTAAAAAACGTTCACAAACCCCAAGCTAAAAAGCCCTCTGCTAGATTTAGCTCTAGATTTCAGCCTATGATGTGTGAGCATTGGCTAGAGAAAACCAGGAAAGCCTAAGCCTGAGCATTATCCTTCACAAAGCAAAGGGCTGTGTGGCCAGAGCCCCAGAAAAGGAATGTGTAGGGAAGCAACCCCCCTGGCCCTGCTCACCGTTTCCCAAGTAGAAGTAGCAATGATGGCTAGAGTCCTGGGGCGCTATCTTACAGTCTGATTTTCTGGGTTTCTGCACACTGACTCTGTGGAGAGGCTGACCCCACCCACTGCATGTTCTTCCTTCTAGGTCCTCCCGACACTCTGTCCGTGTCTCTTATGCACTTAACACATTATACCCCATCTCCTAGAAAGCTCAGTGATCAAGAAGAGTGAGGAGTACAGTTGAGAAAATCAGGGAAACCCAATCAGTCATGACCACTAAAAATTTCCTGTTAAGGCCAGAAATATAACACACAGTTGGGGCTTCTCCTTACTTAACTAAATGAAAAGAAGGTTAAACCAGCAAGACTGGTAAAGGCCCAGAGCCATTCATGGATGCTATGAAGAGAAGCAGGCAAGTTAGACAAGCCAAAAGAAGGAACTAAGGCAGGAGGGATGGGAGGGGTAAAAAGTCAGACTGCCAGCCCTAAGACCAGCTGGTCCTTTGAGCTCTATGAAGCAGCCCCAGAGCACTCTGCCCCAAGATTACTATTGTCTGTGCCATTGATGTGGCAATCAATCACCTGCTACCTAGAGATACCTCCTATTCTAATTTGCCTTTTCTGGTTTGTACTATTGGTTAGCTTTTCATGGGTTTATATCTTATTTCCTTTACTAGACTATGAGTTCCCAGAAGGCAAAGACAGTACCTAACAGCTGAGCACAGAAAAGACACTCAAAGTCACCCATTTCGTTGATAGGAACATGAATAGACGCAAGCCGCCATGAACTGGGCCTGGAGCCTTGCTCATTTTTTTCTGTAAAGCCAGATTATCACCAGCAACAGAAAAGAGAGAGTGCTCTTAGATCCCAAGGAGAGGGTCAACACTGGGGGAAAAAAGAAAAAGACAGATTGAGCCATCAGTGGAAAGGGTAAGCAGAGAAGCGAAAGGTCTTTTTAAAATGATTTTTTAAATTGTTTGTTTTTCTTGGATTTTAAAAAACCCAAGTCAAAATTTAACATCTTAGGGAAAAAAAACACTTTTCAAAAAACATTTCCCCCTTCCCCAATAAATCACTGCTGAAACCTAGGGAAATGGATCAAGCAACAAAAAAGGAAACGAAGAATGGTTTACTGATTTTCACTAGGCTTGACTTAATCTGACTGTGCCCTTCAGGTGTCATTCCATTTCTCTCCCTCCTTTGGAGGCCAACACCCACATCCTCCATTCTTCCCCCAGCCCCTTGCTTCCATCTTCCACTTCAATGAAAATGCCTTTTCCAAAGTCACTGGTCAAACCTCACAGCCTTTCCTCATCCCTCATTCTTGATTTCTCTGTAGAATGTCCTGCACCAACTCCTCCCTCTCTCTCCGAAACTCCTTCCCATTCCACTGACTTCTCACTAGTTCTTCCAGTGTCCAGTAACATGCAACTGCCACCTAAAGTTCAGTTCTTGGTTCCTTGCTCTTTTCCCTATAGCCAATGATTCTGAGAACTCATCATGCCTCTTGGTTTCAACTATTGCCTTAATGTTGATCCCAAATGTCCCTTTCTACTTCAGAACTGAGCTCCAATCCGTCCTACCCAACTTAGAGGAAAAGGACAGCTGACTTCCGGTTTTTAAAGGAATGTCCCTAACATTTGCCCTGCTTGGCCCCAAAGGGCAAACTGAGGAGCCATGGGCAGACCTTCCAAAGAGACATCATTCAACTTCATGTTAGGAAAAACTTCCCAACAGTTATAGCTGCCACGAAATGGAATGGGTCACCTTACAAAAGAGGGAGCTCTTGGTGCCATCAAGAAAATAATAGGTGATTATTTGACAGAGATGTTAGAGAATTCTTTTTTAGGTTAGGGATGGACTACATGATCACTGAGATTACCTTCAACTTAAATTCTTTTATTTCCACTTGAATATCTCAACTCAACCTATATGCTGAACTAAGTATCTTCACTCTAAACTAGGTTCTCTT
The DNA here is from genome assembly GCA_023548195.1 of Bettongia penicillata ogilbyi. Lineage (NCBI taxonomy): Eukaryota > Metazoa > Chordata > Mammalia > Diprotodontia > Potoroidae > Bettongia > Bettongia penicillata. Next base: position 8,101,762 of record JAJHZJ010000612.1, on the reverse strand, counting down.
CCCAACTGTGATACTCTAGTCCACGGCACCACCATTCTACCAACTTTCAAACCTTGTCAAAGGCTCTGACTTTTTCCCCTCCTTAATGTCCCACACTGGATGAGTCACCAAGTACGACTGATTCTCCTTCAATATGCCTTTCCTCTCCATCGTTTCCTCTCCACACCCCACTGACATCTATCTTGTCCTTTGTAAGGACATACACACCTGGATGTTACTCTAAATGCTTCCTGGGCAATTTTTTGAATCCAGTTCTTCTCATCTCCAGTCCATCCGACATTCTACTCCAGATTAATTTTCTTAAAACATTGTTTACACAGCACATCATTCTCTTATTCAAAAAAATCACAATAGTGCAGTTTCCTATTAGATCAAATCCAAATTCCTCAGTTTGACATTTGGCCCTCATCAGTGAGCCTCAACTTAGCTAGGCAGAAAAGTGGGTCATATATAGGATAAAAGGAACTCAGGAAGACCTGAATTCAAATCTGCTTTACGTGTTTATTACTTGTGTGACCTTGGGCAAGTCATTTAATATCTCTGAGCCTCATTTTCCTCATTTATAAAATGGGGATAATAATAGCACCTCCTCCAAGGTTACTGTAAGAATCAAATGAGATAATATTTGTACAGTGTTTATATCTATCTATCTATCTATATACACACACACACACACACACACACACACACATATATATATATATATATATATATATATATATATATATATATATATCCTAGTTTTTATTACTAGTCAGGCTTCTGCCGCACTGCTGGTCAACAAAGATCCTCCCTTCCTGCCAGGACAATCTCTTCTCAGGCAGCATGCATGCCAGCCTAATTTTTATATTCACATCTTTTTTTTTTTTTACCATCTATCCCTTCTGCAAGGAAATGCATTCTTATCTCCTTTCTCTCTGCCTATCCAAAATGTTCCCACTCTTCCAGGGGAAGTTTAAAAGCTGCCTTTTCCACAAAGTCCACCTTGGCTATCACAAGGCAAACAGGTCTCTTTCTCTGAACTCACAAAGCACCTGTAGCCTAATTCAGAAAGTGACAGAAATCTACTTGCATTGGTTTTTTTAATTGTTTCAGACACTTCTGTTTTTCTCTCCTTTATCATTTACTTAGTTCTTTTAAATTGGGGATCCCATCTTCTATTTCTTTTAAGATGACAGATTAGGAGCGTGAAGGGGCCTTAGATGATCATCTGGTCCAACCTCCCTCCCCTCCCCACCTCTCAGGCATTCTACAGAAGAAATGAAGGCACAGAGAGGTCGATAGAGCTGGCAAAGCACAAAGAGACAACAATGGAAGGATCTGAGATTTGAACCTTGGTCTTCTGTCTGTGAATTCAGTTCTCTTTTGTGCTATGGCACCAAGGAGGAGGAGTTCACTGAATACTTGTTGACTTGAGCCAAATTCCTCAAACTAGTCTGGAGGGGGCCTGCCAAAAAGACACAGTCTGGCTGATAAAGTCCTATTACATACACATAGGCCAAGCTTTGCATTTTATTAAGACAAGGCTAAGTTGACATAAGCACATCATCTTGGAAACAGGCCCGTAAGTGAACAAGTTGTTATTCTTCACCACAAAATTATAAACCAAACAAAAAATTAATAAATCTGTTCATGGTTCTTCCTTCCCTGCTGCACCTGTGATGCATCCATTGATTGACTGATTGATGTACTCTCAGCACACACTTTCTCAGAACCAGGCTTAGGTACATAAGATAGGGTTCATACATTCTTACATACACCCAGGTTCTCTCTCATAGTTCTCAGTGCTCTGCTAATCTAAGAGCAGAGCAGATATCAAGTCCAATCCAACCGCTGTTGGGTTGTTTTTCAGTTGTGTCCCACTCTTCATGACTCCATTAGGGGCTTTCTTGACAAAGATACTGGAGTGATTTGCCATTTCCTTCTCGAGCTCATTTTACAGAGGAGGAAACAGAGGCACACAGGGTTAAGTGACTTGCCCAGGGTCATATAGCTAGTAAATGTCTGAGGCCAGTTTTAAACTCGGAGATGAGTCTTCCTGACTCCAGAACCAGAGCTCTATCCACTGTGCCAGCTTGTTGCCTCGATCCAGCTAGCACTGATTAAATGCCTATTATGTGCAGCTCACTGGACTAGGTACTACAAATACAAACTCAAAACAAAAAATTAAAATAAAAAAAAATTTAGTTCCACAAAATTATAAACCTCGGAAATGCTTTCCCTATTCAGTAAAAGAAATTTTCTGAGGTTGTTTTTTTCACACTCCTTTTTACCCCTCAGTTTTACCTCCTCATTCAAAACTACCCCACCAAATCTGACCAGAGATACCAAACTCTTCTCTGAAATAGCTATCCTAAGTCCCAAGTGCTCCCAGAGTGTCTCCCATGAGACAAGAGACAGGATCCTCAGAAGATGAGCGAACTGGACCTAAGTAGATCAGAGAAGGATAGCTGGAGAGAGTAACTTTTATCTACATATCTGCCCATATCTACAAGCATGGAAGCTGAAAAACTGGACATAAAGGAGAAAGTAGGAAGCTGCATGAAGAAGACAACCAGAAGCTGGCTACAGATGAGGACAAGCTATGTCTTCCACTAGGAATATCTGAGTAAGAGAAATTGTAGTGAGCAGGATCTAGAATTTTTTTTTAATGAATGTCTGGAAAGATGTGTTTCCCAACTCAGTGCCAGAGTGTATCATGTGCAGCAGGAAAAAAAAATCCCAACCACGTGTGTACACGCACGTGTACTGAAGAACTGAAGTCATAACTAGGGAGGGGAGGTCAGGGCTTTGTCCCAAATGTTAATTCAGGCATCCTCTTGCTTTATACTTCAAGGTCTATTAGACAGTCTCCCCATAGGAGTAGGGAGGAAGGTTAGCCATAGAAGAAGGAGAGGAAGAAGAAGAGAAGAAAAGGGAGCAGGATTATGAACCAGCTGAGGAATGAGGAAAGCAAAGACAGATCATCCCCTCTTCTGGCAAGACTGCATCTTCATGTCCCCTACCCTATCCTTTGGGCAAATCTCAGTTCCCCACCTCTTGCACCACCAGTAGCCTTCAAAATTGTTTTGTCCCGGGTGAAAATTTTTCTAATTGTGTATATGTTACACATATAGAGAATGGTGTAATTTAAGCCTATCCATTACTATTCTCCCTCAGGTATTTTTAATTCTAATGCAGTAAACAGGTTTGATAAATATCAAATAAATTTCTCCTCTCCTTAATTTTTTTTTGTAGACAAAGTGTTCTTAAAGCAACTAATACCTCAGTTATCTGCAATAATGGAAGGAAGCAGAGAACGAGACAGTTCAAAGTAACAAAGAACCAATCACTACTTGCTTTTAACCAGTGAATGAATCAATGAAGTATCTGAGGATACCGTGGTATGCCCAGTCCTAAGCAGAAAATAATTAGAAATGATAACTGAAGAGGAAGAGAGCAGACTTGTCTTTCTTTGGAAAATGTTGCAGTTCTCTTAATGACCCAGAGTTTCTTTCAAAAAACAAAGGTTCATCTTTGTAATAGCAATAGTCTTCTGCTGATGAAGTATGGCTGTGAGTCATGAATACCACAGTCTCTGAAGAACTTAATTTGAGGATCACCTAAGGGCAAGAAGAGGCACATGGTGGGTAAAATCAAGCTGCAACAAATTAGAAAAGAGGGATTATGCAGGAGAATGGGCATCAAGAATGTCATCCAAGAAACATAGAGGGGGGGAAGGGAAATAGGCCAGTCATTCATTAAGAGCCCTACCGACAGATCAAGTGGTCTCTGCTGGTACCCCTACAATGTCAAAAGAACTAGAGAGAAGTCCCTAGCATGTTAAATGGTAGGGTAGGCTTATGAAAAGGCATGGACAACAGTCACATAGGAGAGGCAGGCATGAATATAGTAGATAAGTTGTGACCTCAGGAAAGAATACCTACATTGATGAGACCCTTGATCCAATGATATCTAAGATGATAGATAATTAAGGAATAAATTGTGTGTAGTATAGAATACAAGTGCCTTAAGTAAGAGTTCCAAAGAGGAAAAATCAGTGCGTACTGGAGTAGGTTCAGAGGACATCACGAAAGAGATGGCTCTAGAACTAGACCTTGAAGGATGGGTAGAACCTGGATAGATGGAGAAGGGAAGAAACTTAGACAAGGGGAACACAGAAGAAAAGCATAATTTAAGTAAGAATAATATGGCTACTTTTGGACACTACTGATCCTCCTGTCCCTGCTTAACTCAAGCCAATATTAAAATGAATCAGCTGAGGAAACTGCAGCAGAAAACAGCTGAACTAATTGTGATATATCAATGAGACAGAATATGATGGCATCATAAAAACTGAGAAATTCAGGAAAATATGGGAAGAGTTATATGAACAGCTACAGAGTGAAGAAAACAGAACCAGGAGTACCAGGTGCACAAAGATAGAAACGAAGACAACACAAATACATCAGAACACAAAAGTCAAGTACGATAACCAATACTGGCACCGCTTTACTAATGTTGGAGCATACTACCTTCCTCTCAGTAGAGAGGTGATGGATCACATGTAGAGAATGTTAATACTAGCCAGTTTTGCTTAACTATTTTGTTTTTCTTTTATAAGAGAGGGTACCATGGGACAGAATCATAAGGATACAGCATGAAAATAAAAATGCATTCACAAAACATTTTTTAAAAAAAAATTAAATGAATTAGCTTTCCTCAGGCAAACAGTCATCAAGCAGAGAGAAAGTACTCAGGATTAAAAATTGTATCAATCGTATACAAAGTGAAGGGGCTGTGAACAGTTCAATGAGGGCTATCCATAGTCACACCAAAACACGAAGCTGGTATGAATTGGATTGGCCAGAGCGCCTACGTAGGAGAGGAGAGGAAAGTGATTTTTCACAGGCTCAGTCTGCTTACGCTGGGAATCTTATACCTACAGTCAGAGAAATGTGGTTGACAGCCTTTCAGGTTTACTCATCTCACTCTGGTATAGTATAAACTTATCTCTAATAGGTCAGATGTGGAAATGCACTGAATGCTGACATGAATATTTTGATATTCTTTCTATCTTTAATCTCCAAGGGGTATAGGGCAACAGGAGAATCTCTTGCTCAATGGTTTTGGATACCTCAAACACTTTTTTAAAAAGCATAATTCTAAATTGCTTTTCAAAGTGACTGGACTCCACTGGCAGCATATCAGTGTGCCTGCCATCTCACATCCCCTCAGACATGATGTGCACCCTTTATCATCTTTGTATCAACCCATCAATTTGTGGAGGAGGAAACTGATGGCCATCAATGTTAAGTGACTCGTCCAAGTTCACAGAGGTATTATGTGGCAGAGTAAAGATTAAAATTTAGGCTCTCTGACTCCAAATCCAGAGATCTTGCCACTCCTACCAGACTGCCTCATCATTAGATTTAACAGTAAAGATTACATCTTTTTATGGCTCAAAGTTTTAGGCCCTTCAGAATATTTAGTCTTGGATCTCACTAGAAGAAAGTATAGAAGGTCTGAAATATGACTAGGAATTTGACAGCTGGATTTTCCCTGATCCATTCACTCACTCATTTATATGATGTTGGACAGCTTGCTTGATTTCTCCACGATACATTTTCCTTTCCTTAGGGAATGGAAATCCTACCATCGTCATGATGGATGCCACAGCTATCTACAGAGACCCTACACAAGAATGATTCCAGATGTAAAGGCTCAAAGCATGGATACACCCCGGGACAGGCAGGTAGGTCAACCTAGGATCCTAGGATCCAGTGTTGGAAAATACCTCTGAGGTCATAAATCCATCAATTCTTAAACTGTGAGTTGCCACTTTGAAAAACTTAGCAACAGTAAAAGGTTTCTGAACACACAACAATGAAAAACTAATTAAAAATCAAAAATGTAATGAATCCAGGGTGTTTCTGGCAGCACTTGCCCATGTTGCATCAAACAACTTCACTGAAGCCTTGGTTCTGAAAACAAAGTATGCCCACTTTTGTACTGTGTGCTGTCAGGCCACACAATGCCAAGTAACTGCTAAAATGTGAAAAGGGGCCTCAAATGAAAAAAGTTTAAGAAATGCCAAGGCTAGTCCAATCTGCACCTGAGCAGGGACCCCATTCAACCTATCCCTAATAAACGATTATCCAACTGCTTCATTTGAAGACCTCCAGTAATGAGGAACCCTCTACCTTCTAATTTTCAATTTTTCAAAGGCACCCAAACTCAAGAGGGCATCTCTCCACTCTAAAGGCGACTTGGTCATGCTGCTAACTCAAGCCCTGATTCACTCCACTCCCCTCAGGCTCCTCTACCCTCTGATTGGAGGGCTGGAGGGCAAAGTCCTTCCAATGCCTTCCTTTATAGAGGGCAGAAACTGGACTCTCAGCTCACTCCACTTTGTATTTGTTGCTCTGCCTGGTTTCAACTCCACAAGGCATCCCCGATGTCCGGTCCCCCCTCTTCACCTTCCTGCTTTTTTGTGTGTTGTATCCTCCTTTAGACTGTAAGCTCCTTGGGGGAAGGGACTGTATTTTTATAAATTGTATCCTCAGTACTTAGAACACCACCTGGCACATAGTAGGTACTTGATAAATGTTCATTGGATTAGACATGAAAACCTCCTCCTTCTATTCTCAGTCTCCAACAACACTTCTGCAGGCCCCCAGGGCTTCTGAGTTTTAAAATATTCTTTAAAAGCTCCTATTTGCTAGCACTTTGAGTTTTGGAAGGTGCTTTTCCCCACAACTGTATGGCATAGGGCTTGAAAAGTATCATTAGCTGAATTCTACAGATGAGGGAATCATAAAAGAAATTATTCATAATAAATAAAGCTCATTGATTACCAATTTAATTTCAATTCAACAAAACAGACTAAACTCCTGCTCTGTATAAGGAAGGCACTGTGCTAGGTGTCGGGGATATTGTTGGTTGTTCTGCATTATCGAAGAGGACCATGGCATCAGAAAGGTGATGCCATGACTTGCAAATGAATTGGATTTAAGTGGGGAGGGCTGTGTAAAGTCACCAGCCTCACTATCTCCTCCAGAGCCATATGGGTTCAGCAGCAAGATACAGATTAAGATGACTAGAGATGGTCCACTAGGAACATAACCCCTAACCCCAAAGAGCATATAGTCCACTAGAGAGATGGAACAAGTGTACAAATAAGTAAACAAAAAATTCTATGCAAGGTAATTTCAAGAGGGAAAGAGTGGTAATTATTTGAGGGGAAGCAAGAATAAGCTCAAGCATGAGGTGACACAAGCTGGGCTTTGAAAAGCTGAGCCACAACTAGAAACTAAAGGGGTGCCCATCATTTGGGGAGTGGCTAAACAAGTTCTGATACACTATTGTGTCCTAAGACATGACGAAAAGGATACTTTCCGAAAACCTGGGAAGATTTATATGAACTGATACAGAGTGAAATGAGCAGAACCAGGAGAACCATTTACACAATAACAACACCGTAAAGACAATTTGGAAAGACTTAAGAACTGTGGTCAGTGCAGAGACCTGCCATGATGCTATGGGGCTGGTGATGCTGCCTACCACTAACTTCTCAACAAAGTGCTGATGGACTCAAGATGCAATTGATATTTTTGAACATGGTTAATGTGAGAATTTGTTTTGCTTGACTACACAACTTGATTTTATTTTCCTTTTTTTTTTCCCAATGGAGGGAAAGAAAGTAAACGTTAACTGAAAAAATAAAGAACTGAGGCACAGGACAGGAGAGATAAGTTTCCCTCAGTCATATAATTAGCATCAGAAATGAAAATTAAATGCTCATAAAGAAACATACCCAGAAGAATCAAATCGAAATTTCCTGTCTGGATTTCTAAGGCTCAACAGAAGGTGGTCATTCTCCTTCCCCTCTACACCCCACCCAAAAACCTCAAAGCAATATTTAGTCATGTCCATTACGTGTAAACTTTCTCCCCTAACATACTTAATCTAATGCTCTGGGTGACACAAAGAAGAAGAGATATTATCTTCCCTCAAGGAGTTGCTAATCTAGTTAGGAAGAAAAACATAAACACATAAGAAGATAAATGATATCAGAGGGTAATAACAATTTAAAGCAACAATGTTTTTGGTAGAAGTAAAATCACAAGGGACTTTATGGCAAATGGTAGGCTAGAAAGGAAGAACTATTTGCTCTAAGTCTTGAAGCATAGGTGGGATTTGGATCCTACTTTCTTTCCCAATGTCCAGAAAGTGAAAGTATTTTTCTTGATGCAAACAACTCATGGTTATTCACATGTAGCTTGTCCACAACAAATGTTGAGTCCCAGGTCACCTTTCATTACTCAGAATACTTCTAGGTCACCTGACACCATGATCATTTGTTTTCAAAACATTTAAGCTCATTTGAAACACTGCACTACAATGTTTCCATAATGTCCATCTGCTCTAAAATATCACAATTTATTCCAAATTCAAGAATGATTTTTAGATTATCTGTCTCATTATTACCAGGATTTGGAATCAGTGGTCCTGAATTCAAATGTTAGCTCTGTCACTTACTACATTAGTGACTCTCCATAATCAGTACATAATAACTATTACACAAATAATAAAATAATGAAAAATATGCCAAATGGTGATAAACCTGCTCCTTTTCTAGACCTCAGTGCACACCAGCTAATTTCTCTGGGCCTCAGTCTCCTCATTTCTAAAATGACACTAAAACCTAAAGCAGTATCAAACTCAAATAAAGTAGAGGCAGGTCCCTGAAAGCCCCATATTGACTTAGAAAACCATAAATAAACATTATCTTTATTGTATTTTTATTTATTTTGCTAAACATTTCCTAGTTACATTTTAATCTGGTTCAGGCCACACTGCCAAGTTTGGGGGGCCAGATGTATGCAGCCTGCAGACCTGAGCTTGATCTCTGGCCTAAAGTCCTTTCCAACTCCAAATATAAGCTCCTATGGACAATAATAGTGAGTATGTAGATTTGATTTGGTTTCCTTCTTGGCCTCCTTTTCAGGTAGATGTCCAACTATTTCCTCTTAAGCACTGCCACAGTGGTCTGACTTCTTTTTTAACTGTATGTATGAGTTTTACTCAACATTGTGATCGTTAGGCAAACAACTCAATTCGATAAGCAAATAATCGGTACATAATAATTACTACACAATGCATAATTAAATAATGAAAAATATGCCAAATGGTGATAAACCTGTCACTCTTCCAGACCCCAGGGCACACCAGATACAAGACTGATCTCTCAAGGATATTGAACTCACACCTCTAAAGGACTGATCATTAGACACTAGGGCTGAATCCTGAGGGAATGTTAGACTTGGGGACTCCTAATTTGCACTAGGGATCCGAGTGGACAGTTTGCACTCCTAAATGACTAGATATGAACAGCAAAACCATCCTAACCTTGAAAACTGGGAAGGTGTTAGCAACCAGACAGCTATTCAAGTGAAGCAATTCAACAATTACTAAAACTGAACCCCCTCAAAACATCTCCTAATTTGTGAAAAGCCAGTTCTGAGAAATCCTAGACAGAATGCTAGATTGGCCTCTCTCCTCCAATTCTACCCAGCAAGACCTGCGAGTTTCCTTCTCTACTGCAATGAAGTTTGAACTTTAGTTGAAACATGGTTCTAAGTTTTCATTGTTCTAACATGCATCATTTTTTGTGCACAGCAAAGCTAGGCAGGCTCCTACTCCCCATCTAGGATAGAAATAATAACAATTTCACTTTTAGAGGGTGAACTCCAGAGGATGGCTGGGACAAAGAGGACCAACGGATTTTTGTAGGGGTTTGACCTCCTTAACTTCAGGGCAAGCCCCAAAATATTTCAGATTAGTGATAATGTCTTTGCCATCTAAGTGCGCCAAACATATACATTCCCCATCTTCCAAACACCCTTGCAAAAATTCCACCCAAAAAAACCATGCTAAATCCCACATATCTATGGCCAAGCCAAGTAAGGAAAGGAGATAGATATATAGGTTCAGCTGTCAAAGTGTGTATGTTTCTGTTTGGGGTTGTATCTAGGTCTCTGGGAAAGTTGGGAAGACAGCGGGAGTGTACATGGAGACCAAACATTCTCTTGGCCTTCATGGACCAGACACAGAACCAGAATTTGGGCCTACTGCTTAGAGATGGTCAGGCCTTACCCACAACTTTTTCAGTCAGTTCTCCACCTCCTTCCCCACCCCCTTGCCTTCCTCCAGGCCCAAAGCCATGGCAACAGCACTGCCAGCATCTCCAGCCAAAGACCAGTTGGCAAAAAACAGGGAAAAGTGCAGTGAAAGAAGGAGAGAGTAGGCCCCCTTACCCTGGGCCAACTGGTACAGAGATGGTCCCTGGTACCCAGATCCCCAGTCTGCTTGCTCCTCCAAGATTGCTTACAGCTTCCCTATGGGTCTGTGCCCCAAAAGAGAAGGGAGGCAATAGCCAGACCCTCCCATCTCCAAGTCGACTGTCTCTCTCAGTAGAAACACTGTAACCTCCTGTTGAAACACTGTAACCTGTCCCCAGACAGCCACTATGTGTCACCCAGCAAGGGTGCCCCACCTCCACGTGAACCCAGACATCTGGGATGTGCCACTTCCGTCCCGGGCATCACAACATGGATAGCGCTGGGGTGGGGGCGGCAGAGGTTGTGTGTGGAGGGGGGTCCGGAGGGGCTGGGGTCTGGAGGGACGGGGAGGCCAAGGGGCTGAGGATGGTGCCGGAGCCAGAGCCGGACCGGGAGCCCGAGCGAGCGGGGCGGTTACTCACAGCGAAGTCACGTCGGGAGGGATGGGCAGCTCGGGCCCAAGCCCCCGCAAGCCGCGGCCGGAGCAGTTGACGCTGCAGGCACCGCCGGGCCCCGGGGTGCAGTCGCAGTCCAGGCCGCAGGGCTGGCAGCCCGGGTCTGGGGCGGCGGACAGGCCCCCGAGGCACAGACCCAGGCAGAGGCAGAAGGCGAGGCGGGCGGGGGCGGGCGCGGGAACAGGGGGCGGCCGGGGGCCGCCAGGACCGTGCGGGGAGGGGGCTGCGGGCGGCGGCCCCTGTCCCCGCGGCATCGCTCAGTGCACCCTGCGCATGGCCCCGGCCTGGCCCGGCCCGGCCCGGCCCGGCGGCCGCCGCCCCGCAGCCGGAGCCGGAGCCGGAGCCGGGGCCGGAGCGCTCACGCCGGGCCCCCGGGCTGCATGGGCCGGGCGGCTGGGGAGCGGAGCGGACGGGCGGCGGCGGGAGCGGCGGCGGGCTCGACCTCTTCGTTCCGGCTCGGCTACCGCCTCGCCCGGGCCAGGCCGCGCTCGCTGTGCAGTGCCGGGCCGGGGTCGCTAGGGCTCCTCCCTGAGCCGGGCCGGAGGAGGGGACCCAGCCGAGCCTCCGCCTCCCGCCTTCGCCTTCGCCTCCGCCTCTCGGGCCGGCGTCGGCTCCGCGCCCGGCCGGGCCCACCCTCGCCGCGCGGGCTGACCCTGCGGGGCGGTTCGGGCCCCGGCCGCGGCCCGGCCTCCCGGGCTCCCACCGAGGGGAGGAAGGAGCTTGGTGCCTTATCGCCCCGTGTGTTCCAGGGGCCTGGGCCCAGGAACCTGCCCGAGCTGTCCCTGGCCCCGAGAAAGGGGCGCCTCGGGTACCTGCGCCCTGCTTCCTGGGCCGAAGGGATGCAGCCCTACCTGGGATGGGACCTAGGGCTCTGAGGGCAGGGATCGGCCGGAGGACCCCCCTCCTACCCTGACCAGGAGAAGGGGTGTCCAAGCACGACTGTCCCCGGGCTCAGCGACCTCCACACCCTCCCCTGATTTCACCTGGACCCCAAATACAATCCAGACCTCTCCAAGAATCGCAGAACCCTTTCTTTGTTTGCCACTATTTTGAAACACCTACCAGGCACCCAGGCTACAAAGACAAAAATTAAAATATTCCCTGCCCTCAAGGAGCTAAAGTTCTGGCTCCAGGAAACGTTTACAAGAGTATATTCTTTGTGCTTAGCCCTGAAAAAAGTCGCATCTTGGAGGCAACTTTGTCCTGAAACTCTAACTTCACAATAAACTGATTCAAATCCTCAATTCCCCACTCACTGCAAGTCATGTCTGTGAGCTCCAGTTACCTCATCTACAAAAATAGGACTTGGACTAAATGTCTTGAGACCCCTTCCAGCTCGAAGTGTATGAACCTACAAACACCAAGTACAGTTCCCGCAGAAACTGCAGTCTCATTGGAGAGTCAGAGTCAAACACTGATGAAATATTTAAATGGCAATACTGTGATAATGAAAATAAGTGGCATTTTTATAAGGCTTTTAAAGGTTTGCTATACATTCTCATTTGAGCCTCAATTGAGCCTTGTGAGTCAGGTCCTCATTAACTGTCCACAGTGTTGTGAGTTCAAAAAAGGGAGACATCAACAAAAGCTCCCAGAGGGAAGGCACAGATTAACGTTTATCCTTGTGTCACTCCCAGTTCACTTGTTAGACATAATAAATGGTTGCTGAATTGTTGGCCTTTAGCTGTAGGGGATGTTTCCTAGGGAGATGGGAATGGAAAAGAAGGGCTAGATATGACAAACATTTCAAAGAAAGAATCATCAGTACCAGGTGACAATTTGGGGAGGGAGGAGTTAAAGATGACACACTTAACTCATAACCAGTGTTATGCTACTTCGTGTTTTAAAAAGAATCATGGAAGTTTGGAGCTAGAAGGAACCTTCAAGAGATTCAATTTCATTTTACAAATGATAAAATGGAGTTTCAGAGAGGGGAAGTGACTTATTTAAGGACACCCAACTAAGCAATTTATGTAAATTGGCATTTTACACTGCCACAGCAAAGATTTCTGTTAGACTGGGAAGGATGTACTAAGTGGCACAGGGAGCTTCCCTGGGATAGAATGAGCCTAGAGTTGGAAGACCTGTCAGAGGTCATCTTGTGTAAGTACCTCCTTTTACATATGACTCAAAATGAGGTCCAAGGAGGTTCAGAAGAGACTTGCCCAGAGTCACACTGGTAACTAAGCAGAAGTTGGATTCTAACTCAGGTTCTTTGACTCCAAACGGGATGTCCTTTTTACTTCACCATGTTCCTTTTCAAGATGTGTTTGGAACAGGACCTGTTCATGACAGGAAGCACAAATGGTCATTTCTCAGGGGCTAATCTTTATGTGCAGGTAGAAGGGCAGGTATAATTTAAAGGAAAGCTCCTACTGCATTTACTGAAATGTCAACCATGAGATAAACTTAATGAGACTGTTTCCTCTTAACATCTAAATGAAGTTCTGGCTGGGCACAAGGAGTTGGCTGAGGATTAGAGGAAATGGACAGTCATCCCTAGGGAGGTTTAGGACTTTAGTAACTCACACTCTGCTTTCATATGTGTGTGTATATGTGTGTATATGTGAAATCAAATTAGAATGAATAGCAAACACGCATAACCTCTAACAAACTGCTTACTGTCTCAGGGGAGAGGAAAGGAGAGAAAATTTGGAACTCAAAAGTTTTTTTTAAAAACTTTTTTAGTAAATTTTTTTTATTTTTTCCAATAACACACAAAGATAGATTCCAACATTCACTTTTTATGAGATTTTGTGTTCCAAGTTTTTCTCCCTCCTTCTCATCTGCCCTCCCCCAAGCTGACATGCAATTTGATATGGGTTATACATGTGCAATCATGTTAAACATATTTTGAAACTCAATATTTTTAAAAATGTTTTCAAAATTGTCTTTATATGCTATTAAAAATATTAAAAAGAAAAAAAGAATAACAAAGGCATTCTTGAAAAGAAAAGGGTTACTATAGTTGAGTATATATCTATATATGTGTGTGTGTGTATATATACACACATAGATATGTGTGTATACATTTCATATATATTTCATATATACATATATCTTAAAGTTACACTAAGGCTTTTTTACAATACTCTGTATATGCCTCTGGCCTTTTTTCTTTTCTTTTTTCTGACACCAGCTAACTAAATAATTTCTTTTTTGCACATGCTGACTCACTGAGTCACTGCTCAATACCAGCAGCTCAGACCAGCTGTCATCCCCATCACCAAACACCTTTCTTTGACTCTGGTTGGGAAGGGCAGGAAAAAGGAAAAGGAAAAAGGAGAAGGAGAAGAAGAAGAAGAAGAAAAAGGAGGAGGAGGAGGGGAGAGGCAGAGGAAGAGGAGGAGGAGGAGAATAAGAACAGAAGAATGTGGGAATGAGACACCTTACATGGGATAGGGCTGGGTGTGGAACTTTGGGCAGCCTGAGGGGCCTCAGATGGGAGGGTTGGCATAAAGGAGGGCAGAAGGGGCACTGAGAAATAGATAGGCACCCAGCTAAATTATGCTAGCCCTGCCCTCCTCAAAAAAGTCAAGAAGAACTTCCAGGTAATTATTGAGGTCACTCCATCCTACTCCGTTTTGTCACTTCAAGCAGACAAAGCAAAATAGGAGAAAGTTGAGTCAGTCACCATAAGCTGGCTTAGTGATGCGACAGGATGCCTCTTTCCTCATTCTCACTGGTATTCCCATCCATCCAAACCAAAGCTACCTCTTCTAGGAAGCCTTCTTTGATTTTTCCTTCCTTTCACCTTAGCCCGTAAAGTGTAATGCCTCTTATATATTCATATGTATTTTATATTATAATTATTTATGTGTTTTACCTAATAAGCTATTGGTTTGTTAAAGCTATGAGTTCCATTTAAACTGTTTGTCTTACCCAGAGCTGTGACTAAGATGGAGTTCCTGGGGTTTTGCTCTGGGGTGAGAAATTTAGAGGGTGCTGACAGCTTCCCCTCCATTCCTCCCACTCAGAGAGCAGTGTCAACCCATAAGTCTCCTCCTGACTCTAGCCCCATGCCCCCTTGGTAATGGCTTGCAGTCTTATTCCAGAACACACTTCCTGCCCCTTCAACAACCTAGAAACTCCAGGGGGTGCTTCCCCCACTGGCCCTCCCCCAGCAATATCATCTGAAGCCTTCTCTCTAACCCTATCCAGCTCTTCAGCAGCATAGAAATCTTGTGGGTTCCTCCCCCTGCCACATCCCAAGTGAGCCTCCCACTACTCCCACTTACCCCAAGTGGAAAAATGTTGAGTTAGGGCTTTGATCTCATCCATTGGCTCTCTTTCTGGAGTGTCTTAGAGGTCTTCAGACCCTCAGGCTTGGTAGGAATATTTCTGCCCACTGTAATCAATGGAAACATGTTAAGGTTAAATACAACTTTTCAGTAAAATGAAAGGAATCTCCCTCATTCAGTTGGAGAGATGGGAAACCAGGGGTATACAATATTACATATGTCAAATAGTTGACTTCTCGTTTGGTTTTACTTAACTTCAAAAATACTGGTACAAAGTACAGGTAAGGGAGTAAAGAGAAGAATGCATTTATGATGACTCATATTTATACAGTGCTTCAAGGCTGACAAAGTACTTTCCATAGATTATCTCATTTCAGCCTCATAACCAGGCAACAAAGTAGATGCCATTATTATTCCCACTTTACAGATGAGGAAACTGAGGCTGAGGAACAGGCTGAATGACTTACCATGGATCATAAAGCTAGTGTGTGACACAGGATTTGAACTCATCTTCCCCACTCCAAGTCCAACACTCCAGCCACTGCACATCTAACTGCCTCAGAAATAAATGCAGGCTATCTTACACTACAGGAAAGCAGGGGAGAAGGGGATAAGTGGGGTGTGGAGGGAATGATAGAAGGGAGGGCAAATGAAAGGAGGGGGGTAATTAGAAGTAAACACTTTTGGGGAGAGATAAGGTCAAAAGAAAGAAGAAATGAGGGGCAGGATAGGATGGAGGGCAAGTCTTTCACAACATGACTATTATGGAAGTCTTTAGCAGAACTATACATATATAGCCTATATTGAATTGCTTGCCTTCTCAGTGGGGTTGGGTGGGGAGGGAGGAAGGAAGAGAAGTTGGAACTCAAAGTTTTAGGAACAAATATTTAGAATTGTTTTTAGCATGTAACTGGGAAGTAAGAAATACAGGTAATGGGGTATAAAAATCTATCTTGCCCTACAAGAAAAGAAAGAAGATGGGGAGAAGGGAAGGGAGGGGTGTGATAAAAGGGAGGGTAGATTGGGGGAAGGGGTAATCAGAACGCATGGTGTTTCAGAGATGGGGAGAAAATTTGGGACTCAAAATCTTGTGGAAATGAATGTTGAAAACTAAAAATAAATACATAAAATTTTTAAAAAAATAAAATAAATGCAGGTCTTTCTGACTCTGAGGCTGGCATCTGCTACTTGAAACTGCCTCTCAATTAACTCAACTAAGTAAATATGTACTCGGCACCTGCCACATGCAAGACATCATCCTGGGGTCTCTGTGTTAGCCTGAGTTGTTCTAAGGTCACTCTTGTTGCCTGCTAGTGATCACTGCTTACCTTTCTAATTACCTAGACTCTGTTTAAGTCATTAATTTAGTTCATTTAACAGTTCAGCCCCTACAACAGTTCCTTGAACATAGTAGGTTATTACATGTTTGTAGGACTGAATTTTAGAATTTTGCCAAATACGGACAGGAATAACTGAGTGGATAATTATATGAATGAATGAATGAAAAAAGCACTTATTAATTGCTTACTATGAGCACCAATACAAAAGAGATAGTCACTGCTCTTGAAGTTTGAGTCCTCATAGGGATGATGTGCGTGTGTTGTGTGTTCATCCTTCATTGCCAAAGAAGACCACGCCATCAGAGAAATGATGACATGACTGGCACTTGACTGTGTTTTGAGTGAAGAAGGGCTGTGCAGGTCACCAGTCTCACTTCTCCTCCAGAGCCATCTGTATCCAGTGACCAGATATTCATCAGGATGACTGGAGATGACCCAGGATGACGCAATTGGGGTTAAGAATCTTGCTCAAGGTCACACAGCTAGTAAGTGTCAAGTGTCTGAGGTGAGCTCTGAACTCAGGTCCTCCTGACTCCTCCACTGGTGCTCTATCCACTGCACCACCTAGCCGCCACCATATAGATGATAACACATAGGAGAATAGTGGTTGGGGAAGGGTATTATGTTATGGGAACAATGAGAAATCAAGCTCTTACTCCCCAGCAGACACTTTTTGAAATTCAGTGCATTTGTCCGTCTTCAGTCTTTTGACCTTTCTCCCGTTCTCCTGGAATCCCTCAAATTCATGTGACTCTTCCATCACATATGTAAGTTCCTTCCTGTGGGCCTAAGTATTTGAACTCACTTAAAGCAAGTGCTCTCTTGCTGTCCCCTCTCTTAGGGTTCCAAAACCTGTTAACCATATTTATTTTATCCTTCCCAGTTATTAGATCATTCTCCTTGATAGAGAAAAGGAAAGCAAACTAAGGATTGAGTTAATTCGTGTTTTTCTCTGTCATCTGTCAACATCACACCAGCTGCCTCAAGCACTGGGCCTAGCCCTCCTCAACTTAGGGCAATTGGACCTTTTTCTGTTGACTGTAGCATGCTTCACAAGCTCCAGCTCATTCTGGGATTTAGCCTTCCTGATATTACCCTTAGGGCTACCCACTCATCTCTGTCTTTTTGTCTATTGTACATGTTCTTTTAAAATCTGAGATCATCAAATACATTTAAGATGAAATTAGTCGATCTAGGAAGAGCTCAGCTTAACTCATGCTCCATGGGCTACGCTCCAGCCAGAGCACATGATGGGGAGAGGAAGGATAGTTCCCAGTAATATACTTACCCCCAGTAAAAATATTTGTCATCTTCAGCAAGTCAACTAGGGTTCATTTGGTATACTTGTTCATATTCCCAGTTCTGGAAAAACAATTCAGAAATTGAGAGGCTCAAGCATTGTCCTTTTAAGAGTCTCCCAAATGTCTTGATCTAAAGAGTTTCAATAAAGTCTACATGGCACAGGAGTGAAAGGTCTCCTAAAGGCCATGTAAAGTGTCTCAAGCAGAACATTCAACGAACAGTTCTTGGGTGATCACAAACTTAATAGTGTCTTGTCAGGGCCTAGAGATTAAATCATCACAAAATAAAGAATTTTTCAAACTGTAAAAACAAAATTTTACAAATTTTGTCATGGGTTACTACCTGCTTAATATTTATTATACTGTCCTAACATAAGCAAATGTTAGGAAAAAATTCAAATTCAAAATTCAAATTGCAATGTTTTTTTTAAAAAATTAACAAAAGTGAAAAAGTAGAGAAAATTAAAGAGGAAAAGTTCCAAATGAGTTCCCAGAACACATGGAGGGCTTTCCCAGTAGAGATTAGGCACCTGGGGTAGACTGAAAATCTACGGGGAAACCAAACTATTTGAATGAACATTTTTCCATGGGTCCCTGCAGTATATAGGGCAACCCATGTATTTCTCCAACAGATCCTCTGCCAATGCATAGAATAATCTAGACAGAGATCCAGATTGTTCCAAATGACTCCAGATGTTCTTGTAATACATAGAACACTCCAAACACAGAGCCAAAATCACCTGTGATGGAATAAGTGGGTTTATCTTCAAAAAAGCAAATTCATATGATCCCTGAACCCAAACAGAACTCCTCAAAATGGACCAAGCCTTAAAAGTTTACTGAAATCAGCTTCTCAAATCCCAGACAAGTCCCAGAGTGGTGGTACTGGATCCAAGGGGCTGGGGAAACCCTCTTACACTACGGGACCCCAATTCTGGCCTCACATGTGGACCCTATTCAGACCCAGAACAGTCTAACCTCTACAGACAAAGGTCAAGCTATTTTTTCTTGTCAATTCTGGCTCTTTATTCCCCCACTATAGAAAGTTTAGGGTTGTCTCATATGTAGGCTCTCCTCAAAAAGGAATAAAACAACAGGAAACACAGATTACATATATGACAGCTATTTATTTCCTCCAAGCAAAAGAAATTCTTTTTTTTTAAATATAAATTTATTTAACCTTTTACATTCATTTTCACAAAATTTTGGGTTCCAAATTTTCTCCTCATTTATCCCCTCCCCCCACCCCAATGCACCAAGCATTCTAATTTTCCCTATCACCAATCTGCCCTCTCTTCTATCATCCCTCCCTTCTCTTATCCCCATCTTCTCTTTTGTCCTGTAGGGCCAGATGACTTTCTATTCCCCATTAACTGTATTTCTTATTTCCTAGTAGCAAGAACAATACTCAACAGTTGTTCCTAAAACTTTGAGTTCCAAATTCTCCCCATCCCTCCCTCCCTTTGGGAAGGCAGGCAATTCAATATAGGCCATATTTGTGTAGTTTTGCAAATGACTTCGATAACAGTCGTGTTGTGTAAGACTAACTGTATTTCCCTCCATCTTATTCTGCCCCCCATTGTATCTATTCTGTCTTTTGATCCTGTCCCTCCCCGAGTGTTGACTTCAAATTGCTCCCTTCTCCCATTACCCTCCCTTCCATCATCCCTCCCTCCCTACTTATCTCCTTCTCCCCCACTTTCCTGTATTGTAAGATAGGTTTTCATACCAAAATGAGTGTGTATTTTACTCCTTCCTTTAGTCAAATGTGATGAGGGTAAACTTCATGTTTTTTTCTCAGCTCTCCTCTTTTTCCCTCCACTAAAAAGTCTCCTGCTTGCCTCTTGAATGAGACATAATTTACCCCATCCCATTTCACCCTCTCTCCTCCCACTACATTTCTCTCTCACCATTTACCTTAATTTCTTTTAAGATATGGTCCCATCCTATTCAATTCACTCTGTGCTCTCTGTCTCTGTGTGTGCGTGCATGTGTGTATGTGTGTGTGTGCATGCATGTACATGTGTGTGTATGTGTGTGTGTGTGTACATCTGTGTGTGGTCCCACCAACTACCCAGATACTGAAACATTTTAAGAGTTACAAATATTGTCTTTCCATGTAGGAATGTAAACAGTTCACCTTTGGTAAGTCCCTTGTGACTTCTCTTTGCTGTTTACTTTTTCATGCTTCTTCTCATTCTTGTGTTTGAAAGTCAAATTTTCTTTTCAGCTCTGGTCTTTTCATCAAGAATGCTTGAAAGTCCTCTGTTTCATTGAAAGACCATTTTTTCCCCTGAAGTATTATACTCAGTTTTGCTGGGTAGGTGATTCTTGGTTTGAGTCCTAGTTCCTTTGACTTCTGGAATATCCTATTCCATGCCCTTCGATCTCTTAATGTAGAAGCTGCTAGATCTTGTGTTATCCTGATTGTATTTCCACAATACTGGAATTGTTTCTTTCTAGCTGCTTGCAATATTTTCTCCTTGACCTGGGAACTCTGGAATTTGGCCACAATGTTCCTAGGAGTTTCTCTTTTTGGATCTCTTTCAGGCAGTGATCGATGGATTCCTTCAATACTTATTTTGCCCTCTGGTTCTAGAATCTCAGGGCAGTTTTCCTTGATAATTTCTTGAAAGATGATGTCTAGGCTCTTTTTTTGATCATGGCTTTCAGGTAGTCCCATAATTTTTAAATTGTCTCTCCTGGATCTATTTTCCAGGTCAGTTGTTTTTCCAATTAGATATTTCACATTCTCTTCCATTTTTTCATTCTTTTGGTTTTGTTTTATGATTTCTTGGTTTCTCAGAAAGTCATTAGCCTCCATCTGTTCCATTCTAATCTTGAGAGAACTATTTTCTTCAGTGAGCTTTTGAACCTCTTTTTCCTTTTGGCTAATTTTGCTTTTGAAAGCATTCTTCTCCTCATTGACTTTTTGAACTTCTTTTGCCAATTGAGTTAGCCTATTTTTCAAGGTGTTAATTTCTTCAGCATTTTTTGGGGTCTACTTTACCAAGGTATTGACCCATTTTTCATGCTTTTCTTGCATCTCTCTCATTTCTCTTCCCAGTTTTTCCTCAACCTGTCTAACTTGATTTTCAAAATCCTTTTTGAGCTCTTCCATGGCCTGAGC
Source organism: Bettongia penicillata ogilbyi (assembly GCA_023548195.1). Taxonomy (NCBI): domain Eukaryota; kingdom Metazoa; phylum Chordata; class Mammalia; order Diprotodontia; family Potoroidae; genus Bettongia; species Bettongia penicillata. The sequence goes on along the minus strand of JAJHZJ010000612.1, from coordinate 8,080,973 downwards.
CCACCGGCCATCCACCTGGGATGTCTGGGATACAGAGGTCCCGACCTCCACGTCTTTTCCTGATGGCAAGCATTGTACTTCCTCATCAGAAATGAAGGGAGGAAGGAACATCTCTTCCCCAAGAAAGTAGCTCTCTATGGTCTTATTTTGCTTCCTTTTTCTGGGCATTTTCCCAACCAGTTACTTGACTTCTGAGATTCCTCTGCACCCCCGCCTAGATCCACCCAGCTAGTGCTTGGGGTCTGAGATTCAAATGCTGCTTCCCAGCCTCAGGGCTTTCCGTGGTGGGAGCGGCTGCTATTCAATGTGAGCTTAAGTTCTGGTGCTTGGGTGGGGGCAGGGCTGCCTCCCAGGCTCAGTTCCCTCAGGGGGTTTATGTGCAGACCTTCGGTAATGGCCCTGAGCTCCTGCCTGCTTGGGGAGTTCCGGGCTGCCGCTGCCTCCGCTGCTCCCTCTGCCGCTGCCTCCCGAGGGGGCCTGAGCCACGGAGACACCCCGCTCCCCTCTCAGCCAGCCCCAAAGTCTCTCTCCCTGACCTGTAGCGCCTGTGGTTGGAGGGACCTTCATGGCCTCCAGAGATTCCATCCCTGAAGCCTGCTCAGATCTTCTCCTCTGGGGCCACGCTGGCCAGGGCAGCTCAGGGGTGGGTTCCGCTGTCTGGTGCGTGACAGACCTTTGGGGTCAGCTTTCCAGGGCATGGAACGGAAATCTCTTCCACTGCATTGGTGTGTGGCTTGCAGTACTCCAGAATTTGTGGGGAGTTCTTTTCACACGAAATTTATGGGCTGTGGATTCGGAGCTAGCATACGTGAGTCTTTCTACTCTGCCATCTTGGCTCCTCCCCCAAAAGAAATTCTTAAACCACAAAGACTTCACAAAGATTTAAAATATGAAACAATAACCCATAGCTCTTGTTATGCTTGATAAGCCAGAACATATGTGGCCCAGTGAAATTGGCCAAGGGAACTCATTCAGCCCCAGAAAGGATCTGTGGGGCAAACTCTAGCCAGAGTACATAGTGGGGGGTGAGAGTTGATTACTTCCATCACAAAACCTGAGAGCAATTTTTTTTCAGGTATACATGGATCCTTCACAAAAACTGTATATATAATTAGAAACTCTCAGTAAATAAAAAGGACAAAAATAGAAACACTACCTTTCAGTTAATAAGTACTTACATATTAAATATCACTAGCAAATAAGCCCCTTGAAGGCAAGGACTGTTTTGATTTTGTATCCCTAGCATCTAGCATAATTCCTGGCATGCAGTGGGTGCTTAATAAAAGTTTGTTGAGTTGAACAGAACAAAACCATAAAGGTACCAGATTGCTTCCTTAACCCTACCATTATTTAAAGTATTGTTTTCTTTCAAAATTCAAACTAGGAGAAATTTTAAAAGAAAATAATACCTCAAATGATGGTAGAGTCAAGAAGGTAATTCATAACCTAAATGTTTTGAGGCAAAATGCCATCCACATCCAGAGAAAGAACTATGGAATCAGAACACAGAATGAAACAGAATATTTTCTCTTATGTTATGTTTAGTTTTTTTTCTCATGGTTTCTCCCATTCATTTTAATTCTTCTATGCAACCTGACTAATGTGAAAATGTGTTTAATAAGAGTATATGTGTAGAACCCACAAAAAGATTGCATGCCTTCTTGGGGAGGGAAGGAAGAGGGAGGGAGAGAAAATTTAAGACTTATGGAAGTGATTATTGAAAACTGAAAACAAATTAATTAAATTTTACAAAAAGAAATGTCAAAAAAGAAGGCAATCCATTTAAAGGGCAACAGAATTATGAACACAGTTCCTCCAAATAAAAACCACAGTACAATAAAATTGGGGGTGGGGAAGGCAGGAAGACAACAGCTACTGCCCTGGCATGCTGAGTCCTCATGAGTATACCAATTTCTCTCTGTCACCGGGGTTGCCTTCTTTGGGCACATAAAGTAAGCAGAAGTAGGGCTTCCCTACTGGTGCTGGAAGGTTGGGCAAATCACATCGTTAGTTCTGTGCTAGCTGTACTTAGGAGTTAGAGAGAGAGGTGGAGGATGACAATGGAACTATTGAGTGATGGAACATCATGGCTCTAGGGATCTGATATAGAAAAGGAAATAGTTAACCACAACATAATAATTTATGTAAATCTCTTGATGTATCTTTCAATAATAATAAATGTTGGCTCTTAGGGAGCAAGGCAGCATTCTTTTGGATTGTGCCTGAATTTTGTCAGTTGCACATTACCTCATTTTGACCTCAATTTAATACATTGGATCGAACACTCCCCTTTCATTTGATTCACTAAATTAGATAACTAAATTTTTATTTCTCTTTTATTTGATTCAATAAGTTAGATTAAACTGGGGCTAGAAATTGATATGGTAGGCACACTCATGATTAGCAACCAGCAAAGAGAAGAAGGTTGCCAGAAGACCTCCTACTCAAGAAAGTATGAGACATATTCACGGAATACATATTAAAGTCATAATAATGGATCTGTTTGGCATCTCTAAGTACTGAATCAGTCTCAGGTTGATTACACACACACACACGCACACATAGACATATATATGGAGAGGAAGGGAAAGTCCTATAGAATGATCTCTAGCACTCTGGGTAGACTCCTATGGAGGTTTAATGGAAAGATATGGACAAGAGTTAGCAGAGGATGAGAAAGGGCAGATTAGTTGCAATCTGCACCACTGGAGGAAGTACCCACATCAGTGGACTCATGGTTCCATTCTATTTTGGTTGTTTATTTTTATCTCTCATGTGACACTGCCTTATACATAGCAGTTACTCAATAACTAATTTAAATTGAATTTAAAAAAATAAAACTAGGTAAGAAAGGGAGAAGGAATGTCATATTCAGAGAATAACAAGGAGATTGATCTCCAGCAAATTGGCTGGTAAGTTACAGTGCATGAGGGAGTACAATATAAAATAGGTAGAAGCTGGGTCATAGAGGGCTTTAAATGTCAAATAGAGGAGTTTATATTTTGTTCTAGCAGCAATAGGGAACCACTGAAATTTCTTGAGCAGGGGAGTGACATGGTTAAATCTATTCTCTCTCTTTTTTATTTTTTAAATTCTGAACTTCAGATACCAAATCGAACAAGCATCTCCATATATAAAGTAGAACCAAAAAAAAGGATATATCACAAAACTGTAAGTCTCTTCTACATTCATCTAGTTTTTCCTTTTATTCTTTTCAGTTTTAATTTAATTTTTCTTATGATTTTCTTTAAATAATAAATGGAAGATGCAGTTTTCCAGGTTATCCTGCCTCTCTCTCTCCCTCCCTTTCTCTCCCTCTCTCTCTCTTTCTCTCTCTCTCTCTCTCTCTCTCTCTCTCTCTCTCTCTCTCTCTCTCTCTCTCTCTGTTTGTGGGATTTCTTTCTGGACTTCCTTCTGATCTCTTCTGTGCTTTAAAAAAATTTATTCGGACCCTCTTTTCTTTTGTTACTGCCTCCCCGCCATTCACAGATCTTGGCAATTGATTGGACTGTATCTGTCTAAATGAGAGATAATCAAGACTCAACGCTGAGAATATGGGTAAGAAGGAAGAATGATAGTGCTCTAAACAAAACTAGAGATAGTTAGAAAGAGAGGTGGGTTTAGGAGAAAGAAGATTAAGTTCTGGCTTGAAGTACTGAGTTTTGAGATGTCAGTGAGACATCTAGGTAGAGCTATCTAAGCAGGCAGCTGGAGTCAGCTACAGAGCTTGAGGTAACGGAGAAATGAGGGCTACGCTTGCTGATTTAAGAATCATCTGCATAGAAATGATAATTAATCCTATGGGAGCTGATGAGATCACCCTGAGAGAGTAAAGACAATGGAGAAGAGACCTAGGACAGAGCCCTGGGGCACACCCACACATGGAGGCCAGGATGTGCTGAGGATTCAGCAAAGAAGACTGACAAGGAGCCAGGAGACAGATACCCATGCCTTCTCCTCTTCCTATATTTAAGATCCTGTCTGATTCACTGCCGGACTGCTGCTGTCAGCCCGTAAACTGCACATGTCCCTTGAGGCGCTGGTTAATTGACTTGTGATTAGGAAGCTGCCGGAGGGTGAAACAAGATCTGAGAATTCAGACCTCCAGTGGGGAGAAATGTGTCAATAATAGAATAATATCCCGAGGATAGGAGGCAGTCTTAGCTCAGCTAGGGAGAGGCTGCTGGGTAGGTCAGAGAGGTGGATAAAGCATCTAGATCCCAGCAAGGCTAAGAGCAGGGACCTGAGCCCCACCATCCACAGCCAATAAGTCAATTGCAATCTGCTCAGTTTTATTTTGTGGTTCTTCGTCATCGCCTTGTGCTGCCCTCAAGCCCCAGCATAGGCAACTGGATTAATAAATCTTTATGAAGAAAACATGGTAGAAAATAGCCTCCAATAAAGTCCTGCTCTGCTGCCTCCTGGTGGCCAAGATAACCTTGATTCTAAGGCTCTAAGAGTGAAGTCCTACCAAGTTAGAAAGGATCCCAGTAAGGATCCAGTGAAAAATGGACAAGTTTAGCTCAAGTCAGAGAGGTTCATGGGTGGCAGGTTGGCCACTAGGTGAGAAACATTTGGGAGCACAGCACATCGTTGACATCAATAGAAAGGGAACCCACATCAGAGGGGAAAATCAGACCTCTGGAAATACTTAAATGCAAGAAAAGTAGCCTGGGCAAATGAATAAAGGGCTGACTTTAAAATGAGAAAGATCTGGGTTCAAGTCCTGCCTCTGACACTTATTACATGTGTGATACCATCACACATGTCTCCAAGCTACTTTCTGAGCCAAGAGTTCTTAACCTGGGGTCTATGAAATCCCATGGTGTCTATGAATGATTTCATTGGCTCTATGTACCTGGGCAGGAAAAAAAAATACATTTTTATTTTCAATAATCTCTAATCGAAGTTTGGTATTTTCTCCAATTAGTTAAAAACATTATCTATAATTTCACCAGACTGCCAGTGGGGTCTCTGACCACAGAAAGGTTAAGAACCCTTCTTTAATAAATTACATAGTTGCCCAATCTCCATGGGAGATTTAGCGGGGGAGAGAAGTCTCCAACACTGATAAATTCATAGACTTCGGAGTGGTGAATATCTATCCAAAGCCAGACCTGAAAATAATCCGTTCTACAGCATAACAACATACAGCATACAACAAACATATCCACCCTTTACTTGAAAACCTCTGTTGATGGGAAAGGTACTACATCCCTACAAAACTGATATTCTAGTAGTATCTCCTAATTAACATTTCAGTTTAGGAGGGTCTTAATAATAAAGCCTCCAATCATAGACTTTACAAAAAAAAAAAGTAGGTGGGAATAGATGCAGGGGAGGGGAACCTACAGTCTCAAAGTCACATGTGGTCCTCTAGATTCTCAAGTGTGGACATTTGACCAAATCCAACTCAAAGGGCCACACTTGTGGACCTAAAGGGCCACATGTGGCCTCAAGGCTGCAGATCCCCCCGCCCCTAGTCATTAGTGCTTTAAACTTACAACAGATATTCAATAGGAGTTTTAAAGTTGCTGGCAGAACTCAATATTTCAGACCAGTTCCTGTTTCCACTGATTACAAACTCAATTGGGGTCCAGGGGTCCCTACTTCTCTCCTTTAACCCATTTCCTGTGCTTCAGGGATTACTAAAGAAAGGGTTCATCAGGCTTCAGCAGGATACCAAAACCATATCATTTCTATCCCAGCAAGCTTTAAAGCCTGATTAGTCACACACTAATTAGAGTGACTCAGCTCTGCCTCCTCATTAGGTCCCACAGGTACTGTTCCCTGACTTGGAATTGCCAGGCTGAGTTAGGGGCTTATCTAGAAACAAAGAAGGAGCTGCTGCCCTTGGGAAATGCTGAAGGTCAGGACTGTGGCTGAGAGGGTTTATTAGAGATTGACATGAAAATGAGTTTCCATCCCTTGAGTCAAACTAAAGAACCTCCATGTACAATATAGGGTACTGGAGAAGTTAATAAACTGGGCAAGGTGCCTGACCTTGAGGAAGGAGTTTACCATCTACATGGAGATGACATTATGACCTTATGGAGACGACAAGTTCACTGGTAAAGACCATATAACTTATTGACTTAATATGCAGAGCAGTTGGGAATGTTGGGGGACTATGGTTAAATGATATAAGGCTAGATAAGATATAGTCCTTCTCCTCATGGACTTTATAGTCTAGAGGGGAGAAATGAAGGAGTCTTCACCATTTTATGGAGCAGAGATGAAGACCGTCCAGAAGCATTAAAAATCTTGTTACATGGAAACAGTCAACGCTGTGAAGAGAGAGGCTGTGGAAAGACAGGCACACACTCCACCACTGGTAGAAGAGTGATCTGATTCAGTCATTCTAGAAAATAATTTGTAATTATTTGAAAAAAGTTTACATACCATTCAAATACTTTGACCTAGAGAAACATTTAACCCCCAAGAGGTCAGAAAGGTCCTATATATGCCAAGATATTCATAGCAGCACTTTTTTGCAGTAGCAAATAACTAGAAACAGTGAGCAAATAATAGCTGAAAAAATTATGGTATATGGGTATTTTAGAATATGTCTCATCATGATGTAGAGCCTTAAAGTCAGGAAAAACTGACTTAAAGTCCTGTCTCTGAAACACACTAGCTGTGTGACCATAGATAAGTGATTAAGCCTCTCTAAGAGGATCAGTTATAGACAAGGGGCTGATCTACAGCAATGGAGGGAATTTCCACACCTGGAGTTCCTAGTTGGGATACCACCACCACCCCCCAAAAAAGAAATGATGACTAGAATAGAAAAAATTCAGGGAAACATGGGAAACTTGCATGAACTAATACAAAACGAAGAAAACAGAACCAGAGGAACAACATACATATTCTGTCAATAAGGTAAAGGCAAGATCCTTTACTGAAAGGGAGGGGTGAGCAGTAGTTTAGGAGGCATGAGGAGGAAGGAAGACTTTGGAATAGACTCTATGGGGAGTATGATAAAGAGTGAACCAGAAGAAAATAAATATTGCCATGTAGTCATGATGGCTTAATTGAGATAACATATTTACAGCGTAGAGTGGGGTGTAGTCTCATCAGGGTTGCATGACCATTTCCAGCAGCCTTCACATTTTGAGAATAGGAGCAGAGAAGGCAGATAGTGAGAACAGCACTCAGGGTTTGGACTTGGTGAGGCATGAGGAGTGGTAGGACAAGTGGGTAAGGTTTTCAAGGGTAGAGAACAGAGGTTCAGAGATTGCAAAAATGGTTGAACTGGTCAACCAGATGTCCAAGACTGAAGAAAGGAAAGAGAAGCTATATCAAGGGGAGAATATGCAGATGTGTAGAGTATGATCCACATGTAGATCTGTAGAATATGAAGGTTGTAGTGAGGAAGCATAAATTCAGGAACAATAAGGTAGAGAAATAGAAAGCTGTTATGATAAGAAAGAAGGATTTTAAGTTCCAGATCATGGGGGGCAGCATAGTTATGGGGCAAGATAGTGAGAGTTAGGATGTGATCATCCCTCCATGTGTTTTAGATTGAATAAAGATGTAGGTTATGATAACTGAGGAGGTTATTCAACTGTGTGGTCAGCATGTCAGGTAGATATCAGAATGTAAACTGAAGTCCCAAGTAGAAGGGCAGTGGTTGGGGCAGAGAAGAACGTGAGAGGCAGAATGTCTTGGAGGTTGGCAGGTGAATACAACAAGGATGTGACTTTGACAAGGATCTGGATCAGGTGATACAGAGAATGAATGAACTTCAAAGGACAGGAAATTTTAGAGTGATGGTGACAAAGGAATATTCTGGAAGCATAAGTGAGAAGCAAAGAGTATAGTATACCTGCTCCTCCTTCTGATCCAGCATTTCAGGTGGTGTGAAAGGAGCACCCAGGGAGACAGAATTTTCTGGAGTGATCCAGGTAGGTTTCTGTTCATACCAGAAAATGAACAAATGTGAGGAAAATAAATGGGAGTTTATTGACAAGATGGTGTTTTAGAATGGAATAAAAATGCAGGGAAGGCCATGAAGTGTGTATCCTTTTCCATTTTTTGTGCTTCCTTTACCAAGCATTGGCCCTTTTTCATGATTTTCCGGCATCACTCTCATTTGTTACCCCAGTTTTTCTTCTGCCTCTCTTATCTGATTTTTAAAAACCTTTTTGAGCTCTTGCAGGAATTCTTTTTGAGCCTGATGCCAATTCACTTTTTTCTTTGAGGCTTCACATGTAGGTATTTAGACACTGTTGTCTTCTTCTAAATTTATGTTTTGATCTTCCCTGTCACCACAGTAACTTTTTAAAAGTTAAAAGAGTTTAAAAGAACTTAAGTTCTTTTTTCCCTCATTTCATAACTTTTGACTTTATGGATTCTTTTCCTTCAGTTTCTTGCATGGGGCTGTGGGCCTTGCTGCTGCTTTGCCTGGATGCTGCCTGTGCTGGATTGCATTCCCTTTTTACCCCAATGAGACAGACCTTTCCTGACCACCTTCTAAGTTGTCTTAGTCTCGAAAATTGTTTCACCCCATCCTTTTGTTGACTTTACTATCCAGAGTTCATTTTGAGGCATTATTTTATAGTTGTTTGGAGGAGGTGAATTTAGGAGAATTCAGGCAAGTTTCTGCCTTAATCTATCATCTTGGTTCCCTTTCCTGGACATGGACTATGGAGGAAGAGATAGAAGGGAGATGGAGATTCAGATGGATAAGATACTTACCATAGCAAGTAGTGATTAAATCATAGGGCAAAGGTGAATAGGAGTTGGGAGTTGGTTTGTTATAGGATGAGGGACCTCTCCAGGGTACCAGTATGACTGAGTGCAGCCTCCATTCAGGGGTAATGGTATCAACTTCCATAGTAGCTTTCTAGAAATATAAATAAGCTGGAAGTGCAGGCAGTAGATGGAGGTAGTGGGAAGTTCTGTCTGGGTCAGGAAATAACTGTTATTTTTTAAAGTTTAGAGAGTTTGGCTCTCAATTTTCAAACCCTTATAAGCACAAGGCCTTCTTGTTGCCCTGTTTTCTTTTTAACATAATTGTTTAAATTATTTTAAAACATTTGAGCAAAAAATGAAAAAAGAAGAGTGTAGTATTTCTTCTCAATGGATGGGGAGAGGGTAAAGGGAGGGAGAAAATTTGGAAGTGAAAAGAAAATCTTTTTTTAATTAAAAAAGAGAAAGAAGAGGATGAGAGGAAAGGGGAATGATGGTTTAATTGCAATGCACTGTAACTTTTCTCTAGACTCAATTTCCTTAACTGCAGAGAAAGGCTCAATCTTTTCTATCTCCAGATCAGTGCCCAGAACACAGGGCTTCACACCTAGCAAGTATTCAATAAAATCTATTGAATGAAAATAGAATTTTCATTTTAAGTGAAAATGAAAATTATCATCTTGGGAAGTTCCCTAAAATTTATTTTCTCTGATTCTTGGCTAATTGTGAGAGTCCCTTCTAGACAACAGAAGGGCAAAATTAAAGAGGTGTTTTATTAAGCACATTAAGCATTTGTCAAGCATAATGTGAACAATAGCAAAGCTTACAGTTCTAATAACAAACCTGTCAAGTAGATGTCATAAATCTTACTATCCTGTTTTTATAGGAGAGGAAGCTAAGTCTCAGAGAAGGAATAATTTGCCTACGGTCACATATTAAATGTTGGAGCTGATCTCTTGAATCCAAATCTGATACTTTTTCCACCATTCCACACTACCCCCACTTTGCCTGGACCAGGACCAGGACCAGGATTTATGTTCAGACAGTTTTAACTTTTCTTCCTACGGGAGTATAAATATAAGCTACGGCACAAGGGGAGGAGCCCAGGCCTCAGAGATAAGAGATCTGAATTCTAATCTCGGTCCTACCTACACTATGGGCTACATTTCTCCATAAGATGACTTTCTGAGATGGTCTCTAAGGTTATTCTAGTTCTTTTGTATTCATAAAAGTCGACTCTTGGATACCTGTTCAAATTGGTTCTAGCACAACCCTTCAAGGGGTCCAGGGCACAAAAAATGGTGAAGAACCCCCGGACTAGCTGATCTCCAAGCTATCTTCCAGTTTTAAACCCCTGGTTCTATTACTTGAATGAACAGTCTCTTCCACTGAGATTCAGTTTGCATTCTACCTGTTGATTCTACCAGGACACCCAAATCTTGGCCCTTTGGGGAACTATCCTATTAAGGTAGACTGTGACATGCCTTCCCATAGTGAGAGTCACATCTTTACCTTCATAGTGAATAAGGTCTTTGTCATACCTCCATTTTCCCCCCACCCCCATCCCCTACCCTACCCATGGAGAAGGCAAGGAAAATAAAAACCATTACAAATAGGTATAGACATGCAAAACAAATTTTGGCATTGGCCCTGTTTTTCCACTTAATTCAATAAATAGTTATTAAGCTTCTATGGTGTACAGAGCACCGTGCTAGGTGCTGGGAGAGATGGAAGATTTAGAAAAAATATAATCCTTGCCCATAGAGGGTTTTATAAACAAATATTTCTATAGGTATGGTAATAGAGAAATATATATATTACAAATAGAATTTAAGAGAACAATGTAGTACTAGGTAGATCCAAAGAAGGAAAGATCACTGCCCAATGGAGGTATGAGAAAGTTTCATTGAAGAGGTGACATTTGACCAAGGTCTTAAAGAATTGGTAGGATTTTGACAATTGGCAATGGAAAGAGGCAGGGTATTCCAGTCCTGGAAAATGGCATATGTAAAGACAGGGAGCCATGAGACTGGGATATGTGTGGGATGACAGGGAGTCCAGTTTGGCCAGAAAAAGGAATATGTGTATTCCTTGGAAGGTAGGAGATAAAGCTGGAAAGGTAGATAGATCACGGCCTAGTTTTTCTTTTTTGCGGGGAGGCGGGGTTTAAGTACCAGGCAAAGGCGTTTTAGATTTTTTTTCAGTAGACAGTAGGGAGCCATTGGAGGGTTTTGAGCCCAGAAAAGAGCAGGCTTATCTATAAGGAAGATTACTGTAGAAACCTGTGCAGCATAGTGTTGAAGAGCCTGGAAGCAAGGACACCTATGAAAGAACTATTACAATAGCTAAAAGAAGTGAAAATAAAGACTCAGGTCAGGGTGGCAGCCGTGGGAATGGAAAAGAGAATGGATATGAGAGCCATCCGGAAGGCATTGTTGGCATGACAACAACACATGTTGTTATGTTGATATAACAAGCTGGATGTGGGGGGAGGTAGAGGAGAATCAACAATTACACCAATATTTTCCAGGTTAAATGTTATCGGCTTCAGTTGATTCTTGTTTGAGAGGGTTTCATTCCCTGGTTGTCCTACTCCTAATACTTATCAGATTCTCTTCTGAAACGGAAATCTGAGCTGTACAATATTCTAGCTGTGGTCCAGCCAGGGCAGAAGACCTAGCAGTCTTTTACCTCACTCATAAACTCTACATCCTTGATGTGTGAGAAGTGGCGAACAAACTGGGGACCTATGGCAATCAGCTGGGACTCCCTTTCTGTCCTATCCAGTTTAATTCAATACACATTTTTTAAGTATCTTCTACAAGCAAGGCCATTCTGGTATCCTCTGTAAGAGGACATGGACAAAAATGAGCTAGTATAGGTGGGTTATGATGAGCTGGTATAGATTGGTTATGATTTAAACCTGGAAGAAGCACATGCGTTAATAAGCTGTTGGATCCATGGAAGTCCTGTATCATGCTACCTTAACAGCAAGATTTCTGACACTGCCCCACCAACCTCATCCCCCAAGGCAGTAAAGACCCTTTTCCAGGTCCTGGGAGAGGGTGTCTTCAATCTGATAACAGGAACATCATGCTCTCCAAAATTGGGAGAGGAAAATAGGTTCTTGCCTGCCAGGAGAGAGAGGGACTTGGCACCATCTTTGCTTGGCAATTGAGGCCCCTGGTCCCTTCTGGAAGCCAACACATGCCATCTGGAAATGGGAGGGAAGAGGTCCAGGATGCAGCCCACAGTGGGAGAAGGGTGAGGGCACCAAGGAACCTTATTGGGTCAGGGGTGACCTCAGCAGGACCAACAGAAATATTTGAGTGCCTGGGCCCTGATTCCCAGCTCTTGGACTTCCCTAGTGCCCATCCTATTAAGGGCTTTCTCATGTGCCATGTACATGAGACAGCTACACCTCTCTCCCAAGAGCCCCCAATCAGAGCCTCTACTTCACTTACTTCTTTCCTCTACCCCTTGTGTCCTTGTTTCCTTCAGTCCAGCTTCCCTCTCTCCTCCCAGTCAAAGCTCCCAGTCTCCCTTCTCCTCTCTTCCCTCTTGGCACTCTTTCCTGCACCACCCCCTCAATCCTCCCCCTCCTCCCCAGCAGCAGTCAGCCACCCTGGTGCTGCTGCCCTTAGAGCCTGCCCAGACAGACGTTCCTGTGACTGCTCCCACAGGCAGCTCTGGAGCTAAGACTGTCAGGAACTCATGGAGAGCCCAGGGACCTGGAACCAAGGGGACCGGCGACTCTCTGGTGGGGGGCATGGTCCAGACTCCACGATGGACACTCTAAAGGTAGGTGATGCCAGGCAGGGACACAGGGGTGGGGGTAAATTCTGAGCCCTGAGGTCTGAACTCCTAACAGATATTTATCCTCATTTTCCTGCCCTTTCTTCTCCCTCCAATTTGCTCAGGTCAGAAAGAGTGAAAGTAGGGGATTAGGGGACCGTAACCTCCTGAGCCCTCAGTGAGCATCATTCTCACATGGGGGAGGAGAGTCAGACTGAAGTCCAGGAACCTCAGGGGTTCCAAGGCAAGAGAAAAGGAGAGGCCTGAGGGAGGGGCAGAGGCCCCAGATCTCAAGACAGGAGAATTAGACTTCAGTGACTCCAGGTTTCCCAGAACTCATTAACATGACCCCTGTCTGGTGGTTACTTATCTGAACCTCTCTTGAGCCATCATTTCTTTCTTTCTCTGCTGGTCATTCTTTACGGCCTTTCTTCACTGATCACTTTTGAAAGAAATAAAGCTGGAGAAGCAGAGTTGACCAAGGTCTGAGGGAGGGGATTGCTTAGATCCACCCTACCACCCACCACCCACCACCGCCACCACCACAGGCTTAGGCACTGTCCATCCTACATGGAGAACAAGTGAATTTAAATCGTGCTCTGGGACTTCAATGAAAATTGATCAAGAGTCTACTCTATATGAAGCACTGGGCTGTAGTCCAAGAACACAAAAGTAAAACAAAATGAAAAAACCAAGAAATTGTCCCTTCCCTCAAGGAGCTCACTGGGGAAAGGAAAGAAGAAAGGCAAGAAGCATTTATTAAGCACCTACTGTGTACTAAATGTACATAGCACTGTACTAAGTGCTTTACAAACATGAATTCTTCTGACCCTCACAGCTCCTTGTGAGGTAGGTGCTATTGCTATCCTCATTTTATAGTTGAGAAGACTGAGACAAGCAAAGTTAAATGATTTGCCTGGGGCCTCACAACTAATAAGTATCTAATAAGTGCCTGAGGCTGGATTTGAACTCAGGTCTTCCTGTGTCCAAGCCCAGAGCTCCCTAGCTGCCTCTACGGGATGAAGTCTGTACAGAGATTAAGTAGATATTAATTTAAAGAGGAAAAAATGAAACGAAGATGAGAAGGGCATGGGGCCTAGCCTATGCAAAAGTATGAAGGTGGCAGATAGAATGTGGAATCCAGGGAACAGCTAGTAAACACATTGGGCAGGAACATAGAGTACATAAAGGGGAGTAATAAAAAATGTCTGGAAGGGTATGTGGAGGGCAGCGAGGTGGTGCAGGGAATAGAGGACTGGCCCTGGAGTCAGGAGGACCTCAGTTCAAATTTAGCCTCAGATACTTGATACTCACTAGCTGTGTGACCTTGGGCAAGTCACTTAATCCTTATTGTCTCACAACCCCACTTCAAAAAAAAAAAAAAAAAAAAGGTAGGTGGGAGCTATACTGTGGAAGGCTTTAAATACCAGGTCCAAGTGCTTGTCTTTTATCCCAGAAGCAAGAGGGAACCATTGAATATTTCCAAGTTTGAAAAGGACACAGTCAGAAACAATGTTTCAGAAATATGCAGAGTGGAGGATGAATTGGAAAGGAGAGACTGGAATTGGAGACACCAGAGAGGCAGTTATTACAGTAGCCCAGTTAAGATGTCATAAAGGACAGAAGTGGAGAGAGGGAGCACAGATCCAGCAACTGCGGCAGAGGCAGAAATGAAAGGACTTTTCAAATGGTTGAATGTGTCAAGATGGGGAAAGGGCCAGAGTAGGCTAAAGTCAGCTCTAACCAATTTGTAAGAGCTGATTGTTAAATTTTCAGCATGAGGATTTACATCAGAGATTGATTTACTGTTTTGTTGATTGTGTAGACTTAAGTGAGGGGAAAATATTAATAATGCAGGTTAAACTTAAAAGTGTGTCCTATGTACTTTTTTTGGAGAGCTGGTTGTTAAACATTTACCAGCACATCACTATGTGGGGGAGAGGGAAAAGTTAAGGATGGCTCTGAAGTTATGACCAGATGACTAGAAGGATGATGGTACCCTATGCAGAAACAGGGAAGTTTAGAGGAAGGGTGGGTTAAGGGGAGAAGATAGTAAGTTCCATTTTAGATATGTTGGTGATGTGGCATTGGAATTTAGGAGCTAGTTAGGGCTGGATATATAGATTAGTGGGTCTAATGAACAGAGATGTTAATTAAAGCCCTTAGGAGTTATAAAATCATTAAGAGTATAGAAAGAATAGAGAGTCTAGGACAAAGCCTTGGAAAACTACTATACTTGGTAGTAAAAGTTAGATGATCATCCAGCAAAAGAGAGTGAGGAGCAGTCAGACAGGAAAGAGTAGAAGGAAGAGAGAGAGAGCATTGTTATAGATGTCAAAGGGGGAGGGAGGAGAGACAGACAGAGAGAGAGAGAGAGAGAGAGAGAGAGAGAGAGAGAGGTACAGAGACAGAGAAACAGAGAGGCAGACAGAGACACAGAGAGAGACAGGCAGATAGACAGACAGAGACAGAGAGAGACAGAGACACAGAGAGAAGGAAGAGGAGGAGAGGAGAAAAGAGGGAGAAAGAGGAGGGAGGGAGCGAGAGAAAGGAGAGAGAGAGAGATCTGGGAGGGAAGGAGAGAGGGGGGGAGGAAGAAGGAGGAGGGAGGTGGAAACAGTGGAAACAGCTACGGACAGGTCAAGAGGACTGAGAAAAGATTTAGCTCATTGGTAACGCTGGAAAGAGCAGTTTCAGAAGAGTGGCGGGGTTGGAAGCCAGATTGCTAGAGTTTGAAAAGTGAGTAGGAAGTGAAGAAACGGAGGCAACAGGGGCAGACAGAGGATGGGCTCCTTCTGGGAATGTTGCTGTGAAAGGGAGAGGAAATGTAGGATGACAGCTTCAGGGGATGGCAGGGTCTGGTGGATGTGTTTTAAGGACAGATAGAGCTGGACATGATTGTAGGCAGCCTAGAATTAGCTGGTGGATAAAGAGAGATTAAAAATGAGAGAAGAGAAAGATGACAAGTAGAAGAAATGACTGGGGCCAAATCCTGGAGGAGATAGAGACGGTCACATGTCAGGTATCAACCTTGACAAATCTTCCTCAGAGACTGGAAGGCATGTTGTGGGGAGGGGAACATGGCTAAATTTTATACCTAAGAGAAAAGGGAATCAGAAATGAACTTTTGAGGGGGTGGAGGCACAGATGGGAGAGCTAACCCTGGCCATACCTTCGAGGGTTCTCACTGCTTTTGATGAGGGGAGACCATGGCCACACCTGGGACTGATCTCTTACGAAGAACCAAAAGATGAAAATCATGTGAGATGAGGAAATGGAAGAGGATTCAGGGTTAAGTTGGACAGATAAGAATTCTGATTGTGACCATGGATCCGGTGGTGAAATCTGGAGTCAGTGACATATTAGCTACTTGGTGCCACCATGTGGCTGTGGGCGTCAATGTGACCGAGGCTCTGCCTGGTTTGGGGAAAGAGACGGCCCAGACTGACCGGCATCTCTTCTTCCATGGGGATGTTAGAGAGACTGGTTACATCCAGCAAGGGATAGTGAGGGAGAACTGTAAAATACAATCCACTGTTCCCAGATGAGGGGAACCTAGGGCATCAGCAGCAGGAGCTTTCCCCCCAGTGAGTGAGACAATATTTAGGAGTAAATGGTTGATCCCACTTAGAACTGTCTCATCCCCGAGAGACCTCTCAGAGATTCTTGCCTGCACCTCTCATAAGGAAGGTTGGATGAGGTACAGCCTTCAGAATGGAAAATGGAGCCTAAGGAGGTAAGAAACTTAGCATAAATTGCCATAAGTATGTCATTGAAATGTCCATTCTGGAATATCCATCAGAGTAGATATATTTTTTTTCTCTAATACCCTGGATTATCCAAGGTTAGCCCCAGAAGCAGTGCTGCTGGTAGAAATTCTGCCTTATGCCTACTTTGGGAACCTCCTGCTTGAAGAAATCCAGATCTCTCTTATGAGAATGGCAAACATGTCTTTCTCTACACATGTCCTCCAGGAAGATGGCCTGTGCAAGAATATCTGTCCTGAGCTCAGTATCTGCAAAACCAATTCCACTCTCTGTCTGCCTGTGTGGTGACTATATGTCTAATCATTGTGTGTATTAGTGAAACCATATATGGTTGTGTATTTGTTAGCAGGTTGGGTTGTATGAGTGATTGTAACTACATGCAATTGTATGTATCTATATATGTGTGTTTTGATGAGGGAAGTCCATGGCCACACCTGGGAGTGGTCTCTCATTAAGAACCAGAAAATGGAATCATGTGAGATGAGGAAATAGGAGGGAGTTCATTGTTAAGCTGAACATATATGAATTCTGATATGCATGCCTTATATAGCTGCAAATCTGTGATAACATATGTAACCATACATGTTCACAGATGTGTGATTATGTGCATGAATGTCACTACATATGTATGAAGATGTCTGACCATCTATATGTATGTGACTACAAAGGCTAATAGGATCTTAGTTTTGGAGATGGAAAGGACATCAGAGGTCATCTAATCCAATCTCTTATTTTATGGTCGAGGAAACTGAGGACCAGAGAAAGTAAGCCAATTAAGTCCTCTGATTCCAAGTCCCTGCCTCTTTTCCATGCTCATAAGTACATATATGATTAAATATGGCCACATGTATTTCTTTATATGTGATTACTTACTTACATGTACGTAACTACCTACATGTGACTACAAATGACTATCTGTATATAGAGATGTGAGAGCACATGTGTATATACACACACATCAGACAGGGTGAACAGACTAGTGGTGAAGGAGAGATTGGTCAGTGATTGTTGAGCAGACTAACAGTCTAACTCCAGGGGGCAGCCTTTTCCTATAGGAAGAGTTCAAATTCTGCAGGACTCTCCCTATCCCACAGTATCCTTCCCTCCATCACTTCCCCCATGAAAGGAGAAAAAAGTTCTCAATAAAATTATCACACAAGAAGCCCAGCATATAACCCAGACCCAGGGGCCTAAAGAGAGATCTTCCCCCTCATGTTCAAAGTATTCCCTTCCACACTTTTACTGGCCACAGAGTCCCTGAAGGATCCTAATTCAAGAGTCCCATGGTGTCTTTGTAGAGTAGGATTGCAGGAAGCACAGAGAAATAGGGATAGCTGGGGATATGGCCAGCTGCAGGAGCTCCTCCTCTTAGTAAAGAGGTGGGAGTCTATGGATGTGACATGTGGTATACCCAATGAGACTAGGTCATTGTCTGTTGGCTCTGTTCAAATGTTTATCTTTGTTATAAGAGAGGGTTCAGTTGCATGGAGAATGAAACTTAAGGGGAAATGCCTATGATATAAAAATGAAGAGCATCAATAAAACTTTAAAGTTAAAAAATAAATAATAAGTTAAGGAAGTTAGAATAGATGATATCTAAGGTTGCCTCCAGTCATAGGACTCCATGATTCTAGCATTCATGAAGCTATGAATATTTATTCATATAGATTCTAAATATATGTGATATATATGTATAAACACATATATGTACATAAAATGACATGTGTATGCATGTATATGCTATTGCAAAAGTCTCAAGCTTTAAAGTTTAAAGCTACACTAAGACTTTTTGGATATGCTGTAAATAGAGAATAGAAGGTATTTGAGGGAATGAGGAGGAGGGGAAGGTGGAGGAGGAAGAGGAGGAGAAAAGCCTTTTTCATGGATAAAGCTTACCCTAGCTGGCGGTAGAGAGCAGAGAAAGCTAGTTTCATTATGGAAGTCTTAGTTGTAAGGAGTGAGCCTCCCTGCGTACTCTTTAATACCCTGTTGAGGAGAAAGGTCAAGTACCAGTGAGAACAGACCCTTCCTTCATGTCAGGCCTCAGTATCCAACTTTGAGGGCTTGTCCCTCCCCCAAATGATCATGGAGGAGGGTTCTGTCCATTCATTCATTCATTCCTTCCCTCCATCTATCTCTGGTCATTGATAGCTGTCCCTGCTAACTTCAAGGATAATGGTGGAGAGATCCATTTCCTAAGCTAGAGCCTGAGCTTAGGGGTAGAGGCGAGGAGGGGGATAATTTCTCTGGCTCAGCCTGAAACAGGAAAAAGATAAGGAGAAAATATGAAGAAGGTCTAGAGACAACAACTTTTGCAATAAAGGCAGGTTTGAGTAGTAATTGGTAGGTCTTTGCCATGACCCTACTTCTCTCTTTCAATTCACAGTCCCTAGCCTTCTTCTCCCTTGGTAGTTCTCTAACAACCATGGAAGATATTCAGTCTTTTCTCCTCTCTTGCCTTCTTTCCTCCAGAAACCTATTTGACTTCCTTTAGTCCAATAACCCCTTGACTCTGATTTCCCTTTGGACATAGGATGGCATCCTATCCCCTTTCTCTTACTGTCAAATTTCTTGAACAAGTCATCTACACCTGCCTCCACTTTCTCATTACTCCCTCAGTCTTCAACCCCCTGCAATCTTGCCTTGGTCCCAATCACTCTACCAGCTGCTCTCCCTGAGTTATTAATGACTGCCCATTGCTAAATCCAATGATCTTTCTTCTAATTCTATTAAAGCAGGATCATGTTGTAGAAAGATCATTGGCTTTGGACTTGTGTGTTCAATTTCCTCATCTGTAAAATGAGAGCTTTGGACTATGTTGCTTTTATGGTTCCTTCCAATTCTAAAATCCTTTGATCCTGTTTGCTCCTTCTATAGCACTTGACATGTTGACTATCCCCTGGCACTAGATCTGGATTCAAATCCTTCTTTGACTTGTGTGACCCTGTACAAGTCAATTAATCTTTCTCAGTTTCTTCATCTGTAAAATGAGGGTGTTGGACTGGATACTGTCTGAGGTCCCTAAATCTATGGCATCTATGGCATCTATGACACTGTCCTCTTTAATCACTCTCTTAATCTCTTGTTCTTTACTACTTTCCATCATTTTTCTACCTCCTAAATCAGAGAATCTTCTAAGACTTTTCTTTAACCTTTCCTCCCCGCCTATCACAGTTCTGTTCTTTTGCTCCCTTCCCTCTACAACAGTTCTCTTATTGAAGTCACCAACTCCCATGACTTCAATTAACACCTCTATACAAATATGAAAATTTTCATTTCCAGCCTAGACCTCAGAGTTCCACGCTTACCTTTCCAATTACCCACAGGACATCTGCATCTGTATATCCCTGTGGTGTTTTCAGCCAATGTATCCAAATCTGAATTTAGCATTTCCCCTTAAACCCACTACTCTGCCCAACTTTTCTTTCTTTTTTTTAAATTTATGGTAGTTATCATCCTCCATCTAAGTCAACAAATAAGGCTCAAACCCTTGTTAAACTTGACTCATCCTTTTTCTCCTTCCCTCAAACATTCAACCAGTTTCCAAGTCCTATAAATTCTACCTGCACAGTACCATTAGTCTTTCATCTTTCCATTCAAACGGACATCACACTAGTTCAGGACTTATCTGGATTGTTGAAACAGTCTCCTTTGCCTCCAGTATCCTCCTTCAATCCAACCTTCACAGAGCAGTCAGATGAATCTTCCTAAGGCCATTTTCCTGCTCAAATGGTCTCCACTGCCTGTGGACTACAGATATTCTGACATTCAGGGCTTTCCAACGTTTGACTCCAAACTACCTTTCCAAGCATTATTTATACAATTTTCTTTCACAAATTCTACTTTCCAGCAAAACTGGACTGTTTCCCCTATTCCTGTCTTGCTCTGAACCTTTCCCACAACGGTGCAAATGTGCCTATAATGGTTTCTGCAGCCTCCTCCTCCCCCACACATATATCCTTCCACCTGTGGAAATCTTTCCATTACTTTAAGACCCATCTCAAGGGCTATTTCCTCAGTCAAGCCTCCTCTCAAGCCATAAGTGAATTCTTGCTTTTTCTAATCTCTCAGAATATCCTGTTTAATCCTTTCCTATACATTTATCCTAGTGAGTTATCTTCTCCACAGATATTACTCACTCTCATTTGCATTATAGTATTCTATCTTTTCTTTTAAATCTTAACCTACACCCGGTCAGGGGCTCCGTTCCTCACAATGGAATATAAGGAACTCCTTTGTCTTGGTATCCCCAGCACCTAGTATAGTGCGCGCCTTGCATATAGTAGGAGCTTAATAAATGCTGGTTGAATTGAATCGTTTCATCATTCTCACCTAGCAAAATGGCTTCCACTTCGAGGTATTTAAGATTTGTTCAACTGAATTAAATGTGTGTGTACCTGTCTGTGTGCTTCTTTTTCTTGGTGTATGTCTGTCTACGTGTCTCCATATGTATGTGTTCCCTCCCTCTGCCTGTAAAAGATCAGGCCGGGTTGGAGGGGGAGAAAAGGGGGGTCTAGATGCTGAGGACAGCACGAGGAACTCCCCTTTCCCCAGCGTTCCCCAAAGTCCCCCAACTCCCCCAACTTCGGGATCCTTCTCCCCAGGGCATTTCCCAGCGACCGACCCGATGTGGTTTGCATGGGCTCAGCCCTCTCCTTACTTCCACTGGTAGAGGTGGTGGAGCCCGGGGGTTGAGTAGCTGCCAGGCTTGTCGATCAGAGGCAGGGTGGGCCAGGGGGCGTGCCGGGAGAGGGGCTTTGCCTGGGTTGGGCCGGGCTGGGCTAGGCTCAGCTGGGCTCTGGGCGGGGCCGGGCTGGGGATGCGCTGTGCTGCGCTGGGCACTGCGCCGCCGCCGGGCTGAGGATGCTGGCGCTGCCGCGGGACGCTCGCCGCCTTCTGGGGAACAGAGAAGCCAGAGCCCGAGTCCGAGCGCAGTGAACGTCGTGCCTCGGGACCCCTAGGACCCCAGGACCCCTGACCCACGATGTCCAGGAAAAAGACCCCTAAGAGTAAGGCGGGGAGTGCGCCCGCTTCTTCTCTGCCCACAGCCAAGGAGAACGGGCCGGTGGGCTCCGGAGGGGGCAGCTGTAGCCCGGGCCCTGGCCCTGCCCCCAAGTCACCGAGGAACGGGCTTCTGCTGCCAGGCCGCCCGTCCCTTAGCAGCAGCGGTGATTTCTACGACGTTGCTTTCAAGGTAAGCGTTGGGATCCTAAGGGAAACAGCGGGGGAGGGGGGGTGAACCACAGCTGCTGAGAGGTTGATGGACAGACGAAGCACAGACCCACCGTGGCCGTAGGCTAGGAGTGGTTGCCAGAGGGGCACAGACCTTGGGCTGGGGAGGTTGGCACAGGAGCACAGATCGTGAGCTGATTATGGTTGGCACAGGGACACCAACCCTAAAGGACTGAGGGCAGTTGACTCAGAGTCACAGACCATAAAGGGCAGGGGAGGGGGAGAAGGGCGTCAATGAGCCCAGGCGTAGCACGGCAGACTTTGTGAGCAAAGGGTGCAGCAGCAGGTGGCCTAGGGCACGACTCTGCTGGTAGGTGCCCTGGTGTGGGACCTGGAATCTGGGCTGGCCTGGTGGGACCTTTCCTAAGCAAACACATGCAGCCCTTTCCTAAACTCTGACTTTGCTTCAAGCCCTTCAGGGCTTGAGGATCTAGAGGACTAGAAAGAGACTTGCTAGCCCAGTCCCCTTGCTCCCCTTCTACTGACGTCCCCCTCTGTTTTTGACCACTGGAGCTGGGTGGAGACAAAAGAACCTTTGTACACAAAAACTCTTCAGATTTTCTGTTGATACCTCTGGAAATGAAAGCCTTCCCCACAGGGCTGGTAGACAAGGAGCCCAAGGCACTCTCCATTTCCTCTCTAGCAAGTCTGTCAGTGACCTCTCCTGGAAGTTAACTCCAAAAGATTTTATTGATCTCAAAGTTAGCTCTTCAATCTTTTCAGGGGTCCAGTCTCTGGGGTCTCTTCTTTTGACATTTCCTTAAAGGACATATTCAGTAGCTCTTTAATAAAATCTACAAACTCCTTAACTTGGCATTTAAAGTCTGGTTGCAGCCCACCTCTCCAATTTACTTCTCAAAATCCCCTTCTTTTATTGTATTTCAGCCAGACTGGCCTACTAGCTGTTCCCCCAACTCCAAGTTCCATCTCCTGCCTACATTTGGGGAAGCACAGGCTGTCTCTCTGCCATGTTGGGCACGTACTCCTTTGCTTCTTAGAATCCTGAGTTTCCTTCAAGACTCAGATGCTCTCTCCTACAGAAAGTCCTTCCTATCAGTATTCTCCCTTCTTGTTTATTACTAGTCTCTCCCTCCTCAAATTATCCTGTAGTTACTTAGCTGTATAAATGCCATATACCCCTTTTAGAATGTATTTTTGTATCCCTGTTGCCTAATATGATACTTTGCCCATAACAGGCACCTAATAAACGCTTGTTGAGTTGCCATATTGAATTTAAATTGGGCAGTTGGGTTGTGACTTCTCTAATATGTCAGTAGTCACCCATTCCCAGGGACTTATCCGTTTCTCTGGGCAGTCTAGAGCAGCCTCTGCACAAAGTGTTGGCTCAGGTGACTGAGTGCTGGAGATGGGGACCTTTGCCATCAATAAGAGCCCTTGCCCATCTGGGTGTAGTCAAGCAGATATGGGTCCCAGTTGGGGCTCTTCGTCCTGAGACTTCCCAAGAAGTTCAGGTTGGTGCTGTCTTGCCATCAGTCCCCGTAGGCAGACTTGTCAATGAATTAGAGAGTAGGTGGTGGTAGCAGGACTTGGCTATTTCTTAATTTTGACCCCTAGGGCAGCCAACCCATCCAGAATCTGAAAAGATGGCATCAACTTGAGTAAGGAGAAGTCAGCACCATATGAGGTGTGCTTATTCTTCTGCCTTCACTGGCTAAAGTCTAGGGCAACTGGAGGGAAAATGGGGGTTTCTGAATGGACACTTGGTCAGCATTGCTGTGGGGGTCTCCATAGTCTAGAGCCAAGGAAGAGGATTCCTTAGTTCAGGGGTCCACTCGGGTCTGGCACAGACATCAGTTGATCCCTTTAGTCAGGGGAAAGCATTGACTTGTCCCATATGCAGTTATCCTACCACACATAAAAACATATGTGGTCAGTCCCTCTCTCCCATTCCTCAACTTCTCAGTCAAAAAAGATAACCCCAAGAGAGATTCTCCCTAGCCATATTTCATGGTCACATTTTATATTTTCATGAGCTCCCCAAACTCATAGTGGAGCATCAGTTTACATTTGAGAATGTCAGATTGTGTGGGGGGGCGTGAGGTTTGCTCAAATCATACCTCTCAAGGCTAGGGTTTTGCTGAGGAGTCAGATCATAGCTTCTGAGGGTGAGGGTGGGCTTCAGATCACACCTAATGGATTAGAGAGTGAAGTTCAAATCTCACCTCCTTAAAGAGGAGATGTTAGGTTGGCAAAGGGGAATCAGATCATGCCTCTGGGTGGGGGTCATCAGATCAACTTACTGAGGGTAGGGGATAAACTAATATCTCTTGAAGGCTGAAGGTGCTAATTTAGGGAGAGAGGGGTTCTGCTCAGATAAACTTGTAGAAGGACCTGTGGTATATAGGAAAGAATCCTGGTCTGGGGGTCAAGAGGACAATCTTAGCTCTGCCACTTATTAGTTAGGTAAGCATTTAACTTCTTTGGACCTTAGTTTTCTCTTTTGTAAAATGAGATACACACTCCCTACCTCACAGGGATGTTGTGAGGATGAAGTTTTTTTGAAAAAAGGATATAAATCTTCTGTAACCTATGAAGCATAACATAAATATTAGCAATTATTATCATACTTTGGGAGGAGACTGAATAGGAGGTGACTTGGGTGTTTGGTCATGGCTCTGACAAAAGGCATGTCAATCTAGGCAAGAAATTTACCTTCCTTGATCCTCAGTCTCCTTTTCTGTAAAATGGAGATAAAAATATTTATGTTGCCTACTTCATGGGGCTGTTGGGGAGAAAGTGCTTTGTAAACCTTAAGCCACTATAGGAATATGACTTTTATTATTATTTTTGTTGTTATTTTTTGAGAGTTGGCAAAGTGCGTTTTAGATAGAGAGATAGCTTTGGAGTCAGGAAGACTCAGGTTCAGATCTTGACCTTGACAGGTACTGACCTGTGTGACCTTGGGCAAGTCATTTAATCTACAAAGGCAACTTTAGGTCAATAGTCATTAAGACCATAGTAAGCGTTTGGTTTGTGCTAGTCACTGTGTGAAAACGCATAGATAAGTCAACAGTCTGCATTCGTGAAAGGAGTTCCCACACTGGGAATGAAACCCCCCCCTCAAAAAAAATAATAATTAGTGTTATATCCATGGGAAGTGGTGACAGGTTACAGGATTCCATGGAAAGGATAGAGGGTAGTCATTCAAAGACAGTTCATAACAGGGAGAGACTTTAGATTTTCTATGCCTTCAGCATCCCAGGACAGTCCTTCACCTGGGATTCTGGGGGTAGAGGATTGTGGGACGAGCAGGGACCAGAATCATTGCTATGCCACCTCTTTATTAGTCCTTTCTCTTTTCCTGCTCCCTGCTCAGTGTTTGGGGATGCTATAGGGAAATGGGAGAAGAAAGTGAAGAACCTGGAAGTATATGGCAGCTCAGGACAGAGTAGGTGGGCTTTGTTATACTCCCTGTGACATGCTAAGGAGGAAGCTCCCTTGCTCATCCAGGCTGTGAACCAAACATCCCAAGGCTGGGTCTACAGTTGCTACCAACGCTTTTGATAGCCCCTCCAGGGAGGACACCAAGGTCCATTCTCCTTGAGGATCCTTCTTTCTTAATGAGTCCCCCCGGTTTCCAGAGCTTGGGGAATTCTTCTTGCCTTCCTAGGCCTGACTACCTGCCCTACCCTCTCCTTAGGTGATGCTGGTAGGAGACTCAGGTGTGGGGAAGACCTGTCTGCTGGTTCGATTCAAGGATGGTGCCTTCCTGGCTGGGACCTTCATTTCCACTGTGGGCATAGACTTCAGGGTAAGAGCTCCAAGCACTTTTCCCAGCCCTTTAGTCAAAGCCCTGCTGATAAGGAAAGAGATTACCAAGAAATTGAAGGGAAGGAGGCTGACAGGCTCAAAGGATAGGGAGCTGTAGGGGTCTTCCTGTCTCTGGGGCAACCTCTGACCAGAGCAGCTACAAATCCCTAGAGAATGGTGTTACATGGGAAATGTCGTGGGTGAAAGCCCTCCACATCTCTCTCTCTGATCTCTCTTTCCCTGTTTTTATGTATGTGGGTGTATGTGTCTTTCTGTATGGGGGTGGGGTGGGAATCTGTCTCCTCATGTCACCCTGTGAGGGGCTCGGTAGCTCCCTGCATGCTTGTCTCTCTGTGTTTGCTTTTCACTGTGTGTCCCTGTCTGTATGTCTAGTCATGTGTCTGCCCATTTGTGTGTATGTGAGCCTTTTCTTTACAGAAGCCTGAGTTCAGTCCTTAACTCTGTGTGTGTGTGTGTGTTATATAGATATATCTAGATATGACTTGTGCATGTGTCTGTCTCTGTATCTCACATCCCTACCTCAATCTCTATATGTTTCACAGTCTGCACCTGTTTCTCTGATTGCCATTCTGAGAGGCAGGCATGGAGAGCAAGGGGTATATCTCCATATTCCCAGAGAAGGCCTGGGTCCTAATGGGAAGTGAAAAAAAAAAACCCAACTAAACAAAAACTACCCTGTCCTTTAGTCCTAACTCCCCTCAACTTGCTTGCTCTGAAATCCCAGGATCCAGAATTTGGTTCTAATTTCCTGGTGAAGAATAAATGACATGTAGACTGTCTTTCTTACAATCTAATTACTGATATATTTTATCAACAGTTGTAGCCATGTGCACCATGCAGATGGACTTGGGTCTCTTTTACCCTGAGGGGGAAGTGGGGAGGGTGGGATTTGTCTCACCCTGCCCAGAGCCCCTGACACTCCTTGCCTCTGGACCAGAACGATTCTTCCAGACACCAGACTGAGTATCATTGAATTCCACCCAGCTCAGCATGGGCCCCTACCACTAGAGGAAGATGCCTGACTTCCTAATGTCTGGGCCAAAGTGGCTGAATTCAATTCAACTTAATTATTTACTGATAATTCAAAAGTTGTATGTTCTGAGCTTCTAATTAGGGGGAGGGAGGCCCATGGGAAGTCTCAAAGGCTCCCTGGAGGCTCACAGGCATAAAGCCACTTGGCAAACCCCTCTTCCAGTACAGGGAGATAGTGGCTCTCGGGCAAAGCCCCTGCTCCCTTCCACTGCTCTTCAGGCCCCTCTGCTGCCAACTTCTTATGGGATGGATAGGGCAGAAGTGAAGGAGTATGGGAGAACTTGGACTTGGATACTGGAAAGGGGAGAGGGGCAGAACAGGAAAATGGAAAGGGAGGGTAGAGCATAAAAGGAAGAGGACAAGAGAAAATCTCTCCATAATACAATCCTCAGCTGCACGTGCCTCCCAGCCCTGCCCCCACCAAGTTGTGAGCCCAAGAGGGAGCAAGTAGGCAGTTGGATGGAGCTCCAGGTCCGCCTTGAGCCACTCAGGGGAGAGGGGCAGAGACTGCAGGCTGCTGTGGGGTGGCCCAAATGTCCCCTAGGGCTTGGGAGAACTAAAGGCAGAGTATCTGCTGTTTAGTCCAGACTCACAGCAGCTGCTGCTTGGATCCTCCCCATTCCATCCCCTACAGATGGCTGGCCCTGGCTGGGTTCCCTGGGGCATCAGGATGGGTCTGAGGCTGGAGGAGCAGCTTAATAAATAGAGGCTTGGGTTGGTGTGAATCAGCTGCTATTTCAAGGGCTTCTCTTCCTCTGCCTTCCTTCTCCCCCAAGTTTTATCGCTCCTCCCCAGTCTATGATCCCCTTCCCCACCCTACTCCCCAGCTTGACTGTAGAAGAGGGGCAACCAAGGCGAGGGACTGCCAGGTTGCCTGAGGCCATGTGAGGTCAGAGGTCCCCCTGATGCCAACAAAACCCAAGTTCTTCCTGAGTTTTGCCAGCCCTGCACCTCTTTATGTATACGGAATTTTTAAGTGGGGCTGTTTTTTGTGTGTAGGGCTGACTGACCTGGGATATCACTGTGGAACTCTGCCTGTGCTCTCATGTGAATCTAACCAGCAGAGTACAAGCTGTTGCTCTAGCAACACCCCTCCCCACCCCCCACCCCACCCCAGCCCCACCTCCTCTCCCAGGTCTGGGCCTTTTGTGAAAAAATGACTCACTGGAAGCACAGGTGCCATGTATGCCCTCCCCCAAAGTCCACACCTTCCTTCTGCTCCAATTGATTGGGAACTGAAAGGTGCTGCAGGCACTTAGAGGTGGACACCTGATAAATATGTTCAGTATTCTCAAGGTCACTTGGAGAGGCCTGCCTCGTGGGCCCATGGCACCCTTGTTTGGATGTCTGCTACTGGGCAGCCTTACTGTGGCAGCTGGGGGCTGGGCGTGGTGCTGCCACTACCGCCTGCTCCCTGAACACTCTGTTCCCTCCAATGTGCACATTAATATTCAAACCATAATGGCATTAATCTCACTTGGCTCATCCTTAGTCCCATAAGGTGCTGACGTGATCGACCATAATAGCCTGGGATGAACCCAGGTGCCTCTCCCATGAAGAGCGTTAGGGGGCTAAATAAATAGTGTTATTTGTAACAAACAAAACAAAATCCAACTTGTCAGCAGAGCAGAGCAGGCCATGGTTGCTTGTCCTATTTTTCTATCTGCAGGATGGAAACAGTGAAAAGAGTCCTAGATTTTGAGTCAGGAGTCCTGGGTTCAAATTCTGGCTCTATGATTCCCTGCCTGTGCAACTTTGGGCACAAAAATTCATCTCCCTGAGTCTGTTTCATAGGTTTATGCGTTCATAAATTTGGAGTTGGAAGGACTTCAAAAGTCTTCTAGTTCAACCTCTTATTTTTACAAATCAGGAAACTGAGGCTCAGGACATTTAAGTGACTCGCCTGAGGCTATATAAGTAAAGGTTAGAGGTGTGTTTTGGACCTGGGTCTTTCCAGGTCAGGGACAAGGATTTGCATTGTACCATACCACTTCTGCCTCTATAAAATAAGGGGGTTGAACTGGATGGCTGCTAAAATCCCTTCCTACTCTAAACTGTGGGAATTCCAGGAATTCATGGTTGGGCTGATGCCCCCAAGCATTTAAAGGGATTTAGCTTCTGGTTCCTAGGCAGTTCTAGCCCTTTGTCAATTATTACACCAGCCTTCTCAATAAGGAGGTAGGAGCATCCAATGGATACAGGGCTAGACTCTGCCTTAGCAAAACTTGGGTTTGAATCCTACCTTAGACACTTCCTAATCTGTGAAATATGGATAATAACAGAACCTGTTTCACCCAGTTGTTATGAGGACCAAGTGAGATAATATAAATAAAAGGAAAAGGAAGTGGATCTATGATTTCATTGGTATAAGGAACTTCCAGATAAGGAAACTCCCTCTACCAGTGCAGGTAGTCATCGGATCTGAAACTTGGACTGAGGGGTTAAGTGAGTTGTCTACAGTCACATAGCTAATGTGTCAGAGATGGCACTTAAACCCAGATCTTCCTGTAGCAGCAGGATGATATAGTGGCTGGAGCTTTGGACTTGGAGTCAGGGAGACCTGAGTTCAAATATTACCTCCAATATTTACGAGCTATGTGAGCAAGTCATTTTTGCTTATCAGAGCTTCAGTTTCCTCATCTGTCAGTAAATTGGGGATTGATAACAGTACCTGCCTTGAAGTACCTTTATAGCTAACTACATGTGTGTATGTACAATACACACACATACACCCACATATATACATAAATATACACATACTTGGAGTGGCCAACACACATACACACATATATAGAGAAATATATACATATACTTGGGATGGCCAATACACATAGATACATAGATAGATAGATAGATAGATAGATAGATAGATAGATAGATAGATAGATAGATAGATAGATAGATAGAAATACACATAATTGGGGTGGCCAATACACATATACACATATATAGATGTTATTTCTCCTTTTCCTCTTCCTCCTCTTCTTTCTCCAGGGGCAGCTAGGTGGTACAGTGGATAGAGCACCAGTGCAGGAGTCAGGATGACCTGAGTTCAAAACTCACCCTAAACACTTGACACTCGCTAGCTGTGTGACCTTGGGCAAGTCACTTCACCCCAGTTACCTCATCCTGGGTTATCTCCAGTCATCCTGATGAATATCTGGTCACTGGGTTCAGATGGCTCTGGAGGACAAGTGAGGCTGGTGACCTGCACAGCCCTCCCTCACTCAAAACAAAGTCAAGTGCCAGTCATGTCATCATTTCTCTGATGGCATTGTCTTCTTTGGCAATGAAGGACGAACAGACACGTATCTTCTTCCTCCTCTTTTTACCATACCACCATCTCTCATGTAAAGTACTTTGAATTTTTAGAGCATTCATGAATACCAGTTTTTTTTATTATTTATTTGGTTGATCGTTATTTCCTGGACTGTTGCTCTGGGTTTTCTCTGTGTCTTTGTGGTAGGACTGTGCCTACCTTGTTAGCTTTTTTGGGGCAGATCACCCAAGATCACCTTGGTCAGCAGTCAGATTTTCTGTCTTCTCTGAAGCACTGCCAGGAGGCGGTTTGGTGCAACATGAAGCATTTTCTGGGCAGCCAGAGCTGAGGCGCCATATCTGCTCTGACTCTGGATGCAAAGACCTCCTGCTGCTGCTAGCCAAAGCAGGCCTGCTCCTATTCTAAGCTTTTACTCAGTCTTGCCTGGCAGCAGCTGTCAGAGCCCCAGTGACATTAACATGCCAAGTCTGTTCTTTAAAATGGAGCTTTCAGCTACAACCTGTAGGATCAGGTGGTGGAGAGCTTACCACAGCCTCAGGACCAGCCTGAGGAAGGGGCAGAAGGGTTATTACCCCCATCTCTCCCACAACAGTAAGTATCCCATAGGGGCTCCATGACTCTGATTGCTTAGCTTTCACAGATGTCACAGCACCTGAATTATTGATGCCCAACCTTTGCTGCTATAGGGAGCGTGCTGTGGTGATATTTATGGAGAGATTGGGAGTGTGCAAAAACCAAAGCTACAAGATGATGGATAGATACCAGGTGGCCCCTTAGCTCATGGGTAGTTCTGAGTTTCATTCCACTACCCTACACACACACACACACACACACACACACACACACACCATGTTCTGGCTGCTCTCCACCAACCAGTCCCTGGCACAGCCTGCAAATTCGGCAGATGGGTTGTCACCCAAGCCCTTAGCACTGGGCAAGGTTGGTATTCTGCTTTCTAGAGATGATCCACTGTATCCAGCGTGTGGGAGCAGGAAATGGCACCAGTCAGCAGGCCACTCTTAATTATCCATGGCCTAGGAAAGGACGAGAGGAGCCTGTAGAGTAATAATTTCATACTTCTAGAGATGAAAGCGATTTCAAAGGTTAGCTAATGTCATTTTATACATGAGGTCCAGAAAGTGGGGAGAGGACTTAGTTGACTTCAGTGGCAGAGTAAAAAGGTAATCAGTCATGAGGGAGTTAATCATGTAAGGCTTCCTGGGAGTGGCAAGCTTTGAATTGGCTTTTGGAAGAGGGGAAAAAACCAGCAAGAACAGAGAGATGGAGGTTGGAGAGGGCAGGGGACCCTACAATGAAGTTTTAGATTTATACCAGCCTTGGGGATGGGGTGGGGGGAGGTAGACTGGGATGTTGTTTCAAGGATACTTGAGGATGTCAAGTCTCCTGAGAGCTCTACCCGGGAAGGCCACAGCCTGATCAAGTTATGTCAACAAGCACTGTTTACTGTGTGCACAGCACTGTGTTAGGTACTGGAAATAAAAGTAGGAAAAGAAAAGTTCCTGCCTTCAAGGAGCTTACATCTTGCATGGAAAGAAAGCTAAAAAGTGGGATAATGCGGGGGAAAGGAAGGAGAGAGAGATGAAGGTACCTGTTCGGGGGAGAAGGTAGTCCAGAGAGTCAGGGGTACAGTCTTTAAAGGAATTAACACATAGCTGGCTCCTTCTTAAAATGAAGGCTTTTGCAGGGAGCCAGCCAATAAGAGAGTCAGGGACACAGAGAGACACACAGACACAGAGAGACAGACAGAGACAGAAGGACACAGAAACAGAGGTAGAGAGAGACAGACTGAGGTAGAGACACAGACAGAGAGACCAAGACAATAGGAGAGGAGACAGAGACAGAGAGAAATAAAAGAACAGAGACAGATGGGGGCTACAGGGATAGAAGTAGTCTAGGCATGGAGGGAGATTCCTGGGTGAAGAGGTTTCTATGACATGGTAGGTAGAGTCAAGAGTCAGGCAAGCAGCAGAAGAGAAATGAGAACCATTCACAGCAATGAAGCCTGTTCACAGAATAACAATTTCTGAGGTGGAAGAGATTTCAAAGACCATCTTGTCCAAGAGATTCCCTCTACAGCACACTCTACAAGTGGTCCGCCCCTTGTAGATCTTGCCTGAAAACCTCCAATGAGGAGGAACCCATCGCCAACTGAAATAGCCCTTTGCATTTGGGGATAGAACTTTCCTAAGTGTTAAGAAATTCTTCTTTATATGAAACTGAAATCTGCCTCTTTGCATGTTCCACTTCCCATTCCGCACCCCCCCCTTCCCCACCCCCACCCGCCCAGCTCTGTCCTTCAGGACAAAACAGAACAAGTCTAGTTGCAGGTGACAGTCCTTCAAACATTTGAAGATAGCTACCCCCACTAGTCTTCTCTTCTCCAGCTAGCAGGGTGTGTCCATCCCTGGGTCTAGCCAAGCTTCAGGGAAAAGGGAAACCTAGAACTGGGCCTTGGAGGAGATCCAAGATGGCAGAAAGATGAGACTCCCTCACAGGAAACAGAGAAGAATTAAAGGCCAGACTCATAAGTGTCCTGAGACCTCAGAGGAGAAGGAGCTCCAAGGGAGCAGGAGTAGACGAGGAAAAGATTCTTGAACTGAGCTTTGAAGGATAGTAGTAAGAACTTTGAAACTAGGTGTTGCGATCGATCAAACAGATATCAGGGCCCTGGGCAGAACAAGGCTGTCCAAGTCTCAGAAGCTGGAAGGGCTCTCCAGGCCTGGTTGGTTTTCACCCATTGAGATGTTACGAAGATCTGTATGCTGTCTTCCTTTTGGTGGTTCAGCTTCCTCAGGAGCTGGCTGGAGCTTGCAGATGGTGTTTCTGTTCAGTCATTTCAGTCAAGTCTGACTCTTTGTGACCTCATTTGGGGTTTTCTTGGAAATGATGCTGGAGTGGTTTGCCATTTCCTTCCTCCAGTTCATTTTACAGATGAAGAAACTAAGGCAGTTAAGTGACTTGCCCAGGGTCACACAACTAGTAAATGTCTGAGGCCAGATTTAAACCCAAGAAGATGTCTTCCTGACTCCAGGCCCAGCGCTCTATCTACTGAGCCACCTAGCTTCCTTGGCTTTCAGTGCAAGTCATGTCATCATCTTGATGTCATGGTCCTTCCATGGCCAAAAGCTGCCTTTTTTCCTTTTGGTTTACGGGCTACATTTCTTGCTCAAAGACCAACCCTTAAACGCGATTCACTCTGGAGCTCATAGATTGAACTACAGGTCCCTACTCACCTAGCACCTAGTGAATGTAAATACTAAAATAGTAACTGTCTCTCTGTTATCCAGGAACCCTGAGGGTCTTCCCCTCCCAGTTTGATTTTTTTTTTTTAAGGGACCATCCCTTGAGTAACTACTTAAAGAGGCCTATTCATAGAATGAGTCTATCTCACCAAGTGAGAATCTGATAAAACCTTAGCCTAAAATGTCAAGGGTCTCACATGGTATCCTAGGTCATCTCCAGTCATCCCACCTCATCCATTCCCTCTATATTCAATAGTCAGTGAATAAACATTTAGTCAGTGCCTACTATGTTTCTGGCACTGCACCAGGAATTCAAAGAAAGACAAAAGATGCCCCCATCCTCAAGGAGCTAATGATCTAGTCTTTTTCTTTAATTTTTGAGTAACATTATCTTTTTCCTCAGTTACATGTGAAAACAATTTTCAACATTTATTTTTTATAATTTTGAGTTCCAAATTCTTTCCCTCCTTCCCTACCCTTCCCCCTCCAAGTTGGTGACCCATTTGCTGTAGGTTATACCTGTGTAGTCATGTAAAACATATTTCCCTATTAGTCATTTCTCACAATCTAATCTTAATAAACAACATTAATAACCAATTTTTCCATGTACCAGTACTATGCTACAAAGACCCAAACCTAAACACACCCTGCCCTTGAGGAACTTAGATCCTTCTTGGGATTATAATATGTACCCAAGTAAGTAAATACAAAGTGATTTCAAGAGGGAGAGAGAGAGGTAATAACGAGGTGAGTCAGGAGAGACCTTGTGTAGGACATAACACTTGAGCTGTGCTTTGAAGAAAGTTAGAGAAATGTTCAGTGTAGGGCAGAGATGAGGGCAGCATTGACATGGGGGGCTGCTCGGACAGACGTGAAAGCTGGAGACGAAGCGGCACGTGTGTGGAAGAGTTAGCAGGCAGTTAGTTTGTCCGGAATAGAGAGCAAGTGAAATAATAGTGAAAAGGATGACGAGAGGTAGAACTAGGAATCTGCAGTTCAGCCCAGAGGCAGTAGGTATCCATTGACGATTTTTGAGTAGGGGAGTGACATGATCATGTTGGTGTTTTAGGGCTATCAGCTGGGCAGCTATGTGGGGCTGTATGGGAGACAGAATAAGGGAGGCAAGGAGAGCAGTTATGAATTTATTGCAATGATCCAGCCCAAAGGTGATAATGGGCTGCTAGGGCATTTCCATTGGGAAGTCTGAAAGCATGAGGCAGGGGAAGGAGGGAGCTGGGTGTCCTCAGGTTCTATATGGGGTCGATACCCTTCTTTTCTGCTCTGAGAAGAGAGCCTGGCTGGTGGAGGTGTGATGATTCTACAGCTCGCCTGCTCTCCTAAACAGACATTTATGAAGCGCTTGTGACATGGAGGCACTGTGATAAGCACTTTACAGATGCCCCAGAATCATGGGCAGCTCTGGGGAAATCTGGAGGGGAATTGGGACAAATCAGAAGGCCAGGCCAGGGCTCAGCAGGTTCCCTAGAAGGGAGGAAGCCACCATCAGAAGTTCTTTTAGATGGCGTTTCATTTCTGTTAATTGACCTCATGTCATCCTAGTTATTGTTAGATGGATTATGGGATTGTCCAGTTTTGTATCTACTTCTCCTGTCCCTTACCCTGGCAGCATCTAGCTTGGCAATAGAGAATGCCCAAGGCTCAGCATCCTTGTGTGTTTCTGGAGGCGGAAGTGGGAGTGGGAAGGGTGGCACTATATATAGAGAGCCCTGCCTGACCACGTGTCAACTGCTAGGTTTTGTGGGAGGATGGGGCTCCTTTGTTAGAGATGGAGGTGCATTATGACAGGTCTGTGGAGGGGAAGGGTTAGGGGCAGGGAAGCTGACTCCGGCTCAGACAAAAGGTAGATGTGCCGTATCTAAACAGTGTCATTTCCAGAGTCCCAAAGTGTGCCCCCCACCCCCACAATACCGTAGTAGCCTAGGCTGAGGCAGGGAATGGTGTCTGTGTTTCTCAGTGTGCTTTGGGCTTTTATCATTAGCAAGTAAAGCTCCTTTACAGTCTCTAAGCCCCAGGCTATCCCTATCAATTAAAACTCACTTTTCTTTATTCTTTATAAGTTCTATCCAGAGGGGATACTGAAAAATATTAGCCCCTGAAGTTCTGATCAGTCCTTCCACCATTAATTACCCATAACAAAGTCTAATCAGTTAGATTATAACTGGGTTTATAACTTTCTTTCCTGCCTCTGACTCCATGACTTCTGAGGATGGATTTTGGAGGCAGGAGAGAATAAGAGAACCTTGACTACCTTTTCTAAAGAAAGGGTGGGATTCATAACTGGTCATTGACAGTACCCTTCCCCTCCCAATTCCTGATTCAGGCTATTCCAGGTCCTTTACCCCATGTCCATAGTGATAGTGTCTGCCATGACAAAGATGTTTTCAATATTCACAGGGACTTCAGTGACCCCAGGATCTTTACTAGGCAAGATCTGTTGATGCTGCCTAACACATTCTCACTCCTTGCCCCCAAATCCCTATGCCCTGGAAACCTATTCTCCCACAGTGAGGCTATTCAGGTAGGAAGTGACCCCCTGAACACAGTAAGCACTCAATAAATGTTGATTGGGTTCGATTTTTAATGGACTTGAATGGATTAACATGTTTTCTTCCTGTGATTATATATGGCTTCAAATCATGAAATGCCTCAATCTCCAATCAATCAAAGGGCAATGGAGAGCTAGGTTGTAGGCAAAAATAAGATTTGAGAATGTTTAAGAGTATTTAGGCCAATTTTGGGGTGAGAAGTCTATATAACAATGGTGTCAAACTCAAACAGGGACATAGGCTTGCACGTACTGACTTAGAAAACCACGAATTAACATTATCGATGTTGAATTGTATTTTTACTTTGGATACCTCCACTACTACCACCACTCCACCTCCATAATGCTGAGTGGACCTCTTGTGAAAGGTTTATGGGGGCATGTGACCTGATTGCAGTCTGTATGGTCAGTAAGAATATCCATGCCCATGAGATCACAGATCCACTGAACAAGAATGGAGCAGCTACCATATGGATTGTCTTACGAGTGACCAAATTAACAGCAGAAGGGACCTCGGAGACTTCATTTACATATACAGGCCCACAGTGGTAAGTGACTGGCTCAAGGTCACAGTATGAGTTAAGGGGTAGAGCAGCGCTGAGCACTGTTTCTTGACTCATGGGGTGAAGGGAGAGAATAGGCATTTTTATAGTGCCTACTATATGTCAGGCACCATGCTGCTTCACAGATATCTCATTTGATCATAGGTCTGGGGTTCTTTCCCTTCATCACAATCCTGTTCGTTTTTTTCTATGTAATATAAATAACCATCTCACATAGAACATCTGACCAGTGTGTGGTGTGAATATAAAATGTTCCAATATCTGGGGTCTGGACCATTTGGCTTTAGAAAGACTGCGATTTCCATGACTTATAGAGACTTAGGAGTGTACAATTGTGGCTACGCTGATGGTGACCTTGGCAGAAAGAAGTACGGGCTAAGTAGGCAAGAGAGTGATTCACTCCTTTTCTAGACTCCTGTGCTGTTGAGTTAGAATCGTATCTACCAATTATACCTCAGATGTTTGTAGTAGAGATGTACAATGCTCTTTTAGGAGTTCAGAATTTAAAAAAACAAAAAAACCAAACAAAAACACTTTCCCTAGTTGTTCTTAAGAGGAAGGTTACAGTCGACTTATTCTTTGCCAGCTTAGCGCCCTCCCACCCAACACTAGTCATGCAAAAGATAGTTTTTGATAGCAAGCAAACACATTTATCCAAGGAAATAGTGAAAAGAAATCAGAGAAGTAACACAAATTAGAGTGGAAAATGGAATACACAAAAGAAAATGAGTTTTTCCACTCAAGAATAAGCTAAAACTCACTCAGGGCAGTCAAGGGCAGAACGAGCTCACCAGGGACATCTATTCTGAGTAGTCTCTGCGGGTGCAGGGGCTGAGAGTCAGGGCTTTTGTGGGGAGGGGCAGATTCCTCATATCTGTGGTCTGGGGGGCTTCCACCATTCAAAAGTTTGTGCCTGTCTCTTTCTCCAAAGTCTTTCCATACTTATGGAGGCTTCTCAGTCAGTCAGGAGTCATGTATCTACATGTACACAATACACAGTGTCACGTAATTGTCCTTCTTGGAAATGCCCCACCCACCCATCTAGAGCCTGACTCTTAACACTATCCATCCCCACCTCCCTCCTCAGTTAGATGAGATTTCTTTATTTAAATTTGTCGTTAAGGACTCTGACTTCTCACCTCCTCATCAGATCTAAAGCCGAGGCAGGAACCCCCTGGAGTGTCTAGTCCTATGTTATAAGGGAGAGGAAGAAACTGGAAATGACCAAGACCCTGTCCTTGGGGAACTTGAAGATTGGGTGCAGAAGGGAGGTTTGAAAGATGAAGTAAGGGAACTAAACGCCCAGGTGTGTGGCTCAGATTGAAGGCTATGGATCTTCAGAGAGAGGGGAATCAGTGTGGGCTGATGTGGTCATGAAGGGCTCTCTAAAGAAGGTGAGACTTTGACAAACAGGTGGACTTCAGAAAAACCTGGAAAGACTTATATGAAGTGATGCTGAGTGAAGCGAGCAGAACCAGGAGAACATTATACACAGTAACAGCCACAGTGTTCGAGGACTGATTTTGATAGACTTAGCCCTTCTCAGCATTGCAAGGACCTAAAACGTTCCAGAAGGACTCAGGATGCAAAATGCCATCCACATCCAGAGAAAGAATATGGAGTTGAAATGCAGAACGAAGCAACTATTTTCTCCTTTGTTATGGTTTGTTTTATTTTTCTCATGACTTCTCTCATTCATTCTAATTCCTCTATGCAACATGACTAAGGTGAAAATGTATTTAACAGGAATGTATGTGTAGAGCCCATATAAGATTGCACGCCATCTTTGGGAGGGAGGAGGAGAAAATTTGGAACTCATGGAAGTGACTGTTGAAAACTGAAAACAGATTAATAAATTAGGAGAGACAAAAAAAGAATCACAATCCAGCAATAGCACACACACAAAAAAAGGGAAGACTTTTAGCCAGGCCTTGAAGGATGAGTAGAATAGAGGGAAGAAAAGGGTGGGAAGGAGGAAGGAAGGAAGGAAGGAAGGAAGGAAGGAAGGAAGGAAGGAAGGAAGGAAGGAAGGAAGGAAGGGAGGGAGGGAGGGAGGGAGGGAGGGAGGGAGGGAGGGAAAGAGAGTAGAAGCTAGAACTTGGGTGGCTTCTCTCCCGACTCTTCCCTGAGTGAGGTCTCAGTTTAGACACCTTTGGGAAATGGGGCAAATGTGAGCTGGTATGAGTGTGAACAGGAAAGCCATCTGTTTAATCTCTATTATCTTCCCATCCCCTCATCCATTCTTCTTCCATAGGAAGAGAAAAGGGAGAGGAGCATTGGTGTCGGAACTCTGGATCTGTTGGCTTTGGGAGTTTAGGGTGAACCTTCTTCTACAGATACCCTGAGGGGATCCTCCTTCCTGTCCAGAGGGAGCCTCCAGCCTTATGGGACTAGAGAGAAACCTGTAGCTGAGAGTGAAGACATGAGGTTGACCCAAGACTCTCCTGTTCCCAGGCTTAGTTGGGTTGAGGAATGCTCCCTGGGGGCAAGTGGGCAAACAGGACCTCAGGCTAGAACAAGGGTGGGGACCCTGCAACTTCAAGGCCGCATGTGGCCCTCTAGATCCTCAAGCTCGGCCCTTTGACTGACTCCAAATTTCACAGGACAAATTTGAGTGCTGCACTCGAGGACCTAGAGAGCCACACGTGGCTTCGAGGCCACTCGTTCCCCACCCCTGGGCTAGACCCTTTTCAGATGGTGTTGGCTTTGCCTCTAGGTCTGGACCCAGTATCTCCCCTTGGGGGATAATGATCCCTTTTTTCTAATCTTTCAGAATAAAGTCTTGAATGTGGATGGAGTGAAAGTGAAGCTTCAGGTGAGTGAGCTGAGGGGTCAGTGGGAACTGGGGCTGGGAGTGGGGCTGAGTGGAGATTCCTCAAGGTTCTGTGACAGGGAGGTGGGATGGTAGCTCTGGCTTGATGGCCTCTTTGGGTTTCAGATCTGGGACACTGCTGGGCAGGAGCGGTTCAGAAGTGTGACCCACGCCTATTACCGGGATGCCCATGGTGAGCTCTAGACCTGGGGAGCCTCTAAGTCTATCCTCACAGGACAGTCATACCCAAGCAAGAGAGCAGAGTGAGAGGGCTGGTTTGGATACCCATATGCAATTGTATATAGGAGCCCATATTCATATAAAGATTTGGTGGGGGGGGGAGGGAAAGGAAGGAACCTTAGGGCCCCCAGAGGTGGGAGGAGTCCTCAGGGCACCTTAGGAAAAGAGAAGGGTTGCTACTGGCCTCCCACATCAGGACTTGAGTCCTGATTTCCTCACTGCTGGTGAGGTGTGTGAATGGGCCAGGATGAGGTAGGCGTCATGTGAGAAAGGTTATGGTGGGGGACTGTGTGATGTTCACATCCCCTCCCTTCTCTTTTTTCCATCCATAGCTCTCCTTCTGCTTTACGATGTCACTAACAGAGCATCCTTTGACAACATCCGAGTAAGTGATATGGGATGGCATTATATGCCAGAAGCTCCCACCCTAAGGCATGGGGGAGGGACAATACGACCTGTGAATCCCTTCATCCTAATTGCTATTAGTGTGGCTTGGGCCAATGGCCAAGCTGAGTTTACACTCTCTGTGCTTGCAGTGAACTGGATTGCCCCTTCCCTTCCTAGCCAGATATGAGCAGCACACAGCTCTGAGCAGAAGCTGTAATGGGGGTGGACTCTGCCCCATTCCTTGCCACACCCAGGTATCCCACCAAAGGCCAGTCAAGCAAATATTACTTCAGTATTTGCCAGGAAAGCATATGAACATATGGAGAGTGGACTCCTGGAAACCAGGACATTGGTAATAGGAAACAAACCTCCTAGGTAGCAGATGGAGGAGCGCTGATGGGGTCAGCCCTTGACTCCTGGCACAGAGGCCTACCACCAGCATGGCTGAAACCCTCGGGAGAGACCCCTCTGCTACACAGCCTCCTCATTCCAAGTCCTTCTGCCCCTTCTCCACCTGTTTCTGTGGCCCTACCACCACATTCCACCTGTGGTGACCTTCCCATCCCATTAATGCCATGTCTTCAGTCCCCATGCCTTCTTCTCCCCTCATGTTCTGTCTCCCTAACCCTCGTACCAGGTCCTCTCTCCCTCACCCTAGACTTTCCTCCAACCACTCTCCAGATGACAAGAGGTTCTCACTCTGCTTTGGCTCTCAAAGAGAGGGGAGATGTTAGACCCCTAATTTCCCAGCTCAGAATCTCTCTCCTCATTCTTGAATAGGGGAGAGGAACTGGTCAGGCTCAGGACTGAGGACTAGGTACTTGGGCTCAGACAGAGTTGTGAATGGGAGGAGATAGGGTCAGATGGCTTCCTTTCTGATCCACATCTCACTGGAGAAAGGATCTGATGAGAGGTGGTTGGATGGGGACATAGAGGATCCGAGAAGGGCAAGTTGCTTTGATTCTGACAAGAATATGGGGATGTGGAGGGTCTGATCGACCAGTCTGGAAGGGTTGTTCCTGACTTCCCATTTTAGGGAAAGTTGGAGAGTGTCCTGAGGAAGCTTACTAGGAGGGTGAGCATACTAGAAACCATGCCAGATATTGCTTTCTTGGAGGAATTAGGGCTTTTTCAACTGGGAGGGGGAGGGTAACAGGGAGAAGCGGGGAGCAAGGGGGAGGGGACTGAGGGACAATCAGGTGTAAGAGAGACTGAGTAGACTTGTTTTCACTTGGCCCCACAGGGCAGAACCAGGACTAATGAATGGTTGCAAGATACACAGGGGCATGCAGATTTCAGTTCTATTAATTTCCTAACCATCAAATCTGTTAGAAGTGACACCAGCTGGCTGCCTCAGGAAGCAATCAGTTCTCTTCAAGAAGTGGCTGGTGGGCAACCTGTCAGGGACGTTGTTGAAGGAATTCTTATTCACGGAGGTTGGGCTAAATGTCCCTTTAAATGGCCATATCTGTGGTTAAAGAGGCCAGTTCAGTATCTATCTTCTCCAGATATGGAGTGGGGAAAAAATTCATTTCAGTATTTATCAAGGGCCTAGTGTATGCCTTGAGCATGACATTAGGGACTGGGTGAGATGGAAGCTTATTTTCATACGAGTAAAGGGATAAAGAGACAGAGTACTTGGTTTGGATTCAGAGGACCTGGATTTAAATTCAAGGGCTCTCTTACTTCCTGTGTGTGTGAGACCTTAGGCAAACCTCACTGTTCTCAAGTGTAAGATAAAGGACCTTGTCAAGGATTCTTTATATTTTTTGTGTCCTGGATCCTTTTAGCAGTCTGATGAAGCCTACGGATCCCTTCTCAGAATGTTTTTAAATGCATAAAATAAATACATAGGATTATGAAGGAAATCAATTATATTGAAATACTATATATAGATATAAGATATGTAAACAATAACCATAATAGAGACATGTTTATATTGATATAGATAGAAAAGTCAAGTTGACGGACCCCAGTTTTAAGATCCAGTTCTATAATTCAATGAACTTATGATGTAGCTAACCATACTATGATGGGATTTTGACCTGACCTGTGATTTCAACTGCCTTCAGAGCTCCCAGTGAGGAACTTCTCCTAGATAAGATCAGCGGTCTCTGGGGAATTTATGATTTTAGAGAGTTTTCCAGGGCACTGAGAGATTGCTTGGATTTGCCCAGGGTCATCACATCTAGTAGGCCTCAAGGTAAGACTTGAATGCAGATTTTCTAGCCTGCTCTGTCTATTCTGCCTCTCAAGGAAAATCAAGGGGTTGGCTAGATGTTCTCATGAATGCCCCTTCCAGTTTTAAAATCCTACATTTTATCCCAATAGAATTATAGGATGTCTTCTATAGGCTGTAAGTTGCGACTGTAAGTTGAGCTGAACCTTGCACAGTCGGTGCAGACAGAAGTCCGATGGTTTTTTCCCATGCTGGGTGAGCTTTCTATCCTGTTCCCATGTTAGTGGTTGGGGGCAAGAGTAGGTAGCCCAGCCTGTACCCAGCCTACACATCCAAGACCTGCAGGGTCTGTAGGACTTAGCTTCCTTTTCTGCTCTCTTTCTAGCTTATGGCATGGGAGCAGCTAGGTGTTGCAGTGGATAGAGCACCAGTGCAGGAGTCAGGACGACCTAAGTTCAAATCTCACCTCAGACACTTGACACTCACTAGCTGTGTGACCTTGGGCAAGTCACTTATCCCCAATTGCCTCATCCTGGGTCATCTCCAGTCATCCTGATGAATATCTGGTCACTGGATTCAGATGGCTGTGCTGGAATTGTTTCTTTCTAGCTGCTTGCAATATTTCCTCCTTGACCTGGGAACTCTGGAATTTGGCCACAATGTTCCTAGGAGTTTCTCTTTTTGGATCTCTTTCAGGCAGTGATCGATGGATTCCTTCAATACTTATTTTGCCCTCTGGTTCTAGAATCTCAGGGCAGTTTTCCTTGATAATTTCATGAAAGATGATGTCTAGGCTCTTTGTTTGATCATGACTTTCAGGTAGTCCCATAATTTTTAAATTGTCTCTCCTGGATCTATTTTCCAGGTCAGTTGTTTTTCCAATGAGATATTTCACATTCTCTTCCATTTTTTCATTCTTTTGGTTTTGTTTTGTGATTTCTTGTTTTCTCAGAAAGTCATTAGCCTCCATCTGTTCCATTCTAATTTTGAGAGAACTATTTACTTCAGTGAGCTTTTGAACCTCTTTTTCCATTTGGCTAATTCTGCTTTTGAAAGCATTCTTCTCCTCATTGGCTTTTTGAACCTCTTTTGCCAACTGAGTGAGCCTATTTTTCAAGGTGTTATTTTCTTCAGTATTTTTTTGGGTCTCCTTTAGCAAGGTATTGACCCATTTTTCATGCTTTTCTTGCATCTCTCTCATTTCTCTTCCCAGTTTTTCCTCCACCTGTCTAACTTGCTTTTCAAAATCCTTTTTGAGCTCTTCCATGGCCTGAGCCCACCAGACATCCACCTTGGATGTCTGGGATACAGAGGCCCCAACCTCCACATCTTTCCCTGATGGTAAGAATTGTTCCTCGTCATCAGAAATGAAAGGCGGGAACATCTGTCCCCCAAGAAAGTAGCTTTCTATGGTCTTATTTTTCTTCCTTTTTCTGGGCATTTTCCCAGCCAGTTACTTGACTTCTGAGATTCCTCTCCACCCCTGCCTGGATCTGCCCAGCTTGTGTTTGGGGTCTGAGATTCAAATGCTGCTCCCCAGCCTCAGGGCCTTCCGTGGTGGGCGGGGCTGCTATTCAATGTGAGCTTAAGTTCTGGTGCTTGGGTGGGGGCAAGGCCGCCTCCCAGGCTCAGTTCCCTCAGGGGGTTTATGTGCAGACCTCCGGTAATGGGCCTGAGCTCCTGCCTGCTTGGGGAGTCCCGGCTGCCGCTGTCCCTGCCTCTGCCGCTGCCTCCCGAGGGGGTCCGAGTCAGGGAGACACCCCGCTCCCCTCTCGGCCAGCTCAGAAGTCTCTCTCACTGACCTGTAGCGCCTGTGGGTGGAGGGACCTTTGCGGCCGCTGGAGATTCTGTCCCTGAAGCCTGCTCGGATCTGCTCCTCTGGGGCCACGCTGGCCAGGGCAGCGCAGGGGTGGGCTCCACTATCTGGAGCACAACGGACCCCTGGGGATGGCTTTCCAGGGCTCTCTGGAATGGAAATCTCTTCCACTGTGTTTCTGCATGGCTTGCAGTGCTCCAGAATTTGTGGGGAGTTCTTTTTACAGAAAATTTATGGGCTGTGGGTTCGGAGCTAGCTTAAGTGAGTCTTTCTACTCTGCCAGCTTGGCTCCTCCCCCGATTCAGATGGCTCTGGAGGAGAAGTGAGGCTGGTGACCACAGTCCTCCCTCACTCAAAACAAAGTCAAGTGCAAGTCATGTCATGATTTCTCTGATGGCATGGATGAACACACGCAGCCTATGGCATAGAACTGGCCTGAAGAGAGATGGAAGCCAGACCAGACTCATACTGGCCAGGGCAGGGGAAGGGGAGGGGTGGGGCATGGACCTCTGGACACTCAGGAAATGTACATGCTTTCCTCCCCTCTCCCACTCCATTAAGGTAGTGAGGGCCCATGGTAGCTTTGCGCTGATGCCTCTTTACCTCCACCTAGTGGTGATTTCAAATCTAAGCTTCTGCTTATGACCCACAGTAACGGTGTTAAGATGTAGAACAATGATAACGAAAATAATTATAATCACCAACATTTATGTAGCCCTTACTGTGTGCCAGGGACTGTGCTAAGGGCTTTACAATTATAATCTCACATGATCTTCACAACAACCAGGCAGAAGGTGGGGAGGGAGGTGCTATTATCATCCCTGTTTTCACAAATGAGAAACCTGAGGTGAACAGAGATTAAGTGACTAGCCCAGGGTA
Source organism: Bettongia penicillata ogilbyi (assembly GCA_023548195.1). Taxonomy (NCBI): domain Eukaryota; kingdom Metazoa; phylum Chordata; class Mammalia; order Diprotodontia; family Potoroidae; genus Bettongia; species Bettongia penicillata. Next base: position 8,036,676 of record JAJHZJ010000612.1, on the reverse strand, counting down.
ACACAGCTAAATGTCTGAAGGTGGATTCGAACGCAGGTTTTCCTAACTTCAGGCCCCGTGCTCTAGCCACCTGACTATTGAGCTAGTTACCCTTAGAAGTCCTCCCTCTTAAGTCTCATTCCCCCTAAACCTTCCCAGGATTCCCACTTATTCCCTAACCCTCAGTTTCACCAAGGTCACCTCTTCATTGTTTGAGCTGGATATGTAACTCTCTCACCCCTTCTGGGCATAAATAACTGGAAGGGGGGCAGCGTACTGAAAGGATAACCTGTAGACTTACTCCTGGGATGTTGTAGGTAAGCAGTAAAGCAGAAGTCTGTGATCAAAGCCTAGTGGGGCTGGGGGTGCTGGGGTGGGGAGGGAAGGGCGGAACTGGGTATGGAGTCAGAGTATCTGGGGAGACTTGAGTGCCAGCACTGTCACTAATCGGGGAAGCCATCTATCCCTCTGAGCCTCAGTTCTCTCATCTGTCAAATGGGGACACTGAGAGGTGGTGCTTTATAAATCATAAATACTGCCATATGGGGGTATCCAAGCAAACATTTATTAAGACTACTGTGTGTAGAACACTATGCTAATCATTGAAGGAGACACAGGATTTTTTTCTGTAATTTTTAAATTTGATTTTGTCTTCTGTTCTGAATTCTCTCCCTCCTACCCCCTGCCCTCACCCCTTACCCACTGAGAAAGCAGGAAAAACAAAACTGTTAAGAGCTTTGGGTTGCATGTGGAGATTAGACACAATAGCTACCCCCATGGGCTTTTGGGCTAACAGGAAGATATACCACAATACATAATGGTATATTAAAGAAATACAAAATAAAGGGCTATGAGGTCTGAGGGAAGGTTGTTATTATAAAGGGGTGGGGGAGATTTAGGCACATAATACATTTGCGGGGGTGGGGTTATCTGGATTTGTGATAGTAGGCACTTAATAATCATTTGTTGGATAGAAGATAAGAGGCAGTCTGGGGAAGTAATTAGTTGACCAAGGAGCTATGGAGACCTGGCTCTGGGTCCAGGGTTCAGACTTTCAGGATATTGGAGGAGGAGGGGTGGACAACCTTTTCTGGATAAGGCTCTAAGACATCGTTTTCCTCCTTTCCCTGTAGGCCTGGCTGACTGAGATTCATGAATATGCACAAAAAGATGTGGTGCTCATGCTGTTGGGAAACAAGGTAGGTGGCGATAGTGGCCTCTCGACTTGACCTCACCAGGAGCAGAAGCAGAGCTGGGCTATTGGGGGCCCCTGGGCACTAACCTCCCTGATTATTAGACTTCTTTAGTGAGTAGCTATTGGCAGGCAGTTGCCACTCAGACTCAGCTGAGTCAGACGCCCTGAATTGCCTGCTTGGTGACTGGAAGGTTCTTGGTTCCCCCTCAGGAGGCCCGGAAGGCCTTACTCTATGCTCCCATTCTTTGTACCCCATCTTAGGTGGATTCTACCCAAGAGCGAGTGGTAAAAAAGGAAGATGGGGAGAAGCTAGCCAAGGTGAGTATGCCAAGCCTGACATGTTTGATTAGGGGTGGAGATATTGAAATATGTCAATCAGTGAAAGTACTCAAGGGCAGTTGTGAAGGTCCCAGATAGGGCAAGAGCAGCTCTGGTTTACGTCGAGCCTAGCCTTGTGATTTGGTCCTCCGTAGGAAGTGGGACTCATTATCATAAGCACCTAGTGGGCTATGGGTCAAACAAATTGCAGTGACATATCTTGGTCCCTAATGATAAAACATACTTCCCTCCTCTTATTAAAGCAGTGGGGGACTATGAGTATGGAATGTTGATGCACTCTGTGTTGGTAGGTTTTTGCTTGTCTTTGTTGCAGGTGGGCTTTATCCTGGGTTGCAGTGGATATGTAGGGAAATGAGTGTTGTAAAAAAGCACTGTTGTAAGTTGTAAATAAGTGTTGTAAAAAAGGTACTAATGAAAACTTTTTTAAAAATGGGACCCCATGAAACCTGCTCTAATAGCCCCATCCTTGTAGCCAAGTCCACTGACTGGAATCCTAAGGCCCCTTCTCTCTTGCCTCAGTTAAAGTTGAGGAGGGAATTAAGAACTGACAGAAGAAGCAAGCTCCTTAGACCCTTACACTTACATAAGTAACATATAAGAACTGGGTAGGGAGAATGCTGGTCAGTGCATCCCCTCCCCCAACTTAGGCCAAATGGAACCAACAGATATCCCTGAGACAGAAACTCGTAACAGCCCCAGGGGAAAGCAGATGTTGGGGGGTGAGGAATGATCTTGGAGACCCCTGGGCTTTTGGTGGTGAACCTTCCCCCTACCCTAAAGACCCCCAGGATTATGCAGGAGGGCCCGCCCGATGCTCTGCTCCCTTACCTTCCCTCCAGCTGGCAAGCATGTTTTACAGGAGTATGGGGTACCCTTCATGGAGACCAGCGCGAAGACAGGCCTGAATGTGGATTTGGCCTTTAAGGCCATTGCAAAGTAAGTCTCCTTTTTTCCCTTCCCCACTATTTTTCAAGATCCTCTGGGATTGGGTAGTTGAGGTATTGTTTTTGAGTTGGACATGTGTATGGGAATTATTTGTGGGGGATGCATCTGTTTTTATGTGGTTTCCTTCCTGCCCATCATATGCTTAGAGGTTCCCCATCCTTGGTGGGGGTGCCCATTCATTCAAATAAGCTTTCAAGCTTTAGCCCCCTGCAAGGTACAGAGAAGTTTGGGCTGATTCCTACTCCCCATTGCCCAGCTGGTCTTTCTCCATACACACACATCATTTGCAAAATTTTGGGAAAGAGGCTGACACTACCATCTACATATCTGCCAAGTATCTTATGTAGGTTTCTAGCTTGACCTCCTTATGCATTCAAGCAACCTTGTCCGTTGAGTCCAGAAACGAATAACCAGGAGCATGCTAGCTGGCTGCATCTCTTTCCTTGCAGGGAGCTGAAGCACAGGTCCATGAAGCTGCCAAGTGAACCCAAATTCAAGCTGCATGACTATGTGAAGAGAGAAGTCCGAGGCTCAGGCTGTTGCCGCCCCTGACTTGGAGCTCCTAGAATCTGCTAGTCCTGCCTAGGGACAGGTGACTGTGCTCCAGTGCTTGTGAGCCACCTTTCTTGTGGACAGTATGTGCATGTCTGTTGTGTCACTCTTTGTAAAGGTAAAAAAGAAAGGAGATGCAGAGAAAAGGACAGCAAACTGGGTGGGAGGAACAATTCTCCTAGGGAGAAGAGAACAGTGATGGGAGTTTACTTTGAACCAGCAAGATTCCAGACCTGCCTGGATACATGGTGCTGGGACAGCCAGCTCCAGACTCAGTTCCTGGAATTAAGGTTCAGTAACTTCTCTTTTTGGCTTATCAGGACGCTCACTCCCTGGCTCCATGAGGTAGTGATGACAAGGGCACTGAACCTCATCAGCCCTGGATGTTCAACATGGCATGTTCCCATCACAAAGCATCTCACTTGACTCAATTTTGCCAAAGCTGTTTACAGATAGGAAAAAAGTGTCGGAGCCTTAAAAAGGACATGCCTTTGTCCTTGTCTGGCTGCTCACTGTAGGTGACCTGCCTTTCCAGGAAAAAAAAATACCAATTTTATTGTAATTTCCATCAATCTGTTGGTTTTCCCACACAGTAAAATCACGGGCTTCAGGTGAAGTCAGTTTCACCCTCCACATGCGGAAAACCAATCTGATAAATGGTTTCCAGTGACGGAGGCTCTGGCTCCACACTTTTTGCTACTTCTCTTCCCTAATGCCCTTCAATGTCTGGTTGACATTCCGTTGGTTGGATTTCTCAGGGTTTCTTTTGAGGATCCATCCTTTACATAGAGCTATCTTTGCCCAAAGCCAGCATATAAAGAATAAAGTTGTGGCTTCCCAAAATTTTATTTAGAATGGGCAATAAAGAGGAGTCTTAAGAGCTGTGCTCTCATTAAGTTGCTAGAAAACAAAAGGCTACAGATGAACTTTAGATATATCTACTGATGAACTATTCCATAAAGGCAGAGCTCCATTTCAGAACTACCAGGGTACCCAGGATTAAAATTCAAGTGGAAGAGGGCAAGTTACCTATAAGGTAGGCCTTTAGTATTTTGATGGCAAAAACCAATCAAAAGATAGGAGCCATAGAAACTGTTCTAAGAACTGTTTTGTAACCTGCCCAGCAGGGAAAGAAAGATAATGGTTGCTCATCAAAATAAACCCGGCTTACATCTGTCCCAGGAACACTAGCATTTCAATGTTATTTCCCTCTCTCCCTTTATCAGGGCACTGTGGGGCCCTACTCTGCTGACCAAACGGGACTCTAGCTTTGTATTTAGCAGGTCTGTTGGTCTCCTGGACCTGCATCCCTACTTTGGACCATTAGATTGTGAGTTTGTTGAGGACAGTGATCATCTTTTGCCTTTTTGTATCCCCAGTACTTAACATGATGCCTGGTACATCACAGGCACTTAAATAAACAATTACTGACCAACTAAAACTTGGGCTGTCCTGGATGCTACTGGCAGGCCGAATGCTTAAACAGAGAGGTGCACCTGCCTCCAGAACTGCTTTCTAAGAGCATAAATACACACAAGGTTGGCATTGTCTTCTTCGTTTCTTGGGAAGGTGAGAAAACTAAAAATAATTTTCAAACCAGATATAGTTTATGAAGATAAATCACATGATAGTACTTTAAGGTCTTTTCCTGTTTCAGATCAGGAAATACCATCCTTTTGGGGATCTCATATAGGAAAAAATCAAGGATATTATTGACCATAAAATGAATCCCTTACAAATGTACAGCCTTTTTTTTTTAACCACTTCCAAGTACACTCCTGTCCTCCCAGTCAAGTCTCTCAAATAACCCTGAAGTGAGGAGGGTTCCCCATTTTATGGGTGATAAAACAGATCGTTATTTACCCAAAACGGTTACACAACTGGCCCTTAAACCAAGCCTTCCAATTCCTCCTAACATGAAGCGTATTTCAACTGGACTCTGTCACATGGCTATTTTTCCACTTAACAAATATCCCTTCCTTCAGAGTGCACTGTAGTTGAAATAAGCTGAAAAACAAAATCCTGTTTCCATGGACTTAAACCATACACATTTCAAACCATGGTGGGGCTTGGAAATGAATGATATGAGGAGGTATGCTATCTAAGCCAGGTTAGGAGGGCCCTCACACACCAGCAAACTCCATGTGTAGAGACTGAATAGAATATTTTACAGGTAATTATGGAACAATCCTCTAATTTACCAAGTCTTATTTGGCATACTGGCTGAAAACGTGGGATCTGATTAAGTTTCAGGTGCTCACCCAAAAGGGTCCAGAACAGTAAGGGTAACAAGGTCTTGAATTATTTCTATTTAATCAGGTCATCTTGATGGTAGCAACGTAACTACTGAATTCCACACAGGAGCTTAAACAGTATATAAAACATAATGTTCCCAATCAGGAAAGTAGATTTGAAGAGTGATGACCAAAGCTTTTGTCTTATATTCAAAAAGGTTCATAGGTTCTATAGCCCTGAATTCAGTGGTAATACTGTATTATGTCTGATGACAGCTTTTTATATCATGAAGTGCTGCTGAAACAAGACCAAGTTACTGACCTTGTACAAGTATCTTTCCTGTGGGCCTTTCTGTTCATGGCTGTTATGTTCTACAATGCTGTCAATAAAGTTTGTTGATTTTTAAAAAAACAATGCAGTGTTTTGTGCTTGGCTCAAGTCACTGGAAAGAAATTTGAAAAATTACCCAACTAAGTCAAACCAAGATAATCCCCTGGACTTGAGTGGGACGCTACAAGGATCACACTTCCAACCCAGGGCAGGCATTTAGAGGGAATGTCCACTCCAAACCTGCTTCCTATAGCTATCTAACTGGCAACCTCCCAAAGAAACTGCTCAAGAGTTCTTTCCAAAAACAATTCAGAAAAGGGGATGACCAAAAACTCATTCTAGGAAGATCTGAAGGGCCCAACTCAAAAGGGACTGCTGTTAAATAAGGATATGAAAAGAAAAGCATTACCATATTTTTTAAAAATTCTGAATTTAGAGCAGATACTAGATATGACCTTCAGCAAATCAACCGAAGGAACTGAGAATGTTGGCCCTGAAAAAAAAAAGGGAGAAGGAAGTTATAGAAGGGTTTCAAATACTTTTAAAAAATGAGATTCGACTTAGAAGGTAGTTTTCATTTCTCAGTCTTAAAGCCATTTGTTAAGCATACTATAGAGGGGACTCTTGTTCAAGTGTATTAACTGAGGTCCCTTAGATGGTCTAACTTGTCCTTTCCAAAAATTAGGTTACAATTTACCCATTTTCAGTTCACGCAGAACTTTAATAACGGATTAACTGCAATTAATGACACTGTATCCAACAAAACACCAATCAAGGGATGCCAATACAAACTAAGGCTATTATTTGTCTAAACTTGAGCTCAGACACCTGCCCTAGGCACAGAATAGTTGGAGGTGGTAGGATGGGAAGGCATAATGCCCTTATAGTCTACTCCCCAAACGTCCTAGCACTGGGAAGGAAAACAAGCATCATTTATGAATATAAATGATGCATTTACTGAGTGCTTACTATGTGCCGGTCACTATGCTAAGCACTTTACAAATACTATTTCAAATGATCCTAGTAGCCTAGGAGGTACAGCATCTCAGAGTAGGCTGGGAACCTAGGTCTGGCACCAGTGGCTTTTCCTGTACAGGCCCCAAGATATTTGGCAGCCAAATCTTTGATTCCAGGCTGCATTCCCAAAGCTCACATCTAGCAAAATGGGCTTTGTCCTAATAAATTAGTTCGGACAATTTTCACTAAGACCCAGGGCAACAAATTGTTGGGGAGAGATTAGAGAAACAGTCCAGAAAAGCAACATCTCCAGCTCTGCTAATGGCTGCCTAGAATTCACCTGTGGTAGGACTTTAACAAGTGATAAACTCCACTTTACTGCATCACCCCTGCAAAGGCTGCAACTCCATCCCCGGTACCTTTCTTTGCCATAGGTTGTTGAGGCAGGTTCACACTTGATGTCAGAGACAATCTCAGACAAGTATCTTCTTTATGGCATATACCTCCTACAGCTACTAGGGAGTAGCTTCTTTTGCAGGTTCAAAAAAATTACGTCCTCTCCCTCCTTCCCCAACCACAGCACATGGTAGAAGTGATCCAAAGAAGGATGCACCCTGAAGCCAGGGCCAGCTGTGGACACTGAGAAAGGCCCTGAACACCAAATGATGCTGTGTTCCAGGTCTATATGTGCATCTCCTTGGATCTTAACTACATGGAACAATTGAGGGGGTAGAGGAGAGAGGGATAGGTATGTTAGAAACACAACCAACAAGAGATTCAAACATCAAGGTGAATTTATTAAAGATTCCAAAGGATATGGGTTCACATGTATGGCCATAAGCGAGAGAATCTTTATACTGTTAGTTTGGAACAGATCCTCCCATCAGAGGATGAACTGGTCCGGGTTACCATCTTCCAGATATGCCTATTGTATGTTTTCCCCTAATTATGTGTAAGCATGTACCCCTTCCTCATCATTGGTCCCATGTTCAAATAATGAGGTTCCAATTTTATGTGGGGTGTGTCTGCTTGCATGCATGAGGTTTATTAAGCATGGGCAATAGTAATTTAGTAATGCCCTAACCTTGAATCCAACCACTGGGCTAGCTTTGCTAACATCCTGTGTTCGAGGTCTTCTGATTGGCTTACTTCAGTAGTTCCAGCAGACCTGTGGAAATTGTTACTTGTCTTTTCTCAAAATCCCTATTCTCTCTCCTTTAATAGGGATTATGTTTCCACACTTTTTGCTCAATTTTCTCTTCAGACCTTTTTACCATTAACTGGCATTCCTCATCTGAGTGAGAGAAGTGATCATTGGTCCTCTCAGTCATCACTTTAGCTTGACCTGGCCACTCAGACTTCCATAGGAGCGTTTTTAGTTAGTGCTGTTTCTCATACTCTGTACCAACCCTCTGACGCAAGGGATAATGCAGCACCCTATCACAGTCCAAACCTCTGCTGCTACAATCGGGGAAGTGATAACTGGTGCTGTGATTCCCTTCCACTTTGCAAACCAGGGTTCCGACCATGCAGTAACAGGACTGTCAATTCTGGAGTTCAGAGCTAGTTCTTCTGGTAACACGATTAACCCCTGCAGAGCTTGAGTGAGCGGTGTTGTTAGGAACGGATGTACAAGTCCTCCTGCCTAGCATTTTACATACCCCTCCCTTTCTCTGCTAGTATCATGTCCAGTGCCATCCTATCGGTAGCCATCTAAATGTCCTGCCAGTCCTTTTACTGACTCTAGTGTAGTTCATTAATCTCAGTTGCTTGCAAAAGATAATTTATCCAATCCACGTTCTTATTTATGGTTACCCACTAGAATAAAAATTACTCCAAACTCGAAGCTACATGATTTCAGGGCTTGAACTCATTAGGCACCACCAGGGAACCTCTATACTATCTACATAGATTGCAGCACAGAATGACCCATGAGGAGTTGTGATCTCCCTTTTCCTTCTGGAGTCACTAGTCCTTGATGATGGCTCCAATAATGCCAGTGTGAAGGTCCACCTCATCCTTCTGGTAAAAGCAGTCTGGGGATTTTTCCTCCACAGAACCACCAGAGGTCAGCTCAAGTAACAATCAGTTGAGAGAAACTGCCAGTGCTGTCCCCTCGAGTGATGTCCCAAATTTTGGCATGAGATATTGCCACGGACCACAGCATCCTCTGCCTCCCTGGAGAGGCAGGCTGAGAGTAAGGAAGCAATGGGAATTCCTTGGTATTCCCCTTTGTTACTTCAGGGAACAAGTGGGATCAAGCACTATAGTTTTCTCTCGGTGTGGTATTCTGGAAAAGCTTAACTGTGCACTTAAATTCTCTTTCATTTCCATTCATACTCAAAGGGAAGGGTATACTTTGTGCTATAGGTGTGCCTGAAGCACAGGTATAACTCACTTTTATTTGGGTTTTTGATCATGTATTTTACCCATTCCATCCAGGCATTCATATCTCCATACTCAGTTTCTATCTCTATGATCTGTCTTTGATCAGCAACTTAACTGTCTTAATGATCACATCTGGAGTCTCATATGGGCTCATTCACTCCGAGGGAGTGTGTAGTTGGATTTGATTCAGGGTTTCTTCTATTTTTTCAGCTTCAAAGCTAATATTTATTCTTCCCACAGGATCTAACCCACCTCCTTGAGACCAGTGCCCAAATCCATATATTCCTACCACACTGTCATCCGCATTAATGAAAGTTATTATATTGGGTGTGCATTTGTCCTTCTGACAGTTTGGTCCCGGATCTGGTCCTTTGGCAAAATCTATTTTTTTAGTGAGTCCCTTAGTATCGTGATCCTTGGCAGCACTAGATCGCCAGCCAGAGGTCATGAACCACACGTCACTCCAAGAGGGGCATGGGCTCCTCTTTCTGTCTCTGTCATGTTGATAATTTGGCTCTGGGCACATATACCGGTCATAGTTCCTGTTCTGTCTTTGGTAATATGGGTCTTGGGGGCAAACCACTACCTGACAAGTGTCAAACTGAGCTACTTGTTTTGTCAAATTCCTCTTGAGTACCATCTGATATACCGGATATCCATCCCATTTACTACTCTGAGTTCTCATTATAAAGCTTACAAACAGGGGAATAAGGAGGTGGGAAGCAGCCATCTTGAAGGCCATGGTAGGGCCCAATCACCAATGATCCCCACCCTTCTACAGTGACACCCAGTCTTCCAAGGTTGGGATTGGGCCTTAACACATATAAGCCTAAATTTAGCAGGGTCCACGTAAGGACCAAGCAATTCCCAGCAAGTCCTTTTGGTTCTGTACTCTCCTCCTCTGGTTCTCCTGGTTCAGGAACGGGGCCTTTTACCTTAGTACAATGTGTCCACCCCTTCTCAGCAATTTTAACAGCAGTCTCAGTGGTCAACAGGATCTGGAATGGTCAGTCCCAAATAGGATGCACTTTTCTCCTTTCCAGACTTTTATCAACACCCAATCACCTGGCTTAAAAGGATGAATCATCAACTTGAGAGGTGGATTCTGAGCAAGGAGTCCTTTTAATCAGAGCTCTGAAAAAGAAGTGGACACTGCCAGTACATATAGTCTCTCAGAAACCTGTCCTTTGGAATGATGGAATTTCCCCATCTTTCCAGGGTAAGGCATTCCACGTAACATTTCAAAGGGTGATAGTCCAACGTCTCTTCTAGGAGCTATTCTGATCCTAAGGAGAGCTAATGGTAGACATTTGGTCCAAGGCATCCTTGTTTCAATTCCTAATTTAGTAATTTGTTGTTTTAAAGTTTCATTCATCCACCCTTGCTAAGGGCGGATGTCAGGGTGTATGAAATCCCCATTTTATTCCCAAACATTTTGTGACAAGCTGCAACACCTTAGCTATGAGTCCCGCTGTCTGAGTCAATCCTCTCCACTAACCCAAATCACGGAACGATCTGACTCCAGATGCTGTGGTTGAGCTCAGAGGGTATGCTTCCACCCATCTGGTTAAGTGGTCTACTACCACCAATAAATACTTAAGTTTTCCTACCAAGGGCACTTCAGTGAATCCACCTGTATGCTCCGGGTCTCGGTGAAATCTCCCTTCCTTTGTTTCCTCAAGACCTTCTTATTCACCTTTTGGCACATCCCACTTTTCAGTAATCTGTTTTGCTACAGTGTAGATTGCAATACACCCAAACTGTTTAAGAACCATGTCACACAGAGCTGAGCGCCCCAATGACTTCCCTTATGAAGGGTTCCCATTAGTTCGGGCGCTATCCCTTTACTTATCATTTTTCCCACCTGGAGCGCTCCCATCCCCTTCTCATCCTTAACCGCTCCCAGCTTTGACCATTGGATTGAAGGCAGGGATTACCTTGGGACGCTCTATCCGCAGTATCAGAGTGGCATGGGGGTTTTCCTGTCTTCTCATGCACCTCACTTTGCTTTGCTTCTTCATCTGCAAACTGAGCCCCACTTACTTCCAATGAGTTTCCCTTCTGATGCCCCTTGAGAAGGACCACAGCTATTTCCGACAGTAGCAATAAATTTTCTAGCACTTGTTTTACTACTTCACCATGAGCCGACTCCTAAGCCTTACTGTTTGTAAGGCCTCAGGCTTCCTGAATTTTTCCAAAGGCATGTACTACCCCATAGGCATAGATGTTCTTTCCCATTCAATTTCTTTAAGACCAGATTTAGGGCATATAGCTCACATCTGTGCTGACTAGCTCTTTGGCAGGGACCCAGACTGTTGTAATGACCAATCTTTCCCACTTATTACACAGCCATCCCTCTTTCTTCCCTCAACCATTCGTGAGGATCCAGCTATGAACAACTGCTCCCGTTTCAAAGGGAGACTCACTCAAATCCAGCCTGACTTTGGTCTGGAAATCTATTACATTCAGACAACTATGTTCAGATTCTCTTTGATCTGATTCTCCCCTATGGAGGAAAGTGGCAGGGTTGACACAGATCCCTGTACTCAAAATTAAATCATCCTTTTGCAATAACAATGATTTATATTTTAGGATCCTTGAATCAATCAACCAGTGACTTGCTCATTGGTTTACAATAGTCCTCACTTGGTGTGGGGTGCTCACTACCAACAATGTAGTTGTAGCTACTGCTTCCATACATTCCGATGATCCCCTTGAAACGGGGTCAAGCATTCCAGATAAAAAGGCAACTGGTGGCCTCTGTTCAGCCCATGACTGGGTTAAAACCCCCCAGCGCAGTCCTTTTCTCTACAGTGACAAATAAATGGAAAGGTTTGTTGAGTGGGCAGAGCTGATACTGGGGCAGTGACTAAATGTGCTTAATTTGCTGGAAACTTCCCCTCTCCCCTCTCCCCCTCTAACCATTGTAGCTGCTCAGGTTCCTCTTCCAGCAGTTTTTGATTTTCCTTTGTTAGTCGTGCATATGAATCAATCCATAATCTACAACACCTTGTCAAACCCCCAAATTTCCTCAATTCTCCTTCAGTCCTGGGGAAGGGTATTTCAGTTATAGCTTTGATCCTGTCAGGGTTGATTTTTCTAATTCCCTTACTTATCAAGTGTGCTAGGTATTTCATTTCTCTTTCCACAAACTCTAACTTCCTAGGTGATACTCTCAACCCATTCTCTCCTAAAAAGTTTAAAAGATTCACTAAGGCTGTATCCCTCTCTCACCACTGGTCCCACGTTCAGATAACGAAGTTCCAATTTTATGTGGGGTGTGTCTGCTTATGTGCATGAGGTTTATTAAATATGGGCAATAGTAATTTAGTAATGCCCTAGCCTTGAATCCAACCAGTTTGAGCTAGTCTTGCTAACATCCTGGATTTGAGGTCTTCTGACCTTATTCTTATCTGGCTTACTTCAGTAGCTTTCAGGAGACCTGTGGAAACTCAATTGTTACTTGTCTTTTCTCACAGGTTCATGAGGCATAAATATCAGGAAGTAGAAAGCTGCTTCAGCATGGAGTTATGCCATGTTTTTCAATTTTGGATATAAAGGTTTGAAAATTTTATACAGTGAATGGTTACTCAACCGTTGTCGGCTACTGGTTAGACCCTCTTACCATCCACAACCAAACTGCTTTTTTACTGTGGGCAGACTGGATTTTATCTTTAAGGTGTTCCTCCCCCACCCAGCTCTAAACCTTTAACTTACCCACAACACAAACAGAAATTCATGCAGGAGAAATTGTTGTAGCTTGTTATCACCACTGAATCTAAAAAGAAAAAACCCACCATATATTTAGAAGGAACAATTCTTGAGACTGGGGACTTCCTGCCACCCATTTTTCAATTCATGTCCAATTAATTATAATTTTTACTGAGCCTCAGCCTTGCCATATAATCAAACTGCACATGCAGGTTTCATACGAGGTGTCAGAAATGGAAGTGTCTCATCACTGGCTCAGACAATATTAAAAATAAACACATACAAATCTCACCTGTTTGGTGGTGCAGTCCATCTACAGCACAAGGTATGCCTAAAAAGAAGTTTAAACAATGCAGTTATTATCTACAATTCAACTAAATAAAACTCTGAATAAACTGCAGTTCCTGAGCAGAAGACAAACTGTAGCCTCAGATCTTAGGCATAATCAGGTATTGGCACTGCCAATACTCATACGAGGTGTCAGAAATGTGGATTTCATCAGTGGCTACAGAGAAGTTATGGTAAATGGTCCAAGGTAGTTAAAAGTCAGGTCTACTGTATTTCAGCAACTCATTTTGGAGAGGGACTGTGGAACTTCCAGGACCCTAACTGAGCTCAGGTGAGCTAACAAATTACAAAGTGCTTTAAGGATTATCCCCAAGCTTTTCAGAAGAATTCCTCCAGTGCTCTCCCACTAGGTGGCAGCAAATAAAGCTGCACATTTAGTGCTTTCTGAGTCAACCCCACTGAACCCTGAAGTCGGACTCCGGACTACTGTGCCAGACTCCTCACCCTTTCCCCCTACTAGGCACTCATTACCTGGATTACTCACTACCTGGGCACCTGATCATGGCAGTCAATACATATTTAGTAAAGTTAACTACATACTAGGTACTGTGCTAGAGCACAAAGGATACAACCAGAGGTCAAATACAAGTGTGCAGAGTATCCTGTCTCTCCTAACGCGGGGTGGCGGTTGGGTTTACCTTGGGGGCCGCGACCATGAACTCCTGGCTTATGAGCTTACTCGTGCCCCCAGCCTAAAGAGAAGGTGTGCTATAAAGGGGCTCTCGTCTCCCCAGAAAGAGCCAGGTATCCAGGATGAGACAACTTGCCCCAGGCTCCCCAGTCAATCACAGCCAA